>CM066162.1:61484529-62142029 GCA_033629205.1 Lithocarpus polystachyus | reverse complement strand
AGCCGCATTCAGTGTTAATGGAACATATATTTTCAAGATGGAATTCATAATCTCTTAACGGAAATATAGAATGTTCCCTTGAGATAAGTTAACTAATGAGTTTGGTTATTCAGAGTGTTGGGCCCAACCACTTTAGTAAGGAGATACTAAAGTATATATTTATGGAATTGGATTTCATAAATAGATGATGAATAACATAAAGGATTAAACTAGGTACTCAAGGATTAAGATGTAGTAATCTTCAAAGTGGCAGTCTATATTCATGACTTTGTATTACTACGAATATTTTAATGAAGAGGTTGCATGTATAATAAAGTCTTGAGATATAATTTATTAATAAGGCCTAGAGTGCAATTATATTCATACAGTGGTATTGAATATAATTAATGATAACTTTAAACTTATCAAGAGTTGACAGAAAAGCCCAAGGCCCATTGGAGCTAGAGTCTTATTTGTTCCCTTTTGGTCCCACTCCAAGACACACACTAGAACCCAATTGGAATGGCCCAAAAGACTAACCCAATTAGATAATCAGTTATATATAAGGAGAGAAATATACAGAATTTCTAATGGCCTTTCATAAGTGCTTTTCATGAGAGTCTTCTAAGTAGTTTTTGTTAGGATATGTGCCCTTAAATCCTATTGTATGATGCTATGTATGATATTATGTGAGAAATGATGTATGACTTAATATTGTGTTTAATAAAGTTGTTTTATTCTTATATAAAATAATGGTAACATGAATATTCGGACATTATCAAATAGTCCATGAGATGCATAGTATGTGATTTATGTGATTTAGTCACAGAAGATATAGATCACAAGTTCTTTGTAAACTCAGAATTTTGGTTTGTAGTCGGTGATGAAATTGGGCATTTCATCTGCGAAGACTATAACATATTAACTACGATGATTTGTCTTGATCATGGAAGTGGTGACTTCTAGTTAATATGTTGATATGTTTTAAGAGTTAAGACATATTGAACTGGACCGCTGTGAGATTTATTAGTCTCCTAACGACTGTCAATTGAATAATAAATTTCACGACTTGTATTCACATGAACTCTTAATCCTGAGAGAATAATGAACCTGATCATGAAATGTAGGTTGCTTTGATATATCAGGAGTGAGATCTAAAGTAACGGTCAAAACCTCAGTATGTTGGGCAGCCACATTTAGTGTTGATGGAACATATATTCTCAAGATGGAATTCATAGTCTCTTAACGGAGATATAAAATATTCCCTTGAGATAAGTTTAATGGGTACAGTTATTCAGAGAGTTAGGCCTAACCACTTTAGTAAGACTAAAGTATATATTTATGAAATTGGATTTTATAAATATATGGTGAATAACTCAAAAGGATTAAACCAGGTACTCAAGGATTAAGATGTAGTAATTAACAAAGTGGCAGTCTATATTCATGACTTTGTATTACTACGAATATTTTATGAAGGGGTTGCATGTATAATAAAGTCTTGGGATATAATTTATTAATGAGGCCTAGAGTGCAGTTATATTTATATAGTGGTATTAAATATAATTAATGGTAACTTTGGACTTGTCAAGAGTTGACAGAAAAGCCCAAGGCCCATTGGAGCTAGTGTCTTATTTGATCCCTTTTGGTCCCACTCCAAGCCACACACTAGAGCCCAATTGGGAAGGCCCAAAAGGCTAGCCCAATTAGATAATCAGTTATGTGGAGAGAAACATACAGAATTTTATATTGAATAAAATGGTTTGTATGTGTAAGGTAATAATATAAGGAAGAGAGACACTCTTTCATATTCCCTCTAGAAAACATAGAACTGATTGAGAGACCACAGATCTTGGGCATCAAGTGGAATTGGAGTGAAGATTGAAAGTCTTCCTGAGTACTTCTTCATTCGGTTCTGAATTTCACCGCATCAAGGTACACTCTCTTGTTCTTATAATCTGAAACCTACATAGTGCATGTTATCAATTGAGAATGAAGTAGATCCGTTTATTTTCCGCTGCGTATGTTTTGTATGCGATGCAAACATGATGATTTCCTAACAGTTTTCATTAAGATCACATAAGGAATGAAATGGTGTCTGTGAATGTTGGACATTCTCGTATTCTCTCCTTGGAAACTGATTGAGAGACCACACTTTTTGGGTATTAAGTGGAATTGGAGTGAAGATTAAAAGCGTTCTCAAGTGCTTCTAATCTTTTGGTTTTGAATTTCACCGTCCCAAGGTACGCTTTCTTTTTCTTAAATTCTGAAAGTTACATAGTACATGTTATCACGAATGAAGTAGATCCGTTAATTTTTCACTGTGTATGTTTCGTATGTGATACAAATATGTATTTTCCCAACACCAAGTACGCTGCCACCTTTGCTTTCTTTATGACCTAGGCAACAGAGCACTCAGCATCGTCAAAACTGAGGTTGTAGTTGACCTGCTTAGAATGCTCCAAATTCTTCTTAATGGCTGCGAGCTCTTCATCTTGGGCGATGATGACACTTAGAGCTTAAGTCAACTTGGTGTTAGACTTCTCAAGCTTCCCCTTCAAGACTTCCACTTTCTGGTCAATAGAGTCCTAAGCCCTTTCAGTAATGACCAACTTCTTCCTAGCCTGAGCAACCTTTCGAATTTTCTCTTGAAAAGGGACTCCATGACTTGCCTTAGTGCCTTCTCACTGTCCACCTCTTCAACAGCTTTCTTTAGTCAATTCTCGAGCAGATGTGCACTCTACGCAGCTTGTAAAAATAAAAATAATAATAACATATATGAAACGCTTTAGGGCCGTTTGGTAATATTATTTTAGTAACATTTTTTGTATTTTTGGAAATACGTGTGAGTGAAAAAGTGTGTGAAAATACGTGTAATGTTGTTTAAAAACTGAAAACTATTGCTTAAAACACCCTACCAAACAACCCCTTTATTGCTAAGGCAATAAGGACATACGTATGTTAATTTATTAGAAAGTGGCCGATGAAAGACACATACAGCTATAAAGTGCCACTTAAGGTTGAGGTCAATGTCCTCATCTGTAATCTGCTCCCAGAAATGCACTTCTTCAGGCAGCAGTAAGGCCTTCCTGAGGCTATCTACCATCCATCCTCGCTCACCCTTCCTCAATGTTAGTATGAACGATGTGGCAGGAAGAGGCCTTTCACCCAGCGTGAAGGATGACTGTAGCTTGAAGTTGGGGGAGTAGAGGACGAGGCCCCTTCGGTCCTAACAATTGGTAAGTAGTCGACCGACCTTTGAGTAGGGATGCTCGACTGGAAGACTGGAGGATTGGTAGCAACCGGGGTGGTAAGAGCATCGCACCCTACGGGTTGAACTCTAGCCTCACCCCTTAGGCGATTCGCCACCCTTCTGCCTCTTCCTACCACATGCCAAGGTCTTAGGCATTGGCTTAGGAGAAGGTGTTCGCCTTGCAGGAACTCAGGCCCCTTGGAAGTAGTTTGATAGCTGGACATCCCTCCTTTAGACCATCTCCTTATCCGCTTAAACTCCCTCAGGATGGTTCATGGGTATGTGCTGGACTTTTGCCCTGAAGTCTATATTCCTTGAACCGTCATTGATTGGTTCCAGGGAATTTGTCCTTCTTCTACAGGGACCCCGTTCTCAACCTTTGTTCTCTGAGATGTCAAGAAGGAATCCCTTCCACCGTATGAATATGTATGTTAGCAAGGGGTGCTTTGCTTGGAAGGAAACTCCTGGATCTTGAAACCCAATGTAGAAGGAAGTGCAGATGAGGACAAGGTGCGAAGCTCGCAGCTATCTGTCAGTGTGAATGAACACCTCAGAATGTAGGATCCTGTTTAGATCCCAAACTTCAACAAAATTAATGTTCGGCTTTTTGTACCTGGAATCTGCAAAGATAGCTGAGAGGAAATAGTTAATACAGCAAGTCTGAAAAAGAGGGGAGCATAAAAAAAATATGTATATATAAACAACAACAACAACAACAAAACTTTTGGATTACCAACTTGCCCTCCGAGGAGAGGTCGGGCATGTGAGCTCATCGGTAAGCCAATTTCCATTCACCTTTATAAATTCCCCTTGGGAATTCTTATTAGAGTCTGGGAGGTAGGAGATCAACCTTATTCAGGGATCCCGGACTTTAAGGTGGTAGCCGTTCTTGAGGCTACCACAACAACGATATAGGAAATTTATGTTGTGGTGAGTAAGTTTTAGGTTGTATAGCCTATTTAATCAGCCAACGCAATTGACCACTGTCAGTTCGTTTAGACCCCTTAAACCCAACAGATTAACCTAGTGAATTAGCCAAGTGATTAACTTAGGTAATTTAATTAAAACTAGGTTAACACAATTAAGCAAAAATAACAAAGCAGCGGAAAATAAATACACACAAAGATATGATGACCCAGAAAACCACACCGGTAAAAACTTGGGGAGGATTTGACCTAGCTATCCTCAAGGTAAACTGAATCCACTATGAAAGAATTGAAGTTTACACAATAGACTTAGACCACTAACATCTTATTGCTACCCAAGTGTAGGAAACTTACTACCATGACCCCATGATAGCTCTGAGATCCACGGACTCCTTCTTTCTGGAATTCTTCAGCAAATCCACAAGCGCACCTGCTTGTATATCTTTGTGCTCTATTTGATTCTGCAACTGTATTGATCTACACAACTCTTGACATAAATCTCAAGTTTGTAAACCCTAAGTGTATGTGAAGGTAAACACCTCTAGATCTCACAGAGAGACTCACAAACACAGCATTCAGAACATTAAAAACGTGGCTAGAGTTTTCCCTTATAAACTTAGGGCAAAACATAAAACCCTATACATTAAAACGGGCTTGGGCTGAGTTGGAATTTTCTGCAGAAAAATGTTCTGCACGATTTTCGATCGATCGAGTCTAATTTTCGATCGATCGAGTCATACAGAAAGTGAACAGTAATTCTGCATAAAAACTCGATTCCAACTTTACATTAAAACCCATACTTTGAGCAAGTCTAACACACGACTAAACATTGTTTTGATCATGGTTTGCCAACATACAAATTTAAGTTCTAAATACATTAGATCCTAATCCTTAGAACCTAACAACCACCCTATAAAAATTGGGCAGACACTGGCCGGGGCTGAGCCAGTAAAACCTAAGCAGTTCCTAACGCTCTATTTGTTTCAGCAATAATGTTTTCTAGAAAATGAGTCATTTTCCAAAAAACATTTTCTATAAAACTATCTTATTTTCCTATATTTGATAACAATCTTAAATGAGTTGAAAAACAATCTCTTTACTTCTCTTATTTAGTTTGCTGTGAGATAGAGTTTTTTTTTTTTTTTTTTTAAGTGGAAAACAATCTCTAAAAATAAGTTGTTATTTTTGTGTTGACTAAAGATAGTTTTCCTTTGACTTATTTTTTTCTGATGCTACCAAACACTGGAAAATATAGAAAACTATCTTTACACAAGATTTTCTAATGAAACAAATAGAGCGTAACAGTAAAGGATCTAAAGGAATCCTAACCCCACCCTCCAGGACAGCCATTAGGGGGATGAAGATCACCCTCCGTTCCTTTTCGTCCTCTATATCCCCCTCTAGATAGTACTCAATGAGTACGTCTTAGGGGATATTATATTTGGCCTTGAAGGCCTTTACGATGGCAATGATATTAACCAGGTGGGCAAATCCCATTATAAGAACTAAGGAATAAATGAGGTAGGGGTTAGAAGACCTACAAAGGGAAGAGACATTCTCAGGAGGAAGAGTGCTCTCGGGAAGAGGGAGACTTGGGACTTAGGAGGCTCTAGAGTGAAGTTTAACAATGTGAAGTGAAATAGAGAAAGTAAATTAGAGAAACCCATGCACTAATTATAGGGAAAGGGGTATTTAATGCTTCGGGTGGGAAAATTAATAATCACTCCTGCCTTTCATCCCATGCGTGCCTTGGTAACTAAACGGTCAGACAATCCTGACCGTTGATCTTCACAGCTGGCTCAGCACGTGCAAGAAGGGCAGGCTGTTAAATCTGACGCATTTATTTGGCATCCTTGAGAGGCAGCGGTTACATCAAGCACGATCCCCCACGTGCCGAGGACATGACCACGATCCCACTCCCATGAACAGAAAACGAGATCGTGGGGGGCTATTGTATGGACCAAGAATAGTAGGCCATTTCCGAGTCATAAAGCACACTCAACGAATCATCTCAACCTACCTCAACCCACTTAGCCGAGCTAAAGTGGGTCTGATCGAGCAAATGGACCAAGTCCCCTAAAGACATGCCATGAATGAGGATAGTACCTTGGGAAAATCCACCCACTAAGCAATAACTGACGTCAAGCACAAGTTACTAGGACGTTATATCAGTAGTAGAAGGCAAGCCCCCTATGTTTAGAGATACGATACAGAGGGGCCCACTGACATGGGGAATATCCTCTCATCATGACAACCTCATTGAATGGAGGGTATAAAGAGAAGAAAAAAGGGAGGAATTGGGGGTTGAAAATTTTAGGGAAGGAAACACGAGAGTTGTAAGGAAAAATACATCTTGGGGACTAAGAAATCCTATTCGGTTTTCAAGGTAGGGTCTTAGCTATACAATCATCATCTCGACTGAGCCATGATCAAGAGAGTTCAAGGCCAAAATAACAGCTAAATTCCCTCAGTAACCTTAAGAGGCTTTTCTTGGACCTCTTGTGGGATAAGCCCAACCCAGAGTACAAGTGAATTAAGGGTCTAAGCCCAAAAACCCAATGTTGTTGGGAACGACCCGCTACAATTGTATATAATATGAAAGTTGCATATATAGAAAAAAAAAATTAATCATTTTATTTTTTTACTCGCCCCCCCCCCCCCCCCCCCATGACAAGTGACAAATTCCTAGCTCCGCCATTGCTGACACCACTAGAAAAAAAAAAAAATACTAGAGCTGCCACTAATATGCTCCCATACTACTAGATACAATTCTCTTTAACAGAAGAAAATATTGAAGGGATACTTAACACATAATCGAAGTCAATTGGCATATTTATTGAGCTTTTCATTTTAATTTTATTATATAAATAATTTTTTTTTATAAATAACGTTTGACCCTTTGAAGCACCTTATCCTAAGGAAACTCTCCTAATAACTCATGATGTACTTAGCTTCAATAGAGCCTACTTCAATTAACAAATTATTTTTAGGAAAGTCAACCAAATCAAATTTGAATCCATTACACAAGTTATTTACAAAAATACACAATTTTGGTGAGGAATTAGTATGCGTAATGGACTTCTAGTTCACTAATAAAAGATATAAATATACAATATAGAGATGTGAGATTACATTAGAGGTTTGTCTTACAATGATATCTAATCTAAATACATTAGAGGTTTTAGGTGCCAATATTGATGGAGAATCCCAAGTGGATATGATACTCCAGTCACTACCGGAATCATTCAAGGAATTCAGACTTAATTATAACATGAGCAAAAAAATTTATTCTTTGTCTGAATTAATGAATGAATTGGTAGCGGCGGAAGGCATCCCTGGTACTTCTAATGCTAGTCTTGAAGCCAATGTGGGTGAAGCTTCTACTTCTCAACCTAAGTCGAAAGGCAAGGGTAAGAAGAAGAAGAAGAAGGACTTCACTAAGCAAGAGGGTAAACAAATTGCCTTAGGAGTTGCGGACAAAGGAAAGAAGCTGAAAGGAAAATGTTTCCATTGTGGTGAGAAAGGACATTGGAAGAGGAATTATCCAAAGTTCAAGGCTGCCAATAAGGGTATGGAAATTTCATTCCTTCTTGAAATATGTTTAGTACAAAATCCCATGGATTCCTGGTGTGTGGATTTAGGTTGTACTAATCATATCTGCAATTCTTTGCAGGGGTTCCAGGAGACCAGAAGGCTTAAAGAAGGGGAGTTGTTTCTTACTTTGGCTGATGGGAGCAAGATTCCAGTTGTAGCTGTTGGTGTTTATAATTTATGTTTTGAGTCAAGGGTTTTAATATTAGATGACTGTCTGTATGTACCTAATGCTCGTAGAAATTTAATTTCTGCAAATTATTTGGGTAAAAATGGATATTGTGTTATCCTTAAAGACAATGTTGTAATAAAGAAGGGTAAAGTATTTATCTGTTCTAGCAATATTGTGGATGCTCTTTATATTTTAACTCCTGATAAGCATGAATTATATAATTCTGAATTAGATAATGACTCACATGTAAAATCATAAAAGAGAAAGTTTCCTTCTACTAGTGATGCATATCTTTGGCACTTGCGTTTGGGTCATATTAATTCAAATAGGATTTAAAGACTGATAAAAGATGGACTCTTAGAACCATTGGATTTTGATGAATTTCCAGTTTGTGAATCTTGTTTGGAAGGTAAAATGACCAAACGATATTTTAATGCAAAAGGTAGAAGAGCCCAAGAGTTGCTAGAACTAGTACATTCAGATGTATGTGGTCCTATGTCAATCCAAGCAAGAGGTGGCTATGAGTATTTCATTACTTTCACCGATGATTACTCTAGATTTGGTTATGTGTACCTAATGAAACGGAAGTCCGAAACTTTTGAAAAGTTCAAAGATTTAGGGCTGAAGTTGAGAATCAATTGGGTAAACGCATAAAGGCCATTCGATCTGATCGTGGTGGCGAATATCTTCTTGGGGATTTTAAGGATTACTTAACTGAAAATGGGATTATATCTCAATTGACTGCACCTGGAACTCCACAACAAAATGGTGTAGCGGAAAGAAGGAATTGAACTCTTTTAGATATGGTTAGGTCCACGATGAGTTATTCAACTCTACCAATTTCCTTTTAGGGATACGCCTTAAATACTGCAGTGTTTCTTCTGAATTTAGTACCTTCGAAGTCTGTTCCTAAAACACCTGTAGAGTTGTGGAATGGGCATAAGCCTAGTATGAGACATCTCCATATTTGGGGTTGTCCAGCACATGTGTTAAAAGGAAAGACTGACAAGTTACAGTCTAAAACAGAAGTGGTATTCTTTGTAGGGTATCCAAAAGGAACTGTTGGAGGTTTATTCTATAGTCATAAAGATAATAAAGTGTTTGTTAGTACAAATGCTAAATTCTTGAAAAATGACTATATGAATAACTTTACTCATAAAAGTAGAGTTGTCTTAGCTGAAATGAATGAACCTGTAATTGAACAACCAATGGTTGAAACTAGAGATGCAGTGGCTGTATTGGATACACCACAAGATACTACTCATGAGATGTCTAGTACACAAGTGCCTCGTCGTAGTGGGAGGAATGTTAGGCCACCTATAAGATTCATAGGTCTTAAAGAGACTTATGAAGCTATCTCAGAGGAGGCCGAAACTGATCCTTACACTTATGAAGAAGCAATGAATGATATAGATGCACATCATTGGGTCCAAGCTATGAAATCTGAATTAGATTCCATGTATTCCAATCAAGTTTGGGATCTTGTAAAGGCGCCTAACGGCATTAAACCTGTTAGTTGCAAATGGGTTTACAAGAGGAAGAGAGAGATAGATGGAAATGTTGAAACCTTTAAAGTAAGGCTAGTGGCGAAAGGGTATACTAAAAAAAAGGTATTGATTATAAAGAAACCTTTTCACCAGTAGCAATGCTTAAATCTATCAGAATTCTCTTATCTATTGCTGCTCATTATGTTTATGAGATTTGGCATATGGATGTCAAGACTGCTTTTCTTAATGGCAATCTTGAAGAGGAAATCTATATGAAGCAATCAGAATGTTTCATATCAAAGAACCAAGAGCATTTGGTATACAAGTTGAATAGGTCCATTTATGGACTTAAGCAAGCATCTAGGTCATGGAACATCAGATTTGATCAAGCAATTAAATCATTTGGTTTTGAACAAAATCTTGATGAACCATGTGTGTACAAAAGACATCAGGACAAAGTAGTAATGGTCCTAGTGCTTTATGTTGATGATATTCTACTCATTAGAAATGATGTAGGTGTAATGTCATCAGAAAATGTCTGGTTGTCAAGCCAATTTGATATGAAGGACTTGGGTGAGGCTAACTTTATTCAAGGGATCAAGCTTTGGCGAGATCGCAAGAATAAGATGTTAGGCTTATTGCAAGCTAGATATATAGATATGGTTTTAGAACGGTTTAGCATGCAAAACTCCAAGAAAGGATTACTTCCTTTCAGACATGGAGTTCCTCTATCTGATGACCAAAGGCCTAAGACTCAAGAGGAAGAAAATATGATGAGACAAGTTCCTTAAGCTTCTGCAGTAGGAAGTCTCATGTATGCCATGCTTTATACTAGACCAGATATCTGTTATTCAGTTGGCATGGTCAGTCAGTATCAATCAAATCCTAGGCCACAACATTGGCAAGCTGTAAAGCATATTCTCAAGTATCTACAGAGAACGAGAGATTATATACTTGTCTACCGTTGTGAAGATTTGATTCCCATTAGCTATACAGATTCAGATTTTCAACCGGATCTAGATTTCAGAATGTTCACGTCAGGATGTGTATTCACCTTGGGTGGTGGAGCCATAAGTTGGAGGAGTGTTAAGCAATCTTGTATTGCGGACTCCACCATGGAAGCAGAATATGTCGCTGCTTGTGAAGCACAAAAAGAAGCTGTATGGCTCAAGAAATTCCTTTCACATTGTTTTGCGACAATAGTGGAGCAGTTGCACAATCCAAAGATCCAAGGAATCGCAAGAAAGGAAAGCACATTGAGAGAAAGTACCACATCATTCGAGACATTGTTGCTCGTGGAGATGTGGTGGTAGCAAAGATTGAAAGTTCAAATAATCTAGCAGATCCCTTTACCAAAGCCTTGCCTCAAAGGACCTTCGAGTCACATTTGGAGGGAATGGGAGTTAGATTAGAGCACAATAGTCTTTAGGGCAAGTGGGAGATTGTTGGGATAAGTGCCCTTAAATCCTATTGTATGATACTATGTATGATATTATGTATGACATTATGTGAGAAATGATGTATGACTTAATACTGTGTTTAATAAAGTTACTTTATTCTTATCTAAAATAATAGTAACATGAATATTCAAACATTATCATATAGTCCATGAGATGAATAGTATGTGATTTATGTGAAAATTTATAGAAGATATAAATCACAAGTTCTTTGTAAACTCAGAATTATAGTTCGTAGTCGGTGATGAAATTGGGCATTTCATCTGTGAAGACTATAACATATTAACTAAGATGATTTGTCTTGATCATAAAAGTGGAGACTTCTAGTTGATATGTTTTAAGAGTTAAGACATATTGAATTGGACCGCTGTGAGATTTATTATTCTCCTAACGACTGTCAATTGAATAATAAATCTTACGACTTCTATTTACATGAACTCTTAATCCTGAGAGAATAATGGATCTGATCATGAAATGTAGGTGGCTTTGATATATCAAGAGTGAGATCTAAAGTAACAATAAAAACCTCAGTATGTTGGGTAGTCAAATTTAGTGTTGATGGAACATATATTCTCAAGATGGAATTTATAGTCTCTTGACGGAGATATAAAATAGTCCCTTGAGATAAGTTTAATGGGTGCAGCTATTCAGAGAGATATGCCTAACCATTTTAGTAAGACTAAAGTATATATTTATGAAATTAGATTTCATAAATATATGATAAATAACTTAAAAGGATCAAACCGGGTACTCAAGGATTAAGATGTAGTAATTTACAAAGTGACAGTCTATATTCATGACTTTGTATTACTACGAATATTTTATGAAGGGGTTGCATGTATAATAAAGTCTTAGGATATAATTTATTAATAAGGCCTAGAGTATAATTATATTTATATAGTGATATTAAATATAATTAATGGTAACTTTGGACTTGTCAAGAGTTGACAGAAAAGCTCAAGGCCCATTGGAGCTAGTGTCTTATTTGTTCCCTTTTGGTCCCACTTCAAGCCACACATTAAAGCCCAATTGGGAAGGTCCAAAAGGCTAGCCCAATTAGATAATCAGTTATATGGAGAGAAACATACAGAATTTTATATTAGAATGAAATGGTTTGTATGTTCATATTGATGAATGTAAGAAAGAAACTTCTTCATATTCTCTCTAGAACAACATATAGAACTGATTGAGAGACCACACATCTTGGGCATCATGTGTAATTGGAGTGAAGATTAAAAGTGTTCCCGAGTACTTCTAATCTTTGTTTTGAAATTCACCATACCAAGGTACACTCTCTAGTTCTTATATTCTGAAATTTACATTGCACATGTTATCTATTGCGAATGAAGTAGATCCATTAATTTTCCACTGCGTATGTTTTGTATGAGATTCAAACATGTTATTTTCCTTCATAAGCTACAAGGTCCTCTCATGAATTCGAAGCAACTTGCAGAACATAAAATAAAGAACACCTTGAGAGGGTACTGGTGTGGTACCGGCCAAAGATTCTCCGAAGGTTAAGTCAGAAGATGCTCATAACCCTAGAATGCCAGTGTTGGAAAAATTATGCGTACATTTCTTTGTGAGAGCCTTTGGGGTTTTTATAGTAGCGTAGAAACGACCTTCTTTTCTTGTATAAGAAGACTTTTCCTTATAGGACTTGTCATTAATTGGGAAAGTATCGCGGAATCCTCTTCACATTTGGATTCTATTTCCATTGGGATTCTATTTTCCCTAACTATGCATGAGACGCAAGTTATTTCTATTTATAAAGCGATGACACGTGTACCTCGAACCTATCCACACCATGCCCGTTCACTCTGTATCCGTCCACATAGGTATATATATCTAGACCCGTCATCTTAACTTAGATCCACTTGCCATATCAAATTTTGTCCTATTCAGCTGCCCCCTCACTCCATGAGTCCGTGACCTCCTAAGGGGCGGACTTATGGGGTGATGGTTTGATTTGTCCACTGAGAGAGACTTCGCCTGACATGCTAACACTGGGTAATTAATATGGGGTTATTAGTTATGTAGGGCACGTGTCACTTATTTAGTGGTTGTTTGCTAAGAATGAAGTGTCCCTTCGTCTTTTGTGCCGTTTCCCCTATATAAACTTGCTTTCTCCTTCCCCATTTCTCATGTTCCACAGAAATTGAACGATCAGAGTGCATCCATTCACTTCGTTAGAAGATCGATCCGTCGGGTTAATTCATCCGTCGCCTGAATTTTGCAGTAACACATTCACAACCGGTAAGCATTTTTTTTTATACCACCGTCATTGCCATTAGATTTGTCAGTGTCTTAGGATTTACCGTCACGTGTAGGTAACAGATGTCTAGTGCGTCGAGTAACCAGTCATTTGTCCGCGATGATACGGGCTACGATGAAGTGTATCCGTCAGGTCGAAAAGAGCCTGACACTTCAAGTGAAGAGAGGAGTTGGAGACGGATAGGCCAGAGAGTCACCTTAGTGATGGTCTATATGGCATTGAGCCTCCGATCCAATCCGTCATTGGTCCTGATGGAATGAGGAAGTTTATTATGCTACCAATATGGACAGTTAATGATTTTACATCTTTGATAAAAGAATCTCATTTCAAAACCTTAAGAGACAAGTACCAAATACCCGTCAACAAACCTCTCCGTCTACCTTTCAAGTTGGAGAAGTGTTATTACGATGGTGTCGAGGGCGTCGGAGTCTACGAGCAGATGCTCAAGGTAGGACTTAGATTTCCCTTGAGTCCTCTTCATCGTCATCTCCTTCAATATCTGGGTCTATTCCTCACCCAGATTTCCCCCAACGTGTGGAGAGTTTTCCTTGGCGTAGAGGTCCTGTATAGGGTTACGTCTGGCGGGGCAAGAAGATTGACAGTGGAAGAATTCTTCCATTATTACCATCCAATAGAAATTACAAAGTCAAAAGGGATGTACAGCTTTGTGGCAAGGAGCCCGTTGCTGAGGCTTGTAGGTGACAACCCAGATTCCAATAGGGACTGGAAGTCCAAATATTTCTTTATGGACGGTGATGAGTGGATGTGTCATCCTGGTGACACCGAGTATATGCCCATTGACACAACATGGGGTATATTACCCCCGTCTAGTATATATCCGTTCTATATGTAGTCTCAAATTATCTATATCGTTGATATTCTAACCGTCTTCTTGACGCAGCTTAAGATTGTCCATAAGTTACACTTGAGGAGTTGAGTTTTTTGGAGAGGATCTTTCAAAAAACCGAATTAGAAGAAAGAACCTGGGCTAAGTTGGTTAATCTAGATACCATTTACCGGTATTGTGACGGACCAGAACTAACACAAGCAGCTCGTCGATACGAAAAGCAAGTCCACCAGCGTAAGTCTATTAAAATTATGCTTAGTCAATTCTTTTTTTCCACTCTTTTAATTTTTATACCGTCCTCTTTTGTAGAAATGGATGACGCCAAGAGGAGAGCGTTCATTAAACAGCAAGTTGCTGCAAGAAAGAAAGAAGGTCAAACAGGTGGGACGGGTACTTCAAAGCCGTTCGAAACCAAAAGAAAACCTTCTATGGAGAAGACTGGTCGTCAGTCTAAAAAACCAAAGGTTACCACTAAAACCGTCATGGGTCTTCAAGCAGAGGCGAAGAAGACGGCCCCTCCCCGTCAAGGGAAAGGTAAAGGACTCATGACAGGTGGCCAGACACTTTCGTCAGAGAAACTGCCCGTCCTCCTTCGTGAAGATTCCAAGTATGCTCTGGAGAAGCTTTCGTCGATTTTAACTCCCGAAGATTATGAAGACCTTGGAAACCACGCGACGGAGGCAATGGGGGAGCCGGGTCTGTTCAACATTGCACAAGTATCCTTTCATCCATCTATTTCCTAATTCCTTTCCGCCAACTTCATGCCTTTAACAAATGTTTTGTTTTCAGGCCATGCTGATGGCGAAAGGTTTGATGGGCCATTGCCTTAACCATGAAACTACTTTGGATCGAATAAGGGCAAAAGCAACGGCGACGGAGGATGAGCTAGCTGAGCTTAAGGTTTGGAAGGTGGTCCAGGAAAAGAAGTTGGCCCTGTCGGAGCAGGTCCGTGGTGAACTTGAAAAACAGACGGAGGTGCTACAGAAAGTCCTCGAAGACAAGGAGAAAGAAATCAAAACCGTCAAGGACCAACTCCATCAAGCTAAAGAAGATGCTGTGAAAGAATATCGCGACTCCGAGGCGTACTTGATGGAGTTGGATGGCACCTTTGCCGACGGGTTTGATGACGCCCTTCGTCAGGTTAAAACTTCTTTTCCTAAGCTGGACTTGTCTCACGTCAACATAGATGAGGCTTAGGCTCAAACCCCCGTCCTTCTTGCCCCCTCAAAAAGCTCGGAAGATTTGTTTGACGAAGCCCGCGATGTCCAGGGTGGAACACGTGGTGGTGATGGCGAGTCTGCCCACCAGATTCAAGAACCAGTGGTTAATCCCCGTCAAGACAGAGATGAAGCTGTAGAGAAGATTAATCCCCCCGTCCCTTAGTTTGATTTTATTTTCCAACTTGTAAACAATTTTAAGAATTATCTTTTGTACCGTCATGAACAATTTGCCTCTTGGCATTTTTATTTTACTTCAGTTGCTTACTCAAATTTTCATTGAAGTTTAACAATGTACGTCTGTTTACATGAATCCTTCTACCATTATGTTACTGGCATGTTTTGAACCCATTCTTAATCACAGTACATGATCTTATTTAAGTTGATGTTGACATTGTCCAAATGGGTGTTTATTCATGATGGCATCCGTCCGTCCACTGTCGAGTAATAATAATGAACGATCGCGTATATTTTGCGGAGGTTATAGTAAATTTTGTCCGTCTTGTGAACATAATCGATACCTTCCTTTTTTAGGACTTTTAGGATGTATCCATCCACTTTTTTGGACCTAATAATCTTTTCATCCTTTTAGGATGTATCTATCCACTTTTGGACTTGATAATCTTTACATCCTTTTAGGATATATCCGTCCACTTTTGTGGACCTAATAATCTTTTCATCCTTTTAGGATGTATCCGTCCACTTCTGGATAATCCTTTTTTGGAAGTATCCATTCACTTTATCATCCTTTTAGGATGTATCCATCCTTTTA
The DNA here is from genome assembly GCA_033629205.1 of Lithocarpus polystachyus. Lineage (NCBI taxonomy): Eukaryota > Viridiplantae > Streptophyta > Magnoliopsida > Fagales > Fagaceae > Lithocarpus > Lithocarpus polystachyus. The sequence continues at coordinate 62,126,056 of CM066162.1, read as the reverse complement.
TGTGGACAATGATATTTTCGTCCTTTTAGGATGTATCCGTCCACTTCTGGACTTGATAATCTTTACATCCTCTTAGGATGTATCCGTCCACTTTCGCGGACTTAATTTTATCATCCTTTAAGGATGTATTCATCCTTTTTTGTGGACAATGATCTTTTCGTCCTTTTAGGATGTATCCATCCACTTCTGGACTTGATAATCTTTACATCCTCTTAGGATGTATCCGTCCACTTCTAGACTTTGTAGAAAATTACACAAGTAATAATGTCTGAATAAATTCCTCATGCATAAGAAGAATAACTGCCCTTTGGGCTTAAAAAGCTATTGTAGCAAAAAATTTAATAAAACCTTAAACAAATGTTAGATTTAAAACTAGGAAAAAGTAAACGAAGAAGCATTACTCTATCTGCTGTCTTCTCTACTGGTAATATTTCTTGAGATGCTCAGTATTCCACAGGTGGTGCAGTCTTTGTCCGTCCAGGGTCTCCAGGTGGTAGGTTCCCTTTCTTACCCATGAGGTGATTTTGTAGGAGCCTTCCCAATTGGGACCAAGCTTACCTTGAGTAGGATCTCTAGTACTACCCATAACCTTTCTTAAAACAAGGTCCCTGACCTTGAAGTCTCTGTGTTTGATCCTGGAGTTGTAATTCTTGGCCATGAGATCCTGATATCATGCAAGCCTTTGTTTAGCTGTTGCCCTAACATCATCTATTAGATCGAGCTGAAGACGCATTGCCTCGTCGTTTCTCCCTTCGTCGTGGTTGTTCACCCTGTAACTGGTGAGTCCAATTTCTGTTGGGATAACTGCTTCGTTTCCATATGCCAATCGGAATGGTGTCTCGCCTATTGGTGTTCTGGTTGTCGTCCTGTACACCCATAGTACGCTTGGAATTTCCTCTGGCCATAAACCCTTTGCCCCCTCAAGTCGAGTTTTGATAATCTTTAGCAAAGATCGGTTTATGACTTCGACCTGTCCGTTGGCTTGAGGGTGTGCGGGGGATGAGTAATGGTTCCTGATCCCAATTTCAGAACAAAAATTCCTAAAAGAGTCATTGTCAAAATGCTTCCCGTTATCCGAGACCAAAACTCTTGGTATACCGTACTTGCAAATAATGTTCTTCCGCACAAAGTTTCGTACGTTCTTTTCTGTGATGGTAGCCAGCGCTTCTGTTTCTACCCACTTGGTGAAGTAGTCAATGCCGACTACTAGGAACTTCAACTATTTGGCTACAGTTGGGAAGGGGCCCATTATATCCAACCCCCATTAGGCGAATAGCTATGGGGCTGTCATCGGTGTAAGTTCCTCCATTGGTTGTCTTATGGGATTGCCGAATCTTTGGCATTTGTCGCAAGCTCTGACGTATACTTGTGCGTCCTTTTTCATAGTAGGCCTGTAGTATCCGACTCGGATCAGCTTGTGAACTATCGACCGCGATCCTGAGTGATTCCCGCAAACACCTTCATGCACTTCTCTCATGATGTAATCTGCCTCCTCGGGGCTTAGGCACCTTAGGTATGGGCGCGAGACTCCTCTTTTGTATAATACATCCTTGATCATTACAAAGTGTGCCGCTTGAACCTTTAACTTCCTTGCTGCTTCTTTGGAGTCAGGTAGCGTGCCATCCTTCAAGTAGGTGACTATTGGCGTGGTCTAGATTCTTTCAGAACCTATCTCCTACATGTCGATGATATCAATAGTAGGCGAAGGTTGAAAAAAGGAAAGTACCTTATTGGGGATAATCATGTGATCTGCTGAAGCGATCTTTGCAAGACGATCGGCCTGTTCATTTTTACCTCTTGGGATCTACACATCTTTGCTCCTAAGTCGTTCATCTTCCTATTTGCCAGTTCCTGGTACTTCCACATCCTTGTGCCTCTACACTCATACTCACCGTTTACCTGATTGGTGACGATTTAAGAATCACAATGGATAACCACATTGGTGGCTCTTGCTGCTCTTGCGAGGTCCAAACCTGTGATTAATGCCTCGTACTCCGCTTCATTATTGGTTGTAGGGAATTGAGGCGAACCATACATTCCACCTCGTCGCCTTCTGGAAATAGCAGTACGATGCCTGCTCTGCCTGCTTGTTTATTGGATGAACCGTCCGTGCATACATTCCATGGAGGATACTCGTCTACCCCCTGGTCTTTCAAACTAGTGAATTCCACAATGAAATCGGCGACCACTTGTCCCTTCATGACCGTACGCGGGTGGTACTGTATGTTGAACTCGCTTAACTCTATCGCCCAAAGTGCCATTTGTCCGGCAGCTTCAGGACTGCTCAATGCTCGCTTTATGGGCTTGTTTGTTAGGACAACTATTGTGTGGGCTTGGAAGTAGGGTTTAGTTTAAGAGCCACTGTTACCAGGGCAAAGGCGAGCTTTTCCATTGACGGGTATCTTTCTTCTGCGCCGCGAAACGCCTTGCTGGTGTAGTACACGGGCTTCTGAACCTTGTCTTCTTCCTGAATCAAAGCTGCGCTGACGGTAGTCAGTGACACGACCAAGTATAGGCTTGGAGGGCTTTTCTTCTCAAGCCAAGAGTGCATCCTCCACGTTCATGTATTTGGTCGCTCTGTAGAACACATCAGACATGGTCTTGGGGTCATTCTTGTATAAGGAAAATAGAAACTTACCCTTCCGTAGTCCGTTCGTGAACGCGACTACCAATATTTTATCATCAGCTTCATCGATTGACAATGCCTCCTTGTTAAATCGGGCGATATAGGACCTCAACGTCTCGTCTTCCCGCTGTTTAATGTTCATTAGGCACGCGGTGGATTTCTTATACCTGTGTCCTCTGATGAAATGTGAGGCAAATTAAGCGCTCAACTCCATAAACGTACTGATTGAGCCCGGTGCCAACCTGCTAAACCAGACCCTTGCAGAGCCCCTCAATGTTGTAGGGAAGGCCCTACACATTATTTCTTCTACTACTCCTTGTAGGTGCATTAGCGTCTTGAAGGTTTCTAAATGATCCATCGGGTCCTTAGATCCGTCGTAGCTTTCAATCTATGGCATGCGGAATTTCGGAGGGAGAGGGTACGAATTGACAGACACTGTGAATGGCGAGTCCGTCCGATGAACCAGGTCATCAAGGTCGTTGGAAACCCGTCCTTTGAGAGCATTCATCATAAAGTCCATGCGCACCTTCATTATCTGCATCTCCACGACTATATGGGACGGGATTTGGTCCGCAGTTAATGGTCGATTCGTGTCCTGTCGTTCGGGTCTGCTTTGGGCATTGCTCCCTTTTGGCCCTTCTTGGTTTCTCTTTTCGGCGCTGCTGGCCTCTTGCTCTTCTTCTTGGGTATGGAGCATTGCATCCTTCTGGCGCAATTGCTCCTCTAGGTCTTGGTTATGCTTCGTGAGGCGTTCTACCGCGGCTGCGAGGGTTTGAACTTGCCTCTTGAGAACCGTGGTGTGTGGTTCGGCCTGATTGTTCATTGTAGTTGCCATCGAGCGCATGAGAACCATTCAACTTTTCGTCTGGAACTCTCAAAGAATAGATTCTCCTTGCGATGTTCCCACAGACGGCGCCAACTGATGATGATCAAAAAATCGCCAGTAAGCTACAAGGTCCTCTCACGAATTCGAAGCAACTTGTAGAACACAAAACAAAGAACACCTTAAGAGGGTACCGGTGTGGTACCGGCCAAAGATCCTTCGAAGGTTAAGTCAGAAGATGCTCACAACCCTAGAATGCCAGAGTTGGAAAAATTATGCGTACCTTTCTTTGTGAGAGCCTTTAGGGTTTTTATAGCAGCGTAGAAACGACCTTCTTTTCTTGTATAATAAGAAGTCTTTCCCTTATAGGACTTATCATTAATTGGGCGAGTATCGCGGAATCCTCTTCACATTTGGATTCTATTTCCATTGGGATTCTCTTTTCCATAACTATGCGTGAGACGCAAGTTATTTCCATTTATAAAGCAATGACACGTGCATCTCGAACCCGTCCACACCATGCCCGTTCATTCTATATCTGTCCACACAGGTATATATATCTAGACTCGTCATCTCAACTTAGATCCATTTGCCATATCAAATTTTTTCCTTTTCACATTCCATCTGGTCTATCGAATTGAGAACACGAATAAAAACCTAGCAACATGGTCCAAGTTAAATGACGTGCCTATATATATATATATATATTTATATATATATAGCTATAAACAATCAAACTAAACATACATATAGTTACTACTATATGTGTGTTATCGTCATATTAGTATACAGTTGATACCCAAATTTTCACCCTTTGGGCCAATAAATAAGGCCCAAAGCTCAGCAAGCCATGCCTTAGATAATGGAGAGAAAACTTGAGAATTGACACCCAAATCCATGTCTCGATTGAATTGGCTAAGGGTGACCTAAGATATGGTCTTGTTGTAGAATGCCTGGGTATAAGAACAAGTGGGCCCATAACTGACCCAAGACCCTTACATAAGAGAATGTCATGAAATAAGCCCAAAATGACCTAACCCATTTGTATAAAAGAGTTAGAAGAAGTTAGAAGTACTTAGGACCTTCACTGGGCATTCCAACGAAAGGATGGGAAAATAGAGAGAAAGTAATAGAAAAAAGGAAAATATGTCATGAAAGAAGGAGAGAATCTCCAGATTCAAACACCGTGGAACGAGGAAATTCCCAGTTTTCAAGTGGCAGTGAGAATCCCCTTGGTTCAGACACCACGAAATGGGGAAATTCTCAGATATTAAACGCTGCAAAATATACAACAGGTAAAATACTGCAAAATGGGGAAATTCCTAGGTTTCAACCTACAGAATGAGATACAATAGGTAAAGCAAGGTAGGAGAATGGGTTCACCTAATTTGTATCCTGCCATACAGAGAATTTTTAGCTTTTCATTGCCGAGATTTAGGGAGGTGTGGTTTGGTGGAGGGGAGAAAGATCCTAGTTGTGGCAATTTGCCGAAACTTTTTTGAGGTTGCTTTTGCTGGGAAAAGCACTCATACCAAAAGAGGAAAAAGCTGTAGATTATTACGAGGTGCATGTCATAGGGTCAGTTCTCACCAAGCCAAATAGCATTAATGGTCTTCCACCAAAAAAACTAAAGAATTCTTCTGTGGTTGTAACCCAAAAAAAGAGAGGAAAAATAGTTAGTAGAGATAGACAAACATGGGCTAGAGAAAATCAAAAGGGATAAAAGACCCCTCAATTTCAAGTATAAAAGGGGTAGATATCATCGGCCCAAAGGGGTAGGCAATACAAAGGGAAGAGAAAAAAAAAATGAGCGGAAAAGAATGAGAGAATATAATAGATAAGAGACAAATAGTAGAGAAAAGGGTTGAGAATTCATACTAAGTAGTGTACTTGCACCCTTCCACATATTACATATATATATATAGAGAGAGAGAGAGAGAGAGAGAGAGAGAGAGAAAGAGAGAGAGATAGAGATTACCATAGAATGGTAGTATTGACATGCACCACTAGGAAAACTTACTCTCCCACGAGACACATCTCTTGTGGGTTTCTCAATATTCAACTTAATATGGTCAATTTATTTCACATTCTGAACCTCATAGTTTTGTGTCAGCTCTAGACAATAAGATTGTGTGAGTTGGAGTTGAAATCTTTTGGGTCGGTTCTGCAGAATGTATATGTGTGAACACGTATAAGTATGTATACAAATATATGTGTGTGTAAATATATAAATATATTTGGGAAAATGTATGCTTACATGTTGTAACTAACATTTTCTTGATGAATACTTTCTTTGGGATTTAGTTTGTTCTTTTTTCTTTTTTTTTTTTTCTGTGTGCAGAACATATGTTAGTAGAGTAAGAAAAGTAATTATCAATCTGTAGTGAAGGGACATGGGGTCGGTGACCAGTATTGGCCCATTGCTATTAGAATAGGCCCAGCCTAGTAGCCTTGATATATGGACATAGAATAGGTGCTCGGAGGTAGCCTGCTGTCATTGAACTGGGCTCGGCCCAGTGTCAACTAGTAGGCTAGGGATGACCGAAGAGGCAGCAGTCAATATTTGGATCAGTCCTCAAGCACTGTTAGTGCCTTGGGGGAATTTGCTGCTAAACACTATTCGGTGTCAGGTGCAAGTTTCAAGAGAATCCTCAAAATGGACCAATTTACTAGGGATTTTGGGCAGAGGTAGCGACCATGTGAGAAAAGATAGAAAGGTAATCATTTTGGTCCCCGCTAAGAGGAGACTATAAGAGGGGAGGAAGGATGAATGGGAAAGGGGTTGGTATAAACAAAGGGGTGAGAAACAAGAGCGATACTAAGAGAAAATGAATCAGGGAAGGGTAAGGATTAAGCATGAGAGGTGCAAGGGTTCTAGGATTGGGCTGTCAAGGTAGTGTTTAAAGCTAACCCTAGTAAGAGTATCGGATAACCCACCAACAAATAAATTGGAAGCCGAATTCATTGCACAGGAAGTACCACTAATTTTGGGTACCACAATTGGCGCCGTCTGTGGGAATCCGACTCATAAGACTTTGAGCTAGCTTGGACCTGGAGGCAATCATTCAAGGGCCTCTTCTCAAGGCCAAAGGAGGTTGGAGAGGGAGCGTAAAAGAGAGCATTAGCACATGCAAGATGGGCACTAGACCAGAGTTGATTCGGATGAAGGATCTTTGCAAGGGGAACGAATAGTATCTTACGTTCCCGAGCAATCATATCGCAGTGAGCGGGACTAGGAGTTGGAAAACCTATGAAAGTAGGTTAAAGAGCTGGAGATAGAGGTCAGAGGCCAGTGCCGTAGGAGAGACCCTGAGGAGTTGTTTGACGATCTTAACTACACTAGAGGTGGCACAATAGGATCATCTTATTGGAGTGGTTTGCGTCAATCAAGGGATAGATCCCACGAGACCATAGGACGTCATCATGATACTCCGCACAGGGATAGACGTGGGCATCCTAATGCAACTTTAGACGCCATGAGCTGAGCGCCTCGTAGAGCTGCCCGGTCGCCGTTTTCTGATGAGATAGAGCGTATAGAAATGCCGAGGCATTTCAATCGTCCACCGGTCACCTATTACAATGGTAAACCGACCAGATGGAACATGTCAGCCATTATATCTAAATGATGTCTCTGTATTCCCAGAATGACGGGTTGATGTGCAAAGTGTTCCCGTCCAACCTCGGGCCATCAGTAATGAGGTTGTTTAATGGTTTAAGGAAATGGTCCACACATAGCTTTGGGGAATTGATTTAGGCATTCGAGGCATGATTTATCACTTTTAGTAGGGTCCCTCAACCAATCGACGTATTGTTATCCATGAGGATGGGAAGTAGAGAGACTCTTCGCTCGTATGCAAATAGGTATTGGGAGTTGTATAATGAAATATGAGGAAGAAATGAGCAGGTTATAGCTACTACGTTTAGGCTCGAGCTGCCTCAAGAGTCAGAATTGAGGGACTTTCTGACCATGCGTCCTCTCAAGAATATGCACCAGCTAATGAGGAGGATTGAGGAACACAAAAGGTTGGAGGAGGATAGGCTGCAGGGTAAGGGCAAAGCTCCAGCTTCCTCCTATTACAATAGAGATTCTCGGCCCAAAAGATTTCAACAGAAAACCAGAAGGGAACCGAGGGTGCTGAGTGTAAATGTGGCACTACGGCCTAAGGGTGTTAATGTGGACTTCAGAGTACCTGTCTACAAGATCCTTAAGCGCATTAAGAATGAGTAGTATTTCTGATGGCCGGGGAAGATGGGCGGGGACCCAACTAGAAGGAATCAAAGCCTGTACTGCACGTACCGTAGGGAGAAGAGCCACACTACTAAATAATGTCGTATGCTAAAAGATCATTTGGAGCAACTTGTGAAGATAGGGCATTTAAAAGAGTTTTTCGTCGGACAAGAAGGTGGAAATATAGGACAAGGATCAGGAAGCTGGGGTAATACACTTCCCTTGCCCTTAGGAATCATTGAGGTTATTCATACAGCCTACATTGGTGTATATGTCAGCTGTCAAAAGGGCATATTGAGTGTGGCAACCCTGCTTGAATTAAAGGCGCTAGACCGACTTGAGAGGAGGCTCAAGCTGAATAGAGATCTAATTAGTTTTGATGAAGACGATCTGGAGGGAACATCACAGGCCGTATGACGATGCTCCGGTTATGACTTTGCTGATTGGAGGATTCCTGGTGAAGAGAGCAATGATAGATTAAGTGAGTGGAGCCGAGATAATGTATCCTAATCTATACAAGGGATTGTGATTGAAATCGGAGGATTTGAGTAAGTAGGACACATCCTTAGTAGGGTTCGATTGGAAGATAGTGATGCCCGAGGGGCAGATAAAGTTTCCAGTTGTGACCAAGGGAAAAGAGGTTATGGTAAATTTCATAAAAATTAATGCCTTTACGCCATACACAGTGATCTTGGGTTGGCCCTAGATTCGTGCTATAAGGGCGGTACCATCCACGCTACATTTAAAGGTCAAGTTCCCAACTAAAGATGGAATTACCATGGTCCGAGCCGATCAAAAGGTGTCGCGGCAGTGCTTAGTGGCCGCAATTAATCATGAGATTAAATAGAAGGAGCAAGTTGAAGAAAAATAGTTATAGCAATTATAGTTCCCCGTGGGCCCAACAGGGGCTAATAGTGCCGAGGAGTTGATTCAAATACAAATTTTACCTTACACTGACAGGTATTTTCAAATAGGGAAGAGCTTGCAAAAAGAAGATTGAGTGGAAGTTCTTCTGTCGCTGGTACTGTTGGGAAAATACATGTTCGTATCACATACAAAACATACGCAGCGAAAAATTAACAGATCTACTTCATTCGCAATTGATAACATGCACTATATAAGTTTCAGAATTTAAGAACAAGAAAGCGTACCTTGGTGCGGTGAAATTCAAAACCAAAGATCAGAAGTTCTTGGAAAGACTTTTAACCTTCACTCCAATTCCACTTAATGCCCAAGATGTGTGGTCTCTCAATCAGTTTCCAAGGAGAGAACAAAGGAGTGTCCAACACTCACATACAAACCATTTCATTCCTTGATTAATCTTGATGAAAAAAAACTTATGACAAGACTCATTAAAAAGACTTATATAATTCTGTATGTTTCTCTCCTTATATACAACTGATTATCTAATTGGGCTAGCCTTTTGGGCCATTCCAATTGGGCTCTAGTGTGTGGCTTAGAGTGGGACCAAAAGGGAACAAATAAGACTCTAGCTCCAATGGGCCTTGGGCTTTTCTGTCAACTCTTGACAAGTCCAAAGTTACCATTAATTATATTCAATACAACTATAAGAATATAATTGCACTCTAGGCCTTATTAATAAATTATATTCCAAGATTTTATTATACATGCAACCCCTTCATTAAAATATTCGTAGTAATACAAAATCATGAATATAGACTGCCACTTTGAAGATTACTACATCTTAATCCTTGAGTACCCAATTTAATCCTTAATGTTATTCATCATATATTTATGAAATCCAATTCCATAAATATATGCTTTAGTAACTCCTTACTAAAGTGGTTGGGCCCAACTCTCTGAATAACCAATCCCATTAAACTTATCTTAAGGGAATATTTTATATCTCCGTTAGGAGATTATGAATTCCATCTTGAGAATATATGTTCCATCAACACTAAATGCGGCTGCCCAACATACTGAGGTTTTGACCGTAACTTATAGATCTCACTCTTGATATATCAAAGCTACCTACATCTTATGATCAGGTCCATTATTCTCTCAGGATTTAGAGTTGATGTAAATAGAAGTCGTGAGATTTATTATTCAATTGATAGTCATTAGGAGAATAATAAATCTCACAATGGTCTAGTTCAATATGTCCTAACTCTTAAAACAAATCAACATACCAACTAGAAATCTCAATTTCCATGATCAAGACAAATCATCTTAGTTGATATGTTATAGTCTTCGCAGATGAAACGCCCAATTTCATCACCGACTACGAACTACATTCTGAGTTTACAAAGAACTTGCAATTTATATCTTCTGTGACTAAATTACATAAATCGCATACTATGCATCTCGTGGACTAAGATAATGTCCCATTAGTTCATTTATAGATAGTCTCATATAATTAAACAATTTAATTATTTATGATATGCCAATAAATTGGATTTTAGGGCATAAACTCCAACAATCTCCCACTTGCCCTCAAAGACAATTTACCATATATCCGACACTTATCTCCCTTTAGAGTAATTCATAGTCACTCTAAGGCAAGGTTTGGAAAAAAGTTTCAGTCAGATTTATTGCTTAAATTATCTTTTCTACTACTACTCAACTACTCATATATCTCCAGTGAGATAATACTTACGCTTAATGTGTATCTTCACTACTAGGATGAACACATATCTTGAAGTCCAACTTCATGAATCACAATCAAACTACAAGTCAGCATTTATACATCCAGTAACCATCAAAATCTCACTTTTGTGGACAAGCATATAATCCCTCATTCTCCTAAGATATTTGAGTATATCCTTTACTCCCACTAAATTAAGTGATCTTTGATTCAATTGATATTTGCTTACTATGCCCACCGTAAAATAGATATTTAGCCTAGTCTATAGCATAGCATAAAGACTTCCTATCGATTTGATATAAGGAACCGTCTTAATATTCTCTTCCTTTCATATGTCTTAGGACTATAGTCCTATATAAAGGAACTTCAAACTTAAAAGGAAAGAATCCTTTCTTGAAGTATTACATGCTATACTTGGCTAAAATCTAATCTATTTAAGCAGTTTAAGATAAACTCAATATCCTAATTTCTGAATTATAACAAAGTTTAAATTCTTAAGATATGACTAGTCTTTCCCAAGTACTTTATATCAAACTGGATTAGACAACAAAAACTCTATTGATGACAATATCTTTACATCATTCTAAATGATTAGAATGTCATCAACATATATTAAGAAATTTATTATTCTATATAGCTTTTACACACATAAGGCTTTTTTGATACTTGATCAAAATCAAACAATTTGATTCCTTAATCAATGATGATATTTTACGATTCAGATGCTTGCTTTAATCCCTAAATGAAATTTAAGCAACTTGCATACTAAACACTACTGTTTCATTGCTATGTACAAGTCTAGTTACATCATATAGATGTCTTCCTCAAGATTGCTACTAAAAGGAGCTCTCTTGATATCCATTGCCATATTTTATCCAAATAAAATATAATGGATAAGAGAATCTAGATAGAGTCAAACTTGACTATTGGTGAAAAAATATTTTCATAATTGAACCATTTCTTTCTGAATAAATCTTTTCGCCACTAGTCTTGACTTTGAAGGTTTGCACCTTCAAATCTATCAATCTCATTTACTTGTAGACCTATTTGAAAACAATAGGCCTAATGCCATTAGGCGCCTCTACAAGTTCTAGACTTCAAATAGAATCCAATTCTATTCACATAACCTTGATCCAGTAATCCATATTCATATCATCTATTGCCTTTACGTAGGACCGGGGATTAAATTCATATCCTTGTGGAATAACTTCAAAAGTTTATCCTAAAAGTATGAACTTACTTGGTAATTAATAATCCTCCCACTACTATATTGTACCGGTGTACTAGCTATATATTTAGAATAATGCCTTATGGTGTATCTAATACAACCAACTAATTTCTAAATGTATTTTACAGTTGTCTTTCAACAAATTCTGACATCTTTCTTCCAGAGCAATTATACGTTTTGCTTTAAGATTATTCACATAGTCATCATCAAGAACTTTGTATTTTTACTTTACAAACATCTTGTCTTCTTTATGACTACCAAAACAATCTTTTGCAATTCCTTTTGGATACCCATCATAAACACACATTTTTCTACCTTTTGATTTCAATTTGTCAGACTTCCATTCTAGCACAAGTGCTTGACATTTCCAAAAGTGGAAGTATCATACATTAGGTTTTCACCCAATCCACGATTTGACAAATGTCTTAGGAACAAACTTTTGAAATTAACTTTAGAAAATGTATAGTAATTATTAGAGTATATCTCCAGAGGAAATAAGCAAATAGAAATACTTATCATGTGCTTTACTATTTCTAAAAGAGTCTTATTCCTCCTTCATGTATGCACTGACTCAAAAAAGTCAGTGAAACTTTATTCCTTTACAATAAAGGAGCCCTAAATCTTATTATCCTCTAAATAGAATTCATAGACTGGGAATATAACAAAATAATGGTTCTAAAAGCCCATCTTTTACCAATCTTGAATATCATTTAGATTAATGAGATCTAGACTTAAGTGCCAAAACATACAATAACAAAGGATAAAAACTTTCTCTTTAAAAAGTAAAACATGTAAATTTCCATCTAGAAAATAATCATGGACAATGCTTAGCTTTACCAAAATAGAAACACTTTCCTTTTGGTCATGCTTTTGAGTCTAATTTCCTTTTTGGCAACTACTAGGACAACTTGCTTGTCCAACTGTTTGGTATTATAATTCCTCTTCTTACTAGCCTTACCTTTCAGTTCAGGCTAAGAACTTGAATTAAATTATATTGATCCTAGCCTTAGCTTTTAGGATGTCTTTCGTTGCGTAGAACTCACTCATCAATTCAGATAACATAAAAAGAATTTATTTTGAAAACAATTTGAATTGATCAAATGTTTCTAACAAGGACTTGTGGATCATATCCATATAAGATTAACATTTAATCTCTACATCCAAGAATTCCAATTCATTTTAAAATAAAATATTTTCATAAAAAAAAAATATAAAGTTGGAACTCTTTAAGCTTTTCTTAGCACTCAATATAATTCAACCAAACATCTTATTTAGACTTAATATAAAGTTTAAGTCTAGTACTAACTCTTGCATCTCATGCTGTAGTACACTTGAGATAAAAGCCAATGTAACATTTTAGCATTTCAATGGAAAATATGATCAATTCATAAGCTAACTTCCATCAATGCATCATGCATAGGAAATTATAAAAAAGCTGAATCGAAACATATTTATGTACTTAAGCTCCTTTAAGCACCATGTCCAAAATTATTTCTTAGTTAATGTGATTCACTTAAAATAGTAGCTAGAGAACAGAATTAATGACAACTTTATTTTGAGACTATGAATATAATTACAGGGACATTATATTTTGCATCCATAACCATATAGTATGGAACCCGAAAAACATACTATACTAGGTGCAATGACAACCTAATCCCATAATTAATATTCCTCGGAAGCGAGGTCATACCAATCACTATGATCTGGCAAGAAATATTCTCATTATTAATGCTATCATGGTAACTCTTACCAAACAAAAATAATTTGCCGCTCTTCCTTTGGCCTCTAAGTAATAATGACATAGCTCCTTTGGGAGGTTAACATTACACTTAGTTTAGTGTACACCATTATCTAGAATCATGTGTAGCCACATTTCATCTCCCTTTATAGTGTTTAAACTTGTAATGCCATGAAACAAAAAACCCTCCTTTGGGATCGCGAGGCATATACGCCAAGATGAGGTGCTTGTTCACACTACTTTAAGCGGGTAAGTTCAATCTTGTAGTACTATGAAACAAACACCCTCCTTTGGGATCGCGAGGCATATACGCCAATACAAGGTGCTTACCCACAATACTTTGAACCAATAATGAAGGCCATGAGATCCAACCCTTGTATCTCTCTCCCACTAGAAATTTTAAAACAAGTGGTTTGTCCTGAAATCATTGTGATCTAATCACAATTTTAACCCTACACATCAAATGTGTTTAATTGTTTAAATTCAATGTGATGTTACTAAATCACGTCACTATAGCGTAACGAACATTCACGCAATCACAAAGAAGCTTAACCATGTAATCCGTAAAGTAAATACCCTCCGCATGGAATGCAAGACTCGAAGTCAAGACAAGGTATCTATTCACATTACAATAAACTTAACAAAAGGGTTATTTCAGCACTCTCACTCATTATTTGAGTTTTTCTTAAATAATTGTGATCTAATCACAACTAATAACCTTGCACTTGTTAAAGACTCTAATCTAATTAGAATCACAAACTAAAATGGAAGTCCTAAACTATTTAGGATTCCTTAAACACTAATGAATCAAAAATTAGTTATATAGAACTCTATCCTTATTTACTAAATAAAAAGTTCTAATCTCATTAGAAAATATATATATACCTTTTAATTAAGCTTCAATCTCATTAAAACTTCTAATTAAAATAAATTAAGGACTTTTAATCATACAACAATTCCAATCTCATTAGAATGTTTCTTAAAAGACAAGTCCTAAACTATTTAGGACTAAGAGTTCTATTTAACTAATATCTTTGATCTCATTAGGTCTTTTAGTTAGAACCATGTGTAATCTCATCACACATTTCCTTACACTTTATACATTTGAAAACATTTAGAAAATATTCAAAATTCTCTTCAAATGTATTTTCGCCAGAATCTCGCAACTAAGCTCTTCTCGCGAAAAAGGCGTACACAGTGATCTTAGGTTGGCCCTAGATAGTGGTGCCCGAGGGGCAGATAAAGCTTCCAGTTGTGACCAAGGGAAAAGAGGTTATGGTAAATTTCATAAAAATTAACGCCTTTATGCCATACACAGTGATCTTGGGTTGGCCCTAGATTCGTGCTATAAGGGCAGTACCATCCACGCTACATTAAAAGGTCAAGTTCCCAACTGAAGATGGAATTATTGTGGTCCGAGCCGATCAAAAGGTGTCGCGGCAGTGCTTAGTGGCCGCAATTAATCATGAGATTAAATAGAAGGAGCAAGTTGAAGTAAAACAATTATAGCAATTATAGTTCCCCGTGGGCCCAACAGGGGCTAATAGTGCCGAGGAGTTGATTCAAATACAAATTTTGCCTTACACTGACAGGTATTTTCAAATAAGGAAAAGCTTGCAAAAAGAAGATTGAGTGGAAGTTCTTCTATCGCTGGTACTGTTGGGAAAATATATGTTCGTATCACATACAAAACATACGCAGCGGAAAATTAACGGATCTACTTCATTTGCAATTGATAACATGCACTATGAAAGTTTCAGAATTTAAGAATAAGAAAGCGTACCTTGGTGCGGTGAAATTCAAAACCAAAGATCAGAAGTTCTTGGGAAGACTTTTAATCTTCACTCTAATTCCACTTAATGCCCAAGATGTGTGGTCTCTCAATCAGTTTCCAATGAGAGAACAAGGGAGTGTCCAACACTCACATACAAACCATTTCATTCCTTATGTAATCTTGATGAAAAAAACTTATGAAAAGACTCATTAAAAAGACTTATATAATTCTGTATGTTTCTCTCCTTATATACAACTGATTATCTAATTGGGCTAGCCTTTTGGGACATTCCAATTGGGCTCTAGTGTGTGGCTTGGAGTGGGACCAAAAAGGAACAAATAAGACTCTAGCTCCAATGGGCCTTGAGCTTTTCTGTCAACTCTTGACAAGTCCAAAGTTACCTTTAATTATATAACATACCACTATATGAATATAATTGCACTCTAGGCCTTGTTAATAAATTATATCCCAAGACTTTATTATACATGCAATTCCTTCATTAAAATATTCGTAGTAATACAAAGTCTTGAATATAGACTGCCACTTTGAAGATTACTTCATCTTAATCCTTGAGTACCCAGTTTAATCCTTAATGTTATTCATCATATATTTATGAAATCCAATTCCATAAATATATACTTTAGTAACTCCTTACTAAAGTGGTTGGGCCCAACTCTCTGAATAACCAATCCCATTAAACTTATCTCAAGAGAATATTTTATATCTCCGTTAAGAGATTATGAATTCCATCTTGAGAATATATGTTCCATCAACACTAAATGCGACTGCCCAACATACTGAGGTTTTGACCGTAACTTATAGATCTCACTCCTGATATATCAAAGCAACCTACATCTTATGATCATGTCCATTATTCTCTCAAGATTTAGAGTTGATGTAAATAGAAGTCGTGTGATTTATTATTCAATTGACAGTCGGTAGGAGAATAATAAATCTCATAGCGGTCCAGTTCAATATGTCTTAACTCTTAAAACATATCAACATACCAACTAGAAATCTCCATTTCCATGATCAAGACAAATCATCTTAGTTGATATGTTATAGTCTTCGCAGATGAAACGTCCAATTTCATCACCGACTACGATCTACATTCTGAGTTTACAAAGAACTTGCAATTTATATCTTCTGTGACTAAATCACATAAATCACATACTATGCATCTCATGGACTAAGATAATGTCCCATTAGTTCATTTATAGATAGTCTCATATAATTAAACAATTTAATTATTTATGACATGCCAATAATTGGATTTTAGGGCATAAACCCCAACAGGTACAAAATTTTGATGTATTTGCATGCAGCCCATATGAAGTGCCCGGGGTGGATCTAGCTTTTATCACACATAAGCTGAATGTAGACCCCTTAGTGCCACCGAAAAAGCAAAGGCCGAGGAGATCAGCAAAGCCATAAGTGGAAGCCATGAAGGATATGGTGGAGAAAATGAAGCAGGTGGAAGCTATTAAAGAGGTGTTCTTCCCCAAGTGGTTGTTGAATACAGTAGTAGTGAAAAAGAAAAACGAGAAATGGAATTTATGTCTATTTTACCGACCTCAACCAAGCTTACCCAAAGGATCCATTCCCCAAGTGGTGGATGCCACTTATGGACACCCGAGAATGAGTTTCCTGGACTCCTTTCAAGGTTATCATCAAATTGTCCTAGCACCTGAGGATCAAGAGAAGACCTCTTCAATATCGCTCAAGGGGAATTATCAATTATCATTACACGGTGATGGCTTTTGGGCTAAAGATCGCAGGTTCCACATGCTAGCGCATGTTCATTAGGATGTTTATAGATCAGATTGGGGACACGGTGAAGGTCTATATTGATGACATGGTGGTCGAAAGCAAGAAGAGTGAAGAGCACGTACCAAATCTGGTCGAAGTTTTTAAAATATTAAGACAACACAAGTTGCGCCTCAATGTTGGCAAATGTGCATTTGGTGTGGGGTCTGGTAAGTTCCTCAGTTACATGATAACGAATCGAGGTATAGAAGTTAATCCCGACCAAATCACAAAAATTCAGCAGCTTAGCCCGCTCAGTAACCCCAAGGAAGTGTAGAGACTCATCAAGATGATTGCCGCCCTAAATGGATTTGTTTCATGGTCATCAAATAGGTGCAGACCTTTCTTTCAGTTATTGAAAAAGTGGAAGGGTTTTCAGTGGACCGAGGAATGTAATGCGGCATTTAGAGGAGATTGAATTTTACCGGGAGAATAGCAAAATGGGGAATGAGACTTGGGAAGTTTGATATGCGATATAAACCAAGAAACTATATTAAGAGCCAGGTACTAGCAGACTTCATGGCAGAATTCACGCCAGCACCGGGGGTCACCGCAGGGGTATGCTAAGTCTCGGTTCAATTGTGGTGAGTGTTTGTAGACGAGGTGTCTAACATAAGGGGATCTAAGGTCGGGATTGTTATGCTATCCCCTATGGGGTTAAGGTTGGAAAAATCACTAAGGTTAGGTTTCCAAGCTTCCAACAATGAAGCTGAATATAAAGCACTTATTGTTAGGCTTGGAGCAGCACAGAAGTTGGGTGCCGAGAAGGTAGAAATATTCTTAAATTTAAGACTAGTGGTAAGCTAAGTAGAGGGAAGCTTTGAAGCGAAGGAAACCCGTATGTCACAGTACTTGAAGTTGTTCGGGACATTACAAGCATGTTTCCAAAAAGTGAGTGTAGCCAAAGTCCCAAGAAGTCAGAATAGTCACGTCGATTCACTGGCCACTTTGGCCTCGTTGTCGGATGAATGTGTTCCATGAATGATTTCCGTGGAGTTATTGGAGTGCCCAAGCATAGAGCTTCACCCAATTGTAGCATTAGCCTCAGTTTCCGAGCCAAGTTAGATGGACCCCTTTGTTTCCTTTTTGGCTGATGGATCTTTACTAACTGATGTGAAAGAGGCAGAGAAGGTGCAGAGAACGTCCTCTTGTTTTTGGTTATCCGAGGATAAGAAGTTGTATTGGAAATCTTCATAGATCCATGTTTGTTATGTCTTCACCCAAATGATGTTGCTGGACTCCTGGTCAAGTTGCATGAAGGGATCTATGGTAGCCTCTCAGGGGAAAGGTCATTGTCCCATTAAGCTATGACCCAGGGGTTCTGGTGGCCAAATATGCAAAGGGATGCATCCAAGTATGTCAAGAAGTGTGATCAATGCCAGAAACATGCCCCAAACATACATCAACCTGGTGGGAACTTGAACTTGATTACAAGCCCTTGGCCCTTTGTGTAGTGGGGTCTAGACATCATAGGTCCATTTCCTCAAGCCATAGGGAACAGAAAGTTTGTTTTGGTCGCCACCAATTATTTTACAAAGTGGGCGGAAGCTGAAGCTTTGGCGAACATCAGGGATGTTGATGTGAAGAAGTTTATGTGGCAGAATATTTTCACAAGGTTTGGGGTACCCTAGACATTGATTTCAGACAATGGATTGCAGTTTGACAGTAAGGCATTCCAGAAGCACTGTAGTAATCCAGGGATCGTCAACAAGTACTTGTCCCTAGCATATCCCCAGAGTAACGGACAAGTGAAAGCTATAAACAAAACGATTGTCAATTGGTTGAAGAAGACATAGGAGGGGGTGAAAGGGAATTGGGTTAAGGAGCTACCGAGCGTGTTGTGGGCCTACCAAACCATTCTGAGGAGGCTAATCGATGAAACCCCTTTTTCCATGATGTATGGGGCAGAAGCACTCATCCCAGTAGAGATATGCATGTCAAGTATGAGGGTTGCTTGTTTCTCTCTGGGCAGTAATAATGCGCAAATGATCGAGAATTTAGACTTCTTGGAAGAGAGATAGGACATGGCGTCCATCCAACTTGCTAATTACCAGCAGAAATTGGCTCGAGGGAACAAGAATGTGAAGCCTGAGAGTTCGTTGCAGGAGACTTGGTTATGCAGAGAATAGTGGGAGGTATAAAAGACCAGAATGCGAGAAAACTTGCCCCAAACTGGGACGGGCCTTGCCGAGTGACAACCATGGCTAGAACAGGGCCTTATTACTTAGAGGATATGGAAGAGAGACTCTTACCCCGACCTTGGAACGTTAGCAATTTAAAGAAATATTATCATTGAGTGTAATTATTGTAATAAATGTCCCATGTTGTAAGTAGGTTTAAATAGAGAACAAGGAATGGATCCAGTTGCTTTTCATCACATTGTAGCTGAAAATTGTTTAGTTATTTTATGCGATGTTCGCCAATATTGTTATGGACGAAAACCTGACCTTAGCCTTACCCCAGTCACCGACTAGGTGGAAACCATAACAAATTATTTCTAAGGACAGAAACCTAGGCTCAGCCTGATTCTAGTCATCGACTAGGTGGAAAGCATAATGAATTATTTCTAAGGACAGAAACCTAGCCTCGGTTTGACCCCGGTCACTGACTAGATGGAAACCTTACAGGATCTTCAATTCTAAAGACAAAGAATCAGCCCTGGGTAGATAAGTGACTAATCAAAAGACCTCGGTTATATAAATTAAAGTACAAATCCTTTGGTTAGGGACATTTCCCGTGCATCTACAACAGTTGTTAACGAAGTTTCACAGTATTATTCAAAGGTCATAATAACGCAACATTTAGGTCCAAGGGATCGGTTATGCAACATTCAGGTCACTGACCATAAATACTTAAGACAATTTGTGAAATTCATTAGTAGGATATCATCCAAAGGTTGTAATAGTGCATTGTTTGGATCAAAGGGTTTGGTTACAAAATTACATGCCAATCAAAGTGTTGTAATAATCCAAATTCTAAGAAAAGAATTTAACCGAACATACATACTTAAAGAGTTCAATCTCCATGTTTAGCAAACAAAATACTATTCAATATAGTACATCAAGTTTAGCAAATTTAAAACATGAAAGAGACAAAAAGTGATTAAGCACATCGGTGTCTTCAAGGGACCGGAACCTGTGTCATGGCAAGGGTAGCCGAGGAAATTTCCTAGTTGTTGGAAGGGTCAGTCTTAAGATCACTTCAGCGGTGCCTTGGCCCTCAAGGACGACGTTGGTTACCGGGTTTTCCACATCAATCACCACAACGTGAGAGTCAATTTGCTTGGCCAACTCCGCCATGCTGGAGCTTTCCTCCCCCTTTTCATTATCTTCCTCATCAGACTGCCCCTGGGTTGAGGCCTGAACGGGTGAATCATTAGGCAAGGGTATCTGGTCGAGGTCCCTAAACGTAGAAGATTCGGGGATAGCGATAGCATTCACAGGCGCCATCCAACCTTCCAAAAAATCAACCCTCCAAGCTTGGAAGACAACCGCACTCACCAAATTCTCGGCGTCAGTGGACCTCATGTTGTAGAATGCTTGCTCGCACATTTTCATGGTCTCCTTCAGGTCGGCAAGCTCCTTGTCACAAGCCAAGACTATGCTTGTGCGGCTTTGAAAAGTTTAGTCTCAGCTTCCCTGAGCTTGCCCTGTAGGGCCTCCACCTTTTGTTCAGCCAATTCCCGAGCCCTCTCGGCAAAAGTTTCCCTTTGCTCAGTGGTGGCCAGCTTAAGGACTTTTCATTTAAAGTGGACTCAGCCACCTGCTTCAAGACCTTTTCCTTGTCGACCTCCTCTATGACACCCTTCAGCCAACCTTCCATGACATGGGTCAGTTGGGCGGCCTGGAACAATAATAGAAGTAGCCAAAGAATTAGTACAGGCCGAGAATTCACACTAAAAAAATAAATAAATAAATAAGAAAGATGAGAAAAACTGGGAGGGGGGTACTCACAGCTATATTGTGCCATTTCAGCTTGAGCACAAGGTCTTTGTCCTAACAGCTCGAGTGGTGCTCTATATTTGCGGGCAACATTAGAGCCTAGCCAAGGCTTTCTACAACCTATCCCCCCAAGCCACTCGTCCAAGTTCGTATAAAACAGTCATTAGGGAAGGATTTTTCACCTAGCATGAAGGTGCAGTGCCATCTTGAGGAAGGGGGTGCGGAGGTGAAGGCCATGTTGGACCCAACAATCACCGATTGATTAGCAGGCCTCATCTCGGAAGAAGTGTCCTTGGCTGGTAGAGTCACGACAACGTTAGAGACCGAAGTGGGGGACTGTTTAGTAGGAGAGGCATCAGACCTCGACAAAGGTTTGTCAGAACCCCTCTGCCTCTTCCTGCGAGGACGGGCCACGGGGGGAGTTGTATGTTGAGGAGTTGGTTGTGGGACTAGCTGACCCCGGCGAGTTGGGCACCGGGAAACTAACGTTTAAGGCCCATGTACGTCTTTGAACCATGTCTTCAGTCAGTTCAGGGGGGACGAGGGCTTCAATGGGTATATGTTCTGCTCAGCCGTGAAAAACTATGTCTACCGAACCATCACTGATCGGTTCGAGGGAGCCCTTTCTTACCCTTCGAGGTCCTAAATGTTGAGCTTCACCGCTTATAAGGCCGTTCGGTAGAAAACCTGGTAGCCGAACGTCCAAGTAGGATAGAAAAGGGCTACCAGCTATTAGTGCACTAGAGAGGTCCTAATAGCTGGTGTATGACTGCATGCAACTGAGGACCCGATGCGACGCTCTAACCTGACCGTCCTAATGGACGAAAATCTTCAAATGCAGGACAAAATTGAGACCCTGAACTTGTACAACAATTATGTCAGGCTTGAATCGCTTGGAGACTGCATTAAGAAACAAGAAAAATACACAGTGTTACAGGTAAAAGTTAACAAAATGCATGAACGGTTTAACAATAGAAGTTTTAAAAAAATGGGGGGAGGGGGGAAGTATGACTAGAATCCATTTCTCGGGGTTTTATTAAGTCTCGAGAAGGAAAATACCGACCTATCTGCCGAGGAGAGGCTAGTCAGATGAGTTCCCTATTGAGCCAATTCCTGCTCACTTTCACGAACTCCCCTACAGAATTCCTATTAGAGTTGGGGAGGCACGATATCAGTCTAACCATGAGGCTTCAGGTCTGAAGATAGTACCCGTTCTTTAAACTACCTCGGATGTCATACTGGAAATTAATATCATGGTGAGAAAGGTTTAAGCCATATTGTTGGTTGAGGCGCCCCCACATAACTCACTACTCTGTAAAAGTTGGGCAGACATTGGTCGGGGCTAAGCTCATAAAAACTAATGGTCCTAAGTAGAAGGGGATCTACTGCGAACCTAACACCACCCTCCAATATGGACATTAAAGGAAAGAAAACAACTCGGGGTAACCTTTGGTCCTCTATATCTCCCTCATGACAATATGCTATATTTACATCAGGGGAGACGTTAAATCTAGTTTTGAAGGCCTCTACATTTACACTAGTTTTTAAAAGATAGGTAAAACCCATTTTTTCATATTAGGATAACTAAGAAAGAACAGGAAAGAAAGAGGTAAAGGGCAAAGGAACTTACAATATAGTCTGCGTGCTAGCAAAGATGGTCTCAAGAGTGATTTAGGGCTCGAGGAGAAGAGATTAGTGAGGTTCTGAATTTGGAAGAGAATAAAGAAGGTTATGGCAGAAACCATGGCTTTATTTTTAGGGGAGATGCCATTAAATGTAACTGCAAGAAGTTAATTAATGCCTGCCATTATTTCTTTCCATGCGCGCATCAGTAATTGAAGCATCTAATCATCTTAACCGTCCAATGTGACAGTTACAGCCACATGTGCACAAAGCGCAAGCTGTCATGTCCGTTGCATTTATTGGCTGACGGTTGATTTTCCCGAGGTGTAACAATAGTTTTGAAAAATCCTACCAATTCCAAAAACAAAGGACCCTGATACCATTTCCACTTCTTGAAAATGGGATCGTGGGGGGCTATTGTAGGGACCTAGGGTTGGTGACCAATATTGGCCCATAGCTATTAGGATAGGCCCAGCCCAGTAGCCTTGATGTAAGGACAAAGAATCAGTGCTCAGAGGTAGCCTGTTGTCATTGAACTAGGCTTGGCCCAGTGTCAACTAAAAGGCTAGGGATGATCAAAGAGGCAACAATCAATATTTGGATTGGTCCCCGAGTGCTGTTAGTGTTGGGATTAGTGCCCTTAAATCCTATTTTATGATGCTATGTATGATCTTATGTATGACATTATGTATGACTTAATATTGTAATTAATAAAGTTGTTTTATTATTATCTAAAATAATGGTAACATGAATATTCGGACATTATCATATAGTCCATGAGATACATAGTATGTGATTTATGTGAAAAGTCACAGAAGATATAAATCACAAGTTCTTTGTAAACTTAGAATTTTAGTTCGTAGTTAGTGATGAAATTGGGTGTTTCATCTACGAAGACTATAACATATAAACTACGATAATTTGTCTTGATCATGGAAGTGGAGACTTCTAGTTGATATGTTGATATGTTTTAAGAGTTAAGACATATTGAACTGGACCGTTGTGAGATTTA
The DNA here is from genome assembly GCA_033629205.1 of Lithocarpus polystachyus. Lineage (NCBI taxonomy): Eukaryota > Viridiplantae > Streptophyta > Magnoliopsida > Fagales > Fagaceae > Lithocarpus > Lithocarpus polystachyus. The sequence continues at coordinate 62,102,649 of CM066162.1, read as the reverse complement.
TTATTCTCCTAACGACTGTCAAATGAATAATAAATCTCATGACTTATATTTACATGAACTCTTAATCTCGAGAAAATAATGGACCTGATCATGAAGTGTAGGTTGCGTTGATATATCAGGATTGAGATCTAAATTAACGGCCAAAACCTCAGTATGTTAGGTAGTCACATTTAGTGTTGATGGAACATATATTCTCAAGATAGAATTCATAGTCTCTTAGTGGAGATACAAAATATTCCCTTGAGATAAGTTTAATGGGTTTGTTATTCAAAATATTAGGCCTAACTACTTTAGTAAATAGTTACTAAAGTATATATTTACGAAATTGGATTTCATAAATATATGATGAATAACTTAAAGGATTAAACCGAGTACTCAAGGATTAAGATTTAGTAATTTACAAAGTAACAGTCTATATTCATGACTTTGTATTACTACGAATATTTTATGAAGAGGTTGTTGGGAAATATATATGTTTGCATCGCATACAAAACATACGCAGCGGAAAATAAACGGATCTACTTCATTCGCAATTGATAACATGTACTATGTAGGTTTCAGAATATAAGAACAAGAGAGTGTACCTTGATGCGGTGAAATTCAAAACCGAATGAAGAAGAACTCGGGAAGACTTTCAATCTTCACTCCAATTCCACTTGATGCCCAAGATGTGTGGTCTCTCAATCAGTTCTATGTTTTCTAGAGAGAATATGAAAGAGTGTCTCTCTTCCTTATTTTTTCTTATTATCTTAAACATACAAACCATTTTATTCTATATAAAATTCTGTATGTTTCTCTCCACATAACTGATTATCTAATTGGGCTAGCCTTTTGGGCCTTCCCAATTGGGCTTTAGTGTGTGGCTTGGAGTGGGACCAAAAGGGAACAAATAAGACACTAGCTCCAATGGGCCTTAGGCTTTTCTGTCAACTCTTGACAAGTCCAAAGTTACCATTAATTATATTTAATACCACTATATAAATATAATTGTACTCTAGGCCTCATTAATAAATTATATCCCAAGACTTTATTATACATGCAACCCCTTCATAAAATATTCGTAATAATACAAAGTCATGAATATAGACTGCCACTTTGTAAATTACTACATCTTAATCCTTGAGTACCCGGTTTAATCCTTTTGAGTTATTCATCATATATTTATAAAATCCAATTTCATAAATATATACTTTAGTCTTACTAAAGTGGTTAGGCCTAACTCTCTGAATAACTGTACCGATTAAACTTATCTTAAGGGAATATTTTATATCTTCGTTAAGAGACTATGAATTCCATCTTGAGAATATATGTTCCATCAACACTAAATGTGGCTGCCCAACATACTGAGGTTTTGACCATTACTTTAGATCTCACTCCTAATATATCAAAGCAACCTACATTTCATGATCAGGTCCATTATTCTCTCAGGATTAAGAGTTCATGTGAATACAAGTCGTGAGATTTATTATTCAATTGACAGTCGTTAGGAGAATAATAAATCTCACAGCGGTCCAGTTCAATATGTCTTAACTCTTAAAACATATCAACATATTAACTAGAAGTCACCACTTCCATGATCAAGACAAATCATCGTAGTTAATATGTTATAGTCTTCGCAGATGAAATGCCCAATTTCATCACCGACTACGAACTAAAATTCTGAGTTTACAAAGAACTTGTGATCTATATCTTCTGTGACTAAATCACATAAATCACATACTATGCATCTCATGGACTATTTGATAATGTCCGAATATTCATGTTACCATTATTTTAGATAAGAATAAAACAACTTTATTAAACACAATATTAAGTCATACATCATTTCTAACATAATGTCATACATAATATCATACATAGTATCATACAATAGGATTTAAGGGCACATATCCTAACAGAGGTTACATGTACAATAAAGTCTTGGGATATAATTTATTAATAAGGCCTAAAATGCAATTATATTTATATAGTTGTATTAAATATAATTAATGGTAACTTTGGACTTGTCGAGAGTTGACAGAAAAGCCCAATGCCCATTGGAGCTATTGTCTTATTTGTTCCCTTTTGGTCCCACTCCAAACCACATACTAAAGCCTAATTGGGAAAGCCCAAAAGGCTAGCCCAATTAGATAATCAGTTATTAGGAGAGAAGCATACAGAATTTTGTAAGGATATAAAATGATATGTATGTGAGTGTAGGACACTTTCATTCTCTCTAGAACATACACATATAACTGATTGAGAGACCACACTTCTTAGGCATTAGTGGAATTGGAGTGAAGATTAAAAGTGTTCCCAAGTACTTCTAATCTTTGTTTTGAAATTCACTATACCAAGGTACACTCTCTTATTCTTAAATTCTGAAATTTACATAGTACATGTTATCAATTGCAAATGAAGTAGATCTCTTATTTTTCCGCTGCGTACATGCATATTTCCATCAAATGGTATCAAAGCGGTCTTCAATTTTGAATCTGAATAACATGTTTCGTGTGTTTTGGAATTAGAGATAATAGTTTCATGTTGTTAGAAGATTATATATGCATTTAATTTTCTGCATGGTTGTTGAAACTATGATTTGATGAAAACTAATATTGATGTTATGATGTTTTTTAAATTTGAATTTAAGTATGTTAAATTGATCTTTAAGACTATAGCATCAATGGAATTCAGTTTTGATATCAAATACTATCTTTCATGTTCATATGGTGATTGTTTGTTAAGGAAAACCATTGAAAACTGTCCAGATTTTCCCTTTGAAAAACTAAAAACATGGGTTTTCCGCGGTTTAGCTTCCCGCGAAGTTACTCGCAAAAAATGCCTCTGAAGCACAAAACTTTTCGCAGATAAGCTTTAATCATGAAATAGTCGCGAGACAGTAGCGAAAGTTTCTGTCTGGATTTTGTGTTTTCAATTTTTTGGCCTTAATTCATTTTCGCGGGAAGAGCTTAGTCGCGATCTTCTTGCAAAAATGTCACTGGAAGGAATTTTGAACTTTTTCTAAGTGTTTTCAAATGTATAAAATGCAATGCTGTGTGTAATTAGATTATGCATGTTTTATAATTAAAAATGTTTCTTTTAAAACATCTAGTGGGAGAGAGATATAAGGGTTGGATCTCACGGCCTCCATTGTCGATTTATAGTAGTATAATTAAGCACCTCGCCTTGGCGTATATGCCTTGCTCCCTTCGGAGGGTGTTTAATTCATGGTTCTATAGATTAAACATTTTAATGATAGATGATATGTGTTTTTACATTAAGAACGACCACGCTTCCGTGGAGTTACTTGTTGACTCACATTGACTCTAGGCAATGGTGTACACTAGACTAAGTATAATGTTAACCTCCCTTTGGAGCTATATCATTATTATTTAGAGGCTAAAGGTAAAGCGGCAAATTATTTTTGTTTGGTAAGAGTTACCATGATAGCATTAATAATGAGAATAATTCTCGCTTGATCATAGTGATTGGTATGACCTCGCTTCCGAGAACTATTAATTACAGGATTGGGTTGTCGTTGCATATATTATATTATGGTTTTATTAAGGTTCCATACTATATGTTTATATGCTAAATTGATAATGTCCAGTTTACTTATTATATTCATGTTTATTATTTTCAGATTTGAACATGGCATCATTTAGCCCACTTATTACTATTCTTAATCAAAACAAACTGACTGGATCCAATTATGTTGACTGGAAAAGAAATTTGAACATAGTTCTTATAGCTAAAAAGAAAAAATATGTGCTTACTCAATCATGTCCTAGCATTTCTTCATTAGATGCTCCTCTTGAGGAAAAACAACGATATGATTGTTGGCAGAAATCTAATGAAATGGCCAAGTGCTACATCCTAGTGTCCATCTCAAATGTTCTACAGCATCAAATGCAGGATGTAGAACTAGCTTCGGACATTATGCTAAGTCTGAACGAAGGAGATGTTTGGTGAGCAAGGCCGTTCTAAAAGGCAAGAAACCATAAGGCAAATTTATAATACCAAAATAGCTGTAGGCAGTTCAGTGAGGGAACATTGTCTTACAATGATCTCTAATCTGAATACATTAGAGATTTTAGGTGCCGATATTGATGGAGAATCCCAAATGGATATGATACTCCTGTCACTACCGGAATCATTCAAGAAATTTAGACTCAATTATAACATGAACAAAAAGATTTATTCTTTGTCTGAATTAATGAATGAGTTGGTAGCAGCGGAAGGCATTCTTGGTACTTCTAGTGTTGAAGCCAATATGGGTGAAGCTTTTACTTCTCAACCTAAGTCGAAAGGCAAGGGTAAGAAGAAGAAGAAGAAGAAGGACTTCACTAAGCAAGAGGGTAAAAAAATTGTCTTAGGGGTTGCTGACAAAGGAAAGAAGCTCAAAGGAAAATGTTTCCATTGTGGTGAGAAAGGACATTGGAAGAGGAATTGTCCAAAATTCAAGGCTGCCAATAATATGGGTATGAATAGTTCATTCCTTGAAATATGTTTGGTAAAAAATCCCACGGATTCCTGGTGTGTGGATTCAGGTTGTACTAATCATATATGCAATTCTTTGCAGGGGTTCCAAGAGACCAGAAGGCTTAATGAAGGGAAATTGTTTCTTACTTTGGCTGATGGGAGCAAGATTCCAGTTGTAGCTGTTGGTGTTTATCATTTAAGTTTTGAGTCAAGAGTTTTAATATTAGATGACTGTCTGTATGTACCTAATGTTCATAGGAATTTAATTTCTGCAACTTATTTGGGTAAACATGGATATTATGTTATCCTTAAAGACAATGTTGTAATAAAGAAGGGTAAAATGTTTATCTGTTCTGGCAATATTATGAATGGTCTTTATATTTTAACTCTTGATAAGTATGAATTATATAATTCTGAATTAGATAAGGACTCTAATGTAAAATCATTAAAGAGAAAGTTTCCTTCTACTAATGATGTATATCTTTGGCACTTGCGTTTAGGTCATATTAATCCAAATAGAATTCAAAGACTAATAAAAAATGGTCTCTTAGAGCCATTGAACTTTGATGAATTTCTTGTTTACAAATCTTGTTTAGAAGGCAAAATGACCAAACGACATTTTAATACAAAAGGTAGAAGAGCCCAAGAGTTGCTTGAATTAGTCCATACGGATGTATGTGGTCCTATGTCAACCCAAGCAAAAGGAGGTTATGAGTATTTCATCACTTTTACCGATGATTACTCAAGATATGGTTATGTGTATCTAATGAAACGGAAGTCTGAAGCCTTTGAAAAGTTCAAAGAGTATAGGGCTGAAGTTAAGAATCAATTGGGTAAAGGCATAAAATCCATTCGACCTGAACGTGATGGCGAATACCTTCCTAGGGATTTCAAGGATTACTTGACCGAAAATAGGATTGTATCCCAAATGACTACACCTGGAACTCCCCAACAAAATGGTGTAGCAGAAAGAAGGAATAGGACTCTTTTAGAAATGGTTAGGTCCATGATGAGTTACTCAACTTTACCGATTTCTTTTTGGGGATATGCCTTAAATACAGCAATACATCTTTTGAATTTAGTTCCATCAAAATCTGTTCTCAAAACACCCGTGGAATTGTGGAGTGGGCGTAAACCTAGTATGAAATATCTCCAAATTTGGGGTTGTCTAGCACATGTTTTAAAAGGGAAGCCTGATAAATTGGAACCAAAATCTTACCGATTTCCTTTTTGGGGTTATGCCTTAAATACAACAATACATCTTTTGAATTTAGTTCTATCAAAAACTGTTCTCAAAACACCCGTGGAATTGTGGAGTGGGCATAAACCTAGTATGAAATATCTCCACATTTGGGGTTGTCCAGCACATGTTTTAAAATGGAAGCCTGATAAATTGGGACCGAAATTAGAAGTGTGTTTGCTTGTAGGTTATCCAAAAGAAACTAGGGGTTATTTATTCTATAGTCATAAGGAAAACAAAGTTTTTATTAGTACAAATGCTAAATTCTTGGAAAATGACTATATGGATAATTTTACTCCTAGAAGTAGAGTTGTTTTGGCTGAAATGAATGAATCTGTAAATAAACAACCAATGGATGAAACTAAGGATGATGTGGCTATATTGGATACACCACAAGATACTACTCATGAGATGTCTAGTACACAGGTGCCTCGTCGTAGTGGGAGGATTGTTAGGCCACCTATAAGATTTATAGGTCTTGGAGAGACTTATGAAGCTATCTCAAAGGAGGCCGAAACTGATCCTTACACTTATGAAGAAGCAATGAATGATATAGATGCACATCATTGGATCAATGCTATGAAATTTGAATTAGATTCTATGTATTCCAATCAAGTTTGGGATTTTGTAAAAGCGTCTAACGGCATTAAACATGTTGGTTGCAAATGGGTTTACAAGAGGAAGAGAGACATAGACGGAAAGGTTGAAACCTTTAAAGCTAGGCTAGTGGCGAAAGGGTAAACTCAAAAAGAAGATATTGATTATGAAGAAACCTTTTCACCAGTAGCAATGCTACAATCTATAAGAATTCTCCTATCCATTGCTACTCATTATGACTATGAGATTTGGCAAATGGATGTCAAGACTTCATTTCTTAATGGCAATCTTGAAGAGGAAATCTATATGATGCAACCGGAAGGTTTCATAGCAAAGAACCAAGATCATATGGTATGTAAGTTGAAAAGGTCCATTTATGGACTTAAGCAAGCATCTAGGTCATGGAACATCAGATTTGATCAAGCAATCAAATCATTTGGTTTTGAACAAAATCTTGATGAACCATGTGTGTACAAAAGATATCAAGATAAAGTAGTAATGTTCCTAGTACATTATCTTGATGATATTATACTCATTAGAAATGATGTAGAGGTAATGTCATCAGTAAAGGTTTGGTTGTCGAGACAATTTGATATGAAGAACTTGGGTGAGGCTAACTTTATTCTAGGAATCAAGCTTTGGCGAGATCGCAAGAATAAGATGTTAGGCTTATCACAGGCTGGGTATATAGATAAGGTTCTAGAACTGTTTAGCATGCAAAACTCCAAGAAATGATTACTTCCTTTTAGACATAGAGTTCCTTTGTTTGATGACCAAAGGCCTAAGACTCAAGAGGAAGAAAATATGATGAGACAAGTTCCTAATACTTCTGCAGTAGGAAGTCTCATGTATGCCATGCTTTGTACTACAACAGACATCTGTTATTCAGTTGGCATGGTCAGCCGATATCAATCAAATCCAAGACCAAAATATTGGCAAGCATTAAAGCATATTCTCATGTATCTTCGGAGATCGAGAGATTATATGCTTGTTTACCATAGTTAGGATTTAATTCCCATTGGCTATACAGATTCAGACTTTCAATCAGATCTAGATTTCAGAAAGTCCACTTCAGAATGTGTATTCATCTATGGAGGTGGAGCCATAAGTTGAAGGAGTGTAAAGTAATCTTGTATTGCAGACTCCACCATGGAAGCTGAGTACGTTGCTACTTGTGAAGTAACAAAGGAAGTTGTATGGCTCAAGAAATTCCTTTTGGACCTTAGTGTAGTAAGAATGGAGCAAGTTTCAATCACATTGTTTTGTGACAATAGTGGAGCAATTGCATAATTCAAAGATCCAAAGAATCACAAGAAAGGAAAGCACATAGAGAGAAAGTACCACATCATTCGAGACATTGTTGCTCGTGGAGATGTAGTGGTAGCAAGGATTGAAAGTGCAAATAATCTAGCAGATTCCTTTACCAAAGCCTTGCCTCAAAGGACTTTCGAGTGACATTTGGAGGGAATGAGAGTTAGATTAGTGCACAACAGTCTTTAGGGCAAGTGGGGGATTGTTGGGATTAGTGCCCTTAAATCCTATTATATGATGCTATGAATGATATTATGTATGACATTATGTATGACATGATGTATGGCTTAATATTGTAATTAATAAAGTTGTTTTATTATTATCTAAAATAATGTTAACTTGAATATTCAGACATTATCATATAGTCTATGAGATGCATAGTATGTGATTTATGTGAAAAGTCACAGAAGATATAAATCACAAATTCTTTGTAAACTCAGAATTTTAGTTCGTAACCGGTGATGAAATTGGGTGTTTCATCTGCGAAGACTATAACATATCAACTACGATGATTTGTCTTTATCATGGAAGTGGAGACTTCTAGTTGATATGTTGATATGTTTTAAGAGTTCAGACATATTGAACTGGACCGTTGTGAGATTTATTATTCTCCTAACGACTGTCAAATTAATAATAAATCTCACGACTTATATTTACACGAATTCTTAATTCTGAGAGAATAATGGACCTGATCATGAAGTGTAGGTTGCTTGAATATATCAAGAGTGAGATCTAAATTAACGATCAAAACCTTAGTATGTTAGGCAGCCACATTTAGTGTTGATGGAACATATATTCTCAAGATGGAATTCATAGTCTCTTAGTGGAGATACAAAATATTCCCTTGAAATAAGTTTAATGGATTTGTTATTAATAAGGCTTAGAGTGCAATTATATTTATATAGTGATATTAAATATAATTAATGGTAACTTTAGACTTGTCAAGAGTTGACTGAAAAGCCCAAGGCCCATTGGAGCTAATGTCTTATTTGTTCCCTTTTGATCCCACTCCAAGCCACATACTAAAAGCCCAATTGGAAAAACCCAAAAGGCTAGCCCAATTAGATAATTAGTTATTAAGTGAGAAGCCTACAAAATTTTGTAAGGATATAAAATGATATGTATGTGAGTGTAGGACACTTCATTCTCTCTAGAACATACACATATTACTAATTGAGAGACCACACTTCTTGTGCGTTAGTGAAATTTGAATGAAGATTAAAAGTGTTCCCAAGTACTTCTAATTTTTGTTTTGAAATTCATCATACCAAGGTACACTCTCTTGTTCTTGAATTCTGAAATTTATATAGTATATGTTTTCAACTCCAAATGAAGTAGATCCTTTATTTTTCCGCTACGTATTGCATATTTTCATCAGTTAGTGCCTTGGGGGAATCTGCTGCCGTACATTATTCGGCGTCAGGTGCGAGTTTCAAGAGAATCCTCAGAATTGACGAATTTACTAGGGATTTTGAGTAGAGGTAGGGACCACGTGGAAAAAGATAGAGAGGTAATCATTTGGGTCCCCACTGAGAGGAGACTATAAGACGGGAGGAAGGATGAATGGGAAAAGGGTTGGTAAACACAAAGGGGTGAGAAACAAGAGCGATATTGAGAGAAAATGAATCAAAGAAGGGTAAGGATTAAGCGTGAGAGATGCAAGGGTTATAGGATTGGGCTGTCAAGGCAGCGTTTGAAGCTAACCCTAGTAGGAGTACAGGGAAACCCACCAACAAATCCTTGTACAGGAAGTACCAATGTGTTTGGGTACCACATGTAGAGAGTGGAGAACAACTCATTTTATGGAGTAAATCTCATTACCTATCAAAATAATGTTCCTTCTATAGAAAGTGGAGAACAACCCCTTAGTGGTAGTAGAAAAGAAAAATAAGCCCATTTTGCATCAATATTCCTTGGACTGTACTTAATGTTTGTGCACAAATTGGCAGCGGCAGAATAGGACCCTCAAGCTCATTTCGCAAAAGCGTCAAACCTAACTTCCTTCTTAGAAAAAATCTAGACTAAAAAATGTCTAATAAATGCAAGACATGTGGCCAGGTGTAAAATATGAAAAAATGACCCCCAACCTATACTAATTAAGTATATATAATATGATATGATCCAATTAATAATATAAACATGTTCTACTTTTTTCAAGCAATATAATAGATAGATAATGCGCACGTGATTTCCATCTCATAGTGCTTAATTGGTTTTTTTTTTTTTTTTTTTTTTCACTCATCCTATTCCTAAGGGCAAAGTTGTTTTTCACACATCATGGTTGGCCACTATCAAAACCTTACTACCATTTTTTTTCGTGAACCTTTTACACTAAACAGACAGCCAAGTAATAAACTGACACGTGGCTTGCTTTGTAAACTCCAAGCTTGAAAGAACAGCTGCGGGCTCTATATATATATATATATATATATATATATATATATATATATATATAGCTCTTGAAAGAGTGAATCTCTCCGTTAATTACTCTTGCTTGTAATCCGGTTTTATGTCTCTCAATATTGTCAACACTCTATCTATATAAACACATTAGTAATTAGCAAAACCCTAATGCCTTATTTTGCCTCCCACTTAATTAAAAAAAGAAAAAAGAAAAAAGAAAATGAAAAACAATTTGCTATAATGACCAACAACCCTATACATATAGCTCACGGAAAAATTTCCCCACTATTAACTCTTTTGCAATGTGTCTAATAATGATCTTGTTTTCTGCCTGAAATTAGTCTGATAATCAGGTGTCTAGTCATGGCTAATATATTCATGCATTCATTCATTGGAAAACGTGTTTATAGATCGAGTGTGTTTAGGACTAACAATAATGGAATCCCTTGGAGAATGTGTTTAGAACGACTTTAATTATTTGATTATAAATCAAATTCTAGACAATTAAAAGAGAGAATGGGAACTACTTTCTCAAAAAGAAAAAAAGAAAAAAAGGAATAGGACCTAATTGGCATTTGATGATAAATCTAATTGTTTTAAAAACTAGTAATGTCAATGAACCCTTTTTTGTTCTGATTTTCGTTTTTTTTTTTTTTTTTTTTTCCTAACCAGTTCTTATCAGTTTTGACTCATTTTATACCCACTTTAGGATTTTTATCAAACTAGATTAGTGCCCAGTTCTTGGTTGAATCATCCGATCTGATCTGATTTTTAAAACCATGAAAAATTTACGCATGTTAAAAGTAAGTTTTCTCTAAGAGTAATATATATATATATATATATAAAAGGTTAATTTTGTTATATTTGACAGAAAATATATGGTTAGTTACTCAAATTTATGTTGGTGTTCGTTACCTTGATTCTTTATATACTAAGGTCATGTTAATTGGCAGCAACGGAATAAAATTTGCAATTTGCACTAGTTACATATTACCTCTAGCTAGTAATTTGTTGTTGTAGTAACAATGGAAGTTATATGTCTTTTAACTATCAATTTATAAATAAAATTTGAGCATAATGGAAGCACAACACTCAAAAAAAAAAAAAATCCATATGAAATGACTCAATCTATAGATTACAAAGACTCGAAATAAACCCTCAGAAACCCTTTCAAACCAAACTCTTCAGTCTCAACTTCTCTTATACTCAAATCTTACCCCTGTGAAAATTTCTCATGGCTACCTCCCGTAGGAGTGTCGATAATTCGATCATGTCTCAATCCAAGAGTGTTGCTGAACATCGATCCTCTCGAACGAACAACTAGTTATCGCCTCATTATTAACTAATTAATGACACGTGAGCCCACAAACCCAAACACCATTGCCTCCCAAGTAACAGACAAATTAATATTTTTCAATTCTAAAAGCTAGGGGGTATTTGCGGTGCAGTGTGGTGCAGTTTTGGATCATTTTTAACACCGCACTTTGTGGTGCCATTTTAGCCAAAACCTTATTTTTGCAGTCACATATGCGGTGCGATTTAGTTAAAATCATAACCGCACTGTACCACATTTTTGCGGTAACATGTGCGATGAGGTGTATAGAATGTAGTTTAAACGGTTTGAAACCAATATATTTTTCAAATTTTAGGCTTTTCTTGCCCAGTCCAAAACTGATTTTTCTCTTTGTTTTGGGCCAAGTTTTAAATTATTGAGATATTTTTTCTTTATTTTGGGTTGGCTTTTCTAATCAACACTTGCTAAGATTATTAATTTTTTTTTTAAACTAGGGTTATTAAACTATTAATAATATATTTAATATTAAAAAATAAATATATTAATATATAGAGAGAGTATGATGCGATACTGTTTGTGCGATTTTCTTATTATAAAACCGTAAACTGCATTGTACCATGCGGTGTGGTGCGGTGCATTGTTATTTGCAGTGTAGTGCAGTTATGCCATTTGCAATTGCAGGCGATTTTGGTGCAGTTTTTGCGGTTTGATGAACACCCCTACCAAAAGCTATCAAATTAAAATTTCAAAATAAAGCAACTTTATCTTTTTTCTAATACTCTTATTTCTAACAACAAAATTTTTACACTTGACTGCTTGAGAAGACCATCTAGGGTCAAAGCCAAAAATCTTTAGAAGTAATTAGGCTGAAATTCAAATTTTTTTGGTAACCAATGAATATTAAATTACTTCTTTGATAAAGTTAACACTTTTTTGCTTAAACAAAAAAAAAAAAAAAAAAATCATAACCAAATCAAACTTGGAAATTGAAATTATTTTCAGCAATTGCTTTGACACATCGGGTGATCGATGACTAGGCAGGTGTGTACTTGGGCCGGTAAAGTCTTTCTTCTTAAAAGGCATTATATTGCCAAATTTGCAATGATGCTCGAAATCCACTCATGATTAGCTTGTAGGATTTGAAAGCTCATTAAGCTCGCTTTCTTGAGCACCATGCAACTCTAATTGTAATCAGTTAACATTGGCCAGTAAAGACTAAAGACCATTCCCAATATTGGTCACTCCGAAGTGAGCTGAGTACTGGATCCAAAGGTCGATTCAAGTTTACATGATCAAGTAGTTTTTGGAATTTATTATTACATCTCTCCTGTAATAAATTTTCATACGCTCATGAATCGCGATTATATTAATAGATGATTGGTATTGCTCTATCATATTCAACAACCACATAAGATTTTGTACACTGAAGTCTAGATAACACACGACACCAAAGAACCCTATATATGCTATCCTATGCTATATTATATATAGGCTATAGTTTGAAGGAAGAAAAAAAAAAAAAAAAAAAAAAAAAACCCTCTATTCCTGTTGTCATTTTTCAGTAGAATATATAAACCTTTCTGTAGGTCCCCAAATGTTGTATAATGCTCTGCATGCTTTTGTAATAGAGTATGGGCTATAATTGTGCTACATGCATCATTGGACTGAATTCCACGTAGTAGCAGCATTCATGCATGGGCCCAATGTGAGCGATAATGGACTCAAGTTTTCTGATCTACTCATCTCCACTAGGCAATATAGTATAATAATAGACTACTCATCCAATTGAGTCTGCACTGATGTAGTTATAGATCTAGTATTTGAATTTTGTAGGATGAGTCTGCACTGCTGGTTTTGATTGTACGTGTAGCTTGTAGTATTAATTCTTGGTGCTTAATTAATATTGCGTCTCAGCTACTTCTTTGTATCTTTGATTTTAGTAATGAAATTTCTCCATATATATATATATATATATATAATATCGAACATGTTAGGTTCTAAGAATTAGGAACTAATGTATTAGAACTTCAATTTGTAATGTTGGCAAACCATGATCAAAACATTCTTTTAGTCTTGTGTTAGACTTGCTCAAAGTATGGCTTTTTATGTAAAGTTGGAATTGAGTTGACTGCAGAATTCACTGTTCACTTTCTGCCTGACTCGATCGATCGAGAATTAGACTCGACCGATCGAAAATCGAGCAGAACGTTTTTCTGCAGAAAATTTCTAACTCAGCCCAAGCCCATTTAATGTATAGGGTTTTATGTTTTGCCCTAGGTATATAAGGGTAAACTCTAGCCACGTTTTTTAGAGTTCTGAATGTTGTGTTTGTGAATCTCATTGTGAGATCTAGAGGTGTTTACCTTCACATACACTTAGGGTTTCCAAACTCAAGATTCATGTCAAGAGGTTGGTAAATCATACAGTTGCAGAATCAAGAGAACTTAAAGATATACAAGCAGGTACGCTTGTGGATTGCTGAAAAATTCAAGGAAAGAAGGAGTCCGTGGATCTCGAAGCTGTCACGTGGTCGTGGTAGTAAGTTTCCTATATTGGGTAGCAATAGGATGATAGTGGTCTAAGTATTATTGTGTAAACTTCGATTCTTTCATAGTGAATTCGGTTTTACCTTGAGGATAGTTAGGTTAAATCCTCCCCAGGTTTTTTACCGGCTTGGTTTTCCTGGGTCATCATATCTTTGTGTTATTTATTTTCCGCTGCTTTATTATTTTTGATATATTTGTGTTAACCTAGATTTGTTTAAATTACCTAAGTTAATCACTTGGCTAATTCTCTAGGTTAATCTGTTGGGTTTAAGGGGTCTAAACGAACTAACAAGTGGTATCAGAACGTGAAGCTTTTGTTTTTGATCCTTTGATCTTTAAGCTGATCCTTGACCCCTGTTGTCATGGAACACGGATACTCTCTTGTTGTTCCACCTCACTTTGATGGAAACAATTATGCTTATTGGAAAGTAAGGATGAAAGCATTCCTGAAATCCATTGATGAGAGAGTCTGGAACTCCGTTGAGTACGGATGGGAGAAGCCCGCTACTCCTGTGAGTAAGTGGCAAACTTCTCAAAAGGAGGCAGCTGCTTTCAATAGCAAAGCTATGAATGCTATTTTCAATGCTGTTTCCATGGAGGAATTTAAGAGAATCTCTAATGTTGAGGTTGCTCATACTGCTTGGAAAATCCTCCAGACTGTGCATGAAGGCACAAAGGCAGTTAGAATAAAGGGATAATTACAGTAAACCCACCTGTGCTATAGCCCGTTTTCACGTTGCCTACCCGTGGTTTAAAACTTTACACTTTGCCCACTTGAGGTGCCTTCCGTTAGGGATCTGTTACCCACTTCTCCCTTTACCGTTAGAAAAACACATTTTTACGGAAAAAAAAAATATAACAAAGATCAAAAAGTTCAAATTTTTTATTGCTTAAGAACTTCTTTGAGAACAAAACACAAATCAATCTTGTTCAATGGGTTATTCAAACATGTATTGGTTTAAATCTTTCCTCTGAGCTGTTTCTTTGCCTAAAAAGCAATCTCCTTTTATGTCTTTCACTTTTATGTCTCTCTCCTCTAAAAACAAAAAATAACAGAGAAAACTCAAACAAACAAGATCAAAGAGGGGGGTTTTGTAGCTTGGGTTCAAGAACACACTTGCTCTTGGTATGAACAGTCTTGAGCCAATCAACCCGAATGAAATTTTCATATTTGAACAAATCCTAAAAACATTTACAAAAATCCTACGCTTGAAAGTGCTCTACTCTAATTTCACAAAAATCCTTTCAGTCTCTCCAATCTCAAACCAAAACCAAAGCAAACCCCTCTTCAAAACCCAGACCCACCACACCTAGCAACACAAACACAGACCCACTACATCCGTAACAAAGAAAATAAGATAGCAGAGAGAGAGATAGGCGGATCGAAGTCACAGTCGTTTGAGAGAGTTTTAGAGATGAGAGAACAGGGATTTAGAGAGAGCTCAGGCCGAGAGCTTAGAGAGACTGAGCTTGGGTTTAGAGTGAGAGAGAGAGCTCAGTGAGATTTATTGTGGGAGCTTGAAGGGTCGGCCATGGAGGTCCGATGGAGGAGCTCGCCGCTGAGGAGGAGCTCGGGTTCGATGGCACCGTCTGAGCCGATGCAGTCGCCGGCAGGTAAAGGACTCGACCGACCCACATAGCCCTTCGTTCCCAGAAAAGCTTCCTTTACCAAACTTTTTCACCAACCTAGATCAGATTTGGTTTGTAACTTTTGGGGTAAAACAGATCTAGGTAATTTTTTCAAACAAAAAGTTAACTTTGTTACAACAATAACTGAAACATAACCAGAAAAATTATTAAAAGTGATGAAAAGGTTTAGAGAGAGAGACCTGAGAGCGTCTGAGAGAAGGAAGAGAAGGAGGGAACAGTGGAGAAGGGAAAGAAAATGAAATGAGAGGAGAGGAAAGAACTTGTGTGGGTTTTTAATTTTTAAGCTTTGAATTGAAAATTTGAAAAGTTAAAATGTTAAATCCATGAATACAATGTTGCTGAAGTTGGGTTTTGGATTAGTGGTTAGCTTTGGACGACGTAAAGCAACTACAAAAATCCGGTGACATCATTTTTCGGGTTTGTTTTGCTGCACTGTTGATTTGTTTTTTGTTCTCAAAGAAGTTCTTAAGCAATAAAAAATTTTAACTTTTTGATCTTTGTTATGTTTGTTTTTTCGTAAAAATATGTTTTTCTAACGGCAAAGGGAGAGGTGGATAACAGATCTCTAACGGAAGGCACCTCAGGTGGGTAAAGTGTAAAGTTTTAAACCACGGGTAGGCAACGTGAAAACGGGCCATAGCACAGGTGGGTTTACTGTAATTATCCCTAAAATAAATAAATTGCAGCAATTAACCTCTAGATTTGAAAGCATTAGAATGAATGATGATGAATCTTTTGATGAGTTCTATGCTAAACTGAATGATATTGTTAATTCTGCATATAATTTGGGTGAAATCTATGATCAACCTAAAATTGTTAGGAAGATTCTTAGATCTTTGACTGAGGACTTTAGACCCAAAGTGACTGCCATCACTGAAAGCAAGGATGTGGATTCCATCCCTGTAGATGAACTTGTAGGATCTCTTCAGTCCTATGAGTTGGACCTACCCAAGACAAACAAATCCAAATCAATGGCTCTTAAGTCTGTTGATGATGTTGAGGATGATGGATTTGATGATGAACTCTCTGCTACAGATATTGCCTATCTTGCCAAGAACTTTAGAAACTTTCTTAGGAACAATAACAGAAGGGCAAGAGGCAAGAACACTGTTGAACCTAGAAATTTTAGGAGGAATGATCCCACTAAGGTTAATAACACTGAAAAACCTAAAGAGAAAGTAGGTCAACCTTCTAATAATTCTTTGGGACAACAATGTTATGGATGTCAAGGGTATGGTCATGTGAAATCTGAATGTCCTACATATTTAAAGTCTAAGGGTAAGGCTATGGCTGTAACCCTTAGTGATGATGAAGTTTCTAACAATGAATCCACTAGTGATGAGGATGGAAACTTCATTACTTTCACTGCTACTACTGTAGTTAATGAAAGCGTGTTTGTTGAGGAGAACCCTTCTGATGGGGAACTCTCTGAGGATGCAGATTTACAGGAAGCCTATAATAAACTTTGCAAAGTTGCTGCAAAGGATGCCATGAATGTTGATTTAGGCTTAAAGAAAATTGCATCTCTGGAATTTGAAAAGAAAAATTTACTTGTGAAACTGTTTGATGCAAATGAGCTTTTGAATAATGTGAAAACTGAGAACATGCTTTTACTTAATAAAGTTAAATGTTTGGAACTTGAATTATCGATTGCTAGAGAACAAACTAATAGGTCTGCAAGCTCCAAACTTGATCACATGTTGAGTGTTCAAAAGTCTCCCTCTGACAAAACTAGCTTAGGTTTTGTGGATAGCATCTCCATGCTTGAATCTCCTTCCACTAAATTTATTCCCTCTTCTGAACCTCCTAAGAGTGAGATTGTCAAACCCTTGGTGAGTGAACCTGTCAAATCTGTAGATGTTACTCCACCTAGAAAGATTAGGGTTGGTCTTCAAGCTTTTCATTCTAGAGCTTCTACTTCTTCTAAGGGCAAGTTGCATGATAAGCTTGCATGGGTTTGTCATTTTTGTGGAAAGTCTGGACACATTCGTCCAAATTGTTTTAAGTTGCAAGCTGCAAAGCGAGCAAATAAAACTAAAGTATCTATGCCCCAAGCACATGATCCTATGATACTTATTGGTGAATTGGTAAAGGCGCTAAACCTTTATTCCAATCCTGGAGTTGCTCAGAATTCTAATGTGAATCATAACTCCAATGCAAGAGTTGCATCGAAAAGGTTTTGGATGCAAAAGGCTCGACCTAATTGAGTCTGTTTGACATGGTTCTTGTGCTTCATTGCTCTATCTTTTGTGACCTTTGTTTCTAGGATTTGCATTGCATAACATTCATGCATTTCATTCTAGGATGTTTATTGCTTTTATAAAAAATAAAAAAAAATTGCAAATTGTGTTTTTGCAATTTTTTCCTTGAACTTGAAGACAAAGTTGGTCAATCAAATTTTGCATAACATGTTTATGTACCTTGTTTAGTTTTGATACACTTATTTCTATTGCACTTTACTAGCTGAAGTTTTGTAGTGCATGTTGTGTGGGAAGATGCTATAATTGTTGATCACATGATCTTGATCTTGAAGTCTTATGTCTTTGATTGTTGGACTTGGTCTTATTGAGAAAGGCATAAATAACCATCTCACCACTGTTTACTAGCCAATCATGAACACCTTAGTGCATATCGTAAGATTTTGTGCTCAAGAAAGTGTAGCACATGCACAACAAGAACATAAGGTGTAGCCTCTAAATAAAATTGGTGTGTACATTATTGGGCTATAATAATTTCACAATTCAAATAAAATTGGTGTGTACATTATCCCGGCTTTTATTAAGTTTCTAATCAATAAATTGAATATTAATTTTGAGGCAAATCAAGAAACTTACATGATTACAAGTTTTTATTCTAGGAGATGTGAGAGTTATATGATGTAACTCTTTAACTAATAGTCTCTTTCAATTTCATGTGATGGATTTTGTAGAAATTGTGATTGATTACTATGAGCATATCACCTCACATGTTTCTCAAGCTTATGCTAGTTGCACACACTACACAAGTTATTCTTTGCTAAACTATGTACATGTTATTGTGTGTGTTTTTGGTCTGACCAACCAAGGTTGAATATTTCTGGAAATTGATGCAGAACATGTTTGCTTGTTTAAATGGTTGAGGGATATTAAGAGAAAATCTTGCTTTGAGAGATCTGGGTTAAAAACATGGGTTTTTGGAAAACATTTCATCTCATACTCATGCATTCTTTTCATAAAATCTAATGCGTTGAGGAGTTTTTTGAGCAAATAAGTTTCATTTTCAAAAATTCAATTTTCCAGAATTTCGATCGATCGAGTCTGTTTTTCGATCGGTCGAAATTGTTTTTAAAATCTCAGTAAAGTCTCTGTGTGTTTCGATCGGTTCTCGATTGGTAGTGGATCAATCGAAGGATTTTCGACCGATCGAATCTGTTTTTCGATCGATCGAAAATCGGGCTGAGTGTTTTAAAAAGGAACTTTTCTCACGTGTTCTTCACCTTTTCAAAACTTTTTCAAACATTTTTGTCTCCTCACCAACCGGTCAAACAAATTTTTGGTGTTTTTGTCGTTTTCCTCCGATCTTTTTGCATCAATCCTCTCTCCCAAGGCCGGTAAGACATTTTTGCCCCTCCATTTGTTTTTATTTTCATGTTTCATGCATTATTTTCATGCATTTTGGGTTATTTTCGGCATTTTAGTGTTTTGGTATTTTTGGCAATGACTTTGGGTGTTTCTTTCTCAAATTAATCATGGGTTTTTGTGGGGACACCTTATCCAAGCACTACATGTGGTTTAATTTGATTAATTTGGTGCTTTGTGGAAAATTTGAAAATCTAGGGCTAGAAATTGATAAAATTGGGGTTTTTGTTCAATTTGATTTAA
This sequence comes from Lithocarpus polystachyus, assembly GCA_033629205.1. Lineage (NCBI taxonomy): Eukaryota > Viridiplantae > Streptophyta > Magnoliopsida > Fagales > Fagaceae > Lithocarpus > Lithocarpus polystachyus. Next base: position 62,083,287 of record CM066162.1, on the reverse strand, counting down.
ATTGATGAAATTGGCTTGTTAGATTGATTAATTTGATCATTATATTGTGTTATTTAACTATTGTGATGATCAATTTCTCAATTTGTTGTGTTTTGAAAATTGGGTTTTCCTAAATTTGATATTTTTTATTTAAATTCTATGCTCAAGCCAATTTTGTTGATTTGGATCATTATTGACCTCTGTCACTGCATTAGTTTATGCATCATTTGAATATTTTGTTCATGCATCATATAGATTGTTTTTTTTTTTATATTTTATGCTGCGCTAACTTGCAGTTTGCCCTTGGTTTTTGTTTTTGCTCTTTTCTTCTGTGTCTCTCTTTTCTGTTCTTAGCACCATGCCTAGGAAAACTAGAGCCCATAGGACTTCTGACCCTTCACCGTCATTTGATAGTGATCGGTTCCCGAGTGAAAAGAACCAAGAGACCTATGAGACCCTTAATCTTAGGCGTCATATTTGGGCTGAGCGTAGGGTTATTCTAGATGAGGTAGATCCTGAGGTGAGATGTAACTTTGAGCGTCGGGGTTGGTTATCTTTGCTCGAGTTTGAGCATCCTCCTCTTCCTGCCACCTTGATTAGAGAGTTCTATTCGTACCTCTCTATCCACATCTATGATACCAACACCTTGGTTAAGGTTTGGTTACGAGGTGTAGAGTATCGCATTACCCCTTCGGTGGTGTCTGATGCTCTTGGGGTGCCCATTATTGATCATCCCGTCTTTCCTTATGAGGAGTCTCCACCTCTAGATGATGTTATGTCATACATCACTAGGTCTTCTATCCAGTGGGATTTTGATCCTCGGATCACGTCTGCTGAGCTCTCTGAGCTTCATTACCTTTTCTTTAGGATTGCTTGTCATTCCTTGTGGCCCATTTCTCATCTCCACACCATCCCTCTTGAGCAATGTGTGTTTTTGTATGCCCTTGTTATTGATGCTCCTATCAGTTTTCCTCATTTGTTCCTTCGTTCTTTGAACGAGGTGCATCGGTCTAGTTCTATGGATCATGCTTTATTCTTTCCTGTTTTTATTCATAGGATTCTCCTTTATCTCGGTTTAGGTGATTTTCCTACTTCTGAGCCTGTTCATGTTATTGCTCCTATAGGTGCTACCTTTTTGAGGCAAAGGGCTGCTCAACTTCGAGCTAGCTCTAAACGTCCTAGGGTAGAGCCTTCAGGTGTCATTTCACCCCCTTCTTCTTCTACAGATGCTCTTACAGCTGAGACGTCTGTTGTTCCTGCTGCTGCTGCTGATTATGCTCCTCCACCTTCTCCTTCGGATGTTTCTGATATTTGTCGGACTCTGGACACTGTCATGACCGTTCAGGCGACTAATGGTCAGCTTCTGGTGGATGTCCTTGATGAGCTTCGTGCTTTGAGAGCGGATTTGGCGAGTCTTCGTCATTCTCCTCCGCCACCTATTTTTGATAATGAGTGAGTGCCCTTTGGCAATTCGTCACAAAAAGGGGGAATGTATCTATTGAGGAGAGTCCATGTTCTGTAGAGGAGATTTTTGTCTTAGGGGGAGTTGAGTTTTGTACCTTACTGTGACACTATTTGAGCTTGTGGAGTTATTAGATTGTATCTAGATGCTTCACTTTGTATTTACATTTTTTTGGCTCTTGTTAGGAGATATTTTTTTGGTGAGATACATCTTGATGTATATGTTTCTTGTTTCACTATGCTACTTTGCTTATTGATTTATATTTATGATGTTATTCATGATATATCTCTTTATTTTGTGTCATGTGAAATCAAGAAGTTATTTTTTTATATTCCTTGTATTTTCCACACATGCGTTTATGTGTTTGTTAAGTGTTACAGGAATATACAGGTTGATTCAGTCGTGCTGCTATCTACTTTGCAACTGTTAGATAGTAGTTAGGTCGAATTGTTTAGTGGCTTTTTAATTTTGTAATGGGCTGTTTCAATTTGTAAACTTTGAGCTTTTTGTTTAGTCTGTGTTTTGTCACGAATTACCAAAGGGGGAGTTTGTTAGGTTCGAAGAATTAGGAATTAATGTATTAGAACTTCAATTTGTAATGTTGGCAAACCATAATCAAAACATTCTTTTAGTCTTGTGTTAGACTTGCTCAAAGTATGGCTTTTTATGTAAAGTTGGAATCGAGTTGACTGCAGAATTCACTATTCACTTTCTGCCTGACTCGATCGATCGAGAATTAGACTCGACCGATCGAAAATCGAGCAGAACGTTTTTCTGCAGAAAATTTCCAACTCAGCCCAAGCCCATTTAATGTATAGGGTTTTATGTTTTGCCCTAGGTATATAAGGGTAAACCCTAGCCACATTTTTGAGAGTTCTGAATGTTGTGTTTGTGAATCTCATTGTGAGATCTAGAGGTGTTTACCTTCACATTCACTTAGGGTTTCCAAACTCAAGATTCATGTCAAAAGGTTGGTAAATCATACAGTTGCAGAATCAAGAGAATTTAAAGATATACAAGCAGGTACGCTTGTGGATTGCTGAAGAATTCAAGGAAAGAAGGAGTCCGTGGATCTTGGAGCTGTCACGTGGTCGTGGTAGTAAATTTCCTACATTGGGTAGCAATAGGATGTTAGTGGTCTAATTCTGATTGTGTAAACTTCGATTCTTTCATAGTGAATTCGATTTTACCTTGAGGATAGCTAGGTTAAATCCTTCCCAGGTTTTTTACCGGCTTGGTTTTCCTGGGTCATCATATCTTTGTGTTCTTTATTTTCCGCTACTTTATTGTTTTTGATATATTTGTGTTAACCTAGATTTGTTTAAATTACCTAAGTTAATCACTTGGCTAATTCTCTAGGTTAATCTGTTGGGTTTAAGGGGTCTAAACTGTTAGGTTCTAAGAATTAGGAACTAATGTATCAGAACTTCAATTTGTAATGTTGGCAAACCATGATCAAAACATTCTTTAAGTTGTGTATTAGACTTGCTCAAAGTATGGCTTTTTATGTAAAGTTGGAATCGAGTTGACTGCAGAATTCACTGTTCACTTTCTGCCTGACTCGATCGATCGAGAATTAGACTCGACCGATCGAAAATCGAGCAGAACGTTTTTCTGCAGAATTTTCCAACTCAGCCCTAATCTATTTAATGTATAGGGTTTTATGTTTTGCCCTAAGTATATAAGGGAAAACCCTAGCCACGTTTTTAGAGTTCTGAATGCTTTGTTTGTGAATCTCATTGTGAGATCTAGAGGTGTTTACCTTCACATACACTTAGGGTTTCCAAACTCAAGATTTATGTCAAGAGCTTGGTAAATCATACAGTTGCAGAATCAAAGAACTTCAAAGATATACAAGCAGGTGTGCTTGTGGATTGTTGAAGAATTCAAGAAAGAAGGAGTCCGTGGATCTCGGAGCTATCATGGGGTTGTGGTAGTAAGTTTCCTACACTTGGGTAGCAATAGGATGTTAGTGGTCTAAGTCTTACTGTGTAAACTTCGATTCTTTCATAGTGAATTCGGTTTTACCTTGAGGATAGCTAGGTTAAATCCTCCCCAGGTTTTTTACCGGTTTGGTTTTCCTGGGTCATCAGATTCTTGTGTTCTTTATTTTCCACTGCTTTATTGTTTTTCAATATATTTGTGTTAACCTAGTTCTGCTTAAATTACCTAAGTTAATCACTTGGCTAATTCTTTAGATTAATCTGTTGGGTTTAAGGTGTCTAAACGAACTTACATAAACGAACTAACAGAACAAATCTTATATATATCTTGTAATTAGATCTTAAGCATTTTCAAATTATTATTGATTATCCACCTGCAGCTAGTCTCACCTTTTGTTCTGCCATTTTATAAAAACAATGCATACGTGTGATGCCTCAATTTGATTGATTGATTGTGTGATGTGTGTGGGTGTGTGATGAGTCCCACATCGGGTATTTACTGGGTAGATCTGGGCTTTATTAACAACTACAAGGAGCTTCAATAGTGACTAGTCCTTTTGAGGTATAGCGCAGATGTGGCTAGCGCTTTTCCTTGGGTACCAGAACTCACACTTCTTTAATTTAGCATACAACTTCTTGTCTCTTAAAATCTGCAACACCATTCTCAAGTGTTCCTCATGCTCTTCTTGGCTTTTAGAGTAAACCAAGATGTCATCAATGAAAACAATGACAAACCGATCCAAATACTCATGAAATACCCTATTCATCAAATCCATAAAAACAGCAGGAGCATTAGTTAGACCAAAAGGCATCACTAAGAACTCATAATGACCATACCTGGTTCGAAAAGCTGTCTTTGGTATGTCATCCTTCTTAACCCTCAACTGATGATAACCAGATCTCAAGTCAATTTTAGAGAAGACTTGAGCGCCCTGAAGCTGATCAAACAAATCATCAATTCGTGGCAAAGGGTATTTATTTCTGACGGTTACCTTGTTCAACTCCCTATAGTCAATGTACAACCGCATACTACCATCCTTCTTCTTAACAAACAACACCGGAGCACCCCAAGGCGAAGCACTAGGCCGAATAAAGCCTTTATCAAGCAAGTCTTGCAATTGCTCCTTCAACTCATTGAGCTCTGTAGGGGCCATTCTATAAGGTGCTTCGGAAATTGGGCCGGTACCAGGTACTAGGTCAATAGAGAACTCAACCTCTCTGTCAGGGGGTAGTCCAGGTAAGTCCTCAGAGAACACATCTGGGAACTCTTTCACCACTGGGATGTCTTCAACTTTTAACTCTACTTTATCACCCTTCAAAGCACAAACAAGGAACCCTTCACATCCCTTCCTTAGCAATCGCCTTGCCTGCATCACTGACACCAATACAGGTGGTTTCACCACACGATCTCCCTCGAAGAAGAATTCTGGCTCCCCAGGAATTCTAAATACTACCTTCTTCCCAAAACACTCTATGGAAGCATGAAAAGTAGATATTGCTCAATTTGTGGAACAATGCTTGATTTGCCAGCAAGTCAAAGTGGAGCATCAGAGGCCATCAGGGTTGTTACAACCTTTACCTATTCCTGAGAGGAAGTGGGAGAATATCACCATGGACTTTGTGTGTGGATTACCGAGATCACCTAAGAATCATGATGCTATTTGGGTGGTGGTGGATAGGTTGACTAAATCTGCCCACTTCATTCCAATTAGAATGAACTACTCTCTTGACAAACTGGCTGAACTTTATATAAATGAGATTGTGAGGTTGCATGGAGTGCCAGCTTCTATTGTATCTGATAGAGATTCGAGGTTCACTTCAGGGTTTTGGGATAGTTTGCAAAAAGCCTTGGGTACTAAGTTGAACTTTAGTACTGCTTGCCACCCTCAAACGGATGGACAGTCTGAGAGAACTATCCAAACTTTGGAAGACATGTTGAGAGCTTGTGTCTTGGATTTCAAGGGTAGTTGGAATGACTATTTGACTTTGGTGGAGTTTGCTTATAACAATAGTTATCACTCCAGTATTAAGATGGCACCTTATGAGGCTTTGTATGGGAGAAAGTGTAGATCCCCAGTTTGTTGGGATGAGGTTGGAGAGAGGAGAATTTTGGGTCCTGAGATTGTTCAAAGGACCAGTGAAAAGATTGATGTGATTCGGGAAAGGTTGCGTGCAGCTCAGAGTAGACAGAAAAGTTATGCTGATCCACGGAGAAGAGAAGTGGAATTTGAAGTTGGAGACATGGTTTTCATTCGAGTGTCACCTATGAAAGGAGTTATGAGGTTTGGCAAGAAGGGTAAGTTAAGCCCTAGGTACGTGGGGCCCTTTGAAGTTTTGGAGAGAGTTGGTGCTGTTGCTTACCGGCTTGCTTTACCACCGACCTTGTCAAGGTTACATAACGTTTTTCATGTATCCATGTTGAGGAGGTATGTTCCCGATCCTTCTCATATCTTGAGTTATGAGCCACTTCAAGTCAAAGAGAACTTATCCTACGAGGAAGTCCCGATTCAGATTTTAGATCGTAAAGAGCAAGTGCTACGTAATAAGACTATACAATTGGTCAAAGTATTATGGAGGAACCACTCCATGGAAGAAGCTTCATGGGAGCGTAAAGACGAAATGCAATCCAAATATCCCCAGCTTTTTCTGCAGTGAGGTATGTTTTGAATTTTCGAGGACGAAAATTTTATAAGAGGGGGAGAATGTAACACCCGTCTCATTTAAATTTAATTTAATCACTTCTAGAGAGTAAATTTGATAAATTGCTTATTTATTTTGGAGGAAATAATTAATTTATATTGTGATTTTTACAATGATAATAATAATAATATTAATATTAATATTAAGGGGTAACGTGAATAACTATTTTGTGGTCTATTCAAAAATTAACTATTAGCCTCTTATCAGTTAAGGAAAAGGTTAAAAGGATTTGAACCTTTTTGGATTAGGAGTTTTAGTGTCTTTGGAATTCTTTAGAAGTCCTAGCCTATGTTAACAACCTTATAATGAGTTTAGTGGGAATATAGGTGGGTCTTGGAAGTTTATTTTAGTTGTAGTGGGCTTCTAAATTTTCAGCCCAAGTGAAATTAGCCTTAACCTGAAATAGGCTTCTGAATTTTCAGCCCAAGTGCAACAGCTTATTATGAAAGAAAATTAGGGTTTCTCAAAAACAAAAGAATAGGAGGCTGTGCACTTCAGGGCAGCCAGCAACTTCATCTTGGTTTTGAGGTAAGCATCATTCTAGGAAAGCCTTTTTTTTTTCTTTTTTTTTTGCTGGGATTTCATCATTGACATGTTAGTGTTAGGGTTAGTATTAAGTTTGCTGGAATTTCAATTGGGTTTGCTGGAAATTCAATGATGGTTGCTGGAATTTCAATGATAATCATGTTTTTATGAAATTTTGTTATTAGTGTTGGAATTCATATGCCAGGATTCACTTATACATGTGATATATAGATTGAAGTTTATCGTTGGCCATAAACTTCTGAATCGATAGTTAATGAATGATGCCGTGTCTTGTTGATAATTGCCAAGGATTGATAGTTATTGAATGCTATATAACCGTCAAAATTGTCATGCGCGTGAATCAAATGGTTGCACTGCTTGGCTACATTTGCATTGCCTGAAGAATCCGTGTACCATATAAAGAATTATATCAGGCCGGCATGACTTGGCATTGTATTACATGCTATAGAATCATATATATAACTCTTGTATGGTTTCGTGGATTCTTGTCCATTCACATGTTTTCATATATTTATATATATGCAAGTTCTTGATGGCATCATATGATGATTGCTTTAAAAAAATTGAAACGGTATATTATAATATATATATATATATATATAATATGGGTTTCTATGCAAATTTTTTAAAGGATTCATCATATTGTTGCTTGCCTTGGTTTATATATTTATTATATATTAATGCTAGGATTATGGAATTTATTCCTAATGAGATTAGGATTATGTTTTCAAGGTGTCTAGCATTATTATGGTTCTTGATCTTAAAAACCTTTAATTTAAAACATCTAGTGGGAGAGAGATATAAGGGTTGCTTATGGTAACGTGTTCTTATATAAATATTAGATGTTAGGTTAGGGAATGCCATACTATTATTTTAATCTAGAATAGGTTTGGGGTTATATTAGAAAGACACGTTAAATTTTATCTTGCCAAATCTTCATAGTGGTTGAGGAATTGTTTTATCAAGAGGACTTTGTGGTTATTAAAGAACCTGCCCTTATTGAATTGTTTAATTATTATTTAGGTTCTAGTTGACGTTGTTTCGAGCAATTGAAGTGAAGCTTGGTTTAGCTGCTAGAGGTAAGTAGACTTCAACACATGACGTCTCTCAAGACGTATATATTTTATATATATATATATATATATATAATTGTGGTAAAAATATATTTATATATATATACATACACATAATTGCAAAAGTGAAGTTTCAAAGACTTATACCATTGTTAGTGCTTTATACATACTCAAACTCTATTATTTATTGTATATTATTGTGAAACTGTATATGTCAAGAGTGTTTCAAATGGTCAACTAGACAGTCTGCAACCTTTGCCAACACAGGGTTAAGTGTTGGTCTTCGGCCGAAGTAGTGTTAGTGTGGTGTGGTGCAGTGTTATTGTTGCTCCTTGGAGCTAGTGTTGCCTCTTTGAGGTTAGTGTTATTGTTCCCATGGGAAATCACCCACCGAGTGTTTAGCAGCTTTTGTCTGTGTTTGACTAATATTTTTCATATTGAATTACTGTTTATTTACTACTGTTCTTTTAGGTGGAAAATTGCTTATTTTCAAAATAAAATTGTTTCTACCTATTTGGTGCATATTGGCATATAAATGTGGTCATTATTTTATTAATGTTTACAGTGTTATAGTGAAGTGTTTTATTTTAACAGCTTTATAGAATATATTATATTACAGTTTAAACTAATTTTAATTGTATCGTGATGACTATATTTTGTCAATGATATTATCGTTTTGTTTTGGAAGACATCCTCATGTTTGTAGTCTCTTATTGAGCCTTAGACTCACCCCTTTTTCCATCCTTTCAGATTAGAGTTATGGAGTGTCTTTTGGTGGTAGATCAGTGGAGCCTTAGATTGACGACTTCGTTTGGAGCTTGATAGTTGCAGAATTGTTTTAGCAAAATTGTTTCAGGACAATGAGATTATTATTTTGGAACTATTTTGAGATGTTATTTGGAGATTTTACATTCAAGAATATTATTGTTGTTTTGTTTTTATGGATTGTTAAGGAAATCTGATGATATTCAAGAAGTTTATTTGAGGATAAATATTACGCTCTGTTCCATTATATCATTGTTGATTATTTCTAAGACAGGTTATGCATCTAAATCCTTCTTAAGGGTTTGGGGTGTTACACATTAATGGTGTAACACCCGTCTCATTTAAATTTAATTTAATCACTTCTAGAGAGTAGATTTGATAAATTGCTTAATTATTTTTGGAGGAGATAATTAATTTTATATTGTGATTTTTATAATGATAACAATAATAAAAATAATATTAATGTGTTTAGTGGGAATATAAGTGGGTCTTGGAAGTTTATTTTAGTTGTAGTGGGCTTCTAAATTTTCAGCCCAAGTGAAATTAGCCTTAACCTGAAATAGGCTTCTGAATTTTCAGCCCAAGTGCAACAGCTTATTATGAAAGAAAATTAGGGTTTCTCATAAACAAAAGAATAGGAGGCTGTGCACTTCAGGGCAGCCAGCAACTTCATCTTGGTTTTGAGGTAAGCATCATTCTAGGAAAGCCTTTTTTTTTTTTTTTTTTTTTTTTTTTTTTTTTTTTTTTTTTGCTGGGATTTCATCATTGACATGTTAGTGTTAGGGTTAGTATTAAGTTTGCTGGAATTTCAATTGTGTTTGCTGGAAATTCAATGATGGTTGCTGGAATTTCAATGATAATAATGTATAAATTGGATTGCCGAATATATATATATATATATATATATATATTACATCAATAGTTCATCCATTGGATTCAATTGGATTGCCGAATATATATATATATATATATATATATATATATATTACAATGATTAGTTCACATGGTTGGCCGAAAGTGGAGATTGGTGCTATTAGGTTTTTATATAAGTATATATATATATATATATATATATATTACATTATATCATTGTTAGTATAGTAAATGGTCCTTTTGCCACCGTGGTGTTTGGCTATGGCATTGATATTGCAAATGTTTTTATTATTGATGATAATGTCAAGGAACCAATTTCTTGGGTGCCGAATTGTGTTTTTTTTTTACTTTCATATTCACGTTGTTTGGACGAAATGGAAAATTGTAATTTCGGGTTCATATATATGTATATAGGCACATAGGTTATAGGGTTGCTTATGGTAACGTGTTCTTATATAAATATTAGATGTTAGGTTAGGGAATGCTATACTATTATTTTAATCTAGAATAGGTTTGGAGTTATATTAGAAAGACACGTTAAATTTTATCTTGCCAAATCTTCATAGTGGTTGCGGAATTGTTTTATCAAGAGGACTTTGTGGTTATTAAAGAACCTGCCCTTATTGAGTTATCTAATTATTATTTAGGTTCTAGTTGACGTCGTTTCGAGCAATTGAAGTGAAGCTTGGTTTAGCCACTAGAGGTAAGTAGACTTCAACACATGACGTCTCTCAAGACGTATATATTTATATATATATATATATATATATATATATAATTGTGGTAAAAATATATTTATATATATATACATACACATAATTGCAAAAGTGAAGTTTCAAAGACTTATACCATTGTTAGTGCTTTATACATACTCAAACTCTATTATTTATTGTATATTATTGTGAAACTGTATATGTCAAGAGTGTTTCAAATGGTCAACTAGACAGTCTGCAACCTTTGCCAACACAGGGTTAAGTGTTGGTCTTCGGCCGAAGTAGTGTTAGTGTGGTGTGGTGCAGTGTTATTGTTGCTCTTCGGAGCTAGTGTTGCCTCTTTGAGGTTAGTGTTATTGTTCCCATGGGAAATCACCCACCGAGTGTTTAGCAGCTTTTGTCTGTGTTTGACTAATATTTTTCATATTGAATTACTGTTTATTTACTACTGTTCTTTTAGGTGGAAAATTGCTTATTTTCAAAATAAAATTGTTTCTACCTATTCGGTGCATATTGGCATATAAATGTGGTCATTATTTTATTAATGTTTACAGTGTTATAGTGAAGTGTTTTATTTTAACAGCTTTATAGAATATATTATATTACAGTTTAAACTAATTTTAATTGTATCGTGATGACTATATTTTGTCAATGATATTATCGTTTTGTTTTGGAAGACATCCTCATGTTTGTAGTCTCTTATTGACCTTTAGCTCACCCCTTTTTCCATCCTTTCAGATTAGAGTTATGGAGTGTCTTTTGGTGGTAGATCAGTGGAGCCTTAGATTGACGACTTCGTTTGGAGCTTGATAGTTGCAGAATTGTTTTAGCAAAATTGTTTCAGGACAATGAGATTATTATTTTGGAACTATTTTGAGATGTTATTTGGAGATTTTACATTCAAGAATATTATTGTTGTTTTGTTTTTATGGATTGTTAAGGAAATCTGATGATATTCAAGAAGTTTATTTGAGGATAAATATTACGCTCTGTTCCATTATGTCATTGTTGATTTATTTTTAAGACAGGTTATGCATCTAAATCCTTATTAAGGGTTTGGGGTGTTACAATACGACACTCCAAATTAATGATCAGTGCGACAAGCCTTCAAAAAACAAGTGCTACAATTCATTCAAACAAATAATCTTCAGTTTCGTTGATGGCTTTAACTTGTAATTGTGTGCTCCCACTACAATTAATGTTTGTGGACAACACATCCATACCTAACCCTAGCTTCATCTCTTGATCACACCAAGATCAAACTCCTTAATTAATTATGAGCCTTCTAGTTAGTTTTCTTATTGTCACCATATACATACATACATACATACACACACACACAGATATATATATATATATATATATATATTTTGTACGTGTTATTTCTTTTGCTGTTTATAATTTTTCATATGGTGTATATATGTTGCTGCATATATGGGTGGTAATTAACGTGAAAATCAATCAGAATTCATATCTGGTTAATTTAACAAAGTTGATTGATTAAGCTGTAAAATCAACCAAATTGGTCCCAACAAACATAATGAACTCACAACAACCACTTGACAGTCACTACTCTTAATTACTTCCTAAGAATTTAATTCTTGCGTACGTCTTCAAAAATCTCAAATTTCAGTTTCGTGATTTAGTCATAAATATAACCTTGTCTAATCATTTTGAGTCCTCTATTTTTGTTTCCTGAGTTGTATAGCCTTATCCTAATCAGTAATTAATTAATTAATTAATTATGACATCTTCTTATTAATTTGGATAAATTACAATTTACTCACCTATAGGCTATAGTTTAACTAAAATTTAAGTTATATATCTGTAGTTTGAAATTTGACATTTTACTAACCTGAGGTTAGCTCAGTTAGATAGAGTTTCGTATTAGGTCTCTATTAAAAATAGGGCTAAATTTGTAATTTTGCTTCACTTTTATGTATTTTGCTTCTCGAAACAAAAAATGCATACAAAAACATGACAAAACAAGATCAAAAAGGGAGAGTTTTGTAGTTATTTTTCCATAACTGGAATTTTAAATCTAACTGATGGGGATTAATGAGTGAAGTTCAAGCTGTTTAAACTTTAAAACAGTTATGCTAATTTGACTCACATTTACTGGCTTGACATGGAAATAAGAGCCATGAATATTAGCTTCAAAATGACACGTTTGTTCATCTAATTGGCATGCATCTTTATACATAGAACCATTCTCCCACAGACAGATATTTCATGCTTTAGATCTAGCAAAGCCAGCAGATGAATCCAACAGGTCTTTCATGATACAAAAAATCTAAATGTCCTTAAAAACATAATGGCTCTTTGCTTTCAACCACAAGTTGCTTCTGTAGTTTTTCAGTGGCAGAAATGCTTTGCCACTTCATCTCCTCTTCCCAAAAGGTGACTAACTTCTTAAAACTGATATCAAATGGAACAAATAAGATACATTTTAGATGGCCCAGAAAATAGAATCATGGTAAAACATTGTGGTAGTATGTCACAATAAAAGAGAATGCATTGGAAACAAAATTTACTGCCTTAATTCATTATAGATTGATCTTTTAATTTGGCAGACAAAAGAGAGGTTTTAAATATAGGTTCCAAATATTATATTTTACAAAATCCTCCCTTTTTTATTTTGTTTTGTCTTGTTTTTGTATGTGTTTTTTTTTTTTTTTTTTTTTTTTTTTTTTGAAGAGACATAAAAGTATAGCAAAATTACATATTTAGTCATATTTTTAGCAAAGGTGGGTTACGAATTTCCAACTGAGCTAATATTATGTGAGTAAAGTGTTAAATTTTAAACCAAAAGTAGTCAACTTAAATTTTGATCAAATCATAGGTGGATAAATTGTAATTTGCCCTATTAATTTTGAAACTTCTCCCAAAGGAAATCTTGTGCGCTCAGCAACTCTCCATCTTCCAAAGGCTGTGATCGTGGCCACTTAACCTCTCCTTTCACCTCAACAATTCAATTCCTCATATAAATATATGTATATATATATATATATATATATATATAATATAGAACCAGCCAAGAAGGCGATAGCAGCACAATTAATTAACAAAGTAATTTAAAACAATAATAAGGCGGTAGGACCAGCCAAGTAGTATAACATTAAAACAATAAGTGAATATGAAAGTACTGAACTAATACTGAAAATAGTTGAACATATACAATAGTGGTAAGCACTTACAGTAGTAATGGTTACCGGATTACAAATAGTGAATAGTTCCTGAGGGAAGTTTAGGAGGGGGAGAGAAAACTCTCTAATATCCTAAAACTAGCTCTAGGATAGATATTGAGAAACAAGTTCTAGAAAACAAGTTCTGGTTTTAACAATAAGGGACATCCCCCCTTATATAGGTAAATAAAGCTAAAGTTTAACAGTGAATAGTAAAATGAACAGTGACTTTTTTACTATTCATATCAGGACCCGTAAGGGACAGTAGGGGCTTTATCAAAAGCCGAGAGATAAGGTTTTGGCGTCTTGTGCCGAAAGTAGTCAACAAAGCGATCAATAGATTCTCATGGGGGACAGTCAAAGCAATAAGCGATGTTTTAACCAAGAGTAAATATTGTAGCAATAAGTGTTCAGATATCGCCTTTGTCGGGAGAATCTTCATCATGCCCAAACAACCTTTGATCATAAGGTAAATAAGGATTATTAGCAACAGATTCTTCAGAAGAAGCACTTGACTTTTCTTCTTCAGTAGTTTTGTTGGCAACTAGATCTTCAGCACACTTGAGAAGAGCAAAAAGAGCATCAGGATCCCTTCGGAGATCATCAAGAGGGGAGCTCTTCTTTTGGTTTAACACTGGGTTTAACATTTTTGATTGATGATGGGGAAGGTATCTCAGTCTGAACGGGGGCCTGTAGTAGTGAATGTCTACTAGCACTGGGAGTAGCATAAACTGAGCATTCCCTGGTAACAATGTTAATAATATTTTGGATATGAGGAAACTTATCCCACCATTTAACATACCAGTGGTGGGCAAGACCACCATCATCATGTTTCTCATATTGTCATTTTAAAATCCATGGGATCTTGTTGCGTTTAACAAAATGGAGCAGAATAGAAAATTTAGCCCCATGAGGGTCAACTCTGTAGTTTTTTTAGAACAGCCAGAAAACATCCATTAATGGTTCAGGAAGGATGTCAGGAACAAGACCAAATTGGGACCACCAACGGATAAACCAAAGGTGTAAATAACCAGTAAATTGTTTATCAAAATTAACAAACCAAGAATGAGTCATGTTATCATTCTGGTGAAGCATGAATCGGAACCAGGCAGTGATATAATCATGATATGAATAGGGAATGGCAGATTTTGGCATTAATCTGGTGTCATTGGGGGAGGAGCCCCATTTTGATTCAGCAATAACTTTGACAATGTAAACACTATGGTAAATAATTCTTGAAGAATCTTACTTATCATGGATGGTTTTGATAAGAATAGAATTCTCATGTTGTAGGAGGTCAGAATAAAACTGTAAATACTTTTCCCCATGCTTAGGGATCCAATGAAATCTTGGAGGAAAATAGCTTTTAGCAAGCTGCAAAGGGTCAACAATTGAGGCTCTGTTGGGTTCAAAATAAAACAAACTTTGGTAAAATTGTTTTTTGACATATTGAGAAAGATTGGATTTCTTGGGAAAAGCTGTCCTAACGGGTCGGTGAACAGGTGTTACATCATAAGGGTCATATGAAGAGGCCAGAACAGAAGAATAGTTAGGTTTAGGTGTGGTACCTAAAGTAGTGAAACGGTTAACAGTCTGCAGGGAAGAGGTAGATTCACGTTTAACAATTTGGTTTTCATTGGCAGGGCCTTTGTCTTTCGACCGCCTACTTGCCAACTTGCCATAGGTGAATTCTGCAGAAATTCACAAGTAAGGAAATCAGGGATGGTGTTTTGGGAACCTTTAATATAATCAATATTAAAATCAAAAACACTTAAAATAGCTTGCCATCTGGCAAAAATATGTTTAGAAGTAATATTTTCAACATCTTTTTGAATAACATATTTAGCACTTTTACAGTCAATACGAAGTAAAAAATTTTGGTTTAACAGGTCACTTTGGAATTTTGAAATACATAATACTATAGATAAAATTTTCTTTTCTAATAGTACTATAATTTAGCTGTGCAGCATTCCAGATTCTAGAATAGAAGCGAACAATTTGTTCATATGAATCTGGTGAAACTCTTTGTTTCAGAATACCTCCATAACCTATGTCAGAGGCGTCAGTTTCAACAATTTTAAAAGCATTAATAGTAGGAATACCAAGACAGGGCAGTGTCTTGACACGAGTTTTAATTTGTTTAACAAGAGTAGTATGGACATCAGACCAAGGTGGAGGATTACTTTATAGCCGATCAAAAAGAGGCTTACATTGTTTCCTCAGGTCCTTATAGAAATCAGCAACATAATTCAGGGATCCAAAAAATCTCTGGAGTTATGTTTTATCAATGATGACATCAGGGAATTTATCAGCAAACTGAATGGCTCTATCAATAGGACGAATATGTCCTTCAGCAATATCAAAACTAAGAAAACGAATTTTTGTTTGAAACAATTTGATTTTCTTAGTAGAAACAACCAAACCATTTCTTTTGATGGTATCTAGAAACGAATGCAAATGTTTCCAGTGTTCATCAATAAAATTAGAGTAAACAAGGACATCATCAATGTAAACAATGGTGAAATGGCTAAATGAAACGAAAATGTCATTCATAATGTTTTGGAACTCACTGGGGGCATTCTTGAGACCAAAAGGCATAAAATTCCACTCATAATGACCAAAAAAAGTGGTGAAAGCAGTTTTGTATCTATCATCCTCGCTTATCTGGATCTGCCAAAAACCAGACTTCATATCAAATTTGGAGAAAACCACTGCATCACTCAATCTATGAACTAAGTCATTTTTGTTTGGAATAGGATACCTAATCCATTCTAAAACTTTGTTCAAAGGCTTGTAGTTGATCATTAGGCGAGGGGTTCCTCTCTCAATTTCAGCATTTTTTTGAACATAGAAAGCAGCACATGACCAAGGTGACTTGCTGTTTCTAATTAATGTTTTATCAAGTAAATCTTGGATTTCCTTCTTACAAAACTCTACCATTTCAGCATTCATTTGAATAGGGCGAGCTTTAGTAGGAATGTTCTTTTCATTGAAATCCTTGATGTACGGCAAGTTAACAACGTGTTTTTTCCTATGCCAAAAAGCATTAGGAAAATCAGAACAAACACTATCGGTTAATATTTTCTGAAAATTATTAATTTTTTATTGTAATAATTTATCAGAAAGGTTTTCAGCAATTTTCTTGTATCTAACTTCTTGTTTAAGGAAGTTAAGATGATTAGTTTTAGCAAGAATTAGATTCAAAGCATTATCAACATCAATATCAAATTTTGAAGCAAATTTGAATTTTACTTTTTGTCCAAAAGGATCAGTAGTAATACCATCATGTTCAACAAGAAAGGGATACAAAGCATTAATAAATGGTAGTCCAAGAATCACTTTATCATGCATATTTTTAACAAGAACAGAAAGAATCTTAAAACAAACATTATCATGGCAAACATGAGCATTGTTCAATTCATAATTTATTCTCATTTGAGAACCATTAGCAGAAGCAAGCCTTTCAGTAGACTTTTCAAAATATTTAGAAGGAATTAATCCTTCCTAAATACAATTCATATCAGCACCAGAATCAATCATGGCAACAACATTAAAATGATAATCATGAGCAACAATAATTTTTACTTTTGTAAACCATTTTGGAGGAAGCATTTTATTAACAAGAGTAATATGGGAATCAACAATGTCAGCAATACCTTGGTTTTGGTTAACATTATCATTTTTAAACTTTTCTTTTAATTCTGTTATCTCACAATTAACAATAGCAATTTCTTGTTGGAGATTATTAACGGTTAATGCTTTGGATTTCTTTTTATCAGACTTTTCCAAAGTTTTTCCGCTGTTGTTGAGGACATTAATAGTTTCAAAAACATTACAATAGGGATTATGAAAATCAGGTTTATCTTTAGATAAATCATCATAAAAGTCATTTTTTGAAGACAATGATTCAGAATGTGTATTTTCTTCAAAAACAGTTTTACCATTTCTTGGAATAACAGCAGCAACATTAGAAGAGGTGCCTTCAGTTTTAGCTTTTAAATCAGAAAGGATTTTTTCAACAATGTCAAGGGTTTTTGACTGAGAAGTTTTAAAAGTAATTCTTTCTCTTTGACTGGGTAAATCAATCAAAGGTTTCTCAGGTTTTGTAGAAATAATTTGTTCAACAATTTTTTTCTTCAATACGGTCAAGCTGTTGGCCAATAATATGCAAAGACTTATTATCAAAATTACATTGTTCAATAATACCAGAAACAGGAGTATCAGCATCAACAATTTTGAAAGGAGAAGCCTTTACTTCCATCTTTTGACAGGTTACAAGAACTGTCTCAAGAGGCGGATGGCTAGACCTAACAACAGTTTTGTCTTCTTTTAACAAAATTTGATTTCTTTATTACGTTCAAATGATGTTGTGAATTAGCATCTTTTGAAACATAATAGGTTTCAAGAAAATCAAAGAACAAAATATGTTTTTTCAAAACATTCATTTTTTCTTTCCATTTCCTTTTAACACGATCCTTTTCAGATTGAGAAAAAGTACAAATAAAGAAATAAAAAACAATGTGTTCTTGAAAAGGGGCAATGTCAAAACTTGAACAAGATGTATTGCTGACTAAATTTAACCAAAACCAAGTTATTGCTGACATTGTTGATTCCCATATTACTCTTGTTAATAAAATGCTTCCTCTAAAATGGTTTACAAAAGTAAAAATTATTGTTGCTCATGATTATCATTTTAATGTTGTTGCCATGATTGATTTTGGTGCTGATATGAATTATATTCAGGAAGGATTAATTCCTTCTAAATATTTTGAAAAGTCTACTGAAAGGCTTAATTCTGCTAATGGTTCTCAAATGAGAATAAATTATGAACTGAATAATGCTCATGTTTGCCATGATAATCTTTGTTTTAAGATTCCTTCTGTTCTTGTTAAAAATATGCATGATAAAGTGATTCTTGGACTACCATTTATTAATGTTTTGTATCCCTTTCTTGTTGAACATGATGGTATTACTACTGATCCTTTTGGACAAAAAGTAAAATTCAAATTTGCTTCAAAATTTGATATTGATGTTAATAATGCTTTGAATTTGATTCTTGCTAAAACTAGTCATCTTAACTTCCTTAAACAAGAAGTTAGATACAAAAAAATTGCTGAAAACCTTTCTGATAAATTATTACAATAAAAAATGAATAATTTTCAGAAAATATTAACCGATAGTGTTTGTTCAGATTTTCCTAATGCTTTTTGGCAGAGGAAAAAACACATTGTTAACTTGCCGTACATTAAGGATTTCAATGAAAGAACATTCTTACCAAAGCTCGCCCTATTCAAATGAATGCTAAAATGGTAGAGTTTTGTAAGAAGGAAATCCAAGATTTACTTGAAGCACATCTCCTATAACTGGATGAATGTTCAGCCTTCCAAACATCTTATTCTTATTAACAGATACACCCACCTAGGACAATGGTATGAAGGAGATTCTCGACTATCCTTCAAAGACCCCTGTGCTCTTGCTGCAAATTGGGGAAATTATTTCAACAACCAAATCCTTGAAGTCATCCAGAACCTATGGAAAGACTATCACTTCATAGGAAATACAGACGGAATTTTTGTATTTGGAAATAGACCTTAAGGTACTGCTATTCGGCATCTTTCAAAGGCCGATTATGTTAATCCAAAAAGTCTTGTTGAACAAGAAAAGAGTCTTGTTTATGAACCCCTGCTATATTGTGGTTTTTGCAATCAGTATGCCACCTATCATGATCATGGATGCAATTGTGACCTCCCGTGGGAACCAACTGATAATTGCCTGTCTGAATATTATGATACTGATTAAAAAAGCCTGCTGCATGATTTACCCTTGGTTAAAGCACCGCCTATTGCTCTGACTGTTCCCCATGAGAATCTATTGAATACTTTGTTGACTGCTTTCGGCACAAGACGCCAAAATCTTATCTTTTGGCTTTTGATAAAGCCCCTGTTGTCTCTCACTGGTCCTGATATGAATAGTAAAAAAGTCACTGTTCATTTTATTATTCACTGTTAAACTTTTGTTTTATTTACCTATATAAGGGGGGATGTCCCTTATTGTTAAAACCAGAACTTGTTTTCCAGAACTTGTTTCTCAATATTTATCCTAAAGCTAGTTTTAGGATATTAGAGAGTTTTCTCTCCCCCTCCTAAACTTCCCTCAGGAACTATTCACTATTTGTAATCTGATAACCACTACTACTGTAAGTGCTTACCACTATTGTATATGTTCAACTAATTTCAGTATTAATTCAGTACTTTCATATTCACTTATTGTTTTAATGTTATACTGCTTGGCTAGTTCTACCGCCTTATTATTGTTTTAAATTACTTTGTTAATTAATTGTGCTGCTACCGCCTTCTTGGCTGGTTTCATATTAATTTCAAGATTATCTGTGCTTCCGGTGCTTCCGCCCCTTTGCACCTTGTCCTCCTCCCTTTTTGGTATCAGAGCCATTCCTTCCTTAGCCGCCGATAGTGTTGTTGTGTCTTTGCTCCCTCGTCTGTGTCTACCCGAACCTTTGGTACTCTGTTGTGGTATCAGAGCCATTCCTTCCTTGGCCGCCGATAGTGTTGTTGTGTCTTTGCTCCCTCGTCTGTGTCTACCTGAACCTTTGGTACTCTGTTGTTGTGTCCCCTTCTTGCTGTTGTTGGGGCCACCTTAGACGTAATCCCCAAAATACCGAACAGTAAGGCCCATTTAAGCCAGAAAGGGCACGTAGGGCATGAGAGGTTGTTGTGGTTGTCTAGGGTCTGTGTTACAAAATGCAACGATTATGTGAAAAACATGATAATTGAGTGTTAAAACTAGGATAGTATGGATAAGATGTGGAGATCTGACTCCTCTGTTAGCACCAGGACTGACTGTCCTCTTGATATCATTAACGAAGAAGATCAAGTTGTTGAAGAGAAAGAAATTCCAGATTTCCGAATATGGAATATCCCCAAGGTTAATGTCAAAACTATTTACAATACTTCTTGGACTGAGAATACTGGATTTTCTCAGTATAGAGTAAGAACTGTTGAACAAACATTTTCTATTTCTAGACATCATGAAAAATGTTGTTTGTTTTCCAAAAAGAATATTAATGAATTTCTTACTACTAAGTTAAAATATTTGCATATTGGTCTTGTTTAAGTTGCTGTTAAACCTCTTACTAGAAAAGGTATTAATGCTTTTGTTCTAATGTGTTTAAGAGATGCTAGATTTAAAAAGTTTAAAGATAGCATTCTTGGTATGATTACTGCTTCTTTATATGATGGTCCTATTTACTTTGATGTTTACCCTGATATTTGTCTTGCTCTTGATGATCCCAATATTATTAAAGCTTTAACATTGAATGTTTTTACCTCTGGTTATGATATGGATGAAGGTAGTAAACCTTTTGCTCTTATTTACCGCATTTACTACAGACTTGTGGGTTCCCAGTTGAATCCTCGAGCTGCTTATATTAAAGATCCTTCTGGTAAAACTATGTTAATTCAATGTTCATCTGTTGATGCTAAGATTGAGGTTCCAAAAATTACTCAGTGGGAAGATGTTAATCTTCCTAAAGAATGGTTGTCGGAACGTGAATCATCGCCTGCTAAACCTATTTATCGTGAAACTGATCTTGCTCATATTCAACAATATCTTGATGGAACTGTTAAAATAAGTTTTCATGATGATAAACCCTTGAAGATCAACGAAGAAATGCATTCCTTTGCTGGATCTGAAAGTATTTCAAAACGAGATCAAGATCATATATATATATATATATATATGGGTCATGCTAACAGGTGCCCTTAAGACAATAGTTGATAATTTATTTTAAGAAAGTTTTGACACCACCTTTATAGGAAATGGAAAAAACTGTTAAAACATTAATTGTTTTTTTTTTTTTTCCTTTTCCCATAAAAATTTTCTTTAAATGGATTTGTAGGAGGCAAAATTTAGTGACAAAATTTTCTTTTCCCATAAAATGCCACATCAAAATTTAGTGACAAAATTTAAATTAATATGTCATTAAATTAATTAAATCAAATGATGACATGTGTCATCCAAATGGATATTACATTCGCATATTGAAATTTGCCACATGTCACTTGCCCACAAGATAAAGATAAATCCACTATTCAAAGTTTGTGGATAATTTTTTTTATTAAAATAAATGAAATAAAATAAAGATAAATTTTCCTATTCAAAATTGATGGATAATTTTCTTTATTAAAATAAATAAATTAAATAAAGATAATTATTTATCCTTGTTGATTATTATCTTTATCAACATGTGATATTTATCAAAATAGATAAATAAGAATAATTATCTCTAAACAAAATTTAGGCCAATCAAGAGTCTACTACATATTTTCAAGCATATCAATTCAAAGGGGAGCTTATCCTTTGAAACCACTATAAATAGAGGACATCCCCTCTCATTTTTGGGGAGAATTTTTCTAAGACGTCGAAGCTCTAGAGAAATTCTGCCTCAAGAACATACGAAGAACATTCAAATAAGTTCTTTGAAGTTCTATTGGAATTAGGCAACAAAAAGCCTCCATAAACTTCAACAAACTTCAAATCTTTAAAGCTCGACGGATCAAGCCTCTAAAGCCACAAAGAACTGCGACCTAAAAACCTTCACATTCAAAGACTTGAAGAACAGTAAATCTCTAATAAGCTCAAAGCTAGAGATTTGTTGTGAAGACCGTTCAATCCATCTTCCAACCAAATTCAAGAAAATTTCTTGTTTAAGTCAAGTTCAAAGAAGATAGAATCAGAGGGTATTCTTTTGTAAAAGAATTGAAATAGAGATTGTACTCATTATTCATCAATACAAATTTATATTTGCAAACCATATTTCTTTTCAGTTGTTTGATTTTTGGCAATTGAGAAAAATTTGTGTTTACAAATTTTTGGCATGCCCAGTGGGACCATCTCTACCTCTCATCTCTTCTTCATCAATTTGTCACATCATTTGAAGCCATATGGCTTCAAAGAAGACTCAAATCGACAACCCTCTTTTTGGAACAAGTGAAGTTGATCCTACACTTGATTCAAACTCTGATATTCCCTATACTGGACCCATGACAAGAGGAAGGATAAAAGCCCTTGCAAAAATCTATGCTCAAACAACACCCATACCCCAATCCTCATTTGTTTTCAACACTTTTGAAATTGAGAAGTCACAAACAGCCTCATCTACTCAGGGGGAAGACAAAGATGTAGCTAGCCTCATCAAAGAAATGTTGTCTCAACCAGCTTTATCACCAGAACCTACACAAGAAGCTCCAATTGTTGAAGAAAATAATGAATCACTTGATAACTCTGAATTCTCTTTTTCAGAAAATATCCCTACTTCCAAGCTTAGGGAATCCCCTCACTCTGTTAGTTCATCTGCCATACCAGTCATGATGACTAACACAACATCTTTGGAAGAACAAGTCTCGACTATAGCCCAAACTTTAGAAGAGCTAATGAAGTCCATGAAAGAGAGGGAAGCATTGAGAGAGACACAAATAACTTTCTTGATGGATAAGATGGGGAATACACCTGGAACGAATCGTGAAGATGAAAGCTTTCAAACAAAACAAACCCATAATGATAACCCGAGAGTTTAACAAAGGATCCTAAACTCTCTGCAGATGGGTTAATCTCTCTTGACCAGCTCAAGGAGCTAATCAAGGAAGCTATCAAAGACCAAGTTGGTGGTGGAAGTTAGTAGTCCATTGCCTATGCCAAACCATTCACTCAAAGGATAGATCTCTTGAAGATGCCTCAAAACTATCAACCACCAAAGTTTCAACAATTTGAAGGTAAAGGCAATCCAAGGTAGCATGTAGCTCATTTCATGGAAACTTGTAACAATGCTGGTACTTATGGGGATCTCATGGTCAAGCAATTCGTTCACTCTTTGAAAGGAAATTCGTTTGATTGGTATACTGATCTAACGCCTAGCTCTATTGATAGTTGGAATCAAATGGAAAGAGAATTCCTAAACTGTTTCTACAGTACTCGGCGTACTATTAGCATGATAGAACTCACCAATTTAAAGCAGTAGAAAGAAGAGCCTGTCATTGATTACATTCAGTGGTGGAGAAACCTTAGTCTTAACTGCAAGGATCAATTATCTGAGGTGTCCGCAATTGAAATGTGTATTCAAGGAATGAATTGGGCTATAAGCTATATCCTTCAAGGAATAAAGCCTAAAATATTTGAAGAATTAGCAATATGCGCCCATGACATGGAGCTTAGTATTGCTTCCAATGATCACCAAGGCCCGCCTGTTCAAGAACCCCGCAATGTGAGAGAAAGACAAGATACTCACAAAGGGGGCAAATTCCCTCATAAACCGGAAAACAAGCAGTCTTTGATTGTAACTACTACTCCTCTCAAAGTCCCAGATAAGCCCAAAATGAAAGAACAGACGTCTGCTCTCACTCAAGATAAGAAAAGAAGAAGACCAACATTACAAGAGATGAAAGAAAAGCAATATCCATTCCGTGATTCTGATATCTCCAACATGTTGGATCATCTACTTGAGTTGAAGTTGATTGAGCTACCGAAGATGAAACGTCCTGAAGAGGCTGACCAAATAAATGATCCTAAGTATTGCAAGTATCATCGCCTCATAGGCCACCCCATTGAGCAATGCTTTGTGTTGAAAGATAAAATCATAGAGCTAGCTCATTAAGGAAAGATTATGCTTAATGATGAAGTTGCAACTGCCAATCTAGCAATGGTAGCCTCAACAACTACTTTTACTTCTTTCGTCATTCAATTTGGTTCATTTAAGCCTATTGAGGTGAAAGTACCTTTTTCCCCAGTGCCAATTCCCGAGGATTATATCTTTTCATCTCTTTCATGTTATTAAGTAAGTGGTGAAGAAGACTCTTCAAATAGTGAGGAAGAAACAGAGCATGCTATTGCGTATAGAGAATTTTGGTCTTCAATCATTTTCACTGATGATGATTGTTTGTTGGGATCCAAGATTCATAATCGTCCCTTTTTTGTGACTGGCTACATTCAAGAACAAGAAATCAATTGTATCCTTATTGATGGTGGATCTGCAGTCAATATCCTCCCACTCAAAATATTGAAAGAACTTGGAATCTCCTTGGATGAACTACTTCCTAGTAAATTGATGATTCAAGGCTTTAATCAAGGTGGATAAAGAGCTATTGGGAAGATTAGACTTCATATGCTAATTGGTGAAATGGAATCAAGTGCGCTCTTTCATGTCATTGATGCCAAGACCACTTACAAAGTGCTTATTGGAAGACCATGGTTGCATGAGTACGATGTCGTGCCATCTACTTATCACCAATGCTTTAAATATTTCCAAGATGGACAAGTTCAGAAGATAGTAGCTAATCACAAGCCCTTTACTATAGCTGAATCACATTTTGTTGATGCAAAATTTTACTTGGAAGATGATACGCTAGAGGAAGCACAAGTCATTGTTTCACCATCTAGCAAAGAAGTAAACCTTCCTTCCAAAACTCCAAAGATTGACTCTCCAATTGAGGAGAAGAAAACCAGGCCAATTGAGGAGAAGGAAACCAAGCAAACAAAGACTTCCATAAAAGAGAAGAAGTGTCATGCCTCTGAAGCAACTAAGGTAGCTCATGTGTTACACTATGTCCCAGTCACCAAAATGAAAGAGGGCCAATCACCATTTTTAGGAGATGGAAAGTCAACATTGGAAGATCTGCAAGAACTAACTCTCCCAGTTGCTAAAATCACAAAATCAAGAATCTCAAGCCAACCATTGAAAGGGTTCATAAGACCATCCCAAGGACCGATCATTGAACATGGGACTTTGCCCACTAAAAGAACCAAAGAGGGTTTTGACCCCAATGCATATAGACTCATGGCTAAAGCTGGTTATAACCATGAGAAGCCAAGTGGTTTGGGTAAGTTCATCCCTAAAGCCTCTGGAAAAGAAGAACATAAAGTGTCGAAGGCCAAAGGTTTTAGTGTAACAAGTTCTAAGGCTGGAATTGGATACACCCCCCAACTCCAGTTCATATTCCCATCCGAAAAGCTAGTATTTCAGTATTTCAGCAAATCATGAGGAAGAAGAACAATCTTCGAACCTATCAAAGAAATCATTTGTTTTTTACTGCATTGGGCGACCCACTTCCCATATCTCAATCTTTGATAGGTTGGGGACACAAGAAAATAACTCTGTGGTTGGCACTCAAGCCTCTGTTTTTATAAGACTCAGTCACTCAACTTCTTCTCAAGTTGGCACTCGAGGTTCAGCTCTCACAAGGCTCAGTCATTCAATCCCTCCTCGACTTTCAAAAGATTTAAAGGCAAAGCGAGAGCATGAGTGGACAAATTCCCCCCTAGAAGTACTAACGACACACTTATTGTTGATCAAGATTCAAATGAGATTCAAAGCTCCATTCCATCTCGTATGAAACGTAGAACCATTTGGGAAGTGAATACTGGAGAAGCCTTGAATGTAAAAAGGCTTACAATGGTGACCACAAACCAAGAAGTCGAAGATCATGTTAAGGATGCTCCACCCATATTCGAAGAAGGCATATGAGCTACAATTGATGAATTGAAGGAAATCAACACTGATACAACTGAAGATGTTTTGAGAATTGGCCTTATCAATGGCAAGTTATTGAAGCATTACTATGCTTGAAGTTTGAAATGCTCCTTGGTAAGAGCCTAAATTGCCTACTTCAACACTTAAAAAGTACATGATGTTCTCCCATTACTTTTGAAAGTGTTAAAAAAAAAAAAAAAAAAAAAAACCTCGCTAGGTTAAAAACCTGTTAAAAGGCGAACTAGGCAAAAGTTAGGGTATTTAAAGCTTGCTAGGTTGAAAACCTTCAAAAAGGTGGCCTAGACAAAAGTTAGAGCAAAAAAAAAAAAACAAAACCTTTTGAACTACGTGGTGACTTGATCCCTCTCAATGGGTACGTAGGCAGCTTGGTATTTCATACTAAGTTCAGTCACATGTTAAAACAAAAGCCCTTTGAATTATGTGATAGCTTTGAACCCTTTCAAGGGGTATGTAAGGAGCTTGGTATTCTATACTAAGTTTAGTTGCCTGTTGAAAAATAACTTTGAGCAATTAGTTTTAACTAAGAAGTTCAATTACATGTTACAAAATAAGCAATTAGTTTTTAACTAAGAAGTTCAATTACATGCTTCAAATTGAGCAATTAGTTTTTAACTAAGAAGGTCAATTACATGCTACAAATTTGGGCAATTAGTTTTTAACTAAGAAGTTCAATTACATGCTACAAATTGAATAAAATTAGTTCAATCACATGTCAAAAAAGAAAAGAAAAGAGGGAGAGTGGTGACTAAGAAGTTCAATCATATTGAAGGAAAATTCCAAACTACATCATGACTAAATCCTATGCATTGCATAATTCTTCTAAAAAAAAAACTAGCGACAATAGCTGGAAAAAAAAAAATGAAAACTCCTTTTCCTTGAGCTACCTAATTGAACAAAAAAAATGTCCTATCTCAAAAAAAAAAAAAAAAAAGTACGGTCAAGGCATCCACTTCAAGTTCTTCAAATTGGAACGCTTGCTCTCTAAGGTGCTTTGTATCTTCTTCAAAGCCTCCACGTCTTGGTCTTCAAGCACAGTAGTTGACTTAATGCTTTCAAGTTGATCTTGCAGAGTTTCTATGATGTCATCCTCTTCAACCTGCTTGGACTTTATTTGTGGCACTAATTGTTCTAACTCAGCTAGCCTTGCCTTCAGGTCATCAATCTTTGAATTGGTATTTCGAAGTTTAGTGTCTAGCGATTCTTTCCTACTCAATGCTTCTGTAATAAGAAGTTCAGTGTCATTCACACGACGTGTTTGAATCTCTAGACTCATAAAGTTACTCATAGATGCCTCCTTCTCTATGTAGTATGAAACATCTTTTACGTATTGATCAACATGCTCCTGCAATGGCTGAGGGTCAATCCCAAACTTCTGTATCCCATGATAAATCTTGCTTACCTCATGCTTCTGCAATGGCTAAGGTCATCATGCTACTACCTTTTGATGATTTTCTTATATGTTTCCAGTTAACATCAAAATCCTTGCTTGCATCATCATCAAAAACTTCAAGGGTATCCTCATATTACATATCACTTGAACATTTAGTACCTCTCTTTTGAACAGCAATAGTAGTGCTAGAAGGCTTCTCAGTAGATTGAAGCCAAAGTCAGTCTTCACAATTATTTCTAAAAACAAAAACAAAAAATTACACACTTGAGAGAGATGAATAACCCAAGTCCCGCATCTCAAGTGAGTACTTTCAAATCTTAATACTTGAGAGAGATGGATAACCCAAGTCCTGCATCTCAAGTATTTTCTTTCAAAAAAAAAAAAAAATTAATTACACACTTGAGACAGATGGATAACCCAAGTCTCGCATCTCAGTGAGTACTTTCAAGTCTTAATACTTGAGAGAGATGGATAACCCAAGTCCCGCATCTCAAGTATGTATGTCAAGAGAAAATCACAACATGTAGAAGAAAATATTGCATAAAAAATAATAAAAAATAAAAAAACTGAGTACAAGAATGTACCTCTCGAAGAGAAAGTTCCATAATTATGCTTGTGCAAAATTTGACACAGTTGCAATGGTCTTTAGAAACAATGAAAATTGTGAGGCCGGATACTACAAGAAGAAAAAGAGTCATGAGCACGGTTTACAAAAAAATATACACAAGGTTACAAAAAAAAAAAAAAAAAAAAAAAAAAAAAAAAACAGAATAGATCATGCCTTGCTACTAGACTGAGAAAGAAGAAAAGAAAAAAAAAATCTTATGCCTTCTTCAAGAAGTTTTCTTGAGATTCCCAAACTTATGCGCTATGCGAGGAAAATTGTGAATTATGTACTGCTGGAGCTACCCTTTTATAGTGCTGGTCAGAGAGAGTTTAATTGCAACTAAAACTCATCTAGTCAAGACTGGGTTGGCCAGGAAAAGAAGTCAAAATAAAGAAGAATTCTTGTATCTGATGGAATGGACAAAGCAGTGCGAGTACCTCTGTACTACTGGGAATTAAATTCTAAAATTTTTAAGTTGCAACGAACACTAACTCCTGTTTGTTACACTTAAGAAAGTGCAAAGAATCATCATTGCAATTTTTTTTTTTTTTTTTTGAGAAAAAGAATCATCATTGCAATTAAACAAGCAAATTGGGGTTTGTCTAAAAAGATGGAGTTTCAGTCCTTATATAGTTGGGACATTGATATCAAGCATTTTCAGGTTATTTGTTTAATTCCCACCTATCTAATCAAAGACCACTTTGGCTAGAAAACTGATTTCTTCTTGAGGTTACCTTCCCATGGGAAGGGAATTCTTTAGCTTGGACTGGGAAAAAGAAACCTGGCTTCTTGCATGGTCGAGTCTTGCATGTATTATATGGGTGGATTCTTGCATGCATTAGAACTTTTGCAAGTCTTGATATACCTCGGCCAATGGATTTGAACATGGCTATTATTACATTAGACAATCTCTACTTGGGCAGTGAACCAACAGTGGGATCATTGTGATATATATATATATATATATATAAGATGTATATATGAAAGGTGCTGAAATTAATTGCATCAAACCATGCAATTTGTCGAGACTTGATCACTTTCCACACTTAGAATTGTGGACATAATCAAGCCTCGAGGGGGCATTTGTAGGAGGCAAAATTTTAAGTCAATTATAAAAAGCCACATCAAAATTTAGTGAAAAATTTTAAATTAATATTGTAGGGGCACAAATTACAAATGAGGCCTACAGGGGAGATGGACTCTGGCCCAGTAAGCAAAAAGTACCCTCACAATAGAATTTGTAAGAGAGTGGGCTGAACTAACAAGGTTGAGAACGGGCTTGCTTCCGGCCTAAGTATGGTTGTGACCAATCTAATGTAGACGAAGGGCTGAGGAAGTGCCGAGGTCTGCTCGGACCCGTTCGAGGAGTAAGACTTAGCTGATTCTTGAAGGTTTCTCTTAGTTCTTTCTTCTCTTTCTGTTCTCTTCTCTTTAGTTTCTCCAGAAAATGTTCCATGTCCCTTCTTCCCTTGCTTCCAGCTCTATTTGTACGTCAGTTCCCCTCACGTACCAGTAAGTGGTTCTTTTTGGATACTTGTCCCATCAGGGTCACTGTTCAGACGTCTATCCTTCATTAATGCGGCCATGATGTTAGCTGCAGGGTCATAAATGCGGTTGCAGCAGCCTTTTATAAAATATCTTCTTGTTGCCACCTGCCCCTTATGGTCTATAAACGTTAGGGGATTCCTCGGAAATACCAGGGCCGGTGCTAGAGTATTCGCCTGGGTCGTTCCTCTGATTATCCGAGCAGCAAGATCTCCTCGGACAAGTTCTTTCCTCCTTCACGTAGTTTGTACGTCAGAGGGGAGTTAGGCCAGGTACTTCTTTCATAACTGGGTGTCATCGGACGAGTGGCCTCCTCGGACAGGCCCATGGCCTATCATCTGGTATTGGGCCTTTTCCCCCTACAATAGCCCCTCAAAATTCCGGCTTTCCTTCTTATCCGAGGAGAGAGGTGGGATTTTGATTTCTCTAGGGGTAGGACCCATTTAAGCTTCTCTACTTATCCACGTGGAGGCGCCCCCAAGCTCAGTCTTGTGAACGTGCTCGGCCTGGACCGTTGGTAGTGATCCGAGGTGTTGGGTCCGTTCGAGGAGTGCTGATTTACTCAAGGTATATGGTCCGAGGGGCCCGGCATGACTAAGGTTTTGCTTAGCAAGAGGTCTGAGGGACCCGACGTAGCTAAGGCTGTGTTTAGCAGAGAGTCTGAGGACCCGGCGTAGCTAAAGAGTTGCTAAGCAGAGAGTCCGAGGACCCGGCGTAGCTAAAAAGTTGCTTAGCAGAGAGTCTGAGGACTCGGCGTAGCTAAAGAGTTGCTAAGCAGAGAGTCCGTGGACCCGACGTAGCTAAGGCTCTTCCTAGCAGAGAGTCCGAGGACTCGACGTAGCTAGGGAATTGCTTAGCAGGAGGTCTCAGGGACCCGACGTAGCTAAGGCTCTTCCTAGCAGAGAGTCCAAGGACTCGACGTAGCTAGGGAATTGCTTAGCAGGAGGTCTCAGGGACCCGACGTAGCTAAGGCTCTTCCTAGCAGAGAGTCCGTGGACTCGACGTAGCTAGGGAATTGCTTAGCAGGAGGTCTCAGGGACCCAACGTAGCTAAGGCTCCTCCTAGCAGAGAGTCCGAGGACTCGACGTAGCTAGGGAATTGCTTAGCAGGAGGTCTCAGGGACCCGACGTAGCTAAGGCTCTTCCTAGCAGAGAGTCCGAGGACTCGACGTAGCTAGGCAATTGCTTAGCAGGAGGTCTCAGGGACCCGACGTAGCTAAGGCTCTTCCTAGCAGAGAGTCCGAGGACTCGACGTAGCTAGGGAATTGCTTAGCAGGAGGTCTCAGGAACTCGACGTAGCTAAGGCTCTTCTTAGCAGAGAGTCCGAGGACCCGACGTAGCTAAGGGAATGCTTAGCAGAGGGCCTAAGGGACCCGGCGTAGTTAAAGCTCTTCTTAACACTTAGTATTAATTTACCCAAGGTGTGTGGTCCGAGGGACCAGGCACGACCAAGGTTCTGTTTAATACTCAGGGGTGCTAATTTACCCAAGGTCTGTGGTCCGAAGAGCCAGGCAGGACCAAAGTTCTGTTTAGCATTTTAGGTAACAAGCAATATAGTTGAAATAAATGCGAGAATGGACACTTTCATTGATAATAATACCTTTTTAGGTTATATACATTCCAAAGGTGCGGTACAAAATTGCTACGACCCTCCGATCGAGGTGGCTGCTGGCTCGGTATTGGGCCGATGTGAAATGGCGGCTATGAGGCATTGCCTTGCCATTGGTTGGCTTCCTACGATCTCCTCCATTCGTCCTCCAGACGGGAACTTAACCTTCAGGTGCAAGGTTGATGAAATAGCCCCCAGGGCGTGGAGCCAAGGTCTGGCCAAGATATCCGTGTAGGGAGAGTACGCATCTACAACGATGAAGTCCACCTCGACCACTTCGGACCCTACTTGTACGGGTAGCCTGATCTGGCCTTTGGGGATGACGGTCTTTCCATCGAAGCTGACCAGGGGCGAGTCATACGCTGTAAGGTCCTCGAGCCGCAGGCCCAGTCCTTTGTACAGGTCCGGATACATGATCTCAGCCCCACTCCCTTGATCAACCATTACCCTCTTCACATCGTACCCCCCTATTCTAAGGGTGATGACCAGAGCGTCGTCATGGGGCTGGATTGTCCCCTGCTTATCTTCGTCCGAGAAGCTTAAGACTGGTCGGGCTTCCATTCTTGCCCGTTTCGGCTCCTGGTTTGTGTCTTCGGCGGACGCCGTAGAAATAGACATTACCCTGGAGGGGCAGGATCCAGTTCTCCCGGGGGCCACAAAGATCACGTTAATCATGCCCAGCGGGGGCCTTGATGAGGTGGTCCCTGAAGCCCCTGGCCTGATGTAGTTTCCTTGGTTATTTGGCCGATAGATGAACTGTTCCAGCCTTCCTTCCCTTGCAAGCTGTTCCAGGTGGCTCTTCAGAGTTCTGCAGTCCTCGGTGGTATGCCCTCGCTCCTGGTGGTACAGGCAATGAAGACTCTGATTGCGCTTCGTGGGGTCTCCCCCCAGTTTGTTTGGCCACCTGAAATATGGCTCGTTCTGAATTTTTTCCAAAATCTTGTGGATTGGCTCTCGGAACACGGCATGAATAGCCTGTGACGCAGCAGACCCAGATTGCACACTGTAGTCTGTCCGTGGCCTGCTGTTGCTGTACCGGTCCGACCTGAAATCCCTCCTCTCCTGAGGGATAACCTTAGCCTTTCCCTTTCCAAGTAGCTGGTCCTCCTCGACCCGCTTATACTCGTCAATGCGGTCCATTAACTGGTGCACACTCCTCACTCGCTTCCTGGTTAACGAATTCCTCAGATCGTGCTCGGCTGGTAAGCCGACCTTGAAGGTTCTCACGGCCACGTCATCGAAGCTGCCTTCAATCTCGTTAAACATCTCCCAGTACCTGTCCGAGTACGCTTTCAAAGTCTCCCCCTCTCGCATGGACATGGATAGCAGGGAGTCTAGTGGCCGAGGGACCCTTGTGTTCGTAACGAACCGAGAGCAGAAAGCCCTGGTAAGCTCCCGGAAGGACCCAACGGAGTCAGCCGCGAGGCCGTCAAACCATCTCTTGGCTACAGGTCCCAGACTGGAAGGGAACACTTTGCACATGAGAGTCTCATTCCGAGAGTGGACAGCCATTTTCTGATTGAAATGGCTCACGTGCTCTACCGGGTCAGTCTTCCCATCGTACGCGGTGAAGGTGGGTTGAGTGAAACGTCGAGGGAGGCTCCCTCCTTCGATGCTGCGCGTGAAGGGTGACCTTGAGATCTGGTTGAGTGCCCTATTCATCGCATCGCTTCCTTTGCCCATGAGGAGGTATTTCTTCTCCTGCGGTCGTGGTGATGTTCTTCCTCGTAGGAGAAAGTCTCACTTGGGGGCGTCCTGGAGCGGTGTCTGTAGCTACCGTTGTTGCTATCATCAGAGGAGTCATCCGTGATGGGCAGACAGCTAGATGGACTGCGCCTCCTCCGTGCATGGCGCAGTTTCCTTTTCAGGCGATCAATCTCCCGTTGCATGCTCTTTGTTGTATCTTTGCGGGATTCTTTACCTTTTTCCCGATGTTGGCTCTTTCCTGTGCGACTTCTGTGCACACTTCCTTCGTGGTCTCTTTCACGCTCGAGTCGTGAAAAGTGATCAAGACGCTGGGAATCATCTGGCTCCGCCCTGTTAGGACCTGATCCCACCATAGTTCAAGCTTTCAGCTCGCCAACGTCACCGTTAGTTCCCACAGACGGCGCCAATTGTAGGGGCACAAATTACAAATGAGGCCTACAGGGGAGATGGACTCTGGCCCAGTAAGCAAAAAGTACCCTCACAATAGAATTTGTAAGAGAGTGGGCTGAACTAACAAGGTTGAGAACGGGCTTGCTTCCGGCCTAAGTATGGTTGTGACCAATCTAATGTAGACGAAGGGCTGAGGAAGTGCCGAGGTCTGCTCGGACCCGTTCGAGGAGTAAGACTTAGCTGATTCTTGAAGGTTTCGCTTAGTTCTTTCTTCTCTTTCTGTTCTCTTCTCTTTCTATTCTCTTCTCTTTAGTTTCTCCAGAAAATGTTCCATGTCCCTTCTTCCCTTGCTTCTAGCTCTATTTGTACGTCAGTTCCCCTCACGTGCTAGTAAGTGGTTCTTTTTGGATACTTGTCCCATTAGGGTCACTGTT
Organism: Lithocarpus polystachyus; assembly: GCA_033629205.1. NCBI lineage: Eukaryota > Viridiplantae > Streptophyta > Magnoliopsida > Fagales > Fagaceae > Lithocarpus > Lithocarpus polystachyus. The sequence goes on along the minus strand of CM066162.1, from coordinate 62,049,808 downwards.
CAGACGTCTATCCTTCATTAATGCGGCCATGATGTTAGCTGCAGGGTCATAAATGCGGTTGCAGTAGCCTTTTATAAAATATCTTCTTGTTGCCACCTGCCCCTTGTGGTCTATAAACGTTAGGGGATTCCTCGGAAATACCAGGGCCGGTGCTGGAGTATTCGCCTGGGTCGTTCCTCTGATTATCCAAGCAGCAAGATCTCCTCAGACAAGTTCTTTCCTCCTTCACGTAGTTTGTACGTCAGAGGGGAGTTAGGCCAGGTACTTCTTTCATAACTGGGTGTCCTCGGACGAGTGGCCTCCTCGGACAGGCCCATGGCCCATTATCTGGTATTGGGCCTTTTCCCCCTACAAATATGTTATTAAATTAATTAAATCAAATGATGACATATGTCATCCAAATGGATATTACATTCGCATATTGAAATTTGCCACATGTCACTTGGCCCACAAGATAAAGATAAATCCACTATTCAAAGTTTGTGGATAATTATTTTTATTAAAATAAATGAAATAAAATAAAGATAAATTTTCCTATTCAAAATTGATGGATAATTATCTTTATTAAAATAAATAAATTAAATAAAGATAATTATTTATCCTTATTGATTATTACCTTTATCAACATGTGATATTTATCAAAATAGATAAATAAGAATAATTATCTCTAAGCAAAATTTTAGGCCAATCAAGAGTTTACTACATATTTTCAAGCATATCAATTCAAATGGGAGCTCATCCTTTGAAACCACTATAAATAGAGAACATCCCCTCTCATTTTTGGGGAGAATTTTTCTAAGACGTCGAAGCTTTGGAGAAATTCTGCCTCAAGAACATACGAAGAACATTCAAATAAGTTCTTTGAAGTTCTATTGGAATTAAGCAACAAAAAGCCTCCATAAACTTCAACAAACCCCAAATCTTTGAAACTCGACAGATCAAGCCTCTAAAACCCCGAAGAACTTCAACCTAAAAACCTTTACATTCAAAGACTGGAAGAACAATAAATCTCTAATAAGCTCAAAGCTAGAGATTTGTTGTGAAGACCATTCAATCTATCTTCCAACCAAAGTCAAGAAAATTTTTTGTTTAAGTCAAGTTCAAAGAAGATAGAATAAAAGGGTATTCTTTTGTAAAAGAATTGAAGTAGAGATTGTACTCATTATTCATCAATACAAATTTATATTTACAAACCATATTTCTTTTCAGTTGTTTGATTTTTTGCAATTGAGAAAAATTTGTGTTTACAGGATTATTAATCATTGTCCTAAGGGCATCTGTTAGCATTTCTCTCTCTCTCTCTCTCTCTCTCTCTCTATATATATATATATATATGCGCTAGTGTTGATGATAGATCAATGTGCTATGTATATATTCAATCATATGATTATGCATGCATATATGGTAGCCATCTATATATTATCACTGTTACTCCAATTCTCCTCCTCCTTCTGCTCACCTTTGCGTCCTCTATAAATTTTTTTTTAATAATCTAAATAAACTGCAGTTCTAATTAACTTCTAAGAACTTATGTAACGTATGTATGTATCATACCTACTTGCATGCACATTAATTTGTTCATGCACAACTTGCACTTTTTATTCGATATAATGAAGTTCTTACTTTCTAGCATTAATTTCAATTAGGGTGACCATTATATATATATATATATATATATATATATATATAACCAGAACTTCTGAAACTCTCACAATTTTCCACGTCAGCACAATATTAAAAAATAATAATAATAGAACTTTTCTAAATCCCGACCCCAATGCTTTGCCTTCTCTTTCTCCAAAATTCATGCCCCGCCATCTCTCCTTCTACCAGCTCCCCAAACCCAACGCTCCTTTATGCTCCTCCTCTACCAGCTCCCCCAACGATCAGACCCACGACAAACCAACAGCAAAGCATCTAAAGACACCATACCCACAGATTCCTCAATCAAAACCCACCATACCCACAAACCAATTGACATCTTCTTCCTCAGAACAGAGGTCGAGGTCCTGAAGAAGTAGAGGAAGAACAATGCTTCCTCAGAATAGAGGTCAATGTCCTGAAGAAGTAAAGGAAGAACGATTCTTTAAGTACAGGAAACGCAGGCTTGAGAATTGAGAAGAAAAAATCGAAGGTGATAACAACTGGTGGGAGTTATGGTGCTGCAGAAGGAAGAAGGAAACAAACAAAAAATAAAGAGTGAATGAATGTGCGGTGGAAGTTTGGAGAGAGAGAAGAAAAGGTAAATAAAATAAAAGTAAAAATAAAATTGTTTGGCTTTGATGAGAAGTTGATGTGACAATTGGCAAGTACGGGGAAGGGAACAAAGGATGAAATAAAAAGAGGGAAATTTTTTGTTTTGGTTTTGGGCTTAAGCATAACTTTTAGTTGGGTTTGGGTTTAAGTGTACGTTTTGGTCTATTTAAATTAACTCAAAATTAAAATATAACCCAACAAAGATAATTATTTTGTTATTATAATAAAAAATTACAAATAAAGGTAAAATAAACTAAATTGAGAATTTTATTTATATTTTGTAATTTATTTTTCAAAAATTGCCGTACTCCCGTATCCGTACCCGTGTCCGTGTCAATGCAACTTAGGTCACAACTCCACAATAGACTTCATTCTTCACTATTTCAGCTTCACCGTGGACTAAGTGATATTTTACCTTGTGGTTTTGGTCAAAGATAGTGAGTTTTGCAAAACATAGGTCGTTTGTTTATGAGAAAGAGGTGAGGGTATGAATTTTTCGTTATATCTCATACTAACCATTGGTCTTAAAAGCCACGATCAAAATGGTTTATAGCTAAGCTATTTAGATTTTTTTATTTTTAATTTATTTGTAGTCATAATAAAGAGTTCACATATTTTAATGGCATAACATCATAATCATATTCGATTTTAAAGATATTTTTATAATGACTATTGCAATAACATATATTTCAAATGATAAATATTTATTTAAAGTCTATAATAAATTGCTAGAATTATCATTTTTTTTTTCAAGACTCCTTTATACTTGAATATCTTTGGATATTTTAAATATTAAATCAAGATCATTAATTTGTATATATTAATTTTATTTATTTCATATCAATTAATTACTAAATTAATTATATATGACATTATTGCGGTTCGACCTCGGTCAAACCTAGGTCTGACTTTAAATATGTTGAATCTCTTTCTTTACCAGGTCTGAAAACCAAACCACATTTCATTTTAATTTTGAGATCCTCCATTCCACCATGTAATATGTATGTCATGTTTCTCTCTCCTTTTTTTTGTCAACCTATTCTTCTTCTTTTTCATTTTTTTTTCATTATTTTTAGGTTCATATTATAATTGTAATATTCTAGAAAATGTAGTTGTTATTATGATTATTGGGTAAAGATTTGGGTCTGGTATTGATATATTAGTTAAAACATCTTAAAAAAATTATGTGAATTTTGACCAATAATATATAAAGAAATATATGTCTCTATATTAAATTGGACTATTTTAATTAATTTTTCTATTTGTACTAATTTAATATAATTATTTATATTTTGAATTGGACTATTATTATTTTGAAACCTTTTAAATTGGACTATTTTAGTTAATTTTTTTATTTATACTAATTTAATATATTTTTTCACGTAAGGCTTTCTTTCTTTGTGAACAAATTTCAAATCCATTCCATGGCCTTGTCTCAGATTTTTAAGGCTGTTTAGTACTGTCAACAACATTACATAAGTGATAATTTAAATTCTCCATTCTTTGTTAGTTTTTTTTTCATAGTCAATAATTTTTATATGCATCGCACAGGTTAGCGACTAGTTTACATTTTAATTGTTTAACTTTCTTGTTTCGCGTACATATGAAATGAAGCGCAACTTTTAGATCAGTTTATTAATTTAGCCACAATTTTTGACAACTTCATGAGTCTAATATAAAATGTATTTTTATTTTCCTTTTTGGATTGAGGGGAGTAGAGTAAATTTAGTCCAAAATTAGTTTATTTTTAGCAAACTCTACTCTTCTTCCTTCCACTCCCCCCCCCCCCCTACCCTCTCAATCCAAATAGGTTCTTAACACTACTAAAATCGCGGGCCTTAGGCCGCGTTTTTTTGGGCCGCGTTTGTAAAAACGCGGCCCAAATCCAACTAAAGCCGTGTTTCAACAAACGCGGCTTTACATTCCCCCATTGGGCCGCGTTTTATACGCGCGGCCTAAGGACCCGCGTTTTAGCCGCGTTCAATTGAATTAGTCGCGTTTAAAACGCGCAGCCTAAGGACCCGCGCGTTTCAAATTTTTTGCGAATTTTTTTTTTTTTTTTCTTTAACAAGAGCCGCGTTTAAAAAAAGCGGCTCCAGTATACATAAAGCCGCGTTTTTTAGACGCGGCTTTACATTTTGGATGAAGCCGCGTGTATAAAACGTGGCTTTACATTTTTTCTGAAGCCGCGTTCAAAACCCGCGGCTTCAGTTTCCAATTGGGCCGCGTGTATAGAAACGCGGCCTCAGCATTTGCCTATAGCCGCAGGTTAAACCCGCGGCTATAGGCTTTGTATATATACCATTGGGGCAAAATTACTATGCTCAACCCTACCCGGCCTTTCCCACAAGCCCGATCTCATCTCTCCCACAAGCCTTCATCGTCCTCATCACCCGATCTCCGATCTCTCCGAGCCTCACCCTCACCCTCTCCATCTCCGTCGAGCCTCACCCTCACCCTCTCCATCTCCGTCGATCCTCACCCTCTCCATCTCCGTCGAGCCTCACCCTCACCCTCTCCATCTCCGTCGATCCTCACCCTCTCCATCTCGGATCGATCGTCACCCTCACCCTCTCCATCTCCGATCGATCGTCACCCGCACCCTCTCCATCTCCGAGCCTCAGCCTCAGCCTCACCTTCCTCCATCTCCGATCCTCACCCTCCTCCACCCTCCTCCATCTCCGGTCCTCACCCTCCTCCACCCTCCTCCATCGCTGATCGATCCTCACTCTCCTCCATCTCCGATCCTCACTCTCCTCCATCTCCGATCCTCACCCTCCTCCATCGCCGATCCTCACCCTCCATCCGTCACTCGCGTCCTCATTACTCTAGGAGGTAACGATTTCTGTTGCATGTCTATCTCATTTCCGAGTAACTTTAACATGCTAAAAATGGTTGTGACATTGAAAATGATTTGTGAACTTCAACTGTGTTTTCATAAATATAAGTCTTAGTACTCTTAGCAGTTTTTGATGTCTTATTCACTGCATTAGTTTATCATCAGTGACATAGACCAATAGAAACATACATTTTTATAGTTTTTTAAGAATAATTAAATGTAATGCAAATATGTACCTTAATTTATGATAGTGTACCTTAATTTTCCTAGCTTTATCTTTCTTTTCAAAAAAAAAAAATCACTGTTACCTGTTTGATGAATTATATATGGGATTTAAGTATTGCTGCATGCACATGTTTACATCATAAATAACACAATGTCGAGACAAGAATCACAGGAAAGTAGGAGGAAAATAATGGTGAAGGGGATTAGGTTACTAGATTTGTTTGCAAGTTCTGGTTGAGTTATTAATTGGGTCAGCCACAGTTTTGTGCACATGCTGATGAACAAAGCAATCCATGAGATTTGTGATATTTTTTGTTGTTTGCAAGAAATTGTTGTTCAATTTGTGATGTTTGCATAAATTTTTCTTGTTATGGAGGATGCTAACTTTTGCATCTGGTTTCTTTTACTTTCCCTAAGTTAGGTTGTTTCTGAACTGTATTACTTTTCCTGGTTCAAGGCAGCAATAGGCGGCGTGGGAAGCATTTTTGCCTCAATTTTGAAAGGGAAAATTATTGGAGTTAATAGGTATTACGCATCTTTTTAGCCTTTTGTTTTTCTGTAATTGAAATTTGAAATATGCTGACGAACAAAGCAATCTTAGGTTCACAATTCTTTTTGTAGCAATGATGTATGTGATATCTTCTTATTATGGAATTGTTGGCATGGTTATATGCTTAGTTCATTTACCCTGGTCCCCATCCTTGGTGCACATCTTCATGTGGTAACGGCTTGGAGTACTTCTTAATATGTACATTCCAGAAAACCATTAATGGTAGTGTAGGTTAATTTAGGTTTTTCTCTATGTTACCTCACTAATTGGTGTTAATTTATCTACTTCTAGTGTTACACCACAAACAAGAATGCACTTACGTGTCTTAATTTCTTGCTGGATCTTATGCAATCATGGTTGGTGATAAGCTGCAGTAACAGACTTTAACTTAGCAAAAGAAAAGATTCAACAAAGCTTGTTGATGGTGTTTTGTTTCTTAGTATGGATTTTTGTTTTGATTTTTGTTTTATGGTTTCCATTTTTGGTTTAGGGTAAAGATTTTAGGTTTAGGGTTTCGATTTAGGGTTTTTGATTTTTGAAAGGGTTTGGATTTTGGGTTTAGGGTTTTTGATTCTCGATAGGGTTTGGATTTCGGGTTTAGGGTTTCGATTTTGGGTTTAGGTTTTTTGATTTTCGATATGGGTTTGGATTTTGGGTTTAGGGTTTCCATTTTTGGTTTAGTGTTTCAATTATAGGTGTACGGATTCAATTATTTGTTTATTTTTGCTATGTGGGTGTGTTTTGTTGTTTGGGGAAATTAGGGTTTGGGGGAAATTAGGGTTTGGGGAAATCAGGGTTGTTGTATGGATTCAATGTTCTTGTTCTTGATGGGTGTTTTTGGGTTTCTTGGAGGGAAACAAATTAGGGTTTTCCAACTTTTGGACTGTGACGAAATTTTTGATGGATTGGAATTGGGATGGGGATTGGGATTGGGATTGGGATTGTATGAGAATTTGGTTTCCCATGATGAGGAAGAATATACCAAAAGATAGTGGGGAGAACCATGATGAGGAAGTGCACAAACCTTAGGAAGTGAGAGAGCGAGAGAGAGAGAGAGAGAGAGAGAGAGAGAGAGAGAGAGAGAGAGAGAGAGAATTAATTCTTACCTCTTTCTTTCAGTGTGTGTGTGTGTGTGTGTGTGTGTGTGTGTGTGTGTGTGTGTGTGTGTGTGAATGAATGAGAGTTTGGTCCCACGATGATAAGCTAGCTTTCTTTCTTTAGTTAGGAGTGAGCACTCTCTCATTTTTAGTCTCATCTCATCTCACCAAGTTCTATCAATAACCAAAGCCCCTTTGCCCACTTGCATTGCATGCTTCTTTGTGTGAAATTCAATCATAGAGCACCAATATTTCAAGCAAGCCCTATAGCCTAGAGTATACACCTCTCTACACTCTTCTCTCTATCTTCTCTTCCCTTGGAAAAAAGATGAGTTTCTATTCTTTCTATTCTCCTCTTCTATTCAAGCAGCTTATCATAATATGCTTTGATATATTACTATGTTGACTAATCCCAACCAACCACTTGCACTCTCTCTTTTCTCTCTCTCTCTCTCTCTCTCTCTCTCTCTCTCTCCAATACTCTTGGTGAGACATATGGGGGGCCTCATTTTTCTTTTAGTTGGTGTGTCTCACTAGCTGATATTAACTGAAACCCATAACCCTCTCTCTCTCTCTCTCTCTCTCTCTCTCTCTCTGTGAGGATTATATGCATGAAATCGATCCCATTTCATTCGCATATATGCATCACATGTTCAAGTACCTGGATGAATATATATGTATGTTTCTTACTTTAGGCTTTCATATCAGAAAGTTTTTTCACATCTTCATGGCCTTGCTTTCTCAGCTTTATGCAACCAGTTAGGGGTTCTGAGGCTAAATTTTCTGCCTTTTCAAATTGTTAGTGGTGGTGCTTGCTCTCTTGGAATCATCAAGCAACACCAGTCACATATTTCTGGTACGTACGTTTTCTTAGCCTGATTTTTTGAATTGTCAATGTATTTTCCAGTATTTAGTTCAGTCCCACTGTTGGTATACAGTGCTAATTCTGTTGGTATATATGGTGGAATAATTAGGAGTGATTTTGATTGATAGAAATTATAGAAATATATAGTTGCTTTTATATAGTTTGTATGGTTGTATATTTGTATCCCCACTCCAAAACCAACCAAAAGCTCAAGGTGCCTTTTGGTTCTGTTTATACAGATCATGAAGATTCTGCCATACTTTGCTAGCAGATAAAAATAATGTAGAAAAGGAAACTATACTGTAGGCGTTAAAAGTTTAAGCAGTGGGGGTTGGGTTTTGGTTTGTTAGTGTCTGTCTCATCAAGTTTTTTATGTCCTTCAGAATACAGACAAATGGTAAAAGTTTGTGTCACATTTTCATCTCTGTTTTCTGATTGCTCTGCTTTTCTTCAAAACCTCAAAAAAGCCTTTTGTTTTTGCCTTTTAATTTCTTCCATATCCAAATATTCCTTTGGATTTCAATTCCCAGGTATATATTTTCCTTTCTCTCTATTTTACTTATTTATAATCAATTCTATATTGCTGTGATCGGTTTCGTTTTATCATAGATCTTTTTTTTTTCTTTTGCATTCCTAATACTTTGATCACTCTTTCATTTTCGTTTATTGTCGATTATTTTTCACTTTTCTATAATAAATGTATGTGATCTGTAACTTTTTTTCAATTTGTTGCTTCATTTCAATCTCTGATCATATGGAATTTGATGCAGATCTAATCTAGATCCTACTTTTAGATCTACTTATTCTATCTAATATGAATGTATGATTAAATTTCCAACATTTATATGATAGATATTAAAACACTTCGTTCTGCTTAATAAATACCTTTTCATTTTGAGTGTTGCTCCGAAAGTTGAATTGATTGCTACCAACATGTTAACTTTTTGACAAATTAGATCAAACCTTTGTTATCTGTTTCATTGTTTTGATCTGCGTTTGCTTTTATAATATGTGAAAAACCAAAAGCGCAAAGAAAATGCAAAGAACTTGCTTTGAGAGAAAACTAACTCTGTATATTGCTAATCAATTTGTTACAAGCACTCACTGAATAATTAGTTAGAACCCTGTATATATACACAGAGAACAGAGGCGGTTGATCTGGGCTCCCAAGAATTAAGCAAATACTTAAAATAACTACCAATGAGCTAATGACAAGTGGCACAAAATATAACTAACTTCTATGCCAATTATTTCTATAACAACTTGGATGGTCCAGATTGATTATATTTTTAGTAGTTAATATGGTTTTTTTTTTTAAATTATAAACTGATTAATGATTCTGTTAGAATTATGGTTAAATTGTCATGATTTTCTAATCGCTTAAACTTTTGGGACTATTGCTAATTTATCATGGTATCAGATCAGATGGTCCATCCTCTGAGTGTCAATGAACGTTGAGCCCATTTTTCATGCATTAACCATAGATAAAATCATCTGTGTTCTTATACATACTCTAATCATCTAAAAACTTTCGATATGCATTGCATGTGATTTGCAAGTTGATTACAGAATTTAAAAAATTTTTTTGGGTAAGAAAATAGAAAACTAGTCTTAAGAAAATAAAATAGGAGAAAAAAGCAGTTAACAAACATACCCTTAACGAGTGGGCCATCGAATTTGCTTATTGCTTTACAGTACTAATAGAGAACCAAGTGACTAAGGCCCATGAGTAGGCATTGGATCGATGTCTTATTTTTGAAACATGACTCCCAATCTACAACTTTTAATGAAAAAAAAAAAAAAAAGAAGAAGGAATTTTCATTACTGAAAACTTCAAATATAAAGTGCTTTGTCAATACTCATTCTTTCCTTAATATGAGTACTGCATTGTCTCATAGGCCCTTGCTGTTGGTTCCTTATTATGTAACGAAAATGACGGAAATGAACTCTCTAGCTTGTCAAACGTAAAGAATATAAAAAGAAGAAAAACTTTTGTTAAACTTCCTTTGTTTTTTCATGATTTGGATTGTAGCGGTATGTGTTCCATGTGGATATGTTCTGATTGTCTTCCTAGGGTAGTGAGTTTTCACCTATGCCTATGGTTGAGGAAAATTTTGGCACAACAAAGGGCCTAAAACACATTCATATGGCTCATGCAATTTAGCCCAAACCCATTGGTGCAGCCCAAGAAAAGAGAAAGTTGTCTTCCGTGTATGGAATTGATCTAAGAAGCTTCATTGTTTTATAAAATACATTTGTTGTTTGGTGATTTTAATCAGATAAGAATGATCTTATTTTGTAGTTAATATTATCATTTGTAGATTAGGAGCTGCATTCTACAGAATTATGTTCATCCATCCTTTATAAAGACAAACCATGTCATCATTTTTGACATTAGTAATAAAAATGATCGATTGATCTTGATATTAATTCAAATGTTATAATTACTGCCTTACCTTATGACAATAGTATGCTAGAAGATGGGTTTTTATTTTATTTGTAAATTCGTACAATCATGGACCAACAAAATTAGTGATCTGCTATTTGTTCCAAATTTAACATTGATAGTATTACTGATGTGTATGTGTAGAAAAAAGTTTTAAGCACCCAAAAGTGGATATGGTAGGCAGGATTACCTCCATGCAATTGCTGCTGAAAAGCTGGCAAACTTAAATCTTTTTGTACGTGTTTGCTTCCTTTTAATTTGCTTCTTCTATGTGATTTGTAAAATAAAGTTGGGATTGTCAAATGTTCATCGTCCATTTTTTCATTTATATCTGCTGCCACGTTTAAGTTAAACAACTTGGCCGTTTAAAAGCGAAAAGTTACACTGTGTATTGCAGTTGTTTCGTACGCATCTCAAAACTGTAAACAGTTTTTTTTTTGGTTGAATGTGTTTAGATTTTATTTGGTTTTGTAAATGAAAAATATGTGATTTAAGTGGTCATAATATGTGATTTAAGTGGTCATACTATTTGCTATTGGGAAAATGATAGTAGCTATGTAAATGAAAAATATGTGCTTTATGTGAAGGACAAGGAACTGTTTGCTCTTGTTGCTGTATGTCATGATTCACTTGTTTTTCCTTTACAAATAATATATATATATATATATATATATATACATATATATATTTTAAGCTTCATAATATTTGCAATTGGAAAAATGAGAATAGCCGTGATTACTATTTGTGTTGCTATAGTTGGTCCAATGAAAAAATTTATTGTTTTTAAAATCATTTTGTTGGCACAGACAAATTGTGATGTTGTATAATTTCTGACCAGGCCATAATAGTGATGTTGTCCTTAAATCTGCTGTCTTTCCTTGATTCTCCAATTAATCTTCCTAAGTCTGATATTGTATCTCATTGTAAACACTGTCTAAGTGGAAAGCTGCAAAATTCCAATTAATTTTTAATAAATCAGATTTTTTTTTTCCCACAAAACCTCTTGAATTGATACATAGTGATGTATGCAGCCCTTCAACAATCACTTATATTAATTATTTTAGATATTACCTTGTCCTTATTGATGATTTCTCCAAATATACTTGGAGTTACCTCTTAATATACAAATCTGATGTGTTTGACATCTTCAAATACTTTAAGGCAACTGTTTGACATCTTCAATTCTGCAATACCTACAGCAGTAGTTTGGACGACACATAATTGAGCGAGATTGAGGTCAATAGTTGTTGCAAAATGCGTTTATTGTGTGTGTGTTGTACAATATGAGACACTGCTGGTTTGTACATGTGGCATAATGTTTCACCTTAAGTGTATCATATTGGTCCCTTAATACATGAGTGAAAAACCTTTTATAGTTGATGTTTACAATACTGCAACTACAGCGGACTTGATTAACGGTCACTGTTGCTGCTTGATATTTCTATATTCCATCCATCATAAGTGCACAAAAAAAAAGTTGATCAGTAATGTACAATATCAGAATCTAATGTTTGTAATGTGGAGAAAATCTGTTTCGGTGATTGAAACTTGGAAGGGGCTGCAATTTGTTGAGGCAAGTAATACCATAACTCATGATTGATATTGGTATTTCTGATAGAAACTGTCTCCGATGTAGGTTATATGTTTTCAAAGAAAGCATGGGCGATTACTTTGAAAGGAAAATTCAGAGAGATTATAAATGTAATTAATCTATGTATTGCTTAGGCAGCTAATGATGTTGACCCACTAATAAAAAAAAGTTAATGAAGTTAACCTATTCATTTCACTTCCTCTGTTTCAATATGGCGTGTTTGCTGATGCTATCCTATGATGTTTTGTTCCAATCCTGCTCTCTTTTGTGTTCAATATCCAGTGAGAGTTACTAATGTTTATTATATTTTTTCTTTTGTTTAACTATATATTGTTCCAAATGGATCTTCTAACACGCTTATCAAAATCCATCTGTGGTTGATTGGAATTCGGAGAACTGACGAGCAATACAGTACATGTGCACTATTTTCTCTTCCTTCTGTCTCAAAAATTGTTGTGGTCTTTACAAAATTTTCTTGGGAACCTGGTGCTGTTCAATCTTGAAATTCACTAACCTAGTACCATTTATCTCAACCTCAGGAGGTTCTATTCTTGGAGTTAAATTTCTAGATCCCCTAGCTGGAGTTATTGTCTCAGCCATGATCCTAAACGCTGGGCTTCAAGCTGGGTATCAGAGGTATGTTTTTAATTTTACTATGGCAATATCTGCGCTTTTCACATTGTTTCTTGCTATGGACTTTCAGTATGCTATTTGGACTGTCCAACTTTAGTTGGAAGAGGTCATACTTGTTACTTATTAGGAAAAATTATTTAGCAGCCAAAATATGTTTAAAACCTTGAATCGCTGCATCTGTATCTTTTTGTCAAAACTTTTGAATGGTTGCATTGTTTCCCATAGGGTTAGATTCATCATGCTTATGTGAGCCTTTTTAATTGGACAAATTTTGGTTGTATCTCTTGAAAGTATTCAGATAATTGTAGGTGGCCATACAATCTCCTCTCTTTAGTTTTCTTTCAATTTATGGAAATCATTTGAGAGGTGTAAATGGCTGCCAAACCATTTCACTCACTCTTAAAATTTGTAACTTCTAATCCCACTTTAGTATGCTGTTTTATCAAATGCCCAATTGTCTTTAAATGTTGAAAGAAGGTATATACTGTGCTTGACTAAGTAGAAGAAAATATACTTGTCATAAGTTCAGCATGAATTTGATGAGTTCTTTTGGTCCAACTTTCAGTGTTTTGGAGCTAGAGCTGGAGCAGTAAGGAGGAAAAGCTATATTGCAAAGGTATGTTGGAGCGTCGATAACGGTTGGTTCTCAATACCGGCATTGATATGTAATACGTAAAAGAAAGGGTTCCAAGAAGTTGAATAAAAAAATAGTGAAAAGAATAATGCTATGTATGTTTTTTTAAATCCAACTTGTGTGCAAAACAGAATGAGAATTTTTGATTTTATAGAATGTGAAGGATTTTATAAGAATTGCCTTTTGATGCTGTAGAAGAATTTGAAAAGAACATACCTTTTGACTGTTGTGTTGTCCTCCATGTGTTGTAGTGAAACTTGCGATTGTGTTTCTGAAATGCTATTATGATTGAAGAAGTCGAAGGCATAATTGACTTCAATTTTTTTTGCCTACAATTTTGTAATTGAGTATTTCCATTCTTCTTTATAATGTCAGCAGCTAAATAATCAGTTTGTTTCTTTTAATAATTACATTGTCTTTGGTTGCTCCCCTTTAGAGATTGTGGTAATTAATGTGGCTGTCTTAAAAATATAGCTGAAAAAAACACAATTCTAGCATTGGTTGTAAGGACTTAGGATTGATACCACTACCTATGACTCCGTTGGGAGCATTGAGCTTCATGTGCGTGTGTTAAAGGTGTTTTGGTTTGGTTTCTTCGGCCTAGGTGGTTTACAACTTGTTAAGTTAGTATTTAGCAATATTTTGTGTCAACTTGGATCATTTGAGTTTCATCCAATTTATATAGCATTGTTGGATGGTTGTGGTTTTTTAAATGGGAAGGAACTATGTAGTGTTTAGATGAGAGGTGTAATGCGGCATCTCATAAGATACATATTTTCAAAATAGTGTTCTAACACTGTCCGATATAAACAACAGGTGAGCCATTTTATTTATCTATTGATAGGAATCCCTTCACAGTTAGCTTGAAGGGATTCCTCATCTCATAAGATACATATTTTTATTTATTATTATTATTATAATAATAATAAACCGGGCGAGACGTTGAAAACCATGGTCCATTGCCAAATATGGCCTCTATTAACGTACTAAAATTTCTGCAATGACAGTTTTAGGAACCAAAAATTTTGGACTCTATTGCTATTTGGTGTAGGTAATAAAGAATATAAATCCTATTCAATCAAACTTTAGGACACATGAAGTTTTGTTTCGTTTTTTAGAAGTCTGCCAAGCCAAGTTGAAAACTTTTAATTTAGGGAAAGCTAAATAAAACTTATGATAAAAAAAATGCTAAACAAAGAACTATGTTTCGCTATAGGCCACGTCCTTCAGTAGAATGCGACATGTAAGCAGGTTCAAAGATATAGAAATGTAGTTGTGTTGATTATTGGTTTGATTGGTAATGTAATGACCCTTCTAGGAATATAAAAGCCACGTATTTTATTTGTTCCTATAAGCACTATCATATTATCAATTCTTCTGAAAATATTTGATACAAAATATACTTGAAATACGTCATTTCTTTTACGTTGGCTATACATTTTGGATTAAAGAAGAAGAAAACAACTGTATCATTTATTTTAGCACAAATATTTAGATGGGATACATAACACAAAATTAACTATCCAACTTAGAATTTAATATGAATTATATATATACACACACACATGATGTCAGCCTATGAATTGGATGCTATTTTTAACTTCCCCAATCCAATAGGTATGCATCTTTTCTTTATTAGTTGCCTTGTTAAATTATTTATTTGTGGCATATTTTGTGCAGTTTGAAAATTATTTTTGTTTATGCAGCTTCTCCCATCACCTGTTTGAAATTGATCGACTTTATTTATATTCGGTCCATTTTTTGAACTTTGGTCTTATTTGGTTCTGTTCAATCCATTTTGGTCCTATTCGGTCCACTTTGATCTATTCGGTCTATGTTGGTATACGTCAGTCCACTTTGGTCTTGTTCAGTCGTATTGAATCAACTTTGGTCCTATTAGGTCCATTAAATCCTATTCAATCTACTATTGTCCTGTTGGTCCACCTTAATCATATTCAGTCTTAATCGGTCCAATTTCGTCCTATTCGGTCCATTTTGGTCTTATTCGGTCCACCTGAAAGTGGTTTTTTTTTTTTTTTTTTTTTTTTTTTTTGGGGAATGGAAAAAGAGGAATCCACTTTGGTGTTATTTAGTCCACTGTAATCCTATTCGGTACATGCATCAAGCCATCATTTGTATTAATTTTGATTTAACCTTTTACAACTGCAATTATTTATCAACATTCTATATGATGGCTTCCTGTATGACTTTGAATGTCAATTCTTCTTTATAATGTCATAACTAAAATACCGTAACATTTTTTTCCCCCTCTAAACTCCAGGTCCAACTATTAAGAAAAGTACTCGCCAACTAAACAATATATTTATTTAATTTTTTGTATCAAAACAGCTTGAACAATGAGTTGAGTAAAAAGAAGTGTTAAATTTTAATAAGTTGTAGATAACTAAATAAGGTACACTAGACTCGTGAAGGACTAATGGCAATTGAGGTTCATACATGACGAACTTGCTTATATGTGAACTGATATAGATACCTGAGATTAACCTTAGTATCTTAGCATTTCTCTTTCTGCGTACGTGTTTATGTTTATTTTCATTGACATCGATAAATAGAAGAAAAAGAGAATAATGCATTATGATTAAACAACAATATTTTTATTTGATCTTGTTGTGGTTGATTTTGATGAACCCTTGGCAACTGTAATTTGTGCAATTGAACTTTTTTGGATTGCAGGTTGTGGACTCACTTTTTCCTTTGAGTTAGACAAGAACAACCATCTGGTATGAACTACTTTCCTTTTCAAAACTTGCCAAGTTTTTTGTCGTTTATTGGGTGTCGTTGCATGATTTACTTCTATAATGCATACGGATAACACATGAAGCAAAGACAATGTGTCCTTCATTTATGCATTGTTGGTGGATTATGTTCATGTCGTTTATTTTCAAGCACATGTTTGGTATGAAACCAACATTACACTCTTGCATCCACACGGGTTACTCGTGTTGTATTCAATGAACTATGGATTGCAGTTTAATTTGTTAACCAAATTGTTAGGGTTTGGGTATTTTTTGAATATATTTTTAAAATAGTTATGTTTAACTACTTTTATAACTTATCACATTAGTTAGTCTAGGACAAGTGTTATATGTTTGAAGAAAATTTAAGCATACTTGGGTATGTTTGTTCTGAACAAATTACAAATGAATGTAATTATAATAATTATTACCTTTGTAGCAACAATTTTTGGTGTAGGTAAAATTTCGTACATATTGTATCGCAATGGATAAAAGTTGGATGGAGAAAAGGAGGGGTTCAAGGGAATATTTTGACGGTGTAACCAAATTCGTGGAATTTGCCTCTCTCTCCGCGCGCAGTGGGAAGATCTTATGTCCTTGTGTGAAATGTGTTAATTTGCTATTACAACCGCTAGATGTGGCACGTGATCATTGTTGGACTTCGGGGATGCTACAAAATTACAAACTATGGAAATTTCATGGGGAATTGGAGGCTGCTACAACGGCCACTGAATGTGAGAGCTCTCATGTCCAAGAAACCCAAAATCTATATGGTGATTTTCGTGGGATGTTGGATGATTTATGCCCCTCGCATGAAATGGCACCCGGACCAATGGAAGAAGGTCCAACTGCACAACATTCGGCTGAAGGTCCGAATGATGAGGCCAAGAAGTTTTACAAGCTGATAGATGATGTAGATAAACCTTTATATGAAGGTTGTACAAAATTTAGCATTTTTTCAGCTATTGTCGTGTTGTTCCAGTTGAAGACTCTGTGTGGTTGGACGAACAAGTCATTTACTATGTTGCTTCAAGTCCTGATGGATATGCTTCCTTCAGATGCTAAGTTGCCAAAGGACCATTATGAGGCGAAGAAGATAGTTCGAGATTTGGGTTTGGGTTATGAGAAGATCCATGCTTGTCCCAATGATTGTATGCTGTTTTGGAAGGAAAATGTTAACCTCGAGGCATGTCCTTGTTGTAACGCATCAAGGTGGAAAAAAAATGAGGCATCTGTTGCTAGTAAAAATGCTTCATCCAATAAGGGGAAGAAGAAAGCTGCAAAGATCCTACGGTGGTTCCCGTTAAAGCGAAGATTGCAGCGACTATTTCTTTCCCCCGATCTGGCTAGTTCTATGAAATGGCATGTTAATGGTCGTATTGATGATGGGGTTATGCGGCATCCTGCTGACTCAGATGCATGGAAAATGTTTGATAGTAAGCATTTAGAGTTCTCGTCTGACTCTCGTAATGTTAGACTTGGCTTAGCTGCGGATGGGTTCAACCCCTTTGGAATTATGAGTACTAGTCACAGTACATGGCCTGTCATGTTGGTTCCCTACAATCTCCCACCTTGGCTGTGCATGAAACGGTCATCTATGATTCTATCATTAGTTATTCCTGGTCCTACCTTGCCAGGGATTGCTATAGATGTGTATTTGCAACCGTTAGTAGAAGAACTACGGGAGTTATGGGATGTTGGAGTACAAACATACGATGCATCTTCAAAAGAAATATTCCAATTGCGTGCAGCATTGATGTGGACAGTAAATGACTTTCCTGTATACGTAGATTTGTCGGGTTGGAGTACCAAAGGTGGGTTGGCATGTCCTTCTTATGCGGTGGAGACGGACTCTCGATATTTGAAAAATGGCCACAAATTCTGTTACATGGGACATAGGCGATGGTTGGATGTTGACCACGATTTCCGGAAAGAAGGTATGTTATTTGATGGATCGAATGATACGCGATCCGCTCCTGAACCACCAGTCGCATCTGACATTATTCTGGAAACTGAACATTTAGTTGGACATTGTCTGGGAAGGAAATGTCAACTTGCTTACAATAAAAGAAAGAGAGGGGAGGTATACCATAGTGGTTGGAAGAAGAGGAGTATATTTTTTACCTTACCTTATTGGGAAGATCATAAGTTGCGACACAATCTTGATGTGATGCATATAGAGAAGAATGTGATGGATAATATACTTGGCACACTGTTGAACTTGAAGGATCAAACAAAGGATAATTACAAGGCACGCCTTGACTTGGCGGACATGGGGATAAGGAGTGAACTCCACTTACAGCGAAGAAGTGATGATAAGTATACCATACCGTCTGCTTGTTTTCATATGACTTCATCGGAGAGAGATGGTTTCTTGCAAGTTCTAAAGGACATAACAGTGCCTGATGGGTACGCTTCCAATATCTCACGCCGTGTGAATATGAAAGAACGCAAGATTTCTGGTTTGAAGAGTCATGATAATCACATCTTGATGCAACAACTTTTTCCCATTGCATTACGCGGAACTTTGCCATCTCATGTTACTAGGCCTTTGATAAAGTTAGCTTGTTTCTTTAGAGAAATTTGTTCCAAAACTCTTAGGGTTTCAGATATTGCGACTATTGAGGCAGACATTGCAGTGACATTGTGTGAATTGGAAAAGATATTTCCTCCATCCTTCTTTACAGTGATGGTACATTTAGTCATGCATTTAGCTGCTGAAGCCAAGATTGGTGGTCCAGTGCACTACCGTTGGATGTACCCCATTGAGAGGTAAGACGTGTGTAATATTACAGATCAAATGTGAGCGTCATGTGTGTGTTCGAATTACCATTGCCAATTACTAATCTTATTTGTCATTTATAGGTACCTTTCACGCCTTAAGTCTTACGTACGGAATAAAGCTGCTCCGGAAGGGTCTATTGCTGAAGGATACATAGAAGAGGAGTGCTTAACATTTTGTTCACGGTATATGGAAAGAGTTGAAACTATATTCAATCGACCCACTAGGACAATTGAGGAGTCAACAGGGGTGGTTTCGATCGTGACACTGAACAATAGAGAGTGGACCCAAGCCCATCGCTACGTTTTATTCAATTCCGAAAATGTCAACCACTTTCGTGAGTAAGTAATACGTCTACAAATATGATTGCACGTCAATCTAATGTACGTGAGGTCTATTACCACTAATACAATTGCCTGCACAGGATGCACAGAACATTGATAGAGGAAGAACTCCGAAGAGGCCACCATCGTATATCCGAGGCCATTATATATAAGCACCACATGGAGAAGTTTTGTAGTTGGTTTAGGGGTCATGTACGTATCACATTTTCAACTTATTCAACTTCTAACACTGTCCCAACTATATTTCCATGTACTAACATGAATAATTATTTGTGGATATGTTAGGTGATGTCATTGACTGATGCTGATAGAGATAGGGACGGAGTTAGTAAGACCCTAGCTATACTGTCCAAATGGCCATATTTTTATGTAAAGCGGTTGAAGCATTATGACATAAATGGCTTAAAATTTAGGAGTGTAAATGATGAGGCAAACAGAAAAACGCAGAATAGTGGAGTTAGTGTCGCTACTGATGGTGGCATTACGTATTATGGTGTTTTAAATGATATAATCGAGTTGAATTATTCTGATAATATCAAACATGTGTTTTTCAAGTGTAAATGGGTTGATGACCAAAATAGGAGAGGATATAAGACTGATGAATTTGGGTTTCCTATGGTGAACTTTACACACTTCAGACATGGTGGGGATGAAATGACGGATGAACCATATGTCTTGGCATCTCAAGCTACTCAAGTGTTTTATGTGGAAGATAAAAGGCATAAGGATTGGTATGTTGTTGTCAAAACTAAAGCTAGGGATGTGTTTGATGCTGGTAGTGGTCCCCAACGTGTCGAGGATGACATGCATAATTTTTCTGAGAATGTTCTGTACAATATAAGTACTAATGAGGTTATGGGTGACAACCTTGGTTGGGCTCGGGATGACGTAGAGGGAATGACAATTGATGCCTCTATCATTGCTGAAAGAGATCTTCCTGACGATGAGTTCATTGACGATTGTGAGTTTATTGAAGATGTGTTCGACAATGAAGATGACAACGAGGATGCGTACATCGAGGATGAGTAGTGTAATAGTTTAATGGTTCATTTTGCATTTGGATGTTTCCGTTATTAATGAAAATGTGTCAATTTGGATATCACTTAGAATGTCTTTGTGTAGTATTTGATGAATTTGTTAAGTCCTGATAATATTGTTATGTTCGTGTGGTGTTAGGGTTTCATTTCGTCATTGTTGTAGTGTTTGGCAAAGAGAAGCTCTTAAACTTGGATATATACTTGGATATATACTTGTACATATTGTTGCAGCCCATATGTATGTGATTATTTTACTTTGTCTTTTTCAAGTACATTGTATGCAATTGATTGTTATCTATAATTAAAATTAATTTTGTGTTGTGAAGTTGTGGGACGCAAGAATGGGAAAGAAACGTTCATTGGCGTTTGTACAAGTTGGCGAAGGACCATCACGTTCACGACAGAGAGGGGAGGAGCGGGCATCAGCACATACTGCAGCGCAGGCAAGAGGGGATGCCAGTGATGTAGGGACACAACCCCCAGGTAGTTTACATGTCTTAAACTGTAATTTTTGATATTTATTAATAGACACATAATGAGACTGTTGTTGGCCGCAGACATGCAAAGGGAACGTCCATTGACGGTTGTTCAAGTTGGCCAAAGAGCATCACGTTCGCCAGAGAGCGTGCAGGAGGAGCTAAGGGCTGACCTTGCGGTTGAGCAGGCAAGAGGGGATGCAGATGATGATGATGAGACACAACCCCCTTCTCCAGGTAGTTGACGTCTTGAAATGCAACATTTGAGAATAAATATTAGATACATATTTATTTCATTTCTTTTAACTTCTCATCATTTCTTCCACTTCTCATTACAGAATTAGCCATTAAGTGTTCGAACATGATGTAAAAATGGTAGTTTTGCAGTTTCAAAATAATGTCTCTTTAAGGACACGTGATGAATCCACTTTGATTGTGACAAACTTGATGTAATTTGTAATTTAACCTAACAATTGTATGTAATGAAAGTAGGCTTTATATTCTATAGTTTTGTGAGCCACTTAATAATGTAATAGAGTTTCATCGGTGGAAAATGAAATTTCATATTCGGGCTAAGGATAGTATGTAATGCATTTAATTTCTACGGTAGGACAAAGTCTTGCCATATAAATATAATATTGTTTTGAAAATGTCCACATTTACCAACATCACTAACCAATATATATAGCACTTGTGCTATATATATATATATATATATATATATGTCGAAATATAATTAAATAGATATATGCAGTTACTTTTTTGTAAATGTGAACTTTAAAGTGTTATTCCTAATGGTGGTTTATTATATGCAGATGATTTGGTTCACGAAACCCCGGTATCCAGTAATGGGCGTGCAGAAGATGTGGTTCAAGAAACCCCAGCATCTAGTAATGTGCGGAAAACGCGTGGGAGCACGCTAATGACGCGAATATGGAGTCTTCCAGCAAACTTGAAAATTGAATGTGAGCTAAATGTACACGGCCAGCCGATTGGGGAGAGCGGACAGACATTCATAAGATGGTTGGGCACTTTCTGCCTCAACCATATCGTGTGCCCTCTTGTGCCAGTTGCTTGGACGCGTGTTCCTCAAAAAAATAAACTAGATTGCTGGATAGAGATTGAGGTAGTATCAAATCAAGCTACTTTTTATTATTATGTACAACCGTATGTGTGCTAAATGACATTTTCAGTAGGGTGGATTATTGCACTATGCTAACTCAGTTTGTGCATTTCAGAAACGGTGGATTATTGATCCAGAAATTATCCAACCGGCTAATCAAATGAGCTGGGCATTGCACCTACTAGGGGAATTGAGGAGGAACCGAAGGACCAAGCTGAAAAAGAAATGCTACCTACCAAATGCATTGAAAGAAGAAGTTATTGGGAAAATACCGAGATGGGCTGATGAGCAGGACTACGCGGCGCTAGTTGACTATTGGTTTTTGCCGAGTACGAAGGTTGCTTACATGTTCTTCCTCTATTGTCTTTTACTAGTAATATACATATGATGAGGGAATTGACTTTATCGAGTATAGTCTATTTAATTGATTTGTTTGGTTTAATTTGTTGGCGGGAATGTGTTTGTAGACATTAATTGATAAGAACAAGAGCAGTCGTGGGTTTCAGAAGGATATTGCGAGATCAGGACCTATCAGTTTTGCCCAAACTGCGGACAAAATGGTAAGAAATGTATTATACAACAACTAATAGCATTTTAATATTCCACTATATTGCATCAAATGTAACGAATATGAAGAGTTTAATGAAACTAATTTACTGATGAATTTGAGCATTTTATGTGAATTGGTATGAAATTTTTACAATTACTCGTCTCATTAGTAAAAAGTTCGTACTAAAAACTAATGTCAGAGGAGCATGTGAGGAGAGCACAATGTTGGGGGAAAGAAGGCATCATATAAATTTGCATGTTCAACTCTATGGTAATAGACAATTCTTGTGATGTTTCCTGTTTTTGATTCGTGATTTCATTAAGAAGTATGGGTTACTTTTGTTTTTTTGGGTTGAAACCAATTTAGAGGGTAGTTTGCATAGAAGAGTATTTGTTGCTAGGAACAAATAACATTGTCATCGTATTTATTTATTCATATTTTGTTATACATTATATTGCATGTTATGTCCCAAAGTCCATTTGCGATGTTTGGTTGTTGATCGCTGCTTCATATCACTTGCAGTTTAAATTTTCACTATTGTAATGAGACTGTTGAATATGATGTAGGCAAAAGAAAGTGGGCAAGCAGTAGAGCGTGCAACACTTTTTGCAAAAGTGTACAGCACCAAAGATGGGGCTCCAGTTAGTACTGCAGTGAAAGAGAAGATTGTAAGCCTTTTATCATAACCTAGTTCTTTTGTATTTTATGCATTCTTGTTTATAACAAGTAATATATTATTTGGTTATTGTGTGAAAACAGGATAAAATGACTGGAATTTTAAACAACGGGTGCACATTACATGGAGAGCGTCGCGATGGAATCCTATGGGCAAAAGACGATGCGTTTGCTCAAGTGATAGGAGCAGAACGTTCTGGATGGG
Organism: Lithocarpus polystachyus; assembly: GCA_033629205.1. Lineage (NCBI taxonomy): Eukaryota > Viridiplantae > Streptophyta > Magnoliopsida > Fagales > Fagaceae > Lithocarpus > Lithocarpus polystachyus. Next base: position 62,026,724 of record CM066162.1, on the reverse strand, counting down.
TACGTGGGGTTGGTTTTGGACCAACCCCATCAGGAAGAAGTGGGTCTAACCTTCCATGTTATACGTCGACTCCACTGTCGTCCACCGAAACGGCTCAGAGGATGACTTCATTGGAAAATTCGCACCAGAGTTTGAGGGAGGAACTTGCCCAGTATGAGCAGAGGCATACGGAGGAAGTCGCCGAAATACATGCGAAGCATAAGGAGGAAATTGCCGAAGCATTGGCTGAAGCAAAGCGGCAATCAGATGCACAGCATAAGGAGCAACTGGCCGAAGCACTGGCTGAAGCAAAACGGCAATTTGATGCACAGCATAGGGTGCAAATGGAGGAAATGATGTCGAGCATGAAAGCCGCGTTAGACCACCTGTCGCCAGGTTTAACTTTAAGCGGCAACCTTGGTGCTCTGGTACTAAAAATGTAGCATTTAATGTAATGAAAATAACGTTTTTATTGCAATGCATTGTTATGTGCTACTAATAATATGATGTGTTTAATATACTCAGGATGGCGCTGCATCACAACGATAAGGACAACTCTTGGTGGATATTTTGTGATTGTATGGATATTTTGTGCCTTTTTTGCCTTAATTAGTATAAAATAAAATTGGGGGGAAGAGTATGGTGGCTGTGATTCTCCAAGTATTACGTGTCAATCGTTTCATGGTTCTCATGGTAAGGGGTATTTGTATCTAATTGTTTTTTCATTGGAGGTCAATAATTATTGCTCTAGATTGCAAACTTGGATGTTTTTGTGACTTTTCTAAGTCTTTATTTATCTTGCTTATAACAGATTTGTCCACATTGGGATATTCAGGTCTTTTCAAGGTACATTCTCAATATATTTTCTTCCCTCATTATTTTATAGTTTAACTTGTTTGCTCTCTATACATTTAGATTTTTAGTTACAAGCCTATATTGTATGTATTATTGTAGGGCGGGCAATCTTTCCTTGCTAATTGATGGTTGTCAACTTCCAGTTTAACTTTTGAGTAAGGGGAAGGAGCATTTCATACATATTTATTATCCACCAAGCTTATGGAATAGCGAAACGTAGTATAGGTATGGAAAAAAACTAAAAACATTTCATCATGAATTTACAATTATCATATTGCTTGGGTGAAGTATAGTAGTTGTTGAGAAGGTGTGTGTGCACCTGTGTGCTCACCTTTGTATAGGTATGCGCCATGAAGAGATATGAAGTAACCGCGTTTCACTTTTATTTCTTCTTTTGCAATGATGAATGATGGAATAAAACTTAAACAACAGCTAGTGATGGAATAAAGCTTAAACAAAAGCTAGGAATTTTTATTTGTTTGGAATTGAGATATTGAAAATTTAAACAAACCCATGGAGTTTGTTTATAGAATTGGACTTATTCTGTCTATGAAGTGTTGTTGTAGCTTTTGGTATTTAAATTATGCGTTATGAAGAGATATGAAGTAAGCTATTTGTCTTTTATTTCTTTTGTTTAGAATTTAATTTAAATTATATAAATAAGCTCACAATTAATTATTTTGGGAGATGTTGACATCTTATCTTAGTAAATTATACTCAATTGACTGCTGCATAATGGAGTTTGTTGCTGCATTCTGTCAAGAGTTCCGCTGATTCCCTTTAATTTTGGGTGATACTTTGGTGTAGAAAACGTGTGGACATTGATTCCTTTTTTCTTTCAGTCGTATGGTATGATTCTTATAATTTATAGGCAACAATTCAAAATTTAAAAAGAGAATTAGAATAGTAGTTGGTAGATGCTTCTAGGAATGGAAGAGTAGTTGGATATATGGAATAAAGGTTAATAAATGCGTGAACCTTTATATAGTATATATTTCTTATATTTTACCTAAACAAATATCATGGGTATTTTTTAATTCTACCTAATGTAAATTTGTAATTATTACATGCCCATATAGATGTTTTGTTAGACATATAAAGGAGGGGTTCATGTAAAATTACAATATAGATAGAGGACCATGGGCTTGCAATTATGTAGATGCCCCACTAAAATAACTACTGTTGACATTTTAATTTCAGTTCTCAAAACAAAGTTATTTGAATTGGAGAGAATATTTTTGCTTGAGGTTGAAAGCAGCTTTGTTTTGGGCAAAGAAAGGAGATACCAAGAGGAGTTGTAGAGTTATTTTCTCTCCAATTAATGATTGGGGAAATAGACAAAACTTGCGTGATATTCAGGTCTTTATTATTATTTTTAAGGGGTAGTGTGCACATTTTAAGTGAGAGTGGGGAGATTCGAACTTTAGTTATCTCTGTTGGTATACTAAAAAATGTCACTTGACTTAAAACTTAGTTTTAGATTAATGAAGCATGTAGTTGACTAAATATTTGTCTTTTTCTTTCTTTAGAAAAATATTATTCAAAGGAATCCTGGAAAAGTAGCAATATTGGTATGATAGAAGTTCTTGAAATTCAGCCAAGAACCTTATACCTCAATTAGTTAGCATCAAATTCATGTTTCCAATGGAAATATTCAAGGTTCTTATCTCTTCAATCCCAACTCTACACCAATTATCGAATTACATAAAAAAAAATTCTTGAAATTCTAAGCCTTAATGGTTGAAATTAGATATATTTGAAATTGTATATTTCTTAATAGTACTGCTTCTATGATTTGTAGTCGTAAGAAGAATAGTTGGTCCCATATATTTTGGTTGGAAATAAGAATGCATAAAAAGTTTGCTCTATTTGTGGGGTCAAAGTGGTCTACTACATAATAATGTGAATTCAGTTTGGCCAAGGAAAAAGAAGAGAAAAGGGAGGGTGGGCGTCGTTCAACTCTGTTCTGAATAGGTTGCTTTCACATCAATCTACCTCAACCATTTTGTGAATATCTCTAAATCACCTACAGACTTATGACAACTCAACCTATGTAAATTCCTGTTTGTCTGGCTACATGATTGTGTTATATATATATTTTGAATGAATGAACTTCCTATTGATTTCCACAATAAAATAAAAACTTTACATAATAAAACTCAATATATAAACAATGTAAAGTTCTTGAACCTACAATACCGGAGCTAGAAGATTATGGAAAGTTAGCCTAGTAGATGGGTAGGCGGGCGTTGAGAACTATAAATTGCATATTTGGGCATTTTCAAATTTGAATATATCAAATCAACAACGAGGAAGAAGGCCAGACTAATGGGTACTCTTGAAGTGTGATCGTTAATCTTTTTGTGAGGCACCATACATATATATATATATATATATATATATATCATTAAATGATCATACGATGTTTTGATTTTATGTGATGCTCTTTATATTTGACAATATTTCATGCCCCACAAACATTGCTACCTCTTCCCCTTCAAGGTTTATATAGTCATGATGTTTTTCCAACCTTTTCAGGGTCTTTCATGAAGAACATTTCCTCTCTCTCTCAAAATTTACTGGTAGTTTGTTTTAATCCTTTGCAAAATAAGTCATGTTGGTATAAATAATATGTTCTCATATTAGAGATTTTGGTTTCAAACCAGGTACTATATGACTAAATATTTTTCCAGTAGAAGATGGGTTAAAAAGTTTGCTTTTATGTTTGGGAGCTTTTGTGTCTTTAAGATCATCGTAATTAATAACGTCCTTACAGCAAGGAACATCATCTGTGACAACTGGGATTAATGAAGATATTCAAGTCTTTGCTCTTTTTGGTTAATGCTTACTTATTTTTCTAATCTCTACATTAAGGTGAGAGTAGTGAAATGTTCAAAGAATGCTTTGTGAAATGCGTATATGTTTGTAGTACGATTGTTTCTAACAAAATCCAAGGAATATGACTTACATAAACAAACAAAATTCTGGGAGTATCATTAAAATTACATTCTTTTATCTTTTTTTGTTTGTGCTTCCTTTCTAATCTCTGGGGCTAGGCAACATTTTTTTTAATGGTCAAATAGTATTATTGTTTTTATTGAAAACTCCTTTTTGTTTTGAACGTTGAATGCAGATTGCTTTATGAAAATGAAATTTTGGAGTCTCCCAACTTTGCCGTGACAAGGTTCTTTCAAGCTTGCTTAAGAAAATGAAGCTCCTATCCATGTAAGCCTCCTATGCTTACATTACACTTTCAATCTATTAAGCTTGTTCAATGTATATGGTTACTATCATGAAATCACAATTAGGCCATCTTTGGTGATGGATTTAGAGCCAAGCCTAAGTTATGGCACATATTTTCTCATAAAGCTCTATTTTCAAGCTTCATAAGGAGAACTATTCTAAATCAAGAAGTACAACCAAGAGATTATGATTGAGGAAATTATTCTCTAACAGTGGGATTCTTATCTATTGGATTTGGACTCAGCAAGAGCATGTTTCCAACATCATGGCAGTTCTCCAAGGACACCAATATATGATCTTGAACAGGCCTCTAATTCGTTGGTATGAATACAAATTTAGTTTATGTTAATGCTGGCTATGTTTATGTTAAAATGCAAATTTCAAGCTATGACTATGTTTAATTTAGTTTATGTTAATGCTGGATACGAACTATATTCTCTTGTCTTAGCATCATGACCTTTGAATTTTAATAATTTCAATAACACTGTCCAACAACTCCTAGTAGTCTAGCTTAAACAAATGCTATGATTTTTATTTAAATTATGCGGTATGAAGAGATATGAAATAAGCTTTTTCTCTATTATTTCTTCAAATGTAATGTGTTTGTTTGGTTATGGAGCAAATTTTGAATGATTGAATACAGCTTAAACAAATGTTAGGATTTTGATTTGTTTGGAATTAGGATATTGAGAATTGGACTTTTTGTGGCTATGAAGTTTTTTTGTAGCATTTAGAATTTAGATTATGCGTTATGAAGGTTCGTTTGGTTATGGAGAAAATTTTGAATGACTTTGGATATGAAGAGATATGAAATGGGTTTGTTTGGACTTTGTTATTTGTGATGTTTATCAAGATTCTTAATTGACTCTTCCAAATTTTGTTGCAAGGTTGGGATTTGTGAGCTTCCATTTCATTCAAGGAGGAGTTGGTGGAATGTAAGTAGAAACAAAATCTACTCTTTCATTTGTAACCCATGGACTGCAGTTCCTATGTCATTTGCTTTAATCATTATGTTGATACACAAAATGGTGTAACTTTTTATTATCAATATAGAATTAGTTCTGCAGTTGCAACTTATTTCTTGTTTTCTTTTTTTTAATGGTTCTATTATTATTGGTTGAAAGACTTATTATGATAGGTTTGAGCAAGTGGCTATATATAGTTCTAGCCTATGGCCGCGTTTTAAACGTGGCTATTGGAGAACTATTCTAAAATGGGTCTCCTATAGCCAAGTTTAAAACGCAGCCATAAGTTGGAATTTTGCAGCAATAATAACGTATAGCAGCGTTTGTAAAACTTATGTCATCTGCCAACACAGGGAAAAAGAGAGGAAAAAAAAAAAAAAACAAACAAACCTATAGCCGCGTTTCTAAAACGCGGCTATAGGAAAATTCCAAAACCAACTCAGGTTCCTATAGCCGCGCTTAAGATGCGGCCATAGAATAGTCTGAGGCCGCCATTGAGGAAGCGCGGCTAAAGGATATGTCTATGGCCGCGTTTAGACCGCGGCTAAAATGGTTTTAAAAACTTGTCAAAAGGGGTCCTATGGCCTCGTTTAAACCGCGGCTATAGGACCTCCTCCCTATAGCCGCGCTTTAAACGAGGCTATAGATTGCATACTATAGCCGCGTCCAAAGCGCGGCCTAAGGACATAGTCTATGGCCGCGGTTCAAACGCGGCCTAAAATTAACTCTATGGCTGCATTTAAAACGCGGCCATAGACTATGTCTTTAAGCCGCGTTTGTAAAAGTGCGGCCATAGACCCCGGACGGCTATAGTCTCGGAGTTTAGGCCGCCCTCAAAAACGCGGCCTAAAAAACCGTGGCCATAGTCTATGGCCGCGGTTTAAGGACCGTAGGCCGCGTTTTATAAACGCGGCCTAAGGTCTGTTTTTTTGTAGTGTAATTAACTGATTCATGTGAATGAGTGGTCTCTTCTTTTTTAATAATTACCCACTTTGAATTCTAAAATAAATTTTTCACACGCAACATCAGAATCCTAACTAGACATATACTCCTGAGTCTTGGTTTTACCCTCTCTTTTTTTTTTTTTTTAATGAACAGTATTTGAAATTAGAAACCTAGATGGCTATGCCAACCCCCTTTTCTGACACATGCACTGATTTAAGAATTAAGAAGGAACTTCTAAGTATATTCGATCGAGCAAGTCATAATTTACTCTGTCTTCCATTAATATGTATATATATATATATATATATATATATATATATATATGATCCTCATAGTCATACTTGGGTGACTAGAGTGTACACAAATATAATAGAAACACTACTTACATTACCATATCCTACAACCTGCATATGCTCCATTAATAATATATATGCCTCATCAAGGTACCACAATCAATCATAAAATGAGAAACATATGGCATTTTCCAATTATGGGTGCCAAGATACGTAGACTAACACATGGCCTTCATTCATAACATAAATGACGGATGGCTTCCACATACACATATATAAAATATATTCTATTGAATATTGTTTGCATTAGAACGGTGTTTCTTTCCATGATTCAGGTGCATAGTCTCAGACCCCAAAAGGAACAAACAAAAAAGAAAAAGAAAAGTGTACAACGTACATATAGTCCAAAAAGTTATGCACACAACGCATGGAGTTCACAGTAAATTCAAACAGTAAAATTTTAAAGAACCATTTTTTCATACTAGGGTTATAAATTAGTCATTTCATGCCAACCCCAAAACACGGTTCCTAGGTCAAAAGTCATACTCTCTCTCTCTCTCTCTCTATGTATATAAAATTCATTGTTTTGCTTTCTGTCTAAGAAGAGGGCTAAGGTTGGGGCATGATTATTGATTGGATTACCGAGAGCATTTATGTTTTACAGTGGGAGCAGGCTTTTAATATTAATAACTATATTAAAAGGGTTAGAGGCCATGTGTTTTACCGTCTTTGATTCCTTTCTTGACGGTCAAACTTACAGTGAGGTTTTTGCACCCTTCGAGATTAATCTCTCTCTAACTTTCTGCCCCATCTCCCCACATTAAAGTATTCATCATATATGTTTCTCACCACTTCATATCTTTCATCTTCATCTCTACCTATGAGTCCATGCCCAATAAAAATGTTATGTACAAATACATTTTTACATGTACGTACGTGTTTGCATATAACATGTGTTTTGTGCTACTTATATAGGATTTCAATATTTACATAACTTTCTTCTTTTTGTTTATTTCCTTGTAAATATGGGTTGAAAAACCCAGTTCTCTTTTAGAATAAAGTTTGACTATAATTTGATTGGAGCTTAAAGCTTTAACCAAATTTGTTACTAAACTTTGTTTTTACTATATTAGACTAGATACGAATATAACTCATGTAATTAAGAAGAGTTTCAACTTCTTCGGCCAAAGTCAACTTCTTTCCATATACACAATCTAATGACATGGCATGAACAAACTTGACCATGCTTCTAGGTTCAGCCTTAGGGATAACTGAGCTCCTCAACTCGGCCTTAGGGGTAACCGTAAGCAAGAAGGAAAGTTGAGTACGAGTCGACCTATCTACTAATATGAGCGATTATTTTGAGAAAAGATCCCAAAAATAATATGATTGGCTTTCCCTAGGAATCACTCCCCAATTTGAATCTTAGAGTTCGTTTGGTTAGAGGGGTGGAAAAGTGAGATAATAGAAAATGATGGGAGAATGGAAAAGTGAGAGAATAGAAAAAATTTTAATTTCTCTTTTTTGTTTGGTTTGGAGTGGAAAAAGGGAGAATAAAAAAGATTTTAATTTCTCTCATTTTTGTTTGGTTAGTAGTGAAAAAGTGGAAGGATGAAAAAAGTGAGTTTGTATAAATTTACTAATATACCCTAGTTAAAAAATGATGGCCAATTAAAACAAAAAAGTGACAAAAAAAAAAAAAAGCAATCACCCAATTTATTAAAAAAAGAATCATGTCCAAAAAAAAAAATCATGTCTAGTTAAACCAAAAAGAAAGAAGAAGAAAAAGAAAGCAACGTCCATGAAAGGAAAAGAAAATTGGGAGAGGCAACGTCCCAAAAAAAAAAAAAAAAAAAAAAAAAAAAAAAAAAATTGTCAGAGGCAACGTGCCCAGGAAGGGAAAAAGAAAAAAAAAAAAAAATGGCAAAGGCAACGTGCCCAAAAAAAAAAAAAAAAAGTGCAAGTGGCATTTTCGTCCATTAAGCAGCCTAATCTTCTCCTATCAGTTTTCTCTCTATTTTAGGAAGAAAACATTTTGGTGGGCCCGAAGAGAAAATTTTCGGACCCTACCATTTATTTTTCTTCCTCTCCACCCAACTAAACATACTCCAAAAAGTTTTCTTTCTCATTTTTTCTCCAAAATTTTCCATCTACCCTATTTCACATCCAAACAAACACGATTAAAGCCTCCTAATTAGTTATTGCACGTAGATATCAAAAAGTTCGAATTGCCTTCCGAATCAACCACCACACACCCTATATAAGGATCACACATTGACAATAATATAAGGTATACAATAAATAAAATATTAAAAAAAAGTCACCCCCCTGTGAGATTAAAGCCTAAAACCTACTTTTGCGATCAATGATCTTTTGATGTTGTTTCCTTTCCTTTTTGCAGGTGTTTATTGATTGAAGTCCGACTTTATGATCAAAAAATATGACTTTTATTTTCCTCTGAGTCAATGCTTAGCTCTACTATGGGATCAAAAATTGTTAGGTTCAGTAGGTTCTGTTTTGGGAAACCATGACAAATTTTAAGTCTTGTTAAGTAAAAAAAAAAGTGTATTTTCAAGTCCGAAATAAAGACCCATGTTTAGCTCAAGGAAAGAAAGGTTTATTGAATTTCGACACCTTCTTGATTAGTTGAAGGCTTCCTAAACCTCTTCGATCTATTGAAAATCGCGGAACTTGATTCTAAAACAGCTCAGTATGTCTGTTTCCGTCCTTATTCGTATTCTACATGCTGGACTATATAAGAGCACATTAGGGACAACCAAAAAAAGAGAGAAAGTAATGCAATAATAATAAGAGAAATAGCACTTTGCCGCACACAAAAAAAAAAAAAAAAAAAAAAAAAAAAAAAAAAAAAAAAAAATCCAAACCCTATGTCTCTCTTTTTTACCATCATACTAGTGTTCTAGAAGTAGATCTGTATCTTTGGCATTGGTGATCAAAGCTAAGGTCATGGAATTGCCATATACTTGCGGCTATAAAAGAAAGCTTCAGGAAATTCTTGGAGTTGGTTGGAGATCACAATTGTGAACACAGGTACGTTATTCATGAAGGCTTCCATATATATATTGAAGAGTTCAAAAGTGACGAAGCAATGAAAATTTTTTATTTTAAGTTATCTACAAATTGTAGAATCTAGATTTCTCCCAACACAGTGGATTTTCTTTTTGGAAAAGGTTTCCCTTAGTGATTTTTGATTTGAATGGAAATTATTGTATACTCTTGGAGTGCCATAAATGCATACTCATTCTTCTCAGATGAATAGTGAGTCCCACTAATTAAATTCATGGTAGAACCCACCATTCATATGCGAGGGAAGACTACACATTTATGGTATTCAGAAAGGACCTAATAATTTTCTTGATTTGAAATAGTTGTTCCATTAGTTTTCTCTACGTTACCATATTGTGCATTGTTTACTCTCACTACAACTTATTTTTAGAGTAAATTACATATTTAGTCCCTATTCTTTACACCGTATTTCAATTTGATCCATAAATTTTTAATTGTATCAATTTAGTCCCTAACCTTTTAACACCGTGTCAATTTAATCCCTATCATTATCTTTTAAATAAAATTTACCGACGTGGCAAATGACCAAAATAAAATACTTACGTGGCATAGTCCATATCAACTTGTTAAAAAAATATATTAACAGGTAGGATTTTAAGTTTTAAGAAATTATCACATCTTAAAAAAATGTTAAGACACAAAAACTATTAAAAACAAAAAACCCCAATTTCTTAGAGTCAATCTCCTCCTCTCCTCTTTACATTCATTGCTAGAGTAAGCTTGAATTTGCTCTCTCCGGTGACTACTAACGACCAGCCACACTCTTAAGCAGTCCAAGCCCGCTCCTCACCACTAAGGAAGAAAGCAAAAAACTAGAAATCTGGCTTATTTTTATGAACCGATCAAACTCTAAATAAGAAATTCAATAACCCGCTGTGTTCCACAAAGGCATAAAACACTTTTGAGTTGAAATCCTTTTTGCCAATCACAAACAAGGGCTTCAAGAATTGGCTTCAGTGTTCCAATACAAAGCCAGTCAACCGCCTATTCACATTAAATCCAAGCAATTAAACCCCCCAACTGCCTATTCGCATTTCACTGTGAAATTTTACCAGGAAAAGCAAATCCTTAGATAGGGGGATCTCATATTTAAAGATTCAAAGCTTAAAACCTCAAAAAGCTCAAAGCTCAGAAACAATAATGACTCTCAAAATTTTCATCCAAACTGAAATACCTTTTTTATCCAAAAGAACATGGGAAATCAGATTTCTGCTTCTGCAGCCGAAGAAATTCCCATTCCAATTTTAAACCTAATTAAGTTTTAAAACTCAGGAATCGTGAAAAGCTCTAAGGAAAAAATTTGGGAGGCTATAGTTACCGATGGTGAAAATTTTGAAGTGTAAAGCTGAGAAAATTGGAAGAAGAAACGAAATGGAAAGGGCATTGGCTTTTGGGGTCGGAGGGAAAGAGAGAGAGAAGGAAGTTAAACGAAGAGCTAATAGTGAAAGTTGGGGGCGAAGAGGTTCGTTGGATGGAGGCTTGAACGATGTCGCTGATCTTTAGTAGTCACCGGAGATAACAAATTCAAGCTTACTCCGGCGATGAATGTAAAGAGGAGAGGAGGAGATAGTCAGATAGACTTTTAAAGAATTGGGGGGTTTTGTTTTTAATAGTTTTTGTGTTTTGAGTGTATTTTTTTTTTTTTTTTTTAAATATGATAATTTAAACTTAAAATCCTACATGTTAATCTATCTTTTTCCTAGTTGACATGGACTATGTTACATCAGTATTTTATTCTAGTCATTTAACACATCAGTAATTTTTATATAAAAAATAACGATAATGACTAAATTGACATGGTACTAAAAAGTTAGGGACTAAATTGACACAATTAAAAAATTAATAATTAAATGGAAATATAGTGTAAAGAATAGGGAACAAATATATAGTTTATCCTTATTTTTTATTTGCACAATATTTGGTGTTGATTCACATAACTAAGGTTGTTCATAATTGGTTTAATTAATAACTTGGCCATAAAGTGACTAGTAATTTTGGGTCTAAAAAGCTAACAAAAATCATTGATATTTGCATAGCATATTAGTGTTGATGATTTTAACTTTTCAAAGTGGAAAAAATTAAAAATTGTGCGACTATCACATTTATCATATGCAAGCATTGTTTTAAAAACCGAACCAATACAAAAAACAGTTCTTTGACCATATCGTTTTTTAAAAAACATAATACAAGTGCAATAATTTGCAATATGTATAATAAGTTTGTGGGTTCCAATTAGTTCGATCAATTGATAAAGTTTCTGATGATTAAATAAGAGATCTAAGACTCAACTTTCGTCTAAATCAAAAATCGATTGGTGTCTTAGTTTGATAATAAAAAAACATAATCATCAAAAGTGAACGTCATTGACTGAAATTCTATAAGAAAAATAAATAATAAAAAGCTAGGAAGGAATCAAAATCAACTTTTGGTACAATTTATTTTTTTGAAAATAAAAAAATAAAAACCTAAAAAGAGTGAAAATTTTAAATACTATATTTTTAAAGTGTGGTTTGATAACGTGTGACCAAACGGCATACAACATGAACTTTTTATGCAATGCAATGTTAAACCCTCATTTACATTCTAGTCAAACCATTTAGTTTAGTTTAGTTTTTTTTTTTTTTTTTTTGGATTAAGATAGACTTATAATTTATGCAACATGGCTTATGCAACTCATCATCTCCTTCACAAATTATCTTATAAAACCAGATATATATTTGCAGCAGGAACAAACAAGAATATATTCAGTTTTTGTCTCTTTATAAATAAAGAATTGTATTATGCCTAAAGTCTATTTGATCTATGAAGATGAAAACTGTTAACTCACGAAAAGAGCAAGAGCGGTTAAATATATTTTTCCCCCCTGTAATTAAGCCATAAAATAGGGAGCCTCTACAGATTAGTTCGTAAAAAACCTCTCTATGTGATCAAGCTCAAAGTTTAAAGTCAAATGTACCAATCATATATATGGAAAATTATGTCGCTAATAAATTATATACCTTATCCCATACATACCATCAATCCTATATATCTAATTGATGAAAATAATATCAAGAGTTTTATAGTTGAATGACATTATTTATTTTATTTTATTAATAAAAAATTAGTTATCTGTGTGTGTGTGTGTGTGTGTGCCGGGGGGGGGGGGGGGGGGGGGTGTGGTTGTATTATAAACAAACAAGTGATAAAATGAGGGAAAATGTTGAATGTTATAACAAGGTTCTAATTGTATGACTTATATGTTGACTTTTATATTTTAGCCATAAGCAATAACTTGTTACAAACTAAACTTCATAAGGTTCCATGTTTTACTAGCAATGCTAGAGACAGGACTTTCATTTTTTTTTTTTTTTTCACAAAAATTTTATAACTAATTATGGTGACAGGTTATTATTAGAGTAATATAACAGTTTAATATACCCACCTTTTACACCACTTTTATAATATACCAATATAATAGGTTAAGTGAATAATTATTTTTTTAAAAATGTATATTATATTTCTACACATTGATATTTACGGTCCAATAGTAAAGGAGTAAAATGTATTTTTTGTAAACAATAAATTAAGTTATCAGAAAGAGAGACATCTAAGCATAAGGGGTATTTTTCTTCACAACTACCATGCATTAATATATGTTCAATAGTAAAAGAGTTATTTTTTGGTGGGTAAGAAAAAGGTATACAGTTTGATTATATTCAGAGAAGCAAAAGAATTTAAATGAGTTTCACAAGTGAAAGAAAGTGTTAAGTTGACAAAAGCAAAGCACTGAATGGGGGGGGATATCTGAGAATTCCATTTAGATCCTTAGATTTTCCTACAATCTGTCCCTTCAATTAAAACTTGAGAATGAAATAATAAGCTCTCCAAGACCCAGAAGACAAGGGTTAGTGTCCTCATATAGGGGTGCAAGGTGCAAACCACATCTCCATATTTATCTCAATTAATTAATTAATTTTTTTTTTATAAGAATATGTTTAGGATTCCCCCTCTCTGCATTTCTCTTTCACTAAAAAAAAAAAAAAAGTGTCAGTCATGCATGAATTATTGTTTTGTGCACAGTTGAGAGAGAAAGAAAAGTCTTTGTTAGAGAGAGAGAGAGAGAGAGAGAGAGAGAGAGAGACTCCCGTTTGTAGCGGGGGAGCAGTTTGATGATTAGGACTAAGGGACAATAGTAAAATAATGTGATATGGATGGATGGAATGTGAGAAAGTTAACATGGGTGTTTGTTTGTAGGCAAAAACTCTCTCAGAGAAAGAAAGCATGCAATGCAATGAAAGGAGGAGAGGGGGTCTGAGTCTCTGCAGATAATATATCTGACATGAAATGACTAATGTCCAAATGGGCATGAAGAAATGGGTGTGGAGAGGGGCCGCGTGTGGGTTTTTTGTCACACTTTGTCAGATTATATTATATCATCATCTTCTACAGATGTTTCACAGCAAAGAGAGAGAAAGAGAGAGAGAGAGAGAGAGAGAGAGTATGCGATATTCTAGAGTTTGATTAATAATTAATTAGTTTAATAAATATGATGATTAAGTTAAGGTGAATAGAATCAAGGATATCTTTGAAGTCCAAGGGGGCTAGAGGGGTAGGGAGGATAACAAGTTTGTTTTAAGATTACAAAAGCACATGGTGGAAGAGTTATGACCCATGTATTAGGCTTATTACCACTCATATAATACTCACTTATGAACTTTCAAAGGCATGAGGATCAGTTCAACTTGTATAATTTTGGATAAGTTCTTTTATGGACACACTTATTTTGCACATTTTGACACAATTTACACATTTATCAATCTATAATTGAATTACATTACTTACAAACGGTCCACCGTTGATATAATAATACTTATATAGTGAAAAATAATCTAATTATTATTTGTCATGTGTTTAAGTGTGTTAAAAAATATGTGGTTGTAGATTTTTTTTTTTTTTTTTTTTTTGGGGTTTGAGAAGCAAAAAAAGATTTTAACTACTCCTCTACTTACAAATAGTACAATAGGCTTCATTCAAAATATAATTATTCCTCCTCGTGTACCTTTTCATTAGTTTTGCAGCAACTCTTTTATATTTGGATTTTGTGAGAAAGAGAGAGGGAGGAGATTACGTGTATATATATCAAGACCTTATTCTATAGTGATGTGGGCACCTCATTTTTCTTATTAAAATCATACCCTTTTGTGATACACTATTACTATACTACCCAACATGTCCTATTCTCATTAATTCTAGACCAATTTTGAGTTTGAAACTAAAAAAGTGCCCCTGAATAAGAAGCGCCCCAGCGTGTATATGAGAGAGAGAGAGAGAGAGAGAGAGAGAGAGAGAGAGAGAGTTATATAAATCTTCATTTTGCTTTGGAAGAAATGATTTCTCATTTTCTTCTCAATATTTTTTGACCTTTCCTCTTCTTCTTCCCTTCACTTCTCTACTCAAAACTCATGGATTCTCTCATAGTTTCTCCTTTGTATTTCACTTCTTCATGCATGAACTAGTTCCCTCATCTCCCTTTCTCAAGTCCAACAAATATATATTGCTCTCAACTCTCCAACCTGCAAGTACTATATAACTAGTACTTACAAACACAAATATCAATCACTATGGCTTCAATGAACTGGTTGGGTTTCTCTCTTTCCCCACAAGAACTCCCATCCCAGCCTTCTGATCAAGACCACTCTCAAAACGCAGTCTCTCGCCTTGGCTTCAACTCTGATGACATCTCTGGCACTGATGTTTCTGGCGAGTGCTTTGATCTCACTTCTGACTCAACCCCTCCATCCCTCAATCTCCCTCCTCCTTTTGGCATACTCGAAGCTTTCAATAGAAACAATCAACCTCAAGGTTTTTTCTTTTTTCTCTCACCCCCACACTTTTTCTTTTTCTTTTTTCTTTTTTTTTTTTGCATAATATTTTCTTGTACAACTTTAAGTCTTAAAACCCTAAGCTTCTTTTTGGTTTTCACAAAGCATAACAAAATCATCTGGCTGTGTTTGTACTGTGAAAAAGTAAAATAAAAATACTTGAAATTGCATTCTTATCTTCAAACTTCAAGCAGTCAGAGCTATTTTTTCTTTTTAAAAAAAAGAAAAAAGAAAAAATTGGTGCAAGAGGAAAAGTTAATAATCTTATTATACAAAGTGAAAGATTCTGATTTATTTTTGTACCTTTTTACTTTATTTATTTATTTTTTTGCAGATTGGAATATGAAGAGTTTAGGAATGAACTCAAGTGCAAACTACAAGACCACCTCAGACCTGTCTATGCTAATGGGTAGTTCATGCAGTAGCCAAAGCCTTGAAAACCAAGACCATCAGCCGAAGTTGGAGAACTTTCTTGGAAGACACTCTTTTGGCCATCATGATCAAAGCGCTGCATACAATAACACTACTGGTGACTACATGTTCAACAACTGTTCCTTACAGCTTCCTTCTGAGGCAACAAATGGTGTATCAAATAGTACTGCTGGCGATGATGGTAGTGGTAGTGGTAATGGTAGTATCAATAACAATAGTTCTATTGGGTTGTCGATGATCAAAACCTGGCTGAGGAATCAACCAGCACCACAGACTCAGCAAGATAATAATACTAATAAGAATGATGGTGGTGCAAGTGGTGGTGGTAACAATGGAAGCCTAACAAGTGCACAAACCTTGTCTCTTTCTATGAGCACAGGGTCACAATCAAGCTCTACTTTGCCGCTTCTTACTGCAAGCACTGCCGGCAGTGGAAGTGGTGGAGAGAGTTCTTCATCAGATAATAATAAGCAGCCTAATACCACAACTGGGCTCGATAGCCAAACTGGTGCTATTGAGGCAGTGCCAAGAAAGTCTATTGATACATTTGGACAAAGGACTTCTATTTATCGTGGTGTAACAAGGTTTGTTAACAAAATCCATGAGATTTTCTTCATTAGTATCCTTTGCATGCTTGTACTTCAGTAGTAGACTTATTCTAGTTGTTTGTGTGAAATATGATTGTTTAATGGTGTTGGATTAATTTTACAGGCATAGATGGACGGGAAGATACGAGGCTCATCTATGGGATAATAGTTGTAGAAGAGAGGGACAGACTCGTAAAGGAAGGCAAGGTACATCATATAATTTTCTGCCAATTGCTGCATCTCCAATTTGGAAAGTGTTTCTTATCTATGATGTTAGACTAAAGTAACCTTAATGCTGTATTAACTCTTGTTTTTCTTATGAGGGTTTTTTCTCATATCTTGATGTGGGGCTTCCTCAACCTTCTTGCAGTTTATTTAGGTAAGTTTAAAAGGGCCTTTTGTGCTCTTTTTTCTTAAGCTTATTACGCAATTTTTTTTTTTTTTTTTTAATGTTGCTTATGCCCTTTCTGTTTTAATTTTATGTAGGTGGTTATGACAAAGAAGAAAAGGCAGCTAGAGCTTATGACTTAGCGGCATTGAAATACTGGGGAACCACTACCACTACAAATTTTCCAGTAAGTTTCCACCTTTCTTATCTTTTCCAATAAATTAAAGTGATTCACAGTTAGTGATTGCCAAGTCATTCTTCTTATTTACTTTATTTTAGGGTGCAAAAGAATTTAAATTGCAAAAATTTGCTCAATGTTGGCATTGCCATTGACATACAGTACTTTTACCTAAAGACAGTGGAGAAATTTTAGGAATATTATATTAAGATGCACACTATACATGTTCTTGTACTCATATAAAGTATCCACATTAACTGGGATGTTGTCTACCAATATATGTTAGAGTTTAATTTGTTTGCTGATATTTTACATTTTTGTTGCTTTTTTAATGAAAAAAATTCAGATTAGCAACTATGAAAAAGAGTTGGAAGAAATGAAGCACATGACCAGGCAAGAGTATGTTGCCTCTTTGCGAAGGTACATTAAAAATTATACTTCTCTACGCTACAATACTATGTTTGTTCGATGAATCAAGATTATGGAGTTCTGGATTAAATAATTATACAATAAAAATTTTTCTTGGTGCAGGAAAAGTAGTGGTTTTTCTCGGGGTGCATCTATTTATAGAGGTGTAACAAGGTAATGTACTAATGTGTGGAAAAAAAAAAACCAATCTATCTTATTCATTTCCTGTAGTCTTTATTATTTACTTTTGCGGAGGTTGTATCCTCTCTTTTGAGTTGAATTTCATGTTGTGGATTTTTTATTTGCTTCAGCCCAATGCTTTTAACTTTTGTTGAATGTGTTGCACTTCTACTCTACAGATAAAGTGTAACTTTTATGGATTTACGTTGCTCTTAAAATAAAGAAGAAGAAAAAACATTGTATTCATGCAAAGCAATGTGTCTCTTAACTAAGCTATAATGTTCCTAAGTTGATCAAGTATAATCGCCAATATTCTTGAGCGGTTATGATAGAGAAGTAATATGCTTTTTCTTAACTAAGCTATAATGTTCCTAATTTGATCAATTATAATCCCCAATATCCTCGAGCTGTTATGATAGAGGAGCAATATGCATTTTCTTATACAGCTTGTAAAGTGTGTTTTTTGTAACAGACACCACCAACATGGACGTTGGCAAGCAAGGATTGGAAGAGTTGCAGGGAACAAAGACCTTTACTTGGGAACTTTCAGTAAGTCTCTTTTTTCTTTTTCTTTGGGTGCTTGTGATATAAATAGGTCAGTTACGTCAAAGCACTATACCTTTCAAACCTAAATTACCGATTCTTCCAAAAATTAAAACGTTAGGAAATGGTTAATATAATTGTTTAACAAATATTCTCACAGAAAATGAGATAAGAAGTAAAATGGAGCATGAAATACCCTAATTGATTTCTAAGAATATAATTGTGTTTTTAATTTTTTTGGTACGCTATACTAATTAGTTCAACTTTTCTTTTTCTTTTTCAATCTAGGCACCCAAGAGGAAGCGGCTGAGGCTTATGACATTGCTGCCATTAAGTTCCGAGGACTGAATGCAGTGACAAACTTCGACATGAGCAGATACGATGTAAAGAGCATACTCGAGAGCAGCACATTGCCAATTGGCGGGGCTGCCAAGCGATTGAAAGATGTTGAGCAGGCTGAAATGACTGTGGATGGACAAAGAACAGATGATCATGACAACGTGAGTTCTCAACTAACTGATGGAATCAACAATTATGGAGGTGCACCACATCATGGTTGGCCTACTCTTGCATTCCAACAAGTTCAGCCTTATAGCATGCACTACCCATATGGCCAAAGGCCTTGGTGCAAGCAAGAACAGGATTCTGATGCCCCACATAGCTTTCAAGATCTTCATCAGTTACAATTGGGAAATACCCATAATTTCTTTCAGCCTAATTCAGTTTGCACAACCTCATGGGCATGGAATCAGCTTCAATGGAACATAGTTCTGTTCTAACTCTGTCATCTATAGCAATGGAGGAGGTGCAACTGCAGATGGGTATGGAAGCAATGGTGGCTATATAATGCCTTTGACTACAGTGATTGCAAATGAAGGCAACAACCAAAACCAAGGAAATAATGGTTTTGGGATAGTGAAGTGAAGGCACTTGGTTATGACAATGTGTTTGCCTCAACTGATCCTTATCATGCAAGGAACTTGTATTATCTTCTCAACAATCATCAACGGGTGTCGTTTAGGCTAGCACGTATGATCAAGGCTCTGCTTGCAATAATTGGGTGCCAACTGCAGTTCCAACTCTTGCACCAAGGTCTAACAATATGGCTGTCTGCCATGGAGCTCCAACTTTCACAGTATGGAATGATACCTAAAGGAAAGGAAGAAGAATGCATAGGAAGAGGAATGGGTTTAGGGAAACGAAGGATGTATACACTACTGATTCCTAATTTTGATTTTTCATTCTCCTCTTCCTTCTATGTTTACTATGACCTAAGGAAGATAGGCTCCTTTTATTTTATTTTTCTCTTTATTTGGATTCTAACTATTGCATCATCCAAAATTTAAAAGGGTCTATAGCTGAAGTTAAGCAATAGCAAGTGATAGCTTACATGTTCACTAGCTATGAATTTTGGGAACTTCGGAAATATATGGATGGATCCTCGGAAAGTTTAATTAACCCAACCAGCCTTTGTAATTTTGAATAACATAATGATGATACAAGAATGGGGTTTCCCTCTTTGTTTGTACTCTTTTCTTTGTGAATGTGATTATGAGTTATGACTCATTATGTGCATGGCATTACAAACGAGGAGCTAGGTCTCTAATTAGGCTTTAACTAGTCAAGAATTAGGGTGGCAATTATTTGACATAAAGATTTTATGAGAGGATAATTCATCAATGTTATACAAAGAGGAGTTGCTCAAAAAAACAAAGTTGATCGAGAAGTTGGGAAAAGGAAATAGAGTAATGAAAATTGCTTATGATCAAGTCACAACAAAAGTCGCTCTTTTTTTAAGTCGGATATACTTTTGCCACAAATTATGTGATCTTTCAAAGGAAAAAGATCGAATTTCTCTTGCTAGGTGACGTAAAGGTTAGCTTTGACATATATGATATATCTACCAAACCAGGATCCAGGAAGTTGCTTTTCTTGAATATGTGAGTATATGGACCTTTCAAGGTTTTGTTGTTAGCAAGTGGCTATAGAATATGTATTATTTTAAAGTGTCACTCTTTAAACATATGTGTGATTCGTGTTGATTTCGCTAGCTTGTCCAAATTAAGTTTAAAACATTATACTTCTATACCTTAATTTTGGTTACGTCTATAATATGTTCATTATACTTTGCCGCTAAACATTATCTTACAAGTGGGCGTTAGGATGGAGTTTGTTGAGGGCCGAATAATGATTTTGATATTTTCGTTAAAGACAAACTCAAGCAAATACATACACCAATATATAGTGTTATAAATCTTTCATTTATGGATGAGGGAATAAATAGATCATTCCAGTGACCAATTTTAAATGGCAACTTAGTCTTGAAAACCTAAATTTGGGGGGGGGGGGGGGGGGGGGGGGGGGGGGGGGGGGGGGGTGGGGGGGTGGGGGTGGGTGGGTGAATTAGGTGATGTGTCCTTATAAATCTTCTGTTGTAATTTATTTGCTTAGATTATGTTAGGGTCATGGTTATATAGTGTTGGCAACCGCATTTCCAAAACCTTATTAATATGTATTTGAGTTGTAAATTTTTAGTGTATTAGAGTATGCTTGAAGATAGACATTGAAAACATAAGAAAACAACACACGAATTTGCTCAAGATAGTGAAATTTTGCTACCTCTATTGCAGCTCGATCGATCGAGGTTAAGTGAACCTCAACTTCAACTCTAGGTTTGACTATTATCAACCAGTTGAAGCCGTCTCTAGGTCATCATAACATAAGGGAGAACCCCATGAAAGTTGGAGATCATGTTGCAACGACTATACGCCAAGGGTTTTGTAGCAAGTTGCTTCTCCAAGAGTCATTAAAGATCTAAGGTGTTAATGTGAAGACATTACATCAGGACTACTACATTAAAGAGTTATTATGGTGAAGTTAGACACAAATTGGAAATTACGCTCTGTTTGTTTCACCAGAAAACCTTCTGTAAAAATAGTTTTCTACATTTTCTAGTATTTGGTAGCACAAAAAAAAAAAAAAAAAAAAAAAAAAAACTAGTCAATAGAAAACTATCTTTAGTTAGTGGAAAACCTTAATAAAAATAAGAATTATTTTCTATAGGTTGTTTTCCAAAAAGTTTTTTGGAAAACAATCTCTCTCTCACGCGTTACATCTCCTGTAAATATTATCTTCGTCTGTAGCCATGAGAAACATAATTTTTTGGTGCATTCTCTCTCTCTCTCATGGTAAGCTTTCTCACTTTTTATCTCTTTCCTTTACTTTTTCTCTCCTCACACCCTCACTGTCACTAACTCTAGTCTCTCCTCTTCTCATAGATCTCTCTCTCTCTAACTGTCTTTCTTCTCTTTTTTCTCCGTATTTCTCTTCCCCTCTATAACACAATTCTCTGATTAGATTTTTTGTTTCCTTCACTGATTGGTCAATAGCCCTGACTTGCAAAGGAGAACAAATTTGTAGCGGTAATTATTTCACTCATCTCTACCAAAATCCCAATTCTTTGCTTTGAATTTCAAGCTTGGTTTTTTTTTTTTTTTTTTCTCTAAGAAATTTTCTGTTTGATGGATTCCAAGCAGAAGTTACTTCTTTTTCGTACATAAAGTGCAAAAAAATAAAAATAATAAGAAGAAGAAGAAAGAATGAATGAAGTAAAAGATGAAAATTTTAAAAATAGTACCTATATTGCTCTAAATTGCTTTTATATGGGACAATCTTTTCCATAGACTAATAATATTGTTAAATAATGAATGATAATTGTTTAGGGGAATTGCATTTGTTGGCAAATACTTTATGCAGATATTATGCAGTAATGATATTGTGGGGACCCGGTTTGAGTGTTGGGCCTAATGTAGCATATCAGCTCAAACCCAAGTAGCCCAGACAATAAATTTATAGAGAGGTGGGCTGAGAGGCCGGGTCGTAGTGAGTGGTGTGGTGAACCGGTGCTATTTTCGTAATAAAGAAAAGGAAATCACAAGAGCTATTTGTGCAAGGATGTCCTCGAAGAGGTCCGAGGAGATTGATTCTGCCTTTGTTTTACCTCTAAGAGCTTTTCTTACAAGTTTCTTCCTTTCTTTTTGTTTCTTCCCCCCCCCCCCCCCCCAGCTCAGGGATCCTTTACATTATATATACCCCTCTGGGATAATCCTGAGCCTCCACTTGTTGGTTGTTTACGTCGTCACTTTAGTACCCGTCCCATCAGCCACCATGTTCAGCTTTCCGTGAGTCGTGATAGCCAAGGCAACACTGTTTGGGGGTCTCTTCCACATAAATGCGGCCAAGAGGGTAGCTGCCAAGTATTTAATGTGGAGGTCGTAGCCCCTCTCTAGGCGCTCCATGATCCTTCGTTCCTTCCTGTGCCCCCGGGGTGAACGTCTACTGTTAAAGCTCTTCGAATACATGCTTTGACCCATAGACCCAGGCTTGGTGACCGAATAATATATCTGAGGAGGCACTGCTCCTCGGACAGGCCCAAAGCCCAATATTGCAGGCGGGTTTAGGCCCCTACAATAGCCCCTTAAAAGCCTTAATTCTCTTCTGTCCGAGAAGGAAATTGGGGTTTTGACCTAGAAGTGCACGTGACGCGCGCAGATCCCTCAATTAGCACGCCTCCTTTATTGCGGTTAGCGCTTCATAACCGGCGGAGGGGCTGATTAATGCCCTGGGCGCCGTTATGACGGCTTACGCTCTTGGAAATCGTGCGGGGGGAACTTTCACGAGGATGCTTCGCCTCCCCTCTTATAAAAACGCCTAAACTGGAACGGTTACCCCTTATTTCATTCGCTCTCGGGTTTCTCAGTTAGTCTCAAGCATTTGATCTTCCCGAGCTTAGCTTTTCTTACACAGATTTAAACTTTCTCCACATTCTCCTAAAGAGACCGCTACACGGGTTCTTTCCTCACGCTCCAGACTCGACTTGGTAGCCCGACTCAGTAAGTGTCGTCTTCCTTAGGCTGTAGCTTTTCTTCTTAGTCGCACCTCTTGAACTTCTCTGCTCATAAGACGTTGTCACCCAACCATTCCTTCTCTTTAGCTCACGGGCTCCCTTAGCTTCCCGTTCGCAAAGTAGCCTACTCGAGTGGCTCGCATAGTGCGGCCTAGGTACCCTAGTGTTATTTGAACACTTGTAAAAATCGGAATGCAGTGTTAATTTCCCTTAAGAATGTGGTCCGAGGATACGGCATTGACTTAAGTTCTGTTTGAACACTTAACAGATATGATCTAGTGTTAATTTCCCCTAAGAACGTGGTCCGAGGATTCTGCGTTGACTTAGGTTCTGTTTGAACACTTATAAAAATATAACGCAGTGTTAATTTCCCTTAAGAATTTGGTCCGAGGACACGGCATTGACTTAAGTTCTGTTTGAATACTTAATAGATATGATCTAGTGTTAATTTCCCCTAAGAACGTGGTCCGAGGACTCTGCGTTGACTTAGGTTCTGTTTGAACACTTATAAAAATGTAATGCAGTGTTAATTTCCCTTAAGAATGTGGTCCAAGGACACGGCATTGACTTAAGTTTTGTTTGAACACTTAACAGATATGATCTAGTGTTAATTTCCCCTAAGAACGTGGTCCGAGGACTCTGCGTTGACTTAGGTTCTTTTTGAACACTTATAAAAATGTAATGCAGTGTTAATTTCCCTTAAGAATGTGGTCCGAGGACACGGCATTGACTTAAGTTTTGTTTGAACACTTAACAGATATGATCTAGTGTTAATTTCCCCTAAGAACGTGGTCCGAGGACTCTGCGTTGACTTAGGTTCTGTTTGAACACTTATAAAAATGTAATGCAGTGTTAATTTCCCTTAAGAATGTGGTCCGAGGACACGGCATTGACTTAAGTTTTGTTTGAACACTTAACAGATATGATCTAGTGTTAATTTCCCCTAAGAACGTGGTCCGAGGACTCTGCGTTGACTTAGGTTCTTTTTGAACACTTATAAAAATGTAATGCAGTGTTAATTTTCCTTAAGAATGTGGTCCGAGGACACGGCATTGACTTAAGTTTTGTTTGAACACTTAACAGATATGATCTAGTGTTAATTTCCCCTAAGAACGTGGTCCGAGGACTCTGCGTTGACTTAGGTTCTGTTTGAACACTTATAAAAATGTAACGCAGTGTTAATTTCCCTTAAGAATGTGGTCCGAGGACACGGCATTGACTTAAGTTCTGTTTGAACACTTAACAGATATGATCTAGTGTTAATTTCCCCTAAAAACGTGGTCCAAGGACTCTGCATTGACTTAGGTTCTGTTTGAACACTTATAAAAATGTAACGCAATGTTAATTTCCCTTAAGAATGTGGTCCGAGGACACGGCATTGACTTAAGTTCTGTTTGAACACTTAACAGATATGATCTAGTGTTAATTTCCCCTAAGAACGTGGTCCGAGGACTCTGCGTTGACTTAGGTTCTGTTTGAACACTTATAAAAATGTAACGCAGTGTTAATTTCCCTTAAGAATGTGGTCTGAGGACACAACATTGACTTAAGTTCTGTTTGAACACTTAACAGATATGATCTAGTGTTAATTTCCCCTAAGAACGTGGTCCGAGAACTTTGCGTTGACTTAAGTTCTGTTTGAACACTTATAAAAATGTAACGCAGTGTTAATTTCCCTTAAGAATGTGGTCCGAGGACACGGCATTGACTTAAGTTCTGTTTAAACACTTAACAGATATGATCTAGTGTCAATTTCCCCTAAGAACGTGGTCCGAGGACTCTGCGTTGACTTAGGTTCTGTTTGAACACTTATAAAAATGTAGCTTAGTGTCAATTTCCGCCGAGAATGCGGTCCGAGGACTCTGGCATGGCGAGTGAAAAAGAAGAGGAGACAGGTTAGGAAATAAGGGCGCTTTCATTAATAATAGTACATTCTAAGGTTATTTACATTCCATAGGTGTGGTACAGTTTTTTCATCCAGGTCTTCGAGGTAGTACGCACCGATGCCCGCTATCGAAGTGATACGGTACGGCTCCTCCCAATTGGGTCCCAGTTTTCCCCAAGGCGGGTTCTTGGTGTTGCCCACGACCTTCCTCAGCACCAGGTCTCCCACTGCGAGGGGCCTTAGCTTAACGTGGGCGTTGTAACCCTGTTTGAGCTTGTTTTGGTAATACGCCAGCTGGACCCTTGCATTTTCCCTTCTCTCATCTATCAGGTCCAGGCTTTTCTCCAGCAACTCGTCGTTACCCTTCGGGTTGAAATAGGTGGTCCTTAGTGTTGGGAAACCGATTTCCAACGGAATCACAGCCTTGGCTGCATAAGTTAACGAGAAAGGAGTTTCCCCTGTCGACCTCCGTGGTGTGGTCCGATAAATCCAGAGGACGTGACGCATTTCCTCTACCCACCTTCCCTTTGCGTCATCCAGTCTTTTCCTGAGACCGTCCAATATGGTTTTATTTATGGCCTCGGCTTGGCCGTTCCCTTGGGGGTAAGCGGGAGTGGAATATTGGTTCTTAATCCCGAGGCTGCTACAGTAGCGCCTGAAGGCCTTGCTATCGAACTGAAGGCCGTTGTCTAACACAAGGGTGTGAGGGACTCCAAATCGAGTGACGATGCTTCTCCAAACGAATTTCTTGACGTCTACATCTCGGATGTTTGCCAACAGTTCGGCCTCGACCCATTTGGTGAAATAGTCTGTGCCGACCAGGAGGTATTTTCTGTTTCCGGCCATTTTTAGGAAGGGGCCCAGGATGTCTAAACCCCACTGAGCAAATGGCCACGGGCTGGTCAGGGGGTTAAGAACCCCGCCAGGCTGATGCGTGTTTGGAGCAAACCTTTGGCATTGGTCGCATTTTCTTACGTATTCCTGTGCTTCCTTTTTCATATTGAGCCACCAGTAGCCTTGGGTGATGGCCCTGTGCGACAAAGACCTGCCTCCGGTGTGACTTCCACAGATTCCCTCGTGCATCTTTTCCAAGAGTGACTCTGTTGCTTCGGGGTGGACGCACAGCAGGTATGGTCCAGAGAAAGACCGCCTGTATAGCTTCCGTTTCTCCGATAGCCAAAACCTTAAGGCTCTCCGTCAGATTTTGTCGGCCTCTCCTTTGTCCTCAGGGAGAGTGTCATCCCTCAGGAATAATGCTACGGGGTCCATCCAGCTCGGACCTACCCTGACGTTATGGACACTGACGGCACCCTCTTTTATCTTGGTGGGCGCATGCAAATCTTCCACCATTATGATCCGAGGAAGGATGTGAGCCGAGGAAGTGGCTAGCGTGGCCAGAGAGTCGGCGTGAGTGTTCTTGCTTCTGGGTACATGCTGTAGGGTGAAGGAGTTGAAATGGGATCTTAGGAGTTTGGCTCGGCTGAGGTAATCCTGCATTCTTCCATCCCTGGCTTCCAACTCTCCATTTACTTGGCCCACAACCAGTTTGGAGTCCGAGTACATGTTCACCCTCTTTCCGCCGAGTTTTTCGACCTCGGACATCCCTTTTAGTAGGGCTTCGTACTCGGCCTCGTTGTTTGTGGCCGAGAAGCCCAGTCTTAGCGATTTTTCAATAATGAGTCCTTCGGGAGACGTGAGGACTAGCCCCATTCCAGAGCCCCTTTGGTTTGATGCCCCATCAATGTACACCTTCCAACGAGCTGGCTCCTCGGGGGAGATCATGCCAACCGTCCTCTCGTTGGCGTTAGATGTTCCGGCTATCCCTTCTAATGAGGGCTCGGCGAACTCGGCTACTAGATCAGCGATGACCTGTCCTTTGACGGCGGTGCGCGGCATGTACTTGATGTCGAAAGCCCCCAAGATTGTCCCCCATTTAGCAACTCTCCCTGTATACGGACCTGAGCGGGAGTTGCGTTAGGACGACGATGGTATGTGCTTGGAAGTAGTGGGGGAGTTTCCGCGTGGCGTGAACCACGGCTAAGATGGCCTTCTCCAATGGCAAGTAACAGATTTCGGCCTCGTGCAATGACTTGCTCACGTAGTAGACAGGCCGCTGTACCCCGTCATTCGCTCGTATCAACACCAGGCTTACTGCATGTGGCGCCACAGCAATGTAGGCGAAGAGGATCTCATCAGCCTTGGGGCTGGACATGATCGGTGGCCGGGAGAGGTACTCCTTGAGTTGTTGGAAGGCCGAGTTACACTCTTCAGTCCATTCGTACCCTTTCCACTTGTTCATCAAGAGGAAAAAGGGTCTGCATCTGTCCGCTAATCGAGAGATGAACCGGCTCAGGGCGGCGATCATTCCCTCTTTGGGATTTCAGGGTGGTTGTAGGCAGTTAATGGCTTTAATCTGGTCGAGGTTGACTTCAATCCCCCTGTGGGTGACCATGTAGCCCAAGAATTTCCCCGAACCGACTCCGAACGAGCATTTAGAGGCGTTGAGGCGTAATTTATGCTTTCTCAGGATTTCAAACACTCCCCTAAGGTCCTCCACGTGGTCGGACGCCTCCTTGCTTTTTACTACCATGTCGTCTATGTACACTTCTATGTTCTTGCCCAATTGCGGCTCGAACATCTTGGTCATCATCCTTTGGTAAGTGGACCCTGCGTTCTTCAGCCCGAAGGGCATTACTTTGTAATTGTAGTTCTCAGTGGGCGTGACGAAAGCGGTTTTCTCTTGATCTTCCAGAGCTAGGGGGATTTGGTGATACCCTTGGAAGGCGTCCAAGAAGCTCATCCGAGGATGGCCCGCGATCGCGTCCACTAGTTGGTCTATTCGCGGCATAGGGAAGGGATCTTTTGGACAAGCCTTATTCAGGTCTGTGAAATCCACGCAGACTCGCCACTTCCTGCTTTTCTTTTTGACAACAACCGTGTTGGCCAGCCATTCAGGATAGAAAACTTCCTTGATAGCCCCGGCCTTTTTGAGCTTTATCACCTCGGCTCTCACGGCGTCAGCGTGCTCTCTGGACGGTCGCCGAGAGGGTTGCTTCCTCGGGGTGGTGGAGGGGTTAACATTCAGGTAGTGACATGCGAAATTCGGGTCGACACCCGGGGCCTCGTAGGCATCCCACGCGAACACGTCTAAATTCTTTCTGATGAACTCGGCCAGTCTCTCCTTCTCCTGGGGGGGTAGTTGAGAGCCGACTTGGAAAAATATTTCGGGGTCATCTGCGATCATTATTTTCTCCATCTCCTCGCACTTTGCCTCTTCGGCGGGCGCACGAGTCGGCAGACCCGAATCCTTTGGTTGCTATAAGTCTTTTTGGATGGAGGCTGAGGGTTCCGCCTCTGGCCGATGTGTTATGGCCGCCACTAAGCACTGCCTTGCCGTGGTTTGGTTCCCGACGATTTCCATGACCTGCCCCCCGGAGGGGAATTTCACCTTTTGGTGCAGGGTGGACGCGACAGCTCCTAGCGTGTGGAGCCAGGGTCTAGCGACAATGGCCGTGTAAGGTGAGTAAATGTCCACGACGATGAAGTCTACTTCCACCACTTCCGGGCCCGTCTGGACGGGTAGCCTAATCTGGCCTTTCGGGATGATCGTCTTTCCGTCAAAGCTTACAAGAGGGGAGGTATATGGCGTCAGGTCCTCGAGCTTTAGGCCGAGCCCCCTGTAGAGGTCGGGGTACATGATCTCGGCGCCACTTCCATCATCCACCATTACTCTCTTCACGTCATATCTACCGATTCTGAGTGTTACTATCAGGGCGTCATCATGAGGCTGTATGGTTCCAATCTTATCTTCTTCCGAGAAGCTCAGGGCTGGCGTGCTCTCTACCCTGGCCCTCTTCGGATTCGAAGTGCTGCCCGCAGGCGAGGGTTGGGCTATAGCCATCACCCTTGACGGGCAGGAGCCAGTCCTTCCTAGGGCTGCGAAGATGACGTTTATCGTTCCCACCGGGGGCCTCATGACCGCGTTCCCCAAAGGCTGATTCTGCGCGCCACTAGTATGGTGCAGCAGGTGTCCGAGACGTCCTTCTCGGACAAGTTGGTCAAGGTGGTTCCACAAGTTCCGGCAATCATCTGTGGTGTGCCCTGGCTCTTGATGGTATCGGCAGTACAGGTTCCTGTTACGCCTTGAGTGGTCGCCCACCATCTTGGGTGGCCATTTGAACAATGGTTCGTGCTTGATCTTCTCCAGGACTTGGTGCATCGGCTCCCAGAACACGGTGTTCACTGCATGCACGTTGGCATTCCCAGGCTGACCCGCGAATTCCCTTCTCAGCCGACTGTCCTTGTATGCGTCCGACCTGAAATCCCTCCGCTCCTAGGGGATAACCTTAGCCTTTCCCTTGCCCTGCAATTAGTCCTCTTCGACTCTCTTGTACGTGTCAATGCGATCCATAAGTTGGTGCACGCGGGTAACTGGCTTGCCTGTGAGGGATTTTCTCAACCCATGTTCGGCTAGCAGGCTGAGTTTGAAGGTGCTGACGGCGATGTCGTTGAGTTCCCCGTCTATTTCGTTAAACATCTCCCAGTATCTGTCAGAGTAGGCTTTTAGGGTCTCTCCCTCTCGCATGGACAGAGACAGCAATGAACCCAAGGGCCGGGGGACCCGGCTGCATGTGATGAATCGAGTGCCGAACGCCCTGGTCAGCTCTTGGAAGGAGTTTATGGACTCGGCTTTTAGCCCATCGAACCACCTCATTGCCACAGGTCCCAGACTGGATGGGAAAATTTTGCACATTAGAGCCTCGTCCTTGGAATGGACCGCCATCTTCTGGTTAAAGTGACTGACGTGCTCCACGGGGTCGGTTCGACCATTATACAGGGTGAACGTTGGTTGGTGAAAGCGTCGTGGGAGCCTCACCCCTTCGATCTTACGTGTGAAAGGTGACTTGGAGATTTGGTACAATGCTTTACTCATGGCATCCTTTCCCGGACCTGTATGAGACGAGCTACTATGCTTACGCTTGCGGTGGGGCTCCCCTTCATGGGAGAAAGACTCGCTTGAGGGAGTTCTCGACCTTCGCCTGTAGTCGTCATCTTCTTCGTCTCCAGAAGAACTGTCTGAGCTGGAAGGGTCTCGCCTCCGCTGTGCAACACGCAAATTTTTCTTTAACTTGTCGATTTGCAACTGCAGGGCCCAATTGTCATTGGATCTTCGAGAGGCATGGCTTCTCGCTTAAGAACGGCTTCTACTCATGTGCATGGTGTGTACACTTCCCTCACGGTCCCTTGCACGCTCTAAGTTCAGGAAACCATTCTGCCGTTCGGACCCTGTGGACTCTGCTGCATGCGGATTCGATCTTGCCATCGCTAGCGTTACGCTCACTATGCTCCAAGGCCTCCCCACAGATGGCGCCAATTGTGGGGACCCGGTTTGAGTGTTGGGCCTAATGTAGCGTATTAGCTCAAACCCAAGTAGCCCAGACAATAAATTTATAGAGAGGTGGGCTGAGAGGCCGGGCCGTAGTGGGTGGTGTGGTGGACCGGTGCTATTTTCGTAATAAAGAAAAGGAAATCACAAGAGCTATTTGTGCAAGGATGTCCTCGGAGAGGTCCGAAGAGATTGATTCTGCCTTTGTTTTACCTCTAAGAGCTTTTCTTACAAGTTTCTTCCTTTCTTTTTGTTTCTTTTCCCCCCCAGCTCAGGGATCCTTTACATTATATATACCCCTCTGGGATAATCCTGAGCCTCCACTTGTTGGTTGTTTACGTCGTCACTTTAATACCCGTCCCATCAGCCACCATGTTCAGCTTTCCGTGAGTCGTGATAGCCAAGGCAACACTGTTTGGGGGTCTCTTCCACATAAATGCAGCCAGGAGGGTAGCTGCCAAGCATTTAATGTGGAGGTCGTAGCCCCTCTCTAGGCGCTCCATGATCCTTCGTTCCTTCCTGTGCCCCCGGGGTGAACGCCTACTGTTAAAGCTCTTCGAATACATGCTTTGACCCATAGAACCAGGCTTGGTGACCGAATAATATATTTGAGGAGGCACTGCTCCTCGGACAGGCCCAAGGCCCAATATTGCAGGCGGGTTTAGGCCCCCACAGATATATTATGCAGATACATTATGTAAATACATAATTTAGAGTAATATTGAAGATTTGTGGTTAACCATAGTTGACAATTAGTATAGCTACAAAAAGAGTAAACAATTAAAAGTTATTATTATTTATACTTATTGAAAATATATTTCCCTGTCAAATATATATATATATATATAGTCAAATGGTTGATATATATATATATGTGTGTGTGTGTGTGTGTGTGTACATACATACGTATGTTACTGTTTATATATATGAACAAGATGAGTGGTAGAGATCATGAAAATTTGACAACTAATTAATTTTGATTGTATCTATTATCAAAATTTTAGTATGAAAACCAAATTTATTTTTGGTTTTTTATTTATGATGATTACATTAGTTAGTTTACGTAATACACATGTTTTAAATTATACAAGAAATATTTTTAAAAAATTGCATACCAAACACCAGAAAACATTCTCAATCTCACTTTCAAGGTCATTACCAAATCCTGGAAAATAAAACAATTTTCTAAAAAATGCGCTTTGAAAAATGAACCCTTTTTTAGAAAACGTTAGTGCTAAAACAAACAGAGCGGTAATGTGCTAAAGAAATTCATGAGATAAAAGAATCCAACTAGATTGGAGCTATGTATGGTCACGTAAGTTACTCTTATCGTAAATAGCAATACTAAGATTGAGTAAATTCTGTTTTGTTGTACTTCTATTTTCACTACACTTCAATTTTGTGATATGATTGTGCCCATCACATGTTAAATTGGACCGTTGCATAATTTGATTAATTAATCAACTTGAATAACTAATTAACTATAACTGAGGTTATCTAAATTTCTCAGCAAATTATAACTAGAAATTCAAAGATATGAATTTTATTTCTTTAGAATGTAATTAGGATTCAAAACCAAACACCTTCTCACTTTAGGCCAATGTAATTCATTTTCAAATAATAAAGTCAAAGTTTTTATTTTTATTTTAAAAAAATTAAGTAGCAACTTCATTACATGTCCCTTAATTTAAGAGGACATATCTGCACTGGAATCTCTATTATGAGATTTGCTACTAGAGAATCCAAATAATCTGTAACTTATTAGGTTGTGGTTCTCACAGCTACCCACTTCTAGCATTCCCCAACAATTCATATGTAGGATTATCTCCATTAAGAGACTAGTGTGGCCTACTTAAAAGTTTATCATGATTATTTAATATTATTATATATCTAGACTTATTTTATTTATTTATTTAATATACGCCAATACATAAATGCACACACTCATATATATATATATATATATATATATATACACATTTATTTTCTTTGGACAATTTTTAATCAACTGGAAATGGCACGAATCTTTTTCAAACACATTTGCATGGGAGATGGGCCAATATCCGAAATTCTGAATTCCCTGCATTAAATTCAATTAATTGAATGATAAATTTATCATCCCCCACCCCCCAACGAATTTGTTCATCATACACTAAAATTAAATTCACTTTTCTTTATATCTCATTGATGCAGTTCAAAGTCTGTTACGAGTTGAAACCCTAGCTTTAATTCCATGATTAGGTTTTACAATCAACTCTTTTTTTCTTTTTCTTTTTCTTTTTCTTTCTTGTTTTGAGTAAAAGGATTTACAATCAACTTTAATTCCCCACCTTTTTAAATATACATCCTTTCTTTCCCTTAGGGAAATAAATATACAAAGAAAATTGGGACAAAGTTGACCTATGCCCATTTTAAAAAAACAATCCAGCATTTTGCTCCTCTTCTCAAACTAATTAGAGAAATGTCCATCTTTTAAAACTCGATTTTCTCAAAATCGAGTTTAAAAAAAAAAAATTCTGGAGCCTTATAGTGGCGTTTTAAGGAGCTTATAATGACGTTTTAAGGATCTATAGTGGCGTTTTGAAACTTGAGCTCTATGAACTCGAGTTATAGGCAATTTTTTTTTTTTTTTTTTTTTTTTTTTTGGCCTATAACTCGAGTTTATGGAGCTCTAGTTCCAAAACGCCACTATAGGTCCTTAAAATGTTACTATAAGCTCTTTAAAAACGCCACTATAGGGATTAACTCGATTTTGAGAAAATCGACTTCCAAAAGAGGGGCATTTCCCTAATTAGTTTGAGAAGGAGGGCAAAATGCTGGATTTTTTGCGTGAAAAGGGCAAAAGCCCATTTTGTCCAAGAAAATTGTATCTCATTCATGCAGGTCAAAGTAGGGGTTTTGTTGTCTTTTGCCTTCTAATTATTTCTTTTTTGGTTTCCTTGACCAATTGGCAAAAGAATCTTGTAGCTTACCCTTTGTTATACTAACTTACTATATCATTTATTTCCTTATCTTTTTTCTCTAATTTTTTTTATATATTTTCTTATCTTCCTTTGTTTCCCCCCCCCCCCCCCCCCCCCAAAAAAAAAGAAAAAAACACATTTCAAATATTATAGTAGTTCGTAGTCTTGTACAAGTATTTCTTCTATATTATAGGTGCCTACACTAGTCTAATTAGTAAAGTTTTTTCATGAGACTTAATTTCAAATTGAATCTCGTGCAAACTAGGGATCGGGGGTTCAAGAGAGAAATAATTTTTTTTTCCCATTGTGTAACCCAACAATTAAAAAAGAAAATCCTTGTAACAAGAATCTTACATCATTTTCAATGGTCAGTTGTAGCATTTCAAACCTTTTTGTGGGGTTTAAATGGGGTCAATCCCCTCCTCAACTTTCATCTAAAAGAACAATAAATATTTGAATTTTTGAATAAGAAAATTCCCAGATGAAATATATTATGATATAATATCATAAAATATCGTATGAGAATAGCATAATGAACGTTTGAAGTTAAAATTATTTATTTACGTGGATTTCAAGTAACTCGTTTAGTAAAGTTTTTTTTTGTTATTGAATAAAAAATTTAAGGTTGGAACTTTATCTACAAATAAATAAAAAATAAAAAATAATGTCTTGATTTGATAATAAAAAATTATTATTATGGAGTAGATGTTATGGGTTACAAATATTCTATTATATTTATTGTCTATAAAAAAATATTTTTATTCATATATTTGTATATAATTTTTTTTTATTAAAAAAAATGTGTACAATGATAAGTATCATAAATTTGGTGTCCTTAATTAGTCACACAAGAGTAGAAGAATTAAAAGCGCACATTAAGGTCATAATTAAGTAGCAAGACAACCGAGGAGAGCAAAATTGAAAGGCCAAAATAAAAGCAGGGGGAACTGGGATTTGCATTGGAGAAATCAGCGGAGCACCCGTGCCTTCTTGGAAAGAATACCAACTAGCACTGCAGACTCTCTCTCTTAATCTACCCTTGCCTTTGCACCCTTATCTATGCAATAACTTCTCTCCTCCATGGAATAAGAGATTTCCAAGAAAATTAAAATTAAAATTAAAATTTTAATTAAAAAAACTTTATTAAAGAAAGCTATATAAAAATTACATAAAGACTCCAAACCCATGCCCCTTCTTTTGCTCCCATGCCCTGTCTCCACGTTAATCACTTCATGTTCTCCATTTTATTTTACATTTGCATGCATGTCTATGATTAGAAATTTTATTTTCCATGAAATCAATTCCTGCTTACTAATTAAGTGTCCTTTTAAGTTGATATATCCTAGCAGTGTTTTTAATAAATAAATTAAGATATTCATAGTTCAAATCTCCTACCCTTCATCTATTAAATTAATATAAATAAAAAAAAGGAAATTCTCTAAGCAAAGCACTCATCTATGTGTGAAATTTTAATTTTAATTTATTTTTTAGATAGAAGACAATTTACAAGATCACATTATATATTGAACATTCATATAATTAGTGTTGCGATTTTACCATACCCTTCTTTTAGTACACACTCCACATACTTTTTTAATTATATGTATATGCCGACAACAAATAAAATAAAAGCTTATGGTTACTTACGGTTTGGACCCACCAAATTTTGTGGATTTCAATGGGAGAGAGAGAGAGAGACAGAGAGAGAGAGATGGGATTTGGGCTTTCATTTGTCCAATATTATAAAAAAAAAAAAAAAAAATGCATGCCTCATGCGTGTCTGTGTTTGTCCCTTATTATCTCTCAAATAGAATTCTCTCATAAGCTAACAAGCCCTAGGAATGCTCATTCTCGTCTCTTTCTTGGGCTTTTCATTCATCTTGATTTGATTAAATCCAAAACCCTAGTAGGCTTGGAAACTCTGTTTGGGATTCAAACCTTTTTGACTTTGACCACCTTAACTTAAATCTTCCCCTTCTTTACATTTGAACAACCCAAATATATATATATATATATATATATATATATATATAAATTAAGAAAAAGAAAACTACATGTTACTTCTTGAACTAAATGCAAGTGATCAGATAGTATCTTGGATTCAAGTGTTTACTCCATATATAGATAGCTACGTTGATCTTCTCTCTTGACGTGTGTGTGTATATGTGCCAAATCTCTCTCTCTCTCTCTCTATATGGTGGCATATATGCGTGAACTTATTATGTAAACAACTTGTTATAACATACACTTTTGCGTGTGACTTAATTAAGGTACTCTTCTTCCGCGTGTATGGTGTACCACCTTGCTTAATTTGCATTTCTTTTTTCTTTTCTTTTTTAATCATTCTGAGAAGGTAAGAATTTGATTTGTCTGGCTACTTGCACAAGTGGGGTGAATGAAATAAGCTTTTTGATTATATATATAAATATTTATATATATATATATATATATATATATATAGTATTCCATTTCCATGTAATACAAGATTTACGGTAAAGTTTAATTCATAAACACTTTCTTTATAAAAATAGCAATGATGGACAAGCAGCCTTAGCTAGCTCGATCAGGATACAAACAGGACTAACAACACTAATAAAATAATATATAATGCCTAAAGTACATATAGTTTTTTTATTATAATATTTTGGTGAGTATTTTTTCTTGCTCTCAAACTCAAGTTTTCTACGGCCTTTTACACATTAAATTTCTTTTTTTATTCTCAAAATGAAGCATAGTCTTTTTCTTTCTTTCTTTCTTTCTTTGGTCAAACAGCTGGCAAGAGTAATCAATTTACATTTTTGGTTATCAAAATTCTCTAACATTTCTAAATTTTAATTTTAGAAAATACAAGTAAAATTCGTACTTATTTTTCTGTTAAGTTTTCAAAATACATTGGAATTAATTGCAAACTATCCTTTTTTTTTTTTAATATTAGACTACTAGTCGTATTACTTATACCATTTTGTGTGATGGAATTATATAAATTAACCTCAAAACTCAAAAGGTAGCACAAACTTAAGTTGGTTAATGTTGGGTGCAAGCTGGCACCAAAGTCCAGCCCATGTGAAACTCCTTAATAAGCTAAGCCCAAATGATGAGGACTTTTATTTTAACTTGAAATAGGAGACACGTGGAAAGTCAACACTCAATATGTTCCTAGGAGTGTGAGGCGGCAGAATTGAATATATAAAAGGCACGTGTGTGGTGTGCTAAAGAGCAGAACACAAACAAGAAGAAAAAGTAGGTGCCGCACAGTAAAAAATAAAAATAAAAGGGGTGGGTGCCGCGTAGTGAAAAAAAAAAAAAAAAAAAAAAGGTTGTTGTCTTTGAGAAAGATAATTTGTGTATGCGAGAGCAAAGAAAAATAAGTGGTTTTTTTTCTTCAATTGTGAGATATACACAAATATAATTGTAATTGATTTGATAATATTGAAATTATTATGAGTTTGTCCCGTAGTTTTTCCCTTTAAAGAGAAAGGATTTTTCACGTAAATATTTGTATTCTTGTGTGTAATTCCTATTTTGGATTGCTAATATTTGTGATAATATTAATTGAAACCCAACAAGTGGTATTAGAGCTAAGGTTAGAGTGGAAGCAATGGTTGGAGAAGAAGGCATGGGTTCAGGAATTGAGAAATTTGATAGAACAGACTCCGCGTATTGGAAGATGCAAATTGAAGATTATCTTTATAAGAAGAAATTGCATCTGCCTCTTTTGGGAACGAAACCTGAAACTATGAAGGATGAAGACTGGAACCTTCTTGATAGACAAGTATTGGGAGTTATTTGATTAACTCAGTCAAGATCAGTTGCGTACAATGTTGTGAAAAAAAATATTATAGTGGATTTGATGAAGGCTTTATCTAGCATGTATGAAAAGCTGTCGACTAACAACAAGGTATATCTGATGAAGAAGTTATTTAATCTGAAGAAGACAAAAGGCATTCCTGTAGTGCAGCATCTGAATGAGTTCAATACAATCACAAATCAATTATCCATGGTGGAAATTGAATTTGATGATGAGGTTCGTGCATTGATACTTTTGGCTTCTTTACCAAACGTTGAGAAGCCATGAGAATGGCGGTGAGTAATTCTGTAGGGAAAAGCAAACTCAAATATGATGATATTTGAGTTTTGATTCTAAGTGAAGAGGTTCACAAGAGAGATGCAAATATAGACAACGCACAAGATCAAGCTTTTGTCACGGAGAACAAGAGTAGAGGTAGAAGCAGAGGACCTAATGATCAAAAATTCAATGGTAGGTCACAAACAAGAGATAGATCTCAGTTCAAGGAAACTAGAGATTGCTTCCATTGTGGGAAAAAGGGTCACTTAAGAAGAGATTGCTGGCATTGGAATAAGGAACAAAATAAAGGAAAATATGAAAAGAATGATAGTGAGAAAAATACTACAGCTGCTCTGATTGATGAGGATGTTGTGGTGCTCTCTATTGAAGAGCAAAAGTGTGAGCATGTTGCTAATAATGATGTTGAGTGAGTCGTTGATTTTGCAACCCCTCACCATATTATCCATACGAAGGGGTTGCTTACCATGTACAAAGCAGGAGACTTTGGTACAATGAAGATGGGTAATTCTAGTTACTCAAAAATTGTGGGAATTGGTGATGTGTGCATTGAAACCAATGTTGATAGCACTATGATGTTGAAGGATGTGCGACATGTTACAGATTTAAGGATGAATGTGTTTTCAACATTGGCTATGGATTGAGCGGGTTATTGTAACTACTTTGGTAATGGAAGATGGAAACTTACTAAGGGGCATTTGGTTGTTGCAAGAGGACATGCATGTTGCGATTTGTACAGGACTCATGTGAAGACCTGTTAGAAGAAGTTCAATGAGATTAAAAATTTTGAGAAGACTCCAAAGATGAGTGTTGGGATTAATGGTGTTGAAACCAAGAGGGTGAAATTCTCATTTCCTAATAGTGTTAAGGCTATATGGGATGATGGTGAAGTGAAAGATCCTAGAGGTCTTGAGCAGGAGGAGCAATATCTCCCACTAAACATAGTTGAATCTCATGAGAAGAGGACTACTGGAAAACATCATACTGTTAGCTTTAAGAATAATTGGGCTTCTGATGAGGGAGAACCAATGGATTGGATTAAGGATATCCAAGATGAGATCAATGATTTGAGGTTGAAAGGGATTGACATTGATGAGGTGTTCTTAGTGTTGGTGAAGATAATGAAGAAGGTCAAGCTTGGAGTCAGCTTGACCGACATGGAATTGAATTGAAGAGGTAGATTGAAAATCTCCTCCTATTGGTAGGCTGGAGGGGGAGATTGTTGGGTGCAAGCTAGCACCAAAGTCCAGCCCACGTGAAGCTCCTTAATAAGCTAAGCCCAACTGATGAGGACTTCTATTTCAACTTGATATAGGAGACATGTGGAAAGTCTACACTCCATATGTTCCTAGCAGTGTAGGACGGCAGAATTGAATATATAAAAGGCATGCGTGTGGTGTGCTAAAGAGCAAAACATAAACAAGAAGAAAAAGTAGGTGCTGCACAATGAAAAAAAAAGGTGGGTGCCGCATAGTGAAAAAAGAAAAGAAAAAGGATTGTCATCTTTGAGAAAGATAATTTGTGTATGTGAGAGATAAGAAAAATAAGAGATATTTTTTTCTTTAGCCGTGATACATACACAAAAATTATTGTAACTGATTTGATAATAGTGAAATTATTTGGAGTTTGTCCCGTGGTTTTTCCCTTCAAAGAGAAAGGCTTTTACACATAAATATTTGTGTTCTTGTGTGTGATTGTTATTTTGGATTGCTAATATTTGTGATAATATTATTTGGAACCCAACAGTTAATTCATGAAGTTACGTATGATTCGTGAGAGATTTTAAGGATTAGAAAAGCTTGAATGAAGGAGTTATGATTATAGCCATTTAACGTAGATATGAAAGACTGAAATTGAGCTTGAAAATAAAGTGAGAAAACCTGTGATCGGCTAAAGCTAATCTAATAGTTTAAATTACATATTTGGTTCCTAACTTTTCAATTGTGTCAACTTGGTCTATAACTTTTCTGTACCATGTCAATTTAGTCCATGTTATTTTCTCTTAGATGGAAATTGCTGACGTAGCAAATGGCTAAAAAAAATAGTTTATTTTGATGTGGCAATAAATTAATTTTTACTTTGGTCATTTGCCAAGTCAGCAATTTCTATCCAAGAGATAATAGCAATAGGGATGGCAATTTTGCCCTGCCCCTCCTTGCTTACCCCGCGCAGGTTTTGTCCACCCCGCAAAGTGGTGGGGCAGGGATGAGGTGTGATTTTAGCCCTACATGAGGTAGGGCGGGGATAGATTTAGACTTTTTAAACCCACCTCGGCCCATGTTTATAAGGGTTATAATTATAAATTTTTTATACCCTAAAACCTACTATTTAAACAAACGTATCAATATTAGCTTATTTTATTTTGCCCAACATGGCTTAGTGCCTCTATTTTCTCTCTAGCAAGGTTGGAAATAAGGTACCAATTTTGTTATGTATTAGTAGTTTGGATTATTTTGTTATGAGTTATACCCTGAAATTTTTATTTATGTTGTAATATTGTCTTGTTAAACAATTGGATAATACTATTTAGTTTTTGCTAAAAATTAGTTTGATTTAATGAGATAAATTTAGTTTTAATTTCAAGTATGTTTTTATTAATGAAACATGTTTTATTAAAAAAAATTTGTAATTGTTGTTGGCCAAATTTAACTAGGGGTGGCAATTCCTATTCGCGGGTTGGGTTTATGTCGTGTTGAGTCATGAGTATTTAGCTATATAGGTTGACCCGAACTAGACCTGTTTACTAAACATATCAGGAATCCTCAACCCGAACACGACCTATTTATTAAACAAGTCAACTCGACCAAACACGTTTAACTCGTTTAATTAACAAGTCATATAAAGGTGAATACAAATAACCTGTTTTATGATCTATTTAATTAATGGGTCATACCTAACCTATATAATTTTTATCAATTCTCATGTATATAAAATTAAAATACAATTACAATTATAAATATAGTATTTCTAAATATATATATATATATATATATAGTAATAAACATATAAAAACAACCATAAATTAAGTAATAATATCAAAATAGCTAATAAGTTTATAAGTTAAATGGGTCAGATAGGTTCGCATGCTAAACACGAACACGACCTGTTTATTAAACAACTGGTTAGCTATGTCAACTCGAATATGACCCAAATCTGTTTTGCCTTAACTCATGACCTGTTTATAAACAAGTTAATCGTGTCAGGTTCGCAGGTCATGTCAGATTTTGCCAACCTTAAATTTAACAAGAAGTAGAGTTTTATGAGGTGGGACTGGGTTTCGCGGGGCCCAAAGGGAAGGGGAAGGGCAAGAAAAGTTTATCTATCATGTAGGGGTGGGCAAGGCTGAGGCAAGACAAAACCATGTAGGGTAGGGTGAAGACCCCATCCTTCGGCCTCACCCCACTCCATTACATCCCTAAATGGCAAGGACTAAATTGACATGGTAATGCAAGGTTAAGGGCCAAATTTGCACAATTGATATGTTAGAGACCTAATTGAAATATGGTGTGAAAAATAGGGACCAAATACGTAGTTTACCTAATCATTTTTTTTTTATACAAGATAGAAATTCTACTCTAGCCTAATCTAAGTATATATATGTGTGAAGCTCCCTCCGAGAGACTTGAACGCCGACCCTTACCCCCCACGCCCTGCAAATACTTATATTTGTGGAGTGACCACCGCACTAAAGGTGCGCAGTTTATTGAATTTTTTTTCCTTTAATCTTCTCTCACTACAAACAACAAGGGCTATAGCCGCATTTAAAAAACGCAGCTATAGGCCCGAAAAACATAGCTATAGGCTGAGCTGCATTTTCTATAGCCACGTTTCCAAAACGCGACCTATTCTGCGCGACAATAGCCCCCTATGGGACCTATAGTCTCGTTTTTATAAACACAGCTACAAATCACCCTATAACTGGGTTTTTTACCCCCTAAAGCTGCATTTTTCCACAACCCATAAGTTGAGACCTATAGCTGCGTTTTGTAAAAAACGTGGCTATAGACCCACTTTGAGCTGCATTTAAAACGCAGCTATAGGTACAATTTTGGCTTGGTTTTAAAAACGTGGCTAAAGCCTTCTACAGCTGCGTATTTGAAACGCATTTATAAGTTTTTTTTAAACAAAAAAAAATTTTGGATTTTTTTCCCCCCCCAAAAAAATTCAAAATTCAAACAAAAAAAAAATTCAAAATTAAACACAAACCCAAAAAATTCAAAATCAAATACAAACCTAGAAAATTCAAAATCAAACACAACATACTCACAATTCAAACACACCCAGAATTTTCAAAATCGAACACAATATACTGACAATACAAACACAACGTGCTCCAAAATATAAGAACGCAAACCTATGAATCTCCTCTCATTCAACAAAACCAACCCAAATCTAACACTAAATCCATTCAAGGAACACAAAAGCGCAAGCTTAGAAACACAAAAGAATAAGTTTAAGAACACAACCCATTTAAACATAAGCACAATATCAGCAACACAATAGCACAAATTCAAGCATAGATCCAAAAAATTCAAAATCAAAACTCAAATCCAAATCAAGACATAGACACAAATATTGCTAGAATATCCACTTGATTCAAAATTTTCAGCTTCTCCTCCATTTTCTTACTAACTAAACATAAAATAACAAAAAAAAAAAAAAAAAAAACTAGATATATAGACAAATCAGTGTGCTTGAGATGAAGAAAAGAAGAAAGAAAGAAAGAAGAAGAAGAAGTAGCTGCAAAGAAACAAAGAAAAAAAAAGTTGTGCTGGAGTGAAGAAGGAAGAAAAAAAGAAAAAAGAAAGAAAGAAAGAAGAATGCGTGACTTGCAGAAGAAAGGAGCCAAAAAAAAAAAGAAAAAAGAAAAAGAAGCAGCAGCTCCTAAGAAAGAAAAAAGTTACGCTGGAGTGAAAAAGGAAGAAAAAAAAAAAAGAAGAAGGAAAGAAAGAAGAATGAAGAAAGAAAAAAGAAAAGGAAGAGAAAAGAAAGAAAAGATGAGAGTGGGGGTAGGTGGGAAAGTGTACGTGGGAAGCTGAAGAAATAGTTTTTTTTTTTTTTTTTTGGTGTTACATATAGCTGTGTTTCTGGAAAACGCAACTATAGGTCCCTCTTAAAAAAATTGTTCGGACCTATAGCTGCGTTTTAAAATGCAGCTATAGCTAACCTATATCCGTGTTTTTAAAAACACGCTATAGGTCGCCCTAAAATATATTTGGTTGGACCTATAGCTGCATTGTTTAAAAACGTGGCTATAGCTAACTTGTAGCTGCATTGTAAAACGTAACTATAGCAAACCTATAGCCGCGTTTTTAAAAACGCAACTATAGGTCCTCCTTTATAAAAATTATTCTGCTAGACCTATAGCCGCGTTTTTAAAAACGCAGCTATAGGTCCTATATATCTGAGGCCATCCTTTTTTCTCCTATTACCTATAGCCGCATTTTTAAAAAATGCAGCTATAGGTCTCCCTTTATAAAAATTATTCTGCTAGACCTATAGCCGCGTTTTTAAAAATGCGGCTATATAGGTCCTCTGTCCTTTTTTGTGTTACCTATAGCCGCGTTTTTAAAAATGCAACTATAGGTCCAATATATTTGAGGCCATCCTTTTTTCCCCTATTACTTATAGCCGCATTTTTATAAACGCGGCCATAGGTCCTTTGTTAAAATAATTATTCAGCTGGACTTATAGCTGCGTTTTTTAGACGCGGCTATAGGTTAAGTCTATAGCCGCATTTGTAAGAAACGTAGCTATAGGTCCTCTTTTGGCCGCGTTTTTTGTAGTGTCTCTCCCTCATAAAGTTAATTTCAATTTTTTTCATTCAAATTTTAAAATTATAATGTCATCTTCTCTCTCCCTAGTAAAGAAATTACATACGTAAAAGACGGAGTGCTAATGTGAAATTATAAAAAATAAATAAACTAAAAGGGCATGGATTTAAATTAATGTGACATGAAATCTAGTTAATTTAACAACAAATAGATGGAAACAGGCGGTTTGATGAAATTGATAGCTTTAAAAAATTTTAATGATAAAATTAAAACTATTTAAATTTGTAGAGACAAAATCGAACAAAGATCAAATTCCATGATCGGGTGAATTTCATCCAAATCTGAAAGTTAAAGGTTGAACTTGCTCTTATGGATATATGAGGACAAAATTTTACCATAATAAAAAATATAAAAAAAAACTTAAGACCTCTCTCTCTCTCTCTCTCTCTCTTGATGCAGTTGTAGTCTATCTAAAGCTAGTGTTCAAGGGTCTCTCTATTAAGATAAGATGGGTGTTTCTATTTTGGAGAAACTATATTGTTGGTCCTTAAAATTAAAATTTTCCTATCAAACGCTTTTATTCCCTAAGGTTTCAAGTGAGCGCTATTGATCTTTGAAATTTTAAAAAAAGAACACTATTAGTCCCACCATTAACTTCAGTAACTTTTCTCAAAAAAAAAAAAAAATTCAATTACTTTATTTGTTTATGTGTCTAACAGAAAATTGACATGGCATATCTTAAGTGATGTGACAACCTATTTATTATTAAAAACTTATACATCACATTTACCGAGTAAACCCAAATAATGTAAGTAATCAACCCATCAAACCGGTTCCTTC
Organism: Lithocarpus polystachyus; assembly: GCA_033629205.1. Classification (NCBI taxonomy): domain Eukaryota; kingdom Viridiplantae; phylum Streptophyta; class Magnoliopsida; order Fagales; family Fagaceae; genus Lithocarpus; species Lithocarpus polystachyus. Next base: position 61,982,939 of record CM066162.1, on the reverse strand, counting down.
TCCAAATTCAAAATTCCTAAAATAAATTTTTCGTTTCCTCCGTGCTTTCTTGGAATTTATGAAATAAATCTGGATGAACATACAATGTTTGTTGCATGCATATAAGAACAATGTTTATCACAAATTGTTACAGACCAGGTCCAGCTCTAAAATTAAATAATAGACAAATTTGTTGTATCCATGTTCTACGAATAAGAAGAAATTCCCAAACTAGTGCATATCTCCTTGAGTACAAGGTATGCCCACAAAAACTATATTAGATATGAGGAGCTGATGCACTAAGCTTCATTTTTAAAGCAATATTAGATTTGGTGTAAAAACAAATCAAGCTAGTGAAAGGGGATCGAATTCATAGATTGAGATGAGCCTCTTGAGGAATGCAATGGTTTCGAACCCAAATTCGGCGGTTACCTCTTCCCATAATAGCTAGGAGTTTCTCCAAATTCAGGGATTCTATGCTCTGTTTGGATACTGCTTATTTGCTAAAAACTAAAAACTTATTACTGAAAACATTGTAGTAAAATAAATTTTAAACTATAAATAGTGTCGTGGGACCCACGGCTAATCTGCTTAGGTGCTTTTTTTGAAGTTTGGCTGGGCTATGAACAATGCGGTGGGACCTAGCCAAAAAACGCAAAACGCCTAATAATCCTTAGGCAAACACACGCTTAGATTTTGAGAAAACAGAGAAGAAAACTCAATCTGAGAACTTTGCATTTGGAGAAGGACCTGGTTTTAATGGGTTATTTGGGATTATTCTTATATATATATATATATATATATATATATATATATATATATTGTAGGAAGAAGGGGCCCAGGAATGCAAATTAGGCCTAGGCCTTGTCTAAGAACACTCATTGGTCCGAGGACAAGTAAACATTGATGATGGTGTAAGAGCCAGAGCTTCGTGGGCAAGTTGCGACTGGGAAAGCTTAGGAAAGTAGTCCGAAGAGGAGTACATCCTCTGCCAAGCGAAGCAAAGGTCAAAGGGTTCATGCTGTTATTCAGATTGACCTCCCAGAATACTCTATTGATAAGGATATGCTTTACAGAAACATAAAACAACGGGAAAGCTAAGAAATATCTAAAGAGAAAGCTACTACCACCGCATTGAATGCTCTATAGCTAACTTTCTGGCCGCATTAATGAGGAAGTGATGCCTGAACAGTAACTTTCAGCCTTACAACTACTACTCAAAAACTTTAGGAAGGTGCTGATGGGACAAGGATCAACACCAACAATCTGATCTACACGTGGAAGGTGGAGATGAAGGGGGGAAGATAGTATAAAATAGAAGAGATACCATGAAAGGAGAAGGGGGCAAGAAAACTAAAAGAAAAACATTGTAGCAATCAAGAGCTGAACTTGTAATCACACTCGAGAGAAATATATAAGAATTGATCTTCTCGGACTGTGCCGATGATGATTTTCTTTAGATTGAACCAGTCTATCTTCATTTTCTTGTCATTTGGATACACTTCGATCGTTGACTGATTCATTAAAACCCAGTTTTCCAACCTACTCTCTACAAATTCATTGTATTGGGCTTTTTGGGCCCAAGTCCATTTATCCTTTGGGTAAGGGACTCAAATCTGGTCCTTACATATATATATATATATATATCTATATAATTATTTGGGATTATTATGATGTTTATATATAATGTGATCTGTAATTTTTTTAAATAATAAATCGGTTGCCACATCAATTCTTCGTTAGACACATAGGTAAACAAATTTACAGAAGTTAACTGAAGGACCAAAAAAGCTCATGTTTTAAACTTTAGGAACTAGTAGAAACTTCAGGGACCAAACTTTAAGGACCAACAATGTAGTTTCGCCTGTTATTATTAATCCTATAACATGGAATTTTCAGTATTTGATTTGAGCACAAACATAGTAAACTCAGGCTCTCTTTGTGCCCATGGAATTATACAATCGCGTTATGGAGAACTTGCAAAAGGTTGCATATAATACAACTAATAGTTGCAAGACTAAATTGATCACTCTAGGGCAATTTATGGACAATGACTAGCTTAGAAACTACAAATGAGTATTGTTGCTAAAAATAACTTTTGGTGGAAATTATTTTCAGCAAAAGCACTACTTAAAGAGAAATCAAAACTTCATATATTTGAAGAATATGAATTACACTTTTCCACCTCTAACTTTGAAGAATATGAATTACACTACTTAAAGAGAAATCAGAAGTTCATATATTTGAAGAATATGAATTACACTTTTCCACCTCTAACTTTCATGAGTTCATCATCCCATTTATAGTCTCCTCCCAACTCCTGAATTTTCATGCCCACATCCATTGGAATAACCTTGGCCAATTTAGGCCCATATAGCCAAAATGTGTGCAGCTAGCCGAGCAGATAAGGAAGTCTCCAAGGTATACCGGGAACAAAAGGTAATGCCTTAGGAGAATTCGCCTGCCAAGCATCATGATCTAGTTTCTGGCACAAGTTTCTAGGAGGTCATGTCAACAACAGAAGGTGGATTCCCAGTGACAGGTGATACAATACGGAGGGACCCACTAACATGCCAAATATTCCTCCATCATGACTACCCCATTGAAAGAAAGGTATAAATAAGAAGGGAGGAATAAAGAGAGGGGGTTGGAAAAATTGGGGAGAGAAACACAAGAGAAGAAAGACACATTTTGGGGGAGAAGGAAGTATTGTTCAAACTTCAAAGAAGGGGCTCGGTTGGGTGATAGCCTTCACAGTTGAGCTAAAATTAAAATAGTTTAGCACTAAGGACTCACTATAACATCATCAGTGACATCACCATTCATCTTTTTGGACCTCCCATTATGGGATAAGCCTAACCTAGAGTACATGTAAATTGGGGGTCTAGGCCAACAGCCAAGGTTACCGGGAATGGACCATTGCAATTGGCATCGTTTGTCAGAAACTCCTACTATGCTGAAGGTCTAGAGGTCGTAGAGGTAGCTACGCGATGGGTTGGTGAGGGGTCGGTGGGGTCCGATTGGAACCTATCTAGGGGCTCATCCCAGGCCCTTAGGTTGGTAGAGTAAAAGCGCAGGAGGGAGCGCTGCAGCTACGATGGACAAGAGACTTAGGATGACTTACATACAGAGTCATCCAGAAGAGAAAGAACAGTTTTATGTGCCAGAAGGTTCGTACCATAGTGACTGGGACTACGAATTGGAAAATCTACGACAGCAAGTTAGGGAGTTGGAGTTGGAGGCTAGGAGCCAACAACAAAGAAGGTCCCCCGAGGGATCGTCCTATGACCACGGCTCGGGAAGCGGTTATACTGGGACATCATCACATCAAAGTCATTCTTGGTTGTTTAGGGACAGGTCAACCAAGTCCAGAGATAAAAATTTGGTATCACTAAGGAGAGAAAGGGATGGGCGCCAAAACGCCGCCATAAACGCCATGAGCCGAGCATTAAGGAGGATAGCTCGATCACTTTTTTTCGAGGAAATAGAATGCATCGAGTCGCCAAGACACTTCACTCGCCCACTGTTCACTTGTTATAGCAACAAGACGAACACGAGATCCTCGAAATGATGGGCTACTATGCAAGGTGTTCCCTTTTAGTCTCGACCACACGGTGATGAAATGGTTCAATAGTCTGAAGAAAGGATTTATCCACAACTTTGCTGAGGTCATCCAAGCCTTTAGAGCCAGGTTTGTAACTTGTAGCCAAGAACTGTAGCCTCTCAATGCGTTATTATCGATGGCCATGGCGAGTGGGGAGACTTTCCAGTCTTATTCAGATAGGTATTAGGAGCTATATAATAAGATCAAGGGAGACAACGAACATGTGGCCGCGAGCACTTTCAAACTAGGGCTACCCCTTCAGTCTAAGCTAAGAGACTCCTTGACCATGCACTAGCTGAAGAGGACCATTGAAGAACATAAGAGACTAGAGGATGACAGGATACAAAATAAAGGGAAGGCCCCTGCTACATTTCAGTACCAAAAGGAATCCCAAATTAGGGGCTTTCAACAAAGGCTCAGAAGGGAGGCCAGGGGGGCCATAAGGGGTGAACTTCGCTTTTAAAAAGCCTATGCATAAAATCTTGGAGAAGATCAAGCATGAGCCTTGTTTCTGTTGGCCTGGTAAAATGAATGACGATCTAGCCAAGAGGAACCAGAATCTATACTGTGCTTATCACCGAGAAAAAGGGCATACCACTGAGTAGTGCAGAACATTCAAGGATTACTTGGAATCGTTGGTCAAAGCAGGGCATTTGAGAAAGTATGTGGTCAATTAAGGGAGCAATATTACAAGACAGACATCAGGAAGCCGAGGAGGAACAGTGCCACCTCCCCTCGGCATAATCGAAGTCATACACGTCGTATTGATTAGAGTCAATACTAGCCGTTGAAGGAGGATACTTAGCATAACTCCCCAACAGGAACCGAGGGCAGTTGACTACCCCAGGAAGAAGCTTAAATCAAGTAGGGAAAGGATAGCTTTTGATGATGACAACCTTGAGGGAATGACACAATCGCATAATGACACGCTAGTTGTGACCCTTAGGATTGGGGCTTCCTTATGAAAAGAGTAATGATTAACCAAGGGAGTAGGGCGGAGATCATGTACCCTGATTTATATAAGGGTTTGGGTTTGAGAGATGAGGACTCACCAAGTATGACACCTCGTTAGTAGGATTTTATAGGAAGATTGTGATGCTCACAAGACAGATCAAGCTCCCTACAGTGATCGAAGTGAAGGAGCTGATGGTGAATTTCATAGTGGTTCATGCTTTCACGCCGTACACGGTAATCTTGGTACAATAGTAAATTCATGCCATGGGGACCATGCCATCCACACTGCACTTGAAGGTGAAGTTCCTTACCAAATAAGGGATAGTAGTGGTGAAGGGAGATTAGAATGTAGCTCGACAATGCTTAGTGGCTGCGATCAATAATGAGATCAAGTAGAATGAGCAAATAAAGTCGAACCCTTTATAGCAATCATAGAGCGCCCAAATATTCCAATGGGTTTGACAATACAGAGGAGTTGGATGAAGTCCGCATTTGACAAGTACTTTCGGGTAGGTAAGAGCCTTCCAATTGAGGATTGGGTGAAATTGTTATTGTCACTAGTCCAGAACTTAGATGTCTTTGCATAGGGCCCATACTAGGTGCCCAAGGTAGACCCGGAGTTCATAGTTCATTAGCTAAATGTGGACCCCTCGTATCCCCCTAAGAAGCAAAAGCCGAGGAGGTTGGCCAAACCTTACATGGAAGTCGTAAAGGAGGAAGTGGAGAAGTTGAAGCAAGCCAGGGCTATAAGAGAAGTATTCTTCCCAGATTGGCTAGCCAACACGATGGTGGTGAAAAAGAAGAATGGTAAGTGAAGGGTCTGTGTTGATTTGATAGATTTGAATAGAACATGTCCCAAGGACCTTTTCCCTATCCCTAAGATTGACGAGTTGGTGGATGCCATGTACAGCTACTTGAGGATGAGTTTTCTAGACGCCTTCTAGGGATATCACCAGATTGCCTTGGCTCTTGAAGACCAAGAGAAGACGTATTTCATCTCTCCAGAAGGTAATTACCATTACAAGGTCATGCCTTTTAGTCTAAAGAATGCCGAGGCAACTTACCAGTGAATGGTTACACGAATGTTTAAGTTGCAGATCGGTAAAATAATGGAAGTGTATATTGACAAAATGGTAGTCAAGAGTAAGAAGTTTGAGGAGCACGTATTGAATTTGACTAAGGTGTTTGAGATATTGTGGCACCACAGATTGTGCCTCAATACGGCTAAGTGGGTGTTCAGGGTGGGATCTAGGAAGTTCCTTGATTACATGATAGCTTGCCGAGGAATCAAGGTTAACCCCGACCAGATAAGCATAATCCAACAGCTCAGTCCACTGAGGAACTCGAAGGAAATGTAGAAGTTCACAGGAATGATAATAGCTTTGAATCAGTTCGTATCTAAGTCGGCTGACAGATGTCACCCCTTTTTCCAACTATTGAGGAAGTGGAAGAGATTTCAATGGACCGAGGAATGTGACAGTTCTTTCCAAAGCTTGAAGCTCTACCTTGCTCACCCACCAATTTTATCTAGTCCTGAGCCTAGCGAAGACTTGTACATGTACCTGGCTGTGTCCGAGCATGCGGTGAGTGCAGTGCTGATCAGAGTTTAGAAGGGTATGCAAAAGCCAGCGTGTTATGTTAGCAAAACCTTGGTAGACTCAAAAACCCAATATTTTCCTTTGGAAAAGATAGCTTTGGCCTTGGTGCATGCCACGAGGAAACTCTCGCACTACTTTTAGGCTCACATAGTGTACGTTTTGACTGAGCATCCTCTACAATCATTATTGAAAAGGTTGGACTTCATGGGGAGGATAGCTAAATGGGGTACAAGACTGGGTTCTTTTGATGTCAGGTATAAGCCAAGGAATGCGATCAAAGGGCAAATGCTGGCTGACTTTGTAGTCGAGTTCACTCCGGAGGTTGGAAATGCACGTAGGGTGTGCCAAGAATCAGTTCAGCCATGGAAGGTGTATGTGGATGGGGCGTCGAATTCTCAAGGCTCTAGGATAGGAATAGTGATAGAGTAACCAGAGGGTATAAGAGTAGAACATTCACTCAAACTGGGCTTCCAGGCCCTTAATAATGAAGCTGAGTATGAAGCATTGGTAGTCGAGCTCTAAGCAGCGGTGAAGGTAGGAGCTATAGAGGTGGAAATATGTTCTGATTCACATTTAGTGGTTAGTCAAGTCAGAGGAGATTTTGACATGAGGGATCTAAAAATGGCGGATTACTTGAAACTAGTCTGTTTGCTGCAAACACAATTTGGATCAGTGACGGTGACCCAGATTTCTAGGGGACATAACAACCATGCGGATTCCCTAGCCACCCTAGCTTCGTCTGTCGAAAGTTCTATACCTCAGATCATTTCAGTGGAGTCTTTGGAGTCCACGAGCATCACTCATCGGGAGAATTGCCAAGTCATGGCTGTAGCTGTTTCTCTAAGCTGAATGGACCCCATCATTTCATTCATTTCAGACAGAACTCTCCCCAACAAACATAAGGATGTTGAGAAGATACAGAGGAAACCTACCAAATTTTGGTTATCGACTGAGAAGAAGTTGTACCGGAAATCATTTGGTAGGCCTTATTTTTTGTGCGTGCACCTGGAAGCTATGAACGAACTTCTCGCTAAGCTTCATAAAGGAGTGTGTGGGAGCCATACAGGGGTCGGTCCCTAGCTCATCGGGAAATGACTCAGGGGTATTGGTAGTCGAATATGTAGAGGAATGCAATGGAGTACATTAAAAAATGTGATCAGTGTCAGAGGCACGCACTAAACATCCATTAACCGAGAGGAGTTCTTAACCCAATTTCTAGCTCTTGGCCTTGCGCATAGTGAGGGCTAGATATCATGTGCCCTTTCTCAAAGGCCACCAGGAATAGAAGGTTTGTAATAGTGGTGACTGATTACTTTACTAAATGGGTAGAGGTCGGGCTTTAGCGAACATCCGTAACATCGACGTAAAGAAATTTGTTTGGAAGAACATTGTGACTCGATTTGAAGTACCAAAGACGTTGATCTTAGATAATGGGTTGCAATTTGATAGCAAGGGCTTTAGAAAATATTGCAGTGACCTCAAGATCAAGAATAGGTATTCCACGCCAACAAATCCCCAAAGCAATGGGCAAACCGAGGCCACCAACAAAACTATTGTCAGCGAGCTGAAGAAGAAGTTAGAAAACTCTAAGGAGAGATGGGTCGAAGAGCTACCTAATGTGCTATTGGCCTACCAAACTACTCCCAGGAGATCCATTGACGAAACTCCTTTTTTCTATGACTTATGGAACTGAGGCAATGATACCAATAGAGATCGCTTTATCAAGTATAAGAACCATGAGCTTCTTTTCGAATGAGAATGAACTTCTCATGGTAGAGCAATTGGACCTTGTAGAAGAAAACAGGGAAATAGTATCCATCTGATTGACCGACTATCAACAAAAGCTATCTAAGGGCTATAATCAAAATGTAAAGCCATAGGAGTTTGTAGCCAGAGATCTGGTCTTGTGAAGAGTGCTGGAGTGCATGAAAGAACAAAGTTTGGGAAAACTGGCCCTAAACTGGGAGGGCCCGTACCGAGTAACCATCGTGGCCAAAATTAGGGCTTATTGCTTAGAAGATCTAGAAGAAAGGCCACTTCCTTGGCCATGGAATGTAAGCAACCTTAAGAAGTATTTCTACTAGCGTCTAGACAATCATGATGTACTTATCAGTCTATGTAAATTTATTAAAGTTTGATTATTCATGTTCTACCTTAAATGAGTATACTGTTAGAAGATATGAGATAAGTTCCGTATATAAATAAAAATAATAATAAAAGATCACTCAAGACAGAAGCCCTAGCCTTGGCCTGACCTCGGTCACTGACTTGGTGGAAACATAATTCAAGATAGAAACCTAGCCTTGGCCTAACCCCGGTCACTGACTAAGTGGAAACCTAACTAAGGACAGAACCCTATTCTTGGCCTCACCTCAGTCACCAATTAGGTGGAAATCTAACTAAGGACAAAAGCCTAGCCTCGTCCTAACCTCGGCCACCGACTAGATGAAAACCTAAATAAAAAAATATGGGCTGAAAGGGCTATGCAAACATTAAAGGGCCGAGCACCATGTAAAATATTCAAGGGCCAAGTGCCCTGCTAACATCCTTCATTTTTTTTTTTTATCAACGATTAAGTGTCATATCTTTAAGGTAAAAAGCATGAAAACAATTCAATGCACCATATAGAAATTTAACCATGCAAAATTAAACGACACATAAATAAATCAAATGGCAAATTGTTCTATTAAATAAATCTGAGGAGTACAAAAAAAAAATGATGAAAATAAAAATGAAAAATACAATTTATAATCAACCTCGCTTAAGCATTGGGGCTTAGCTAGGTGACAAAAAGAGCATGATTAAGGGCGGTCTTGGTGACTTCCAACTCGACCGAAGCCACATAGGGCTGAATGGTTCTTGGAAGGCTCAGATTGTCCACATCAATGACATCTGCATTGGAAGTATGAGCCTCAATCTCCTCTAGTAGTTCACGAAAACTGGGGCTGTCTTCTTCTGCCTTGACTTACCCTTCCTAAGGCTCCTCTTCAACCGATGGGTCTTCAGATAGGGGAACTCAGGGGACCGGTCCTTGTACAGGGAGTTCAGAAGGAGGTTGATAACATTGAGAGTAACCTCACGTCCCTCTAAGTACCTCGCTCGTCGAGCCTCCCTTATAACCCTATTAGCAGAGCGCTTGGCATCGTCAAAGCTGAGGTCGTAATTATCCTGCTTTGCCTGTTCCAAACCCTTTTTCATAGCCACAAGCTCTTCGTCTTTGGCTGTGATAACAATCAAGGCCTGAGCAAGTTTGGTGTTGGACTCCTCAACCTTTCCCCTGCAAAACCTCCACCTTTTGATTGGTAGAAACCCCTGCCCTCTCATTGGCGGCCAGGTTTTTCTTAGCTTGAATGACCAACCGGTTCTTCTCTTAGATGTTGGACTCCAAGACTTGCCGTAAGGCCTTCTCATCGTCTGCTTCTTCATTGGCCTTTATTAGCTGATCTTTGAGTAGATGCACCCCCTACGCGGACTACAATCTGAGAAAGAACATGTTAGTGCCAAGGCTATAAGACACAAATATATACCGATTTATTGAAAAGTGGCCAAAGACCCTTATCGCTATGGAGTGCCACTTGAGCATAAGGGTGAGGTCCTCATTTGCAATTTCCTTCCAGAAATGCATGTCCTCGGGCATTAGTAATGCCTCACAAGGCTATTGGCTACATGCCCCCCTTCGCCCTTCCTCCACGTCTGCACAAACGTTGTAGCAGAAAAAGGCCCTTCACCTATCGTGAAGGAATGGTAATAGGTCGGAGGTGAGGGATTGAAGGACGAGGCCCTCTATACCTCGACAGTCAGCGGGGGGTTGGCCAACCCTTGAGTAGGCACTCTCAGCTGGGAAGTTGGTGGATCTTTCGAAGCAGGTGTGGTTAGAGGATTATGCTCCATGGCTAGAGCAACAGTCTGACCCTCGGGGCTGTCAATAACCCTTTGCCTTTTCTGCCTGTGAGTAGAAGCAACCCTTGCAAGCCGAGGGGGAGGTGTTTGTCCCGTGAGAACTCGGGCCCTAGGGAAGTAGTCTGACAATTGAATGCCTCGGTGTTGGACCATTGTGCCAGCGGCCTGTACTCCTTCTAGCTCGTTTACAAGGATATGCGGAGCTTCTGCTCGGAAAACTAGATCTCCTAGACTGTCGTTAAATGGCTCCAAGGATTCCGCCCTTCTTCTGTAGGGACCTTTTTGCCAAGCTTCGTTCTCCGAAATGTTCGGTAGGAACCCCTTCAGCCTGACATCTATGTAAGACAGTAGGGGATGCTTCACTCGGAGTGCGTCTCCCGGATCTTGAAACTCGGTGTAAGAGGGGGTGCACCCAAGAATGAGATGTGAGGAACACCTCAGAATGGAGGATCCTATTTAAATCTCGAACTTCGATGAGGCCAATGTTCGGCTTCATATGTTTGAAGTTTGCAATGACAAAGCCAAGGAATAACAATTAGAAAAACACAATACAGAATATGACAAGTTAAAAAAAAAAAAAAAAAGGAATGCAAATAAATAAAACCTATGGTTACCAACCTGCCCTCTGAGGAGAAGTCGGGCAAGTGAGCTCATCGGCAAGCTAGTTCCCGCTCACCTTTATAAATTTCCCTTGGAAATTCTTATTAGAATCCGAGAGGCAAGATACCAGCCTTTTTTAGCTGTCACGAACTTTGAGGTAGTAGTCATTCTTTAGACTACCATAACAGCTATAGAGGAAATTTATGTCGTGATGGGTGAGTCTTAGGTTGAAGAGCTTATTTAACTAGCTAAAACGGTCGACCACCCTATAAAAGTTAGGAAGACACTAGTTGGGGCTAAGTCCATAAAATCAAAGTGTTCATAGTAACAAGGGGTCTAAAGGGAACCTAATTCCACACTTTAGTACGGCCATTAGGGGAATAAAAATTACCCTCTGTTGTCTTTGATCCTCTATATTTCCCTCCGGACAGTATTCAATGAATATGTCTCGAGGAATATGGTATTAGGCCTTAAAGGCCTCTACGGCAGCACTAGTGTTAACTAAATGGGCAAACCCTATTATGGAACTAAGGAAATGAAGGTTAGAAAACTTACAAGGAAAAGGGACATTCTCGGGAGGAAAAGTGTTCTTGAGAAGAAGGCTTAGAACTTGGGAGGCTCTGGTATGAGGTTGAGAATGAGAAATGAAATAGAAGAAATGAATCAGAGAGCCCTTGGAACTATTTATAGGGAGGTAATTAATGCTTTGGGCGGGAAAAATTACCATCCGCTCCTATCCTTTGATCTACGCGTGCCTCGGTAACTGAATGGTCATGCGATCCTAATCGTTGATCATGATAGCTGGCACAATGCGTGCGAGAAAGGCAGGTTGTCAAATCCAGCGCATTTAATACCTGACATTTAGCCTCCCCGAGAAGTGACAATCACACTAAACACAATCTCCCATGTGCCGAGGACATGACCACAATCCCACTCCCATGATTTGGAAATGGGATCTTGGGGGGCTATTGTAAGGACTGAGAATAGTATGCCAATTCCTGAATTGTCATGCCCACATCCATTGGAATAACTTCCGCCCAGTTCAGGCCCATATAGCTGAAATGTGTGGAGCTAGCCAAGCTAATAAGGAAGTCTCCAAGGTATACTGAGAACAAGAGGTAATGCCTTGGGAGAATTCGCCCACTGAGCATCATGATTTGGCGTCTGGCACAAGTTTCTAAGAGGTCATGTCAACAACAGAAGGTGGGTCCCCGGTGATAGGTAATACGATATGCAAGGACCCACTGACATGCCAAATATTCCTCTATCACGACTACCCCACTAAAAGAAGGGTGTAAATAAAAGGGGATGGATAAGGAAAAATGGTTGGAAAATTTGGGGAGAGAAACACGAGAAGTGAGAAAGACACATTTTGGAGGAGCAGGAAGTCTTGTTCAGACTTCAGAGAGGTGGCTCAGCTACGTGATAGCCTTTACAGCCGAGCTAAAATTAAGATAGTTCAGCAGTGAGTAATCACCATAACATCATCAATGACACCACCATTATTCATCTCTTTGGACCTCCCATTGTGGGATAGGTCCAACCCAAAGTATGAATAAATTGGGAGGAGTATAAGCCCATCAACCCAAGGTTATTGGGAATGGACCACCACAAACCCCAAATTAAGAGAATTGTAATAATACACTCAAATTTAAGAGTTAAATTAAATGAAAATGGTGGGTTTTCAATTCAAACAAGGTAATTTCATAATTACACCCTATTTCCGTCCCATTTGACGCCCAATTTAGAAAGCGGGGGACACATTGATATAATTTTTTCAAAATTAGGAAGTCAATTAAGCAAACTGAAACTTTGAAGAGACATTATAAATTGGATGAAAGTTTATGATAAAAAGTGTAATTTCTCCTATATATATTATTCTTATTATTCTAATGGATTCTAATGCTTGAACTTCTTTTATAAAACTTCGCCTTTTGATAAGAGAAGTTATTTTCCAATTCAAGAGGGAGTACATTTCCTCTAGAAATTTCAGAGGCTACGAGATGTGGTGAAGAGAACATACATATGAAGTGGAAAAAGGGCTTGAGAAGAAATTTCAAACAAAAAGAGAATATTATAGCTAGAAAAAGAAAATAAAATTGAAGTTGGAACACTAAAATGTCAGTCTCTAGGCTCAAAGACCTAATATATATATATATATATATATATATATATATATATATATATATATATGAATTCTAAAATTACATAGATTAGATAAGAAAAGGCAGCCTACAATGACTCAAAAGATGCTATTTATAATATCCTTGAATACCCTAAAATTCCAACCATTCATCTTACATAAAGAAATAATAGATAACAGACTAATGGGCCTTTTTTCTCCCTTTTGGGCATAAATTATCCTACATGAGTATGCTAAACATTCAAATTCACAAAAATATTGTTCTGAGTAGGAGAGTCTGTAAGAAAGTGTAGAACTCTCTTGTACAAGGTATGTATGCAAGAGGTTCACAGTTGAAAATTTATGATGCTATCATGATAATATACAATTACTTACAAATACATGAACATGTGAAACATCTCTCTTTAAGCACAAAGAATGGCATAATTCCAAGGGCTAATCTGAAGCATCTACCACTCTGGAAGATTTCACATGCTTGCTGACCCTTTGTTCAACCCCCAACCATTTTTGGATATATTTAAAAACTGTTTTGTCGCATAATAATCCACGGTGACTAGCTTCAACTGCTACTCTTTCAACTGCTAGAAATCCATCAGCCTGTGCAATGGAAAGAGAGATTGGTTGACAGAGCTTAACTAAAATGCAAGAGAAACTAATGCTCACAGAAGAAAGCTTTTAAAACTTCACAATTGTGTACAACAGGAGCAAATAATCAAGCAAGAAAGTGCTACAAATTTCTGTTCCTGGAACCAAGTAGAATGTAAATTTAATTCAAGATTGCAATGTATACAACATACATACCCAAAGATGAACTTAGATACACAGTAAGATCATAGCAGCATCAGGAACTAATATCACAAAATAAATCTGAAATGTTCACTTAGCCAAGGCTAATAAAACTATGTCATACCCAGTGCACAAAACTCCCAATTAGCCAAGCCTAATAAAAAAAATTGTACCCAGTGCATAAAGCTCACTTTTGCCAGGAATGGGAATTTATGTCTTGCTTATGTCATCGAGTTAGCTTTCTAACGGATTATTACATATGTCCATGGCCACATTCAAACGCATAGGATGATGAAGCAAAATACTTTAGCATATATAGTATTCACGTCTTAAATAAAAAATGATCAAATCATGGCCTTTCAATGACAACCTTTCTCACCATGTTCTTCTTGAGCAGTATACACATAAATCACAGATTGCATACACAATCATAGTTGTCAAAACATGAATTGTGTCATGAATCGATTTTTTATTTTTCCGTATCGTATATCGTATCATATCGTGTATCATAAGATACACGCACACTTAATGAAATTTATAAAGAAATTATAGATATACATATATATAAAATATTCATTATAAATTTTGAATATATTCAACTCATGACTATTTTATTCATCACTTATGTAATAATATTTAACAAGCTAACTAAATAAATCAAACTAGCACGTGCTTATAGCATACACATTCAAATTACTTAAATTCAAAAGTGATAATATATTACAAACGACCCAAAAATAATAATTTATTTTCATTATATTGGCTAATCAACATTATCTAAGTCAATGTTATCATCATGTTTATCATTTTGCAAACTTATTTCTACATTACAATTTTCTTCATCGTCATTAATATTTACTATCTCTTCTTATTCTTTTTATTTAAATAATTTAAAAAATTTCTTCTAGGCATTCTAGTCTCTTGGACTCTTAACAATATTGACAAAATATAAAATAATTATATTATCAATTAATATCTTATTTATAGTATAGAAAATAAATTTAAATATTAAAGTAAAGTGTACGTATATACTGTGTAGTTAAAAGTTTGTAGAAGAAAGAGAGGAGAAAAAAACTTATGATTATGTTATTTTATTAGGTTAAATTAAGTAACCTAATAATTTTGTGTTTAAAACAAGTCTAACAACTTGTTAAATTCAAATAAAAGTATAAATTTTAACAAAAAATTTATTTTAAACCATTTGTCTATGTATCATACGATTTGTACGATTTTACTATACGATACAATTCGTACAATACACACATTATATCGTATGATTCATGAGCACTTACGATATGCCGATACGATACAGAACTTTTTACACACGATACTATACGTATCGCGATACTGATAACTATGTTCACAACTGCATGTGTATTAAGCTGATCACAGTATTTTACATCCCCAAAGTTTTAAGGTTAGCACAAATTATAATTGCATATGCCGGAAGGTTACCAAAACTCCATCTACGTTTGTGCTTAATTCCATATATTGTGTTCACAGCCAATCATAAGCCCGTTAAAAGGAGGATTGAGTAGATTGACGGCTTAACTAAAATTAAGTCACTCTATTATAAATGGATCCAATACAGATCCTCTTTGGGGCATCCCCTACATACATGTGGCAGACCCAAACTAATCTTGTTGAGGATCTATAGCCGAACCCAAAAAAAATTGGGCCTAAGGCTTTGTTGTTGTTGTTATTGCTACTGTTGGAACATTATCGGGATTACCTTTTCATCCTGTCTAGACCAAATATCTCTAGTAACATTGGTACTATTCAGTGTCATCCAATATTCCTGTAATTTATTTATTTATATTTTGTTGTGGTGTATCACATGAATGTAGCTAAAATGAGAATGTTAAGATGGATAAATGGAAATACATGGAAAGATTAGATTCAAAATTAGGAAATTCTCCTAAAGATAGGGGTGGCCCCTATTAATGAAAAAAAATGAGGGAGAGCTTTAGTTACCAACCAAGAATTTGAATTGTTATTTCAAGGTTTTGACACTGGACATCGTTATAGAGGTTGTCCTTACATACTTTCAGCTGAATTATGCATCAAATGAAAGGTCAAATAGAGCACCTGAGTTGATTCAGCAGGAACTGTTCCATCTCCATCAACAAAAGAATACTGGGGCTGGAACAAAAAAGGATACAAGTTATAAATAGAGAAAGAATAGAATCAATGTCAGTTAGCTAAGGCACAAGATCAAGGCCATGGGTGCTAGACTGTAATCATTAATTCCAGGTGTATAAAGAATGTTGAATATTGCTGAGTAATCTATAGTTTTTTTTTTTATAAGTAATAAATTTTATTGATGAGAAAACACAATAAGGTTTTAAGATTACATTGATCCATAAAATCTAATAAATTATAGAAAGGATATGCTCCTTCCACCATCATCGACTCAAGCAATGTTCAAAAAAATTGCATCTTCACTTCTAAGATAGAACTCCCACAACCCTCGAAAATTCTAGGATTTCTTTCATGCCATGTGCACCACATCAAGCAGTGAGGAATAGCCTTCCATATTGCGCTGTTTCTATGTCTTCGCAAAATGCCAACAAGCTAGTAAATCTACAACATCCTTAGGCATCACCCAATGAACTCCAAATAGCTCAAAAACCATATCCCATAATTCTCTAGCAAAAGCAAATGAGTCACTGTCTCCCCGTCCTGCTTACACATGCAACACCAACTGATCAATATGATATTTCTCATCCTCAGATTATCTGCTGTTAAAATTCTCCCCAAAGAGGCAGTCCAAATGAAGAATGTAACTCTTGATGGAACCCTGGGTTTCCAAATCCTTTTTCCCGGGGAACTTCATATCTCCACTAGGGGCTAAAGTCCTATAGTAAGAACTCACCTCAAAATACTTCTGACCTGCCAGCTTCCAACAAATTCCATCCTCCCCCTGAACGTGGTAAGGTTTCCTTCTGAACGTTCTGGTTCTATTGTTTTTACAGCTGCTATGCATGAGTTCTCCAACTTTATTTCGGAGCAAGGCCTCATTGATCTCCCATTGGAAGGGGAATTTTTTACTTGGTCTAATTCTCAAGAAGTTGCTTCGAAGGCTAGGTTGGACAGATTTTTGTTCTCTGCAGATTGGGAGGATACGTCTCCAACTGTTTGTCAACAAAGAATGTCTAGGTTGTTATTGGATCACTTTCCGATTGTCCTTGAGGGTGGTTCTTTTCAAAGAGGTAGGAGGCCGTTTAGATTTGAGAATACGTGGCTTAAGGATGAGGGCTTTGTGGATAGGGTGAGAACTAAACTTGGTGGGATTCTTATCATTTTCAAGGCACTCTGAGGTTTGTTCTGGCCAACAAACTAAAACTCTTGAAAAATGACTTCAAAAGATAAAATGTGGAGGTTTTTGGTAATGTTGAAGTACGGGTGAAACAATTGTGGAAAGATCTTTGTGATCTGGAGATGATTGAGGAAAGTCGTGGCCTAATGGAGGAGGAAAAGCTGGAATTGGAAAGAGTGCAAGGTGAGTTAGAAAAAGCTACTCTTTTGGAAGAAATTTGTCGGAGGCAGAAATCTAGAGTCCTTTATATTAGAGGAGACAAGAATACTAAATTCTTTCATCGTATAGCTAACTCTCATAGGAGATTTAATTCCATTGATAGGCTTATGGTGGATAGAGAATTGTCTTCAGATCCAGAGTTTATAGCAGATTGTATTTCTCGCTTTCATAGGTAGCTCTATTCTGAAAATGTGGCTCATAAACCTACTTTAGATGATGTGGAATTCTCTAGTATCTTTGAGGCAGATGCCCTTTGGCTAGATAGGGCCATTTGATGAGGAAGAGGTGTTTGGGGTGATTAATGATTTTGATAGTGATAAGGCTCCTAGCCCAGATAATTTTTCCATGGCTTTCTTCTAGTTTTGTTGGAGTGCTTTAAAGACAGAAATTATGGAAGTGTTTCAGAATGTTCATTCTCAGGCTGTGTTTGAGAAAAGCCTTAATGCTTCTTTTCTTACCCTTATTCCACAAAAGGTTAATGCTGTGGAGGTCAAGGATTTTCAGCCAATTAGTTTAGTTGGTGGGATCTAGAAGATTATTTCTACAGTGTTGGCTAATTAGTTTTGAAGAGTGGCACATGGGCTTATTTCAGATGCACAAAATGCATTTGTGAAAGGTAGACAAATTTTGGATTCCGTTTTAATTGCTTTAGAATGTATTGATAGTAATTTGAAAACAAGGATTCCAGGGGTGCTGTGAAAGTTGGATGTGGAGAAGGCGTATGATCACATGAATTGGATTTTTAATGTAAAGCTTCAACGCTGCCTATGGGTTTTCAGAGAAATGGAGAAAATGGATAATGTGTTGCATTTCAACTGTCAAATTTTCCATTTTTCTTAATTGTAGCCCATCTAATTTCTTTGGAAGTTCTAGGGGGATTTGGTAAGGGGATTCCTTATCTCTGTTGCTCTTTATTGTTATGGAGGCTTTGAGCCGTATGTTGGATGTGGCTGCAACAATTGGACAATTTTTGGGCTTCTCTGTAAGCAATATGACTGGTACTTTGATGATCATGTCTCATCTTTTATTTGTAGATGACACTTATTTTTTGTGATGCTAACCCTAATCAGATAATTATTTTGAGGGCAATTCTGACCAGATTTGAAGAGGTATCAGGTTTAAGAATTAATTTTGGGAAATCTAAGTTGGTACTAGTTGGAGTGGTGCACAATCTGGATGTTCTGGTGGGGCTGTTAGGGTGCAAGCAATCTTCCCTTACTTTGAAATATTTGGGCCTTTCCTTAGGTGCTAAATTTAAGGAGTTGTCTATCTGGAATCCTATTTTAGAGAAGATGAAGCGGAGATTAGCAGTTTGGAAGAGGCTGAATTTATCTAAGAGGGGTACGGTAACTCTTATTAAAAGTTCTCTCTCCTCTTTACCTACTTATTTTCTTTCCCTTCTTTGTATACTTGGGAAGGTGGCTAATCGCATGGAGAAATTGCAAAGAGATTTTCTTTAGAGTGGAATTGGTGGTGAATCTAAATTACATCTGGTAAAATGGGCTAAGGTTTGAAAGCCTATGCAGGTTGGGGGACTTGGCATAAGATGGTTGAGGAGTTTTAACTCTGCCTTGTTAGGAAAATGGCTTGTTAGGAAAATGGTTGTGGAGTTGTGGCATGGAGACATGCTCTATGGAAGAGGGTTATAGAGGCGAAATATGGGAATGTATGGGGTAGTTAGTGCACGAAAAATGTGACAAGTGCTTATGGTGATAGCTTGCGGAGATTTATTAGAAGTGGCTAGTTGAACTTTTCTAAACTCCTACAGTATGATGTGGGTGATAGTACTAGAGTGAAGTTTTGGAAGCATGTGTGATGTGGAGACTGTACCCTCCAAGAGGCCTTTCCAGAACTCTATTGTATTAGTAGGGCAAGGGAATCTTCTGGCGAAGGTTATGTGTTAGTCTGCTAGGAGGGTTCATTGGGATGTTCAATTTCATCGATCACCACAAGATTGGGAGCAAGAATCTTTCAATCTATTTCTGGATATGGTCTATCCTTTGACTGTGCAGAGGATTGGTCCTAACAAAGTTTGTTGGAAGCCAGCAAGGAGTAGAGGTTTTGAAGTTAGAGGATTTTATATTTCTTTGTACCCTCCCTCTCTCTTATCCTTCCCTTGGAGAATGATGTGGCAATCGCAGGTTCCTCCAGGGCAGCTTTCTTTTCATGGTCTGCTTCCTTAGGTAAGATTTTAACTACAAAAAACCTTCGCAAACGGCGTATTCTTATTCTTGATTGGTGTTATATGAATAAGAGTTGTGGGAAGCCGGTGGATCACCTTTTTCTTCATTGCCCTATAGCTTGTGAGTTGTGGTCATTGGTGTTCTGTTTGTTTGGAATTCACTAGGTTATGTTGCATAAGTTTATTGAGTCATTTGAGTCTTGGCAGGGTAGGTTTGGGCGACATCACAACATAGACTTTTGGAGACTAGTGCTGCATTGCTTGATGTGGTGTCTTTGCCGTGAAAGGAATGCTAAAAGTTTTGGGGAATGTGAACATTCTACGCTAGAGATTAAGTCTTTTTTCTTGCAAACTCTCCTTGAATGGAGTGTGGCTGTCTTATTTTTCTTGTTTTTCCCTTTCTATTTTACTTGATCGTTGTAATTTTGGTTCCTGATTTGTGCCCTCATAGTACATCCCCAATGTACTTGAATTGGCTTTTTATTAATAATATTATATGTTGCCTATCAAAAAAAGAAAAGGGTGGAGATAGACTCGAGCTCCTATACCTTGCTATGAGTATATACCTTGCTATGCGAAATAACTCAGGGACAAATTCCTTTAACGGAATGTCACCGCACCAAAGATCACCCATTTCCTTACCTCAAAAGTTATAAAATACAAGATATTAATCCATCTCCTAATATATTTCCAAAGGCTCACCCCAAGAGGCCCATTCATAGCAGTGGTGCACCAACCTCCCTCCACAGAAAATATTTCCTATCTATCACCCACCTCAATAAAGCCACTCTCTCTCTCCCAAACCACCATGAGTACTAACCAGTTAAAAAAGGGAAATTAATTGATGAGCATAGTAGTTTCAAAAGGCGACTGTGATGGTTCAGGATACTTTCCCGTTTAACTTATAGCAGGATCAAGATTTCACAAACAAATCGAATCACTCACCAGTGAGTGGCATATATCAGACAAGTCCTCAATTGGAGATGTTTCCGAACCATAGCTGCATTAAATATGCATACATCAGATGCAACTCTAGCATAAAACATTGTCATAAGTATGATCAAAGGTTAATTCAGATATTTTCTAAAGAAAAATCTATATTGTGTAAGTTCAAAACCACCTTAATGTAAATTGATACAATCAGAATCCTGCTCTCACCCTTCATCAAATTAATAGGTAAATATCATCAATAATTAAGGTTCTATAAAATAGATCCAAATCCGAGTCTTAGTGAGGTTCCATATTGATTTCGGATTTACAGAAAGGCAGGTCATTTAGCAAACCATTAGTTAGGTTTTGGTGAGGAGAGGTTCTAATGTTTGACTGAGTATATCATGCATTCCAAACCCTTTGTAAATGCTCATATTTTGAAACAATCAAGGGACTAGTTGGCCAATTCTTTGAAAGTTTTCATCACTGAATTAACAGAAAATATCCTAATTATTAATTAATTCACTTACATACCAAACATCAAAAGGTGTGTCATATGATGTTCCATAAATGTTATAGAAGCAGACCCCATCTGGTAGTTTAGCATCATGCATAACTTGACGAGTACCAGCAGCCCATTTCAGAATCTCAAAGTTAAAG
Organism: Lithocarpus polystachyus; assembly: GCA_033629205.1. Lineage (NCBI taxonomy): Eukaryota > Viridiplantae > Streptophyta > Magnoliopsida > Fagales > Fagaceae > Lithocarpus > Lithocarpus polystachyus. The sequence goes on along the minus strand of CM066162.1, from coordinate 61,962,065 downwards.
GGTAGAGCTACAGATTCTCCATCATGATTTAGCTGCAATTAGTAAAGATGATATAAGCTTTTGGCTATTCATAGAAGACTTTACAATGAAAGTAGACAACCATAGGGGAAAGAGAGAGGACACAATTGCATCAACAAATGTAAGCAACAATAAAAAATTATTGATGCCTTTGTTAGACATAATACACACACACACACACACACACACACACACATATAGGAAGTTGCTGACAAGTCCAGGAATAAAGGTTATCAGATTTCACAGGGCTTGAAAAAATTTCTAAAAGATAAAATCAAGTAAACAGGAAGAAAGAAACTATATTTCTAGTATTTCTCATTCTTAAGAACAAAAGAGCATTGATCTATCATTTCTTTTAACTACTTTAAGAGTCAAGCAGGGAACGTTTTAATTTTATTAAGTTCTCTAGCATGGTGAAATTTTATCTTTCCTTAATTGCTAGAGTTATCTTGATACAAGCGAAGTGTCTTCCGGGGATCTAATAATAACTTTTTTTCTTTTGTTATGTATTCTATTTTATGATATTTGGATTTATTCTTCTCACCTTGGAATCATATTGATTCTAGAAAATTAATCCTGAAAAATCCAAGCGTGACCTTGTGCTATTTGAGAGAAAAGAACTTAAATACATGATATTAAGACCAATACAATAGAAACACCACAAAATTATAATCGTGAAATCACACAAGGAGATTCAAGAAAAACATTGATAATTTTCACACCAAAATAATTATGAAGTAGTACCTCATTATGCCTCAGTGCTTCTTCAAACAGAGTGATACTTTCAATTGGGCCATAGGACTCCAAATCGACAGAAGCTTCCCCATCCCCATCATTGGAATGCTTTCGCCAAACTTGAATTTCTGGCTGCTTTTTCCACTTGAATTCTGGATTTCCCAACATCTCATAGATTGATGGGCACTCAACCAACTATAGGGAAAAAGAGGCATATGTTATCGCATAGTACTTGTATTAACCAAACATAAAAATAAATAAATGTTACAGTCTAGCATTGAATATGGTGAGACAGAATCATTATGAGAAACACTAGGAATGAACTCTCTAAATTGATCAAGATGGCAGATAAAACCAAATAGAGATTTCTTGTCACATGGGACTGGAAGCACATATATGACTTAAACCAGATAACATAACAAGCTGACTACGTAGTAAATTGTAAATGCAACTCATGAGAACAATTTATACTAGTCTTTAATGTGGTTCCAAGCACCTCTGTAACCGAACTGCTGACCTAAGTCAAACAGAATCAGGCAGCCTTAATAATTTTCTACATGTTACCCAGAAAGGGCATATAATTGTCCAAACAGAATTCTGAGGAAGTGGCAGTCATGCTTCCAATTTTGTTCCACTTAATCATTTTCTTCTGAATCTGCCTCTTGTTATCACTACATATCGGCTATGCTTCAAATTGGAAGTTTCATTAAGAAAAATGCTTGGCATGACATAAATAAGTTTCCAATTTTGGGTTTAAATCCACCACTTGGGCTAAATACTCAAATAGAGGAATTACCAGCTGGTGCATTGTCCACCTTGATACAAAAAAGTAGCTTTCAAATCCTTCAACAAACTGTAGTCCAGTTAAGAGAGAATCGTTGATGCATCCTGGTGCACCTGTTAATTATACTTCAGAATTAATATAGGAGCACACCTTGATGAAAAGTAAAGAAGAATAATGGAGGGAGAAACAGAAGATTTCAAAACTGTAAATTTAAGCTAAAATTATTCAGTTTTTCTAAGGATATTTTTGGACTTATGGCTCTCTTGTGATTCATTGTAATGATAGAAGTATAACTTCATTGCTACAATTATGCACCCTTTTTACATTTTTACCAATAAAATTTGTATTTACAATAATTTCTGCAAGCAACATAAGATTTCTAAAAGGAGACCATAACGAAGACATTGCTTGCTTATAAACTTCAGGCAAGGCAAAGAAACAAAAAACAAAAAAATACCAATAAAATCAAATAAATAAATAAAAGAAGATAGCAATTGGACAAAAATTATGTTTGTGGATTCATCCAGCCAATTCCAAGTAGCTTAGATTATGTCGAACTTTAACAAAGAAGAACATAGTCAGAAAATAAGGGTATCAGAAATGAGGATGCTATGATACATAACTTGTAATAAAAGGAAAGATGTAATAACAAACAACGGCATTCGTGACCAGCTGAGAGCCAGATGAGTGAAATCTCTTAAGGTGATTCAGTGCATCAAACAACTATAAGAAGGTATCATCAATTGAAACTGAAAGTTCCTCTAAAATCTGAATTACTAAATCCTCTTTTTTTAAAGAATTGAGCCTGTGTGTGCAGAAACAAGCAGTACCAGGTCAACAGGGGACCTGTTGTTATGGTTAGGAGTTCAATAAATCAGGAGGAAATGTGCAGAATAACCACGTGAGGGAGGACAATATAGTAAATTAACAATGAAGATTTTTAATTTAGTAAAGTAGCATCTCGAGTTTTAGAAACTCGAGATCCAAATTAAAACTCGAGTATCAGAGACTCGCTTTGCAAGCCTTTGGGCTGCTACCGTGGACAGAAAATGCAACGTAGATCTCGAGTCTAAGAGACTCGATTTCTAAACCGAAGAGGAACTTCAGAAACTGAAGAACTGAAGAACGATGTTCCTCTCATCCCGATCGGAACTGAAGAACTGGAACTGGATCCAGATCGGGATCCCGATCGCGATCGCGATCTGGATCAGGATCGCGATCGGGCTCACGATCTGGATCCGGATCGCGACAGGGATCGCGAACTGGATCCAGATCGCGATCCCGATCGGGAACGCGATCTGGATCCAGTTCCAGTTCGCGATCCCGATCGGGATCGCGATCCCGGATCCAGTTCGCGATCCGGATCCAGATCGCGATCCCGATCGGGATCACGATCTGAAGATTGGGATCCCGATCGCGATCGCGATCGCGAACTGGATCCGGGATCGCGATCCCGATCGGGATCGCGAACTGGAACTGGATCCAGATCGCGATCCCGATCGGGATCGCGAACTGGAACTGGATCCAGATCGCGATCCCGATCGGGATCGCGTTCCAGTTCGCGATCCCGATCGGGATCGCGATCCAGTTCGCGATCCCGATTGCAATCTGGATCCAGTTCGCGATCCCTATCGCGATCCGGATCCAGATCGTGAGCCCGATCCCAATCTTCTTCTTTTCTTCTTCTTCTTCTTTTCTTCTTCTTCCCCGTGGACTTCTTCTTCTTTTCTTCTTCTTCCCCGTGGACTTCTTCGTGTGTGTGCTCTGGAACTCGAGTCTTAGAGACTCGAGTTCCACGTGGAGTTTTTATCCACATAATTTCATCAAACTTCTGGAACTCGAGTTTTTAAAACTCGATTTGCAATTGAACTCGAGTTTTAAAAACTCGAGATGCTAGTTTTAAAAATTTTTTTGAAACCGGCCAACTTACTAAAATGTTGGATATTTAATGGTAAATGGCAAGGGTGTCCAATAAATCAGTGTGTCATAATTTGGATTTACAGCTCCATCAAATTGCATTTGTAATGCATAGAATGTGAAGGGTAGCAGCAACGTTGGCTCAGCCACTTTTCATATTTATACTGCCTTATCATGTTCCAGCCAGGTGACATCACTGATGCAGCACATACGGGCTTTATACTATTTTTTCAAGTGGTTTCACATTTCCAAAAGTTTTTATTCAAAAAAACAAAAAGTTAAAAGACTGGGAAACTTAAATTTACATCAAGCTCATAACTCTGATGAACTTTCATCATATTGGTAATAAAAGTAGATGAGTTTTACATTCCTATTCTTTTTATTTCTTTCTTTTTGGCTTCAGCAAAAACCAATTATTTTGACTTTCGGCAATGGAGCAAAGTTATTCTCACAGCACTGTAGAGAACCTTCTCTTTGGACCTATTATGTAATACTTCTGATAATAACTAATAACAAAAGGGAATGGAATCATTTTCTCTAGATCTCAGAAAAATCAATCAATTATTTGAGGCAAACTGCATTGATATTTAAAATTAGAAAATACAAGAAATTATTTCCTGAACATAAAATTGCATAGTGTAAAAGAGAATCAGAAAATTACCTTGAAAAGGGCAGGCAATGCAAATCCACTTATTCACATACTTCGAAAATACCTGTCGAAGAATAGTTATATTGCTAGTCATGCCTCTTATGGCACAAAAAGAGCTAACTATTTTTCGCATATGTTCCATGAAACAACTAGTCACCAAAAGAATATTTGCGCACATCATTATGGAGCGACATGAAACACAAAACTAGCAGTCCACCCATTGAATGTGAAATTATATTGACTTTTCTACCACCAGAAGCTTGGTGAGCAGCTTTCAACTTTACTTTAAGACCTTCCATTAATTTGTCAATTCTGCCAACAACACATTGCATATAAACTATGAGCAATATTATGGAACTTTTAATAGCTATAAGACATGTTGTTATAATTAAAATTTGGCTAGAGATTAAGTCACTTAAAAATTGCATCACCAAATGATCAACTTTAGCCACCAAAAAGGCAATTCATACAATATGAATTACCTATTGCTTTGCCGGAAATCATAACCATATCCAAATAATGTAGTTCCCTTTTTATACCCACATCCAACAAGCATATTTATCATATCATGGAAATGATATACCTCTTTCAAATGTAAACATTTTACCACCTGGAACATCAAGGAAAATAATATCAGAAATAAATAAAAGAGAAAAAATTGATACAATGGTAAAGGGTGACAGAAAGAATAAGAAATGAAAATTTTAAAAGTAATAAAGACAAAATGAATGTTTCTATGGCTCTCAAACCAACTCTCATGATTCAACTAAACCTTTTTCCTAATTGTGTGCAATTCCAAGATCCTCACATGGATCAAAACGTGTATTCATGCAATGCAAATCCCCTCCCCCCCACCACCCCCCCCAAGCCCCTCGAAAAGAAATATAAATTCAAAATGGTTTTACCACCAAGTAAAATCACTAATGTATAGTATTATATACTCTCTAAAAAATTAAAGTCCAAATATGTTTTGTGAATTCCAACAAAAAATTTTTACTTCTCAATATTATGATCTTATTTAAGAATTAGAAAGCAAAATTTTGAATCTCACAATTGAATCCATGCAATATTTGAGAGAATATATCTAAAGTTACTGAATTTTCTTTTTTACTTTATATTCCAAAAATAATTTATCTATCTAATGACAACATTAAATGAGCATGTTTATGTCACCCAACAATTAGTTCTACTTAATTAGATTGCAGAATTTATACACTTATTTCATCTAATTCTAAATACTTATCCTCCCACCACCACCACCACCCCTCCCCCCACCCCCTTTCTCTCAAAATAGCGTGTTTACTCTCTTTTTTCTTTTTTCTTTTCTCTTTTTCTTAATGCACTAACATATAAATTTGCACCCCCTGCCCCTCATGGATAAAGCAGGCAACTATCATCTGAAAATGGGTTAGCTCGAAAATGGGGAAAGTCCAACTTAGGCACTTCATCACATGACCACATCTATTGCAACGCTGATGGGAAGAAGCATTAATTGATTATACTCTGAAAGCACAGTAATGTGTGTTTTGAAAACAAGGGAACATATGGTTGATCACATCAAAGAGATAGAACAGGAGATGCGTAAATTTGAACATCATTATGGGCTATTTGTTTCGCTGTATCAATGGCAAATAATTTTTTTTTTTTTGGCAATGATTTTCAGTGTGCAAAATCTAAAGAACACAGCAATTGAACAGCTCAAAAACCTAAAGCCAAGCCCAAGAGAATATTAACGGGAGAGAAAGAATGTGTGTGTGTGTGTGTGTGTGTGTTTAATAGAGTGGATTTGGGGGGGGGGGGGGGGGGGTGTGGAGTTCCCAAGTACTAACAGGCAGAAAGATCAAATAAGGACAATAGTTCCAAAGTCAATAATAAGGCAAGAAAGAAAAACTCCCTCCTTAATTGCAGAAAGGATGTAAGTCAGCTGGGCCCCTTTGCATGAAATTACTATTTTTTAGATGATTTTCACTCACAATTAGACCTAGTTTAAATCATGTTCACTATTGGTGGTCACTCAACTCAAGAACAGCTGCATATTTTTTATATACTTCAGATCAACCAACACCAAAAATTGGAGAAATTCCGCAACCACCAGATGTCCTAAAGAATCAAGTTGTACAATCCAAAATCTAGTAATCCTTGCATCACAAAGTACTGTATGCCACATCAGTTCAGGACTATGAGAATCCATGGAAAGGATCATTGATCATACCCACGAAGGATCTAAAATATCAATTGCATATAGCCCATAATCATCATCTGGGACCAAAATTTCAACAGAATCATCCAATGTTTCTGTATAACCTGAAAGACAAAACATAAAGTTAAGTCAGATTTTTTTTTTTTTTTTCTTTTTTGCTCTTTTTTGGATTAAGTATATTCAAGTCAGACTAATTTAAAGAAAGCAAGCTACTATGCCACTAAGTAAACAAAATAACAAAGATAATGAAAAGAAGGAAAATTTGCAGATGACACTGCTACTATCTCTCCAAACCGTTGAAATTGTGTTGTCAAACATCTTAGATTCGAGAACAGTAACACTTCATTAAGAATCAATATGAATGAGCGAGCAACATTTTGGGGGTTGCCATTGAGGAATTTAAATATAAGACAGAAATTATCAGTAATTGTAACAACAACAACAACAAAATAAAAATCAAAGGTCTGAGAATTTCATATCTTTCAAATTTTTGGAATTTTAAAAAAATTACTGATAGTTTGGAAATTATTAGAAGCATCCAGGATCATCATTATTAATGACAACTAATGATTTTCATAACGAAACAATTTAAAATTTGTGAAAATAAAATATTACTAACAATTTGGGAACCATGAAAAATTTTTTTTTTTTTTTGATAAGTAAGAATGATATATATACAAAAGGCTACTCCATGCATGAAAGGCACAAAGCAAACCCAAAAATTATAAGAAGGAAAAAACAGGGAAAATACATAAAAGAAAACCAAGCAACAGATTAATTACAAAAGAGAAAGATAGCTAAGAAAAGAAGAGAGAGAATCACTAGTCATGAGTCTCCAAGCTCGAGACCAATCAAAAAGAGTTTCACTAAAAGAAGCAAGCATCTGATCATCGGAACTATCCAAATCCTCAAAAGTCCGCCGATTTCCATTCCTTCCAAATACACCATAGCATGCACAACGGAACTAAATTCTAGATCTGAGACGAATGCTTTCCCAACCAATTCCACTAGCCAAAAAGCAAATCTGGTATCTAGGTATAACCCACGACAATCCAAAAGTTATAAAAACAAAGCTTTACAAGCGATAAGCCATCTCACAATGAAGTAAGTGGTCTACCGTCTCCCCACAGTGTCGACACATAATACACCAGTCCACAAAATCCAAGCCCCTCAATCTCAGGTTATCACCTGTTAGGATCTTACTCCAAGCTACACACCAAACGAAAAAAGAAACACGCCTAGGGACCTTAACTCTCCATATACCTTTCCAAGGAAAGACACTGAGGGGGAATACCACAACTTGTTATAATACAACTGAATGTCAAAATCCTCATTAGGCTTCAACTTCCATCTCATCCAATCTCCAACATCCATTGAAGGAGTATTGGCTCCCAAGATATGAAGAAAATGCAACCCTTCATCCATCTCCCAATCATTAAATTCCCAAATAAAACAAACATCCCAAATTCTTCTATCCTCCACCCCCTGCCTTAACAAAGAAGCTTCTATAAAGGCCTCCTTGTCAATAACAATACCATACAGCCTTGAGAAAGCCAATTGGAAAGGTTTATCCCCATAACACCCATCCTGTCAAAATCTCACTCTATTCTCCAACCCAACAACAAATTGAGCATTTTTGCTAAAATCCTCCCAACCCATGCGAATACCTCTCCACTAACCATATCCATGAACTCCCGTACCTAGCTTAGAAGTCCTTCCCCCCCACTCCCCCCCCAAACTTTAAAGCTACCACCCTCCTCCACAACCGATTCTCTTCTTTCCTAAACCGCCACAGCCATTTCCCCAATAAGGCCTTATTAAAAGTAGTAAGTTTCCTTAAACCCAAACCATCGTTAGCTATAGGCACACAAACTTTATCCCATCCTACCAGATGATTCTTGCTATCACCCCATAGAAAATCCCTTTGCAACTTTTCGATTCTATTAGCCACATAAGTAGGAATGGTGAATAGCGATAGAAAATAGGTAAGAAGACTAGATAACGTACTATTGAGTAGCATCAATCTACCCCCCTTAGACAAATACAACTTCTTCTACCCGGCCAACTTCCTCTCAATTTTTTCCAAGATAGGATTCCAAATTGAAGGAGTTATGCGAAGCCCCCAACGACATACCAAGATAAGACATAGGCAAAGTTTCAACTTTGCAGCCCAAAATTTCAGCCAAGGCATGCACATCATCTACCTCCCCTGTTGGAACCATTTCACCCTTCTGCAAATTGACCTTCAAACCTATTATAGCCTGAAAAGCAAGTAACAACAACCGAATCTGAAGAATTTACTCCACATTTGCATCACAAATTAGAATAGTATCATCTACAAACAATAGATATAAAACACATTCTCCACCACCCCTCCTACTCTCAGCTTTAAAACCACAAATTAAGCTAGCTCCCTCCACTCTTCTCAACATCCTACTGAAAACCTCCATCATAATCAAAAATAGCATAGGAGATAGCGGACCCCCTTGTCTTAAACCCCTTGAGCTACCAAAAAAATCAGCTGGAGACCCATTAATTAAAATAGAGAACTGAACTATGGATATACAAGTGTGAACCTACTTGCACCACTTCACCCCAAAGCCCATTCTATTCAACAAATCCAGAAGAGCCTCCCAACAAGTTTACATATGACCCTAGGAACCCTACTCTTCACTCAGCTATCAACACATTCATTTGCAATAAGAACCAAATCACGGATTTGTCTCCCACCCACAAAGCTATTTTGAGTAAACCATTCTCAAATGATTTGCCAAAACCTTAGCCAAGATTTTATACACTCCCCACCAAGCTAATAGGTCGGAAATCTCTAATATTAAAGACCATTCTTTTTTGGAATTAAAGTAATGAGAGTAGCATTAAGAAATTTTTTCAAACTAACAATGTTGAAAAAACTCTTCAAAGACCGCTAAGACGTCTTTCTCCACTACTCTCCAACAATGATGATAAAAAGCCAATAAACCCATCCCAACCCGGAGCTTTGTCCCCTTCCAAGTCTCTTACAACTTGAAAAATCTCCTCTCTTTCAAACTTCCTTTCAAGTCAAACCCTCTCCATATCCCCAATACAATCAAATTCCAAACCTTCCACAAAAGGCCTCCACCCCTCAAACTCCTTATACAAATTTCTATAAAACTATACTACCTATGCAATTACCTCAGATTCCTCCTCAAAAACCACCCCATCCACGTCCAAGATCCTCAGATGATTATACCTTCTATGGGAGTTAGCCATCTTGTGGAAGAACTTAGTGTTATTATCTCCTTCCTTGATACATAACATCCTAGATTTTTGTCTCCGAGAAATTTCTTTCAACGAAAATAAATGCTCCATCTGGGACCTCAAATCTACCCTTCAACATATCTCCCCATCAAAAAGACCAATATCCCCTCCTTAGCATCTAACTTTTTCAACTCCTCCAATAATTGTTTCTTATGACGCTTTACATTACCAAACTCTCGGCGATTCCATTGCACAATGTCCTCTTTCAAAGCCTCAAATTTTTTGGCAAGCACAAAACTAGGTGCACCTACAATAGAATGCCGATTCCACTAGGATTGAACTAATGAGGACAAGGAAGAGCTCAAGGAAAAAGAAGATTAAATATACAAAGATTCAAGAATTGCGGTCTAGTTTTGATGTTGGACCTTCTTTGCACCTTTTAGTTATTAGTATTGAGTCTTTTAGGTTGAGAAGCTGCTAGATCAATTTTAATTAAGTTCTATTAGAATAAGGGCAATTTGGTAATTTCCAAAAATCTGGAAATGGCTGTCCTTGGCCATACCAAAGGCCCATGAGTCTATTTTATGTTTACATATTAGTAAGTCTTTTATTTAATTATTACTAGTATTTCTATTCATCCTAAGAATAGGTTATTTAGAGTCCAAGTCCTACTAGGAAAATGATAACTATAGTCTCTACATAACGGCTCTTTTGTAATCATGTTATTTTAGAATATTTTGATTAATAAAATTCAGCAGCTTATTTTAAGCTTTGTTTGTGTGATGCAAGCTTCTCCGAGATGTAATGCCACGGAACCCTAGGTGTGATTCTTAGGAAGACCTAGGTGTAATTGCCTAATATTTTATTTATGTTTTTTTTCTATTTATCCCATGTTTCAGCCCAACAGCCGTCAACATTCATACTTTTCTAACCTAAACTCTTAAACAATAATCCTTAGTCAAGAATTCATCAAGAAACCTAGTATAGTGCTGAACTTCTTTTTTTTTTTTTTTTTTTGATAGGTAAGAAAGATATATATTCAAAAAACTACTAAATGCAAAGGAGCACCAGCATATCAAAAGTACAAAAAAAGATGGAAAAGCAAAAATATAAAAAAACACTAATTACAAAGAAAGAGAGCTAAGGAATAAAGGAAGAGAATCACTAGATGTGAGTCCTCAAGCTCTAACCCAATCAAAAAGGGAACCAGAAAAGAGAGTAAGCAGTTGGTCATCGGATTTATCCAAATCCTCAAACATTTGCCGATTGCATTCCCTCCAAATATACCACATCAAACACAACGGAACTAAATTCCAAATGTGAAATGATTGCTTCTCCAACCAATTCCACCAACCAAAAAGAAAATCTAACACCATACATGAGGGGACCTATGAAATCCCAAAAATTCTAAAGACAAAGCACTACAGCCGATAAGCCTTTCCACAATATAACAACAAATGATTCACTGTCTCCCCACAATGAGAACACATAATACACCAGTCAACAAAGTCAAAGCTCCCAAGCCACAAGTTATCTCCCATGAGAATCCTATTGATGTAGGACAACCTAAGCTTCCCACCGTAGACCCTAGGCTTACCACCTAAGGTGTTTATATTCATCACCAAACAAACACAATGCAATCTCTGCAAGTAATCTGAATAATAATAATCATAGTCTGTGAATACAAAAAAAATCATCTGAAACTTTATATGCAGCTTCTAGGAATCACAATGATAAGGATAAACTCTTATAAACAAATCCTAAACAATCTCAAATACTAATCTGATAATCCTAACAATCTTGAATACCAATCCAATACTAAAGATAAATCCAAGTAAAGATAACATAAATGATAAAGATAATCTCCACAAATGTGCTATCATATGGTGTCCACACCAACCCCCTTATGGTGGGAGAAACTCGACCCCGTCGAGTAAAGCTCACAAGGATCAAGTGACATCAAAATAACCTCATGCCACAAGCTCACTGGATTAGCATGGTGCCTTTGTCGTTGCTCATATGTGCTGATGATAGAAGGTAGAGATGAGGTGGTAGCAAGTGTATCCAAGTAAGCCTCCAAAAGAGCGAGATCAAGCTGTTACAGCCCCTCTCTGGTGATCCATGTACAATCAGAATCAGGCCGTCCTCGCTAGCGAACCAAGAAGCGTTGAACTGTTCCATCCCTAGTGAAAAGAGACTGCTCATCCAAAATAACATCAATAATATCTTTATATGCCTTCTGGAAACAAGATAGTGTAGGGCTAAGGATAGGGTTAGCCAATGAAGAAGAGGAAGGATCATCAAAAGGGTCAGAATAACTGCTGGACCTTTAAAAGCAATTAAATCAGCAATATTAAAAATAGAACTAATACCATAATCTGAAAGTATATCAATCACATAAGCATTAGATCCAAGTTTCTTTAATACCTAGCACTGTGGGCCTACAGTTTCTTAACAGTTCCAGAAGGATACCATTTAGACCTGATACGAATCATAACATAATCTCCTATATCAAAGTTTAAATGACGTCAATGTAAATCATCCTAAGTCTTATACTTAAGATTACTAGCATGAATTCGTTTGTTGATCTCTTTATGCAGCTCATGAATTCAAGTTTCTTTAATACCTAGCACTGTGGGCCTACAGTTTCTTAACAGTTCCAGAAGGATACCGTTTAGGCCTGATACGAATCATAACATAATCTCCTACATCAACGTTTAAATGACGTCAATGTAAATCATCCTAAGTCTTATACTTAAGATTACTAGCATGAATTCGTTTGTTGATCTCTTTATGCAGCTCATGAATGTGACTAGCAAACTCTACTACAGACACAGAAACCCTATCATGTGAGGACATTGGGAGAAGGTCTAAAGGTCTCCTACATTTATATCCATGAACAACTTCAAATGGACTCATACCTATGGACCTATTGACTGAGTTATTGTATGAAAATTGAGCTACAAGAAGTAGAGATTCCCAAGTCCTACCATTCTCACCTATGAGACACCTCAGAAGATTTCCTAGACTCCTATTGACAATCTCAATTTGACCATTAGGTTAAGGAAGGTATGTTGTGGAGAATTTCAATTTTGTCCCCATCATATGCCAAAGGGTCTTCCAAAAATAGCTCATGAATTTAACATCCCTATCTGACACAATTGTTTTAGGTAACCCATACAACTTAACAATCTCATTAAAGAAGATCTTGGCTACCTTGGATGCATAAGAAGTCTTAGAGCATGGAAGAAACTGAGCCATCTTAAGGAACCGGTCTACTACTACAAGGATGGAATCAAACTTCCTAAGGGTATAGAGGAGACCTAGTATAAAGTCCATGCTAATAACCTCCCAAGGATGGTGTGGAACTAGTAGAAGAGTGTAAAAGCCAGTATTTTGCTTGCAATGCTTAGCCAATTGACATTGACAACATTGACCAATTATCTTAGCAACATCCCTCTTAAGACTTGGCCAATAAACTGCCTATCCACCTCTTCAATTGTCTTATCACATCCAAAATGCCCTAAACGTCCTCTCGCGTGCATACCAAAAAGTCTCTAACTAATGGGCGGGGGATACAAAGCTTATTGGCTTTAAACAAGTAGTCATCTCGAAGGATAAAATCAACAACCTAAAGATGCTCAGTCCTAAGTGTAGTGTACACTTCTCCAAAATCTGAGCAAGATTCATACTCCTCTTGCAACTTCTCAAATCCTATGACTTTTGTGCTCATTACAAAAAGTAAGGTGACTCGACAATTCAAAGCGTCAGCTACCTTATTCTCAACACCAAATTTGTCTCAAAACAAAAGAAAATCTTTGCAAATACTTAACCCAAGGAATATGTCGAGTATTTAATTTCTTCTGGGAATTGATGTAGCGGAGAGCATCATGATTAGAATAAATGACAAACTCATGCGGTGTCAAATAATGGCTCCAATATCTTAAAGCTTGTATCACAGCATAGAGTTTTTTGTCATATGTTGAATACTTCTTAGCCTCATTTAATTTCTCGCTAAAGTAAGCTATTGAGTGACGATCTTGGCTAAGAACTCCTACTATGCCTACACCAGACGCATCACATTCCACTTCAAAGGCCTTATTAAACTCTGGTAGGCGCATCACCAATGCTTCTGTCATCTTCTTCTTGATTTCCTGACATGTTTTACTAGCAGCATTTGACTATTGGAATTCACCTTATTTCATACAACCAGTGATTGGTGCCATGATTGTAATAAATCCAAGTATGAAGCGGCAATAAAAAGTTGCAAGCCCATGAAAACTACGAAACTCATGAATGTTCTTGAGCTCAAGCCAATCCATTATGGCCTTGACCTTTTGTGGGTCAGCAGAAACTCCTTCAGATAAGACCACAAAACCTATGAAAATAACACAATCAGTGAAGAAAGAGCATTTCTTTAGATTGGCATACAAGTTTTCTTTCCTCAAAGTGGAACAAACTTGTTTAAGATAGTCCAAATGTTGCTCCTTTGATTTACTATAAATGAGGATGTTATCAAAGTACATTACCACAAATTTGCCCATAAAAGGCCTTAGTACTTGTGTTATCATTCTCATAAAAGTACTAGGAGCATTTGATAAACCAAATGACATCACAAGCCACTCATATAGGCCATCCTCTATCTTAAAAGCAGTCTTTCATTCATCACTTGAGCCGATCCTAATTTGATGGTATCCACTTTTCAAATCAATCTTCAAAAAGATTGTGATTCCTGACATTATATCAAACATATCATTTAACCTAGGAATAGGAAAACGATACTTCACAATAATCTTATTGATTACGTGACTATCCACGCACATTCTTCAGGATCCATCTTTCTTTGGGGTCAAAAGTGCAGGGACTGCACATGGGCTCAAGCTTTCACGCACAAATCCTTAGTGCAATAGCTCATCCACTTGTTTAGCCATCTCATCATGTTGAGGAGGGCTCATTTTGTAGTGGGCCAAATTTGGAAGTGCTGCTCCTGAGACAAGATCTATGGCGTGTTGAATATCACACATAGGGGGCAACTGATTTAGGAGCACCTTAGGGAAAACATCTTGGAACTCTTGAAGTACTGACCGTACTTCTTTTCTTGATTCTTCAAAGCTATCTAGTGCAGCTTCCTTAACAACCAAAGCAAAGATGGAGTCTTGATTGACAGCTCTTTCAAGTTCTTTTGGACTGATGATGTTCATACTTTGCCTTTTAGGCTCTTCTTATGCCTTACTTGCACTAACAAACTTAGTTTTGACTGAGTTAAGCTTAATCCTCTGTCCATTGTGCATGAAGGAACAAGAGTTTAAGCGACCATAAAGAGTGACATCTAAATCATAGAGCTATGGTCGTCCCAAAATTATGTGTCCTACATCCATTGGAATCACATCACATGAAATCTGAGCCTTGTATGAAAGGATGTGAATAGGAACAAGACACCTTTGATGGTGATAGATGAATCATCTACCCAAGAAACCTTATAGGATTTAGGATGGGCAACTAACTTCAAACATAAGAGAGAGACAAGTTTAGAAGAGACTGCATTAATGCAACTTCCACTATCAATTATAACCTTACAATTTGTGGTTCCACACTTGACAAAGGTTTGGAAGATGGTATTTCTTTTCCAATCATCACTTTATTTGGAATGTGCTAGAGTACACCTAACAATACTCATTACAGGAGTATCAAGAATACCATCACTGAAGTCATCAAAAAAAGGTAGGGCTCTAATGCAAGCTAATTGGGTGGAATCAAGCTAATTCTGCAAGAGATCAACAGAGTAATTCTAGCAAGAACTTACAAGTTGATTGAGAGGAGAGGAATTTTCTTTCCATTTAGTGTTAAGAATATTGTTAGTTATCATGTTGCAAAACATACTGGAAAACTAGCATCTCGAGTTTTAAAAACTCGAGTTCAATGGTAGAACTCGAGTTTTTAAAACTCGAGATGCAAGCGGTGGCATCTGATGTGGAAAAAATTCCACGTAGAACTCAAGTCTTGGAAACTTGAGTTCCACCATTTTCTTTTCAGATCAGCTCTTCATCTTCGTCTTCTTCTTCTTCTTCTTCCCCTGTTCTTTCAGTGGATCTCAAACCATCTGATGTTCTTTTGTTTTGCTTCTGATGTTCTTCGGTGGATCTCAAACCAAATTCTTCCTCTGTTTTCAGATTCTTGCTTCTGAAGTTCTTGGCTCAGCACCAACATTAACCAAGTCTATAAAGCTCGAGTTACAAATCAAGTTTTTAAAACCCAAGATCTATGTGGCGAAAACTGCCACATTCTCAAGCCTAAATCAAGTCTTTAAGACTCAAGTTCTCCTTGAAATCGAGTTTCAAAAACTCGAGATGTTAGTTTTCAACATCTTTTTCAGCGCATGCTAACTTAAAACATTGTTTCCCACATCTATGCCAGTCTACAAGATACCCGGAGAGAAAGGCCTGGCTACCTCGAATTAGTCACAAAATTTTCTAGTTTATCTTTGTTGTTATGTGTGGTTCCATTATATTTTTTGTCGAGTCCAAGACTTTCAAATTCTCCATTAAGGAGGGAGGTACCTATTACATGTTGCACATTTTTGAGAGAAACCTGAATTCTCTCCGATCAGTTTTTATGGCCAAAGAGAGTGCAACATGTTTGCTTGCTATTGTGGAGGATCTCATGTCTAATGTAATTCCTGGAAATTTTGCACGAACTTTCAGGGATGGTGATAAAGTATTTACTCTACAATTGGGTTCCAATGCACATGGTAGTTTTTTTATGCCCTCAGAACTTATCCATGGCAAACGAAAAGGCTTCATTGTGGTGTCGGCAGGAAAATTGGGTAGCGGGTGGAGAGGGTTTGGATTTTATCTTCGGAAGGCTATTGCTCTTGAAACACTAGCCGTCAAACCACCGTCACAATCTGATTTGAAACCGACAGTGGAGAAGTTCCAACAGCAAAATTCCAAATCCTTTCTGTTGACAATGACAGATGGTGATCGGAGAGATGGAGGTGGTAGTAAGAAAGGAAAGCAATTAATGCCAAATTTTCAAAATTCAAACAAAGCAATTTTGAACAATCAGAACCATGATTCACGCGATATGGATGCTGGGAAGGAAAGAGCGCTGCCTGAGGCTAAAATTACGTTTGAGATTACCGAATACATTAGCAGTGGCACTGACTTATCTCTGGATGTTTGCTTGAGATTGGACCGTAGAGAAGATGGTAGGTGGGAAGTTAAGTGGTCCAAATTCCAGGAAGTGGGCCAAAATGTTAAGCCCATAGAAGGTTATTTTAAGCCTACAGCCTCATTCAACCAAGTCAACCCAGTCAAAGCCAAACCAATCCACACTTTTAAACCCCAGCCCATCTCTGTCTGGCGGCCCAAAACAAAACATCTCACTTACTCCTCTTCTTTTCCAACACAAAACCCAAATCCCAGGGAAATCTTTGGCATCAGTCTCGGCAAGTTCTGTGAGAGGTAATAAGAGCTCCGATGTAGTGATTGCCAAGCCGATGCATCCTTAAGCTGTTCTCGGTAGCTCTCCGATGTTAGCCCACTCGATGAAGGTCGCCGATGAAGTCGATAATGAGATTCTCGGCTCTAATGAGGCCAATAAGACCAGGAATGGGTCGGCAAACACCTCCAATGGTGAAGAGAACTTGCAACGAGACATCCAATTGATTCTTCAGGAGCATTCCGACAATGTTATCAAGAAATGGGGGAATTTAGAGAAGTGGGTGCTTGAATTGCGAGATGGAAGGAGGGTGGTGGTTCCGATTCAAATCTCTCTACCGTCGGGTGAAGCCATAGAGGTTTCGGAAGACCAAAATCAGTTGGCCTTGGTTCCGTTGAAATCTTCAAACTCCTTGGAAGCATTGTTAGCTCAGTTTGACGGGGATGAAGTACTTGTGGAAGATTGGGTTTCAGATACCCATTCAGAGGATGCTAAGCTGCCTCTAGCTATTGAACCACTTGCTTTCTCACTACCCTTGACCACGAAAGAATAGGAAGTTGTGGGTGTGGAGAATTCAGTGGGTGTGGATAGTTCAATGAGGCAAGAACCTTACTCAGAGTGGTTCCAAAGCGAATTCAATGACTTTGTTAGCTTCCTGGGCACGTCCCTAGAAGGTTTGGAAAATCAAGCAACTAAATTTTTATTGGCTGTAGAAGCTGAATTAAAACAAAGGGCCGCTTTGGACAGGAAAGCACGTGATTTAAAGAGTTCGGGGGTGAAAAGGTTAAGAGAGTTGAAGGGTCTATTCAATTCTATTAATTATGGTTCTACCTCTGCTCAACGTAGTGGTAATAATAGGGATCAGGCTCTCATTGTTCCTCCATGAACTTAAAATTGCTTTCCTGGAATGTTAGAGAGCTGAATGGGGTAGAAAAGAGGCTTTAGATTCGTAATTTACTAAGGACCTGGAGGGCTAATATTGTGTGCTTGAAGGAGACCAAACTTGAATGGATTACTAGAGGAATTGTTCATAGTATATGGAGTTGTCCCTATGTAGATTGGTTGTACCTGGGCTCTGAAGGTGCTTATAGAGGTATTTAATTGATGTGGGATAGAAGGGTTATGGAGAAGGTGGAGGAGGCGGTGGGGCATTTTTCAGTTTCATGCAAATTCAAAAATGTTGGTAACCAATTTGAATGGGCTTTTATAGGTGTATATGGACCAAATTTGAACAAAAAGCGTAAAAATATGTGGGAGGAACTAACCGGGTTGATTAGTTGGTGGGATTTGTTATAGTGTCTAGGTGGTGAATTTAATATAATCCGCTTCCCATCAGAGAGACTAGGGGCTGCAAGTTATGCTCAGGCTATGTGTAGATTTTCTTGACTTTTATCTCTCGTCATGGACTGATAGATATACCTTTGGAAGGGGGCCTTTACGCTTGGTCCAACACATCCTTTGCATCTAGAATTGATCGGTTTCTTGTCTCTCCACTCTTGGCAAATCATTTCACACAGTTTTCCCAAAAAGGAATGTCGAGAGTACTTTCAGACCACTTCCCAATTCTGATGGAGGGTGGGAGTCAAAGGAGAGGTAGAATTCTTTTTCGTTTTGAAAATGTGGTTGAGGGCGGAAAATTTTGTTGACATAGTGAAGGTTTGGTGGGCATCCTATTTGTTCTAAGGAACTCTTAGTTTTATACTAGCTAAGAAGTTGGCAGCTTTGAAGTTGACTCTTTTAGAAGAGATTAGTTGGAGGCAAAAGTCTAGGGTGTTGCACTTGAAGGAAGGGGACGCCAATACCAAATTCTTTCATAGATAGACTAATTCTAACAAAAGAAATAACAGTATTGAAAGCCTTATGGTTAATGGCAGCTTGTCCTCAGATCAAGGTGAGATTGCAGATTGTTTTACTCAATTTTTCAAGAAGTTATATTTTGAGCAGCAAGTTGATCGACCATTTCCAGATGTGTTGGTTTTTCCAATGATATCCAGTGACAAGGCGCTTTGGCTAGAGACCTTTTGAGGAGGGAGAAATATTTGGTGTTATACAGAATCTTAATGGTGATAAAGCTCCGGGACCCGATAGTTTCCCAATGGTTTTTTTCCAAGCTTGCTGAGGGATTCTCAAACCTGATCTGATGGCTATATTTCATCATTTTTTTTTTTTTTTTTTTTTTGCTAAAGGTCAGTTTGAGAAAATTTTAAATGCAACATTCATTACTCTTATCCCTAAAAAAAATGCAGCAAGTGAAGTTAGGGATTTCTGTCTCATTAGTCTTATTTCCGGGGGGGGGGGGGGGGGGGGGGGGAGAGTTTATAAAATTATTGCTAAAGTCTTGGCCAACCGTATTCACACGGTTATGGAAGATATAATTCATCATCACAAAATGCTATTGTGAAGAACTGACAAATCCTTAACCCTGTACTTGTTGCTAATGAAATGCCTTGAGAGTAGATTGAAGGCTGGTTTGCTGGGGTTACTTTGCAAACTAAATGTTGAGAAGGCTTTTGATCATGTAAATTGAGGTTTTCTCTTGAAGTTGCTAGAACGGAGTGAGTTCTCTGCTAAGTGGAGGCAGTAAATTTTCTTTTGCCTATCTACGGTTCGTTTCTCTATTCTGATTAATGGCTCTCCTTGTGGATTTTTTGAGAGTGCTAGAGGGTTGAGACAAGGAGATCTATTGTCTCCTTTATTGTTTGTTTTGGTTATGGATGCCCTTGGAAGAATGTTGGATAAAGCTGTCCATGAGGGACGTATGTCAAGCTTTAGGGTGGGCGAGTTAGAGGGAAGATCCTTGGCAGTGTCTTATCTCTTTGCGGATGACACCCTAATTTTTTGTGATGCTGATCTAAATCAGATTTTGATTCTACGTATGATTCTTATTTAGTTTGAGGCGGTGTCTGATTTAAAGATAAATTCTTCTTTCAATTTTTTCCAATATATGGTTCCAAATAGAAGGGGGACTTATGGGACGCCCCCAACAGCATACCAAGATAAGTGATTGGCAAGGCCCCAACCCTACAACCCAATATCTCTGCCAAAGCATGCACATTATTTACCTCTCCTATTGGAACCATTTCACTCTTAGCTAAGTTAACCTTCAAACTAGTCACAGCTTGAAACCATCTGAGAAACTACTATTACCCTCTATCAGAGCCACCGCAATTCCATCGGAGGTGATCCCAACCTCCATCCGACCCATCACAAGCCTATCGGAGTTAAGACCAACAAATAAATCACTATTAACCATCATCAGAACCACCGCAGAACCATCGGCGCTAATCCCAACCTCCGTCCGAGCCACCGTGCGAACTATTGGAGCTGGTCCCAGACAAACAACTGCACTGAACAACCATCGAAGGCTCTGCCAATTGATCTGCCACCACTTCAGTGAGCATCGGGGACTTGGGTTTGTTTGAGAGAGCTTCTGCCGTTGTCACTGAGTGTGGCCAAGGGTGTTAGACTGGCCTTGGCAAATGGCTCGCCCATTTCATGAGAGCTTGGGCTTGAGAAGCTTGCTACAGTCAGCTGAGTAGATCCCAAACAAGGTTGGGCCAACTTGGGTTTCAAACTTAAGCCCACAATTGGCTTATTTTTATTTGTTTCCCGTGAGTCCACTTTTAAGTACTTTGGTCCACCTTTTTTATAATCCCATGAAACCCTCCTCTTTCCTTTCTCATCTATCTAAACAGTCAAACCGTTCCTTGTCCAGCATGTAGTCCTCAAATCACTCCCAATACCATAAACAGCTTTTTTTGAATTTGAATTAAACCGTAACGGAAATCTCAGTTTCTTTCCTGCCAGTATTTTCTCCCCCAAATTGATATTCCCATTAATGCTCTGAGGTTTCGCAGCCCCTCCACCAGCAGCTAATGGGCAAGAATTGACCACCAGTCTACCGCTCACCACCTTCTTTGCATGTTCAGGATCCGGCACCACCATCTTCTCCTCTCTTATCTGTGTCTTCCCCTTATCTGTGACACATAATTGCATCGAATGCTTTCTATCCTCCATTTTTACGCGATAGCCTTGCACCATTTCAGCAAAAGTTCTAGAGTTTTGAATCTCCGAATTTTGCTTGTGCAGTGGAGCAACCAATTTCAATTGGCTTGAGCCACCCACCGCATATTGTGAAGGATACATCATCTTTCTTAATTCAATCCCGAACATCCTCCAACCATTTTTTGCTCCACCTTCGGGGATAATGACCGACCTCCTAAAGCCACCAGCTTTAAGTTCAGTCAATAATAAGAACTGCCCAAAAAAGTTGGCGCTCCTTTGGAGAGTATAAGCAATATCACCGTCCCTAAATGTAAAAAACTGTTTGGAATTAACCCCAACGACAATGTGCTCAATGTTCTTCATCAGCCATTGTTCTACATTCTTCCCCATGAAAACTAACCTCATAGAGTATTTGCCACGCTCAAAAATTTGTAGCGAGAAATAATGTACCCCTTCCTTTATAACTAATTGAAAAAGCTTGGATTCAATGAAGAAACTGCAATAGCCCCCCATATCTAATCAAAGAAGATGAAAAGAACAAAATATCTGGCTAATCTGACGTAGCCGGGCCTCCTAGGGGAATGGGGGAGAGAATTTTTTTCAGAAAAACTCACTAAAAAAATAACAATTCTGCACATGGAAGTATAGAAAAAGAATTAAGTTGATTGCTTCTCCATGAAAGAATATAATGCTGAACTTCTTAACGATCCTGCATCAAATTGGTATCAGAGCCCAAATCAACACTATGAAAGCATGATAGATCCAAAAAGGCAAAACTATATCTATACAATAGTTGACAAATTTGAAGGGTTACATGCTAGTGTCCTTCACAAAAGTAAAAATTCAAGCAATGGGCTTGATCCTTATAGAAATCCTTATGAGAGACTTGATTATCGCAATAAGGCTGGAGACATAATGAAGAAAGTTCATGTAGAAGTACCATATTTTGCTGGAACAATTGATGCGCATGTATTTTCAGATTGGCTTGCTTCTTTGGAAAGTTATTTTGAGGGGTATGACATGTCCGATGAGTAGGGTTAGTTTTGCTATTATGAAATTTATTGGACAAACTCAAATCTAGTGGATAGATGTGGAGTACGATCGTCGATGTGCTAGACAACCTCCAATTGTTAGATGGGATGACATGAAGCAGCAGCTAAAACAAAAGTACTTGCCCTTGGTTATGAAGATGAGATCTTTGAAAAATTCACTACTCTTAGGCAAGGTAATATATTAGTAGCTGAGTATATGAACAAATTTGAAGACCTCAAAATTTGGTATAGAGGAATTGAAGATCCACAACAAATCTTAGCCCAATTTAAGTCAAGATTAAGGACTGAAATTCGTAGCCGAATGATTACACAACGAATTCACACAGTTGCTGAGGCATTCCAATTAGCCTTAAGATTGAGAAGCTTTTGAAGCAGCCCCTTACAGAAAGGTTTTCTTCCTAAGCTGGGAAAACACCTTTGAGAGAGGTTGACCATAGAGCATCCACTGTGCAGCCAAACTACAAAGTCCATATTGACTACAAAGTCAATACTGCTAATGAGTTGAAAGTTAAGGCTACTTTGGCTGATGATCTCCTAGAATTAAAAGAAGACACATCTCTTCTTTCAGTTGTTAGGCGTATTCTTGTTGCACCCAATCAAGAGGAGAATTGGAAGTGTACTTCGAAATTTCAGACCATAGTGCGTTGTAGAACTAAAGCTCAGATGCTTATTATTGATGGTGGCAGCAACATGAATGTTGTTTCTAAGGCTACTGTTGAGAGGTTGAAGCTACCAACGGAACCTCATCCAAAACCATACAAGGTGGCGTGGATAAATAGCACTTCTATTTTGGTAACTAAACGATGCTTGGTTCCTATTTCTCATGGGCGATATAATGATTCTATATGGTGTGATGTTATTCCTATGACTCTAACACATATCTTATTAGGTTGCCCTTGGCTCTATGATCAAGATGTGTATCATTTTGAAAAGAATAATACATATCAATTTATGTTCAATAATGAAGCAATAGTATTAAAGCCTATAAATTCAGGACAAATGAAGCAAAAACAAGCGGTCAAGCCTAAGGATGTTGCTACAACTCAGAAAAACCGCAAGGATATTATTGAAACTACAAAACAAAGAGCTTTACAGACACAAAAGGAAGTTGAAGAGCAAGAACAAGATGCTGATAAGTCAAAAAAGTTTGCTAAAATGGTAGAACTAGATCAGCAACTAGTGGAACCTAAACAGCAAGTGCAACAGTCAACTCAACATGCAACAAAGTCCATGGAGCCAGAAGAACAAGCAGAAGAGTCTAATCAGCAAACTAAAACATCTCGACAACTTGAAGATGATTTAAAACAGCAACTTACAAACTTAATGGAGGAAACTCTAGAATCAAAAGAAGATAGCATGATGAAAGAAGGGAACAAAGAGATGGAAAAGTCTTTTCCAAGACTTCCACATGTGCATCAAGTTAAGGATGTGTCACTTGCAATGGTGGTTCCAATTGTTGATTTCGTAATTCCTGAAAAGTATAATGTTCCCATTGAGGAGCACGTTGTTCCATTGTCATCATGGTTTCAAGCACCACCGAAAGTTTTGCCACTCCATTACAGCTTTTTGTCCTTAACCTAAAGGATCAAAGAGGTCATCTCTTCTTGGTCAAGGGGAGTGACAACTCGGCTAAGAGGATAGTGACCACAAAGGAAGGACACTCAAAGTCAAGCTTTTTATCCAAGATCAAGGATGCTTTTCAAGAGGCCCAAGATTGTACTACTTCAACATTTCAAAACTCAAGGTCGAGTTTTCTCTAACCAGGGGAGAATGATGAGGACAAGGAAGAGCTCAAGGAAAAAAAAAAAGATTAAATATACAAAGATTCAAAAATTGTGGTCTAGTTTTGATGTCAGGCCTTCTTTGCACCTTTTAGTTATTAGTATTGAGTCTTTTAGGTTGAGAAGATGCTGGATCAATTTTTTTTTTTTTTTTTTTTGATAAGTAATAAAGATTCATTGATAAAAAAGAGGAACACCCAGGCATACAGGAAGTATACAAGGGTGAACAAATCAAAAACGAACAGTACAAGAATCGAGAAAATCCAAAAAAGAAGAAAAAAGATGGTTTCTCCACACAGAGGACCAGTCAAGTAAGGATAGGAAGAAAAGAAGCTTGAGATCAGGCAAGGAACGCTCATTGTCTTCAAAACACCTACTATTTCTCTCCTTCTAAATACACCACATCAGACAATGAGGAACGACCTTCCAAATATCACCATTACGATGACGACCAAAACGACCTTGCCAGCAAGCAAGAATCCCAACAACTGACTTAGGCATAACCCAACAAACTCCAAATAAATCAAAAACCATATTCCACAACTCCAAAGCAACCGGGCAATGCAGGAAGAGATGGTCAACACTTTCGCTATTACATTTGCACATATAACACCAATCCAAAATGCAAACCTTTCTTTTCCTTAAATTGTCAATTGTCAGACATTTCCCCAAGGAAGCGGACCAGACAAAGAAAGCCACTCTAGAGGGAATCTTTTGCTTCCAAATGCTTTTCCAAGGGAAAAACTGCTCACCATGGCCAACAAGAAGATGGTAGTAAGCACTAACTCTGAACCCTTTACTCTTACAAGGCAGCCAACATCTCTTATCCTCCCCGATCCCCCTTACAGGAGTGCAATATGGTAATTTGGTAATTTTAATTAAGTTCTATTAGAATAAGGGCAATTTGGTAATTCCCAAAAATCTGGAAAAGGCTGTCCTTGGCCGTACTAAAGGCCCATGAGTCTTATTTTATGTTTGCGTATTATTAAGTCTTTTATTTAATTATTATTAGTATTTCTATTCATTCTAAGAATAGGTTATTTAGAGTCCAAGTCCTACTAGGAAAAAGATAACTATAGCCTCTACATAAAGGCTCTTTTGTAGTCATGTTATTTCAGAATATTTTGATTAATAAAATTCAGCAGCTTATTTTAAGCTTTGTTTGTGTGATGCAAACTTCTCTGAGGTGTGATGCCAAGGAACCCTCGGTGTGATATGCTTAGGATAACCTAGGTGTGATTGTCTAGTGTTTTATTTATGTTATTTTCTGTTTATCCCCTATTTTAGCCCCAAACAATCATCAACATTCATACTTTTCTAACCTAAACTCCTAAACAATAATCCTTATTCAAGAATTCATCAAGACACCTAGTATAGTGCTGAACTTCTTAACGGTCCTGCATCATGAACTCTATCCACAAACCCCTCCATCTTCAACCACATATTTTCAAATCTGAACGGACTTTTCCCCCTCGCCATTCCCCCTGCCTACAAGAGAATTGGACTGTGATCTAAAATAGGACAGGGTAAAATCCTTTGAATTCTACTTGTTTTAAAATATTGTTGGGAAGATTCCATGAATAATTTAGATAATAATATTACAAGGTATAAATTCTGGTTTTATTTGGATGGAAAATTAGCAAGCTCAGGGTAAACTACCCATTGTTTGCCTGTTAAGGGAAATTGTAAAGCATAAAATGATTAATAACAACCCCAACATTCACCAACCGAGTTTCTGCTGTTTTCCTACATTTCCCTGGCAACCAAACACTGTATACAAGCTTGTATAATCACCATCATTTTTCTTTCTTTTGATTAAATTACCGATTGTTCCAAAATTTTAAGCTATTAGAATATAATGAATTTAATCATTTAACTACATACTTCTAACACTCCTCACATATGGGCCGAAAATACCTTTTAATAGGTGAGGCCCAACACGTGAGAATTTAAATAGGAGGTAGAGTAGAGGAGACAGAGATCGAACTTAAGACCTCCCGCTCTGATACATTGTTAAACTACAGATTATCCCAAAAGCTTAAGCTAGGGATATGGTGAATTTAATCATTTATCCACATACTTCTAACAAGGTCTAGCAAAAAAAATAAATATCAGCTATAACTCATCTCAATTCAACCAAACCTAGAGAGAAAAATAAAGCCTAAAAATTTACATTTTTTATTCTTCTCTTCTTCTCTCTACAATTTATTTGCAATCAAGTAATGGGCCTTCCATAAATAAATAATTTAAAAAAAAAAGTAATGGGCCTTCATATTTAATCATGCTCCCAAAATACTTAACTTCCTCAACAACCAAAAAATATACAAAACCAATGTTTTTCCCCTTTTCCTTTTAATTTCCTCTACTCTCTTACCAACCAAACATAAGCCTCACAAAAACAACTTCCATAATCAAATTAAGCACAAAGTTTAACTTACATGCAAACACACACACATACAAAACATATTAGATATACACTACACACAAGTTACCATTTCATCAAAAAAATAAAAAATTAACAAGTATCCATATTTAATCATACTTCCAAAATCCTTAACTTTCTCACCACCCAAGAACATACATAAACATTCTGCCCCCAACCCTTTAGTCTCCTCCTCTTACCAATCAAACCCAACCTCACCAAAAAAAGTTTTCATTTTTCTTTCCTTTCCCTTTTATTTTCCTCCACTTTCTCACCAACCAAACACGACCCCACCAAAAAAAAAAAATCAAAAAACACAAGTTAATCACAAAGTTAACTTACATGCAAACCCACTAGTACAAACAGAAAATACATACACATATACACACTTATTACACATACACACTACAACATACATGTCTATTTATTTATAGAGGGAGAGAGAGAGACCTGTGGTGGGGTTGTAGAGAGACCAGAGCTTCTTCCTGAACTCAAGGTCCGCCAGGAGGATCCGAACCCAGACCCGGGTTTCGAACCCGAACTTTTTCTTCTTCGAGTGTAAAATGGAGCCGCCCATACCGGAGACCAGTAGGACTGGGTCGAGGTCCGGACCGTCTTTGTCGTTGTCGGAGCTCCGGTGGTTTCCGAAGCACGGACATGGACACAGACCTCCGAACATTTTCCTGGTCCGACCCGAAATACAAAATTATTCGGGTTCAGGTTTTTCAGGTCCGGTTCAGCGAACAGAGTTAAAGACTGATGATTGTGTGTGCCGTTGCGCTCTCTCTCTCTCTCTCTCTCTCTCTGAGGTTTAAAAAGGAAGAATATATATATATACCCAATGGGATTTGCATTTTAGCCCTTGTACTTTTTTCTTATTTTTATCCAAATTCTTTATTGTTTTTGGTTTTTTTTTTTTTTTACCAACCATCCTTCCTTCACATGTAAGAAATGATTGTTTTATAAAAAATAAAAAAAGATTGTGAATATGTAAGATATTAAGGCCTTGTTTGGTTTGGGTGTTTTATGACTCAATACTCAGTTTTCATCACTCAATTGCAAAATGCTTTGTTTGGATGAGTTTTGAGTTATAATTTTCATCACTCAGTTCTCTGATTTTTAAATGATGAGTTATGAAAACTGAAAACACATTTTATCTGTTTTCAGTTTTCATAACTCATAACTCAATGGCATTTTTGTAATTAAACACACACGGAGGACCCCACAGCCGCACTTTTTGACCGTTTTACTTTTTTTTTTTTTTTCTTTCTTTCTTCTCCTGGGTGGGTTCGGTCTTTAGGTTTTTTTTTCAGGTTTTTTTTTTCTTTTTTTTCCTAGGTTCGGTCTTCAGGTTTTTTTTTTTTTTCAATTTTTTTTTCTTTTTTTTTCCTGAGTTTGGTCTTCAGCTCTTCTTCCTCCTTTTTTTTTTTTTTACTCAATGGTTCGGTCTTCAGTTTTTTTTTTTTTTTTTTTTTCACTGGGTTCAGTGAGTTTAGGTACAACCAAAAAAAAAAAAAAAAAAGAAGCTGAATAATAAGTATGGGGCCTACAAATAGGAAATATTGAGTGATGACAAGTGAATGATGGTGCCAAACAAGTAGGCCATTTTAAGTGATGAGTAATGAGTGATGAGCGATGAGTGATGAGTGATGGATGATGAGTGATGAAAATTGAGTGATGAGTGATGAGTAACCATTATTTTAAACCAAACAAGGCCTAAGGTTTTCAACCCCTAATAAAGCATTCTAGGTTTAATTATTAGTTTGGTTCTAAGAGCATTCTCATTAAGAATGCTACATGCAATAAATGCTAAATTTTAATATCAAGTTTGTAAAAAACACACAAAAAAAAAAAAAAACAAGCTACAACAAGCATGCTAAATTTTTTTAAAAAAAAAAAATTAGCAACTAAGCTATAGTGAGCTTTCGTCTTTGAAAGTTTGCCGTAGCTCCAATCTTTAAAAAAATATTATTATTTTAATGCTTGTGATGGAAAAGGTGGTTTTGTGTAGTTGTTTTTTATTATTTTAAATGAAATGGTAAAAAAATAAAATAAAACCTTTGATGTTGTGCGTATTGTAAAATGAGTTGTTAAAATTGATAAAATGGCTTTTTGAGATGTTAAATGCTAAAATTTTTAAAAGCTTTGATGGGAATGCTCTAACTTCTATCATGTGTTTTAAAATGATCCTTAAGTTTTTAAAACTTTTTTTTAACATGTTCATGTGTCAAAAATTGTCTTATTGTTAAGTGATAGATATAAAAATTTGTTGTAACAAATAAAGGAAGTAAAATAAAACACTTATATTTAAAATTTAAAAAAAAAAACAAAAAACAAAACAAAACCTATTTAAAAAGTTACGTGAATGATGAAGGGATCTAGAATTGGGGATTCCAACCTCAAGAGGTTGGTTTAGTGGTTTCTATGAGCTCATAATATCTATGAGATCTTAGATTCGAAACATCTTGTTAGTATTTTGAGGCCACTCTCATGGAATTTCTCCCTATAATAACATTGTGCATGTAAGACGGGGAAACAACATACACTAGAGAGAATAATCAAATACTCGAAGAAGTCTGGACACCCTTATTTGTCAAAAAAACAAAAGAATTGAGGATTACAAAATCCTTAAACCCACTCGAAGCTCAACATAAAAAATTGGGGGTAGGGGTGAGATTAAGCTCATGTTTTTTGCCAAATCATGTTAGAATTTAGTCCACTACAAACCACTTTCATTGGTAACTTTGTTCATTAGGGTCACCACCTATATAGTTACTCATATGACAACACATGTCCATATTTAAAGTTGTATTTTCATATATAACAATTTCATAAGAGGGTTTTATGTTAAACACTCAAAAACTCTAAGAGGGTCACATAATTCACGGTTTATAGTGTATTTAAAATAATATTACAATAGTCAATACAAAGTATTTTTTTTTTCTTAAAAATAAAAAATGCATTTGGCGAAATGAAATATTCTCTACACAATTAAAGGATAGGTGGGGGATGAAACATAAATAATGTGATAAAGAGACCAAGGCATAAAAAGAAAATGTCTGTATATATGTGTGTCATTGTTCAAAGCAAAATAAATTACAAGGTCAGACAAATTATACCCACAAGTCCTTTTCAAATTTTCACCCAAAAAAAAAAAAAAAAAACTGCCTACATATTTAATCTAGCTATGCATGGAGTGTGATGGTTGTACCTAACCACCAAATGGGTTAGAGTCATCCACAACCGGTTGATCAACAACCTAACCAATAACCAAAAAACGTGTGCACAATTTGTGCAAGATCATATTATATAAAACATGTAGCGTTTGATATGTGGATAGAAGATGTGTACTGTTTTTATGGGAAAAACAAGTTGATAGAAAAAGTATTAGATCTGGTCAAAAATGGAGGACAGCAGCGGTGTGGTATCTGAGGCAGGATATCCTTGTGAAGCAGTCGTACAAAACCATCTATCTATATAAGGGCTGTTTGGCATTGTTGTTTAAACAACAGTTTTCAGTGTTTAAACAATAATAAAACTTTTGACATGTAGTTCTATAACACTCAAACACGTATGTCCACAACACTGAAAGCTAAACAACAATATTTAAACACTACCACCAAACGGGCTAGATTTTGGATTTGAATTTGGATGATGAGATTTTCTTTTTCTTTATCTTTTTTCCTTGTGAACATTTTTAGTTATCTATACTACTATAAATTTATACAGTTTTCCTAAAATGACTTACATCATTTCGTGTATAATTATGTAAAATTATAAGTATGCTATTGGAACTGTATAAATTTACACTAACACTATTCATTTTGTTTTTAGTTATTTGTTCTTTTTTTATGTATCTCAAGAATGAGGAAATAGAGTGAATGGAGGTTATTGTGTGTGAAAAAAGATAAATGATTAAAAAAATAAGAAAACTTGATATTTTAATAAAATGTAGTGTAAAATAGATAATCTGATGTGGGGGATATTTTGAAAAGTGAGTGTAGGGGGCCTGGAAATAAGACACTAAGAGTTAAAAGCGAAACTTAGGTTTATTTCGACTTGATACAACTAATTTGTACAGTATGGGAATGTATATCAGTTAATCTTAAGGTCAGGTTTGATTAATAAGTGCAACAGGGAAATTACAACTCAAAGGGAATTAAGAAGTTAAGTTCAAGTTTTTCCTTGACAATGCCAGAGGATATGTATAATATAGTTAATATTTAGGTAAAAATGCTCAAGGAGCTACAATACTTTTCTCTTTCTATTCCTGTTATAATTTGATTTCCCTTTCCCCCTTCATTTGGCTTTCCATGCCCTTATATACCAATGTTGAATGCATTTTTGCCCTTCATCTAAATGGTTGAGGATCCTCCTTTAGATACTTGTCCTATCAAGGCAGTGCTAGTGGCTGAGATATGCTTGGCAGGCTGTAAGAATACTGTTCAAAGGTCATTTCCCCATTAATACAGCCAGTTAAGCTGGTGTAGAGCATTGAATGTGGAGGTGAGAGGTATTTCCTTTAGGAAACTTCCTTCCTTCAACCCTGCATGTCTTGTAATCTTCGTTTGTCATCTTCTCCCTTATCCTTGGCTTTTTGAGGTATCAACTATCATTTGGTCCCTTAGTCCTCCTTGGGTAAGTGTTATCCTCGGGGTTTGGTTGTGTTTCTTTGCTTGGGCTAGTAAGTTTATCTTCGGGTAGGGTACCCCGGTCCTCGGCCCTCCCACAATAGCCCCCTAAAACTTTGTTCTTTTAAGACATCCTGAGAGCAAGGTTTTAGTAGAAGTTGCAAGTGTTGTCATGCGAAAAATGCGTTCTCACATGGGAATGTCATTTACTTGTCTTATGTGCGTTCCTGATGCTTCAAAATCCACAATGCTATAGTTATTGTGTCAGGCGATTGCTTGTCTCTTCACATTCTATGGTGCAATGACAATCCAATGGTTTAGATTCTTTGGGATTAATGAGCGGGAAATTTACCGCTCATTTCCCACCCTTGTAAAAGGGAGGATGGGGGTAATTTTCTCCCGTTTTTATGCTTTTGTGATTTACCTTCGAAGTAGCTACTTAAGAGACTTCCTTTCAAAGCTCGTAAATGCCTTTAGCCTCCTACCCCACTTCTGTAGAATTTCTCCTTTCAGTTTTCACTTTTGCCTAATAGGATAGCATGGGTAGGTTCGCCATGCTAGTTAATACACCCGAGGGTATGGCTGCCCTTAAGGCAAAGTATAGGATCCCTGAGGATGTAGAAATACAACATTGTGAGTTAAGAGAATGGCATGTGAGAAGATCTACCAATGCGGTAGTTATCCCCATGATTGCCTTCATCCAGGGCGAGATGGAGATTCCCATTGGTAAAGTGACAAGGGATTTTCTCATCAACTTTAGGCTTTTTCTCCCACCCAATGTTCTCCCAACCTTTTTAGAGTCCTCGGTAGTGTAGTTATGTTAAACTGAAAAAAGGGAACCTACCTAACCTATCACAACGTAAACTGGGTTTACAACTGCCAAAGTTATAAACCAAGTTTAAGTGTAGGGTTCCAGCCATTAGATTAATCTCTTGTATTCCAGAGTCCAATAAGGGTATGGACGAAGATTTCCTCATTGTCTGAATGAATGGCACAATGGTTTGCACTGCTCTACCCAAAATGGGGAACTAGGTGGGGTGCCCGAGGACTTAGTATAATTAGTGGACCCCCTCCCTTTCCTTTGGTTTCTCTTACCTTCTATTTTGTTTTTCTTGTACTTCAATCTTCTTCTATTTACCTGACACATTTTTTTTTAATTACAGACAAATTCTATACCGCTCCGAATCTCAATATGGTGAATTTTGAGGACCTCAATAGGATTTTGAAGTCCGAAATTTTCCTCTATCGGGACGGACAGATTTGAGCCGTTCATGTGATCCTCGGGTTCACACCAATTTCCAAATGCTTCTAGTCCTCAAAGCATGTGATCAGGGCCAAAGATCCAAGGCTTGCACTAATTGACGTGGTTGTTCCTAGATTCTTGACTGAGCCTCCAACACTAGGTCCTCAAGACGCAGAACTATCCGATCAGCTTATGGCTAGACTTATTTACCCCTAGGAAGAGACAATCCCATCTGACGAGGAGCGGGAGGAACCAGCCTCGGAGCCTACTCATGTTGATACGGAGAAGGACTTTGAAGTGTTCAGCCGAGCTAATATTGGCGAATCCTCTGAGTCCGGTTTTCAGCCCAAGTTACTGTTCAAATCAGTACTAACCAAAAGGCTGTTGATATTCCCCAAAGGGATAATGCTCGAAGAGAAGACTCCTGATTTGTTAACCCTGCTAACGACTCATACGAGGAGAATTCTCATGCAGTGCCAGTCATTCTGAGGCTGCCTATGCCCGCCCCCCCTCTCCCTTCCTCTTTTGAGGCTGCTGAGAAAAGAGAAAAAGAAGGAAGCACTTGGGGAAGGAGAGTTCCGAGGAGGGAGAAATACCACTAACCTCCCAACAAGAACCCTCCAAAGAGCCCAGACTTACAAGGGCTTAGCAGAAGAAGGGCCCCTTCGAGGGGGCAAGCAGTGCTGTTGAGGGGGAGCAGTGTGTTAAAGCCCCCTTCTAGAACCCTGTTTTTGTGTTAAGCACGAGAATGCCCTCACGTCTGATGCTACTCTAAGAGATGCTTAAAAAGGTAGATTCGGGCTAGTCTCCGAGTGCCTTGAGCAGGCTTTGCTCCTCCCTTGGGACAAGCAAGAGCTAAAGGACAGAAGGACGCGCGAAGTGTTCCTCTCGTTGAAGAGTGACCTTGCCAAGGTTAAGCTCTTACACCCAAGTCTAGATTTCAGTTCATACATACACTTTATTTTTATATAAGTTTAATGTGTTTTCTTTCCTTTTGTTGCAGGCTATACAAACATCTTTCATGGCCGAGGAATGGGTTGACCATGCCCTCTTGAAGTCTTGAGAGGCGGAGACAAAGTGGGCTACTTCAGAAAAGGCCCTTGTTAAGGTGAAAAAGAAGTATAAGGAATCTCTTTTTTGTTTGGCCGAGGCCGAAAGAGGATGCAAAAGAGCAGAGGCTGCCTTGGGCGGGGCAAAAAAGCAGGCTAAGGAGCTGTGTGTTCAACTGAGGAAGGCAGATAGGCAGCTAACCTCAGCAAAAGAGTAGATCAAGCTCTAATTGAAAGAGCTGGAGGGCAAAGACACCGAAAAGGCTAAGGCCGAGCAAGTTGCGTATGATGCTGGCATGAACAAGACCGTCAAGAGCCAAACCGCCTAGCTAAGGGACGTTGCTCAAGCCTTTTACCTCAAGGTATGGGGAGAGGCTCAGGAAGGTAGATGCCAATTCGAAGCTGAGGAGGCCTTCCAATGTTTATTATCCCCCAGCTCTTCGAACTGCTCCTAGCCCCTCTTTACCGATGTCCAGCTCTGTGCCTCCATCCTCTGAGCATTTCTCTGAGAAAGAAAAGAAAGACACAATCCAAGTAGTAGAGGTGGAGTCGGAGGAGGCTGAAGCAGAGGAGCAGCCCAAAGGGAAAGGCAAAGGAAAAGAGAAGAAGACCGCCAAGTAGATCTGCTAATTCTAGACTTAGGTAGATTTTGTGATAGTCTAGCTTGTAATAGGCTAGTTTTAATAGTTAGCCCTTCTTCTTCCTCTGCTTTTGTCTTTATGCTTCTTGTAAAGATGTCACTGGACTAAATGAATAGAAAAAGCTTTTGAATTTCACATTTCATATTTCATCTATTATCTTGTTTTAATTGTGTATTTACTCTTTGCCTTGAAGCCCCTAGCATATTTCGTTTGCTTAATTCCATTTTCTTTTTGCAAATTCCATTTTGATTGAGACATGTGTATTGAGGAGTGATAAGTAGCCGATGTCTCACATAACACTTAACCAATTTTAATAAGAGTTAATTTACCGAAGGCATGTGACCCGAGGAGTCAAACATGGCCGAGGTTTTGTTTAACACTTAACACACTTACCAATTTCAATAAGAGTTAATTTACCTTAGGCATGTGACTTGAGGATTGAAACATAGCCGAGGTTCTATTTAACACTTAACCAATTTCAATACAACATAAGATAAAGTGATTAACCATAGAGAATGATCACTGAATAACAAATGAAAAGTTGAAAGAAATCCAGAATCTCATTAATAATAATATTTACGCAAATTATTTACATTCCATGGCTGAGGAACACTGATTTCGTCCAAGTCCTCTAGCAGATAAGCTTCTACTCCTACTACTGACGTAACACGATAAGGTTCCTCCCAATTAGATCTAAGCTGTCCCCAAGCCGGATTCCAAGTATTTCTTATGACTTTCCTTAAAACCAAGTCCCCCAGTAGAAATGTTCTTAATCTTGCATTCTTGTCATATCCCTACCTTAACTTTTGTTGACAGTGAGCTAATTTCACGGTGGCGAGCTCCCTTTTTTCCTTGGCTAGGTCCAAACTGGCACATACGAGTTAATCATTTTTTCTACTATCAAACTAATCCATTTTCATCATCGGGAAACTTGCTTTTAATGGAATGACTACTTCGGAGCCATAAGTCATCGAGAAGGGCATTTCCCCAGTAGACTACCTTGAGGTGGTATAGTACGCCCAGAGGACGTGGTGTAACTTGTCCACCCATTTTCCCTGTGCTTCATCTAGCCTTTTCTTTAGCCTGTCTACAATGACTTTATTGGTAGCTTCAGCTTGTCCATTGCTTTGAGGGCACGCCGGGGTAGAAAATATATTCCTTATACCCAACTCTCCATAATATCTTCTGAAAGCTTTACTATCAAACTGGAGTCCGTTGTCAGATATTAGAATGTGGGGAACCACGATCTGAGTGACAATATTCCTCTAGACAAACTTTTTTATGTCTTGATCCTACATCTTTGCGAGGGGCTTTGTTTTGACCCACTTAGTAAAGTAATCTGTCTCGACGAGGAGCCATCTTCAGCTGCCTGTTGCTCTCGGGAAAGGCCCGAAAGACCACGGATTGGAGAGAGGGTTTAGAGTCCCCCCAGGCTGATGAATATTTGGTGTATACCTCTAACACTAATCACATTTCCTCGCATAATCTTAAGCAAAATTCTGCATGCTAGGCCACTAGTATCCTTGTGTAAAGGCCCTGTGTGCTAAAGATCTTCCCCCCGTATGACCACCACACATTTTTTCATGCAACTCCTCTAGTAGTACTTCAACAGCTTCGGGAAGTACATAAAACAAGTAGGGTCCTTCATACGACCACTTATACAACTTTTGCTCTTTTGAGAGCCAATACTGGGGTGGTCTTCTTCGGACCTTCTTGGCCTCGGCTTTGTCCTTGGGTAGAGCTCTTTCCTTCACAAATGATGCAAGAAGGTCTATCCAACTCAGACCAACATGGACTGAATGTACTTGAACTAGAGCCCAATCTTCCCAGCCTAGCATCTTTAAATCCTCCACCATGATGAACCGTGGCAAAACCCCTCCCGAGGATGTGGCTAAAGTAGCCAAAGAGTCAGCGTGAAAGTTTCTGCTTCGTGCTATGTGCTATAAGGAAAAGTCTTAGAAGCTTGCATGTAACTGCTTAACCTGACCTAGATACCATTGCATCGTTTGGTCCTTTGCCTTGAACTCCCCCAATACTTGTCCTACGACAAGCTTCTAATTGTGAGTACTTTCACTACTTTACCTCCAAGCTTCTTAACAGCTTCTAATTTGGCCCAAAGGGCTTCGTACTCAGCTTCATTGTTGGTAGCCGAGAAAGCTCGTCTCAATGACTTCTCTATGGTTATGCTCTCGGGAGATATGATACAATCCCAACCCCTGATCCTTTTTGGTTGGCTGCCCCATCAATATACAACTCCCAGGACAAAGGCAGCAGTGCTTCTACTATCATGATATTTTTATTAAAGTCACACTCCTGCTTGGGGCTCTCTAATAATTTATTTTAGTGAACTTGGTAACTAAATTAGCTAGGATTTGTCCTTTGATTGCAGTCCGCGGTTGGTATTTTATATCAAATGCTTCGAGCATGGTACTTTACTTTGCTATCCTACCCGTATAATCAGATTTTTGGAGGAGGGCCTGTAGAGGAAGTTGGGTGAGGGTGACCATTGTATGTGCTTGGAAGTAATAGGGAAGCTTCTTGGTGGCGTGTACGATAGCTAAAATAGCTTTCTCCAAAGGTAGGTATCAAGTCTCTGCCTCCTGCAAGGATTTACTTACATAATATGCGGGTTTCTGTACCCTTGAATCTACTCGGATAAGAACCAAACTTACGGCATGATTTGTAACTGCAATATATGCATATAAAACTTCCTCTTTCTTAGATCGAAACAAGATAGGTGGATTGGCTAGGTACTCCTTCAAATCTCGGAATGCCTGATCACACTCTTCCGACCAGGAAAAATCCTTCCACTTGTGAAGCAGCTGAAAGAATGGTCTACACCAATCCACCGACCGAGAAATGAATTTGTTCAGGGCCGTGGTCATTCTCGTCAGGCGTTGTGCGTCCTTGGGATTTTGAGGTGAGTGTAAGTCGTTGATCGCTTTAATCTAGTCGGGATTCACTTCAATCCCCCGATGAGTGATCATATATCCCAAGAACTTTCTTGATCCAATACCAAATGAGCATTTTGAGGCATTTAAGCGCAGCTTATGCTATTGGAGGAGAGAGAAGACCTCGTCCAAATCCTGTAAGTGTTTTGACTCAGATTTGCTTTTTACTACCATATCATCAATGTAAGTGTGAGAAACTGCACTCCTGACCCTTTTTATAGTATTGAGCCAAATCCACGTGAATGGGTGGAGTCGTGTTATTGCCTCTCAAAATAGAGGTTCGACTGATTATATTTTCCCTTTTAGATTAAAGGTTTTACAATAGAGTCACCACTTATTTAATTATTGAAAAAAATAAGAAAATTATAATTGAAAGATTCATCATTTTATTAATTTGAAATTGAATGTACATTAATCATAGGAAATTACATGGTTTTGGTCTTAGATACAATCTAAGATAAAGTACATGGCTTTGTTTGCTAGTTATAATCTAGAAATTGAAAATTACAAGGATAAGCATTGATTTATCAACTCTTGATTTAAGCTCAGAGGCTATGTTACAAGGCAGGAATGTGTTAAGCACCCACCTTGCCCGATGAAACCGGTCTTCTAGACTATGGTCGCCAACATTCATATCATATCATCTAATATGTTATCAATCAATTTACATGTTGAATGTAATGTGTGTGCATGTGATAAATCCTAATTCAATTTATTAAGCACTTCATTTGGATTGAAAAATAAATTCTAGTGAATGCGTGTAGATGGTGATATCCTAAATTCAAGAATTTGAGAGAATTATGAAATAAACATGTTTTTCATATTTTTGATGTGGATTTAAGATCAAAACTAGTGTTATGTATGAACATGTGATGAACAACCAAGATCATGTGAAGAACGCATATGAACATTTAAAAACATTTAATCATATTTAAGGAATTTAAATTAACACTAGCATGCTCTAATCCTAATCTCATCATAATGTTATATAAAAAAAAAAAAAAACAAGTTAGGGAAAGGGATTATACCTACATGCAAGATCCACATGGTGGAGGAGAAGAATTTTGATGGAGGTCTTAAGGATGGAGTAGAAAACAAGAACTAGGAGAGGAAGAGTGAGTCTCACTCAATACCTTGAGTCTCAAGAAGAACAAGATATGACAAGACTACTCTACTTCACTAGAACCCAAGAGAGAAGAAGAGATGGGGTTTTGGTGTGTCTTGGAATAGAGGAGAGGGAGGATTTATATAGTAGTGGTGGAGAAAATATGAATAGAAGGTTATTTAATGAGGGTTGAAAAATGATCAAAAAGAATCATGAACCTAGACCTTATTTTAGACTTTGGGGAAATCTGGTGTATTAAATATAGAGATTAGTGGGAATGAAAGAGCAAGCAAAATTCGGTTTTCCTGTAGCTACTGTAACAGCCTGTAGAGCCAAATTCAAAAAATCATATCTTACTCAATTCTGATTGGAATTGTCTCATTCTTATGCTTAAATTGAAGTCCCGGATGTCTAGTTTCTGCAAAAATTAACCTCATTTACAGATTCAAAATATTCTGAGAGATATCAACAAAATGGTAAGCAAAGGTCATTTGTTAGAAAATAATTTCAGCACAATTAAAATTAATAGGTCCCAAATTGGTTTCCAATTAACATTAATAGGCTCCAATCACTCCCATTTCAGACGCAATTAGTTCCAAATTAACCCTAATTAAAAAGATAATTGCACAAATTACTCATTGAATAATTAATGTTAGACTATCTAATTTATTGTGTGCAACTTTACCATAAAATGTAGTCCTAGCCAATCAAATTATAACACGTCATTAATCTCAAATTGATTATAATTATAACCAATTGGAATTAATTGTTCATAATCACATATAGTTGGACTTAATTTGTGATGGTGCATTTCGGTCATTAAAACTTGATTTGATAATAACTTTCAATCTAATGGTCTGATTAGGGCTTATGACCAGTCGATTTAATCGTTACAACATCAAGATCATTTTGGTGAAATAAGATTAAGGATCTAATAGCTAGAATTAAGATGAATATTTCCCTAGTGAAATTACCCTTTTACCCTCCATGTGAGGTTAAATGTGAGTTGTAAAATAGGGTGTCTGCAGTAAGTCTCAACATTCCTCCCCAACTAGGCTTCGAACATTCTGGTCACCATTCTGTAGTAGGTGGAGCCTGTGTTCTTCAGTCCGAAGGGAATCACTCAATAATGATAGTTTACTATTGGGGTCAAGAATGCGGTCTTTTCCTAGTTAGGTAGTGCTAAAGAGATCTGATGGTGTCCTTGGAAAACATCCAAGAAACTCATTTGCATCCACCAATTGGTCTATTCTCAAGACTGGGAAAGGGTCTTTAGGGCATGCCTTATTTAGGTCTATGAAATTAGCACAGACTTTCCATTTTCCTGGCTTTTTCTTCACAACCACAGTATTGGCCAGCCATTCAAGATAAAAAGCCTCCTTAATCACCCCAACCTGTTTAAGCTTGTTGACTTCTTCTTTTACTGTTTTCACATGCTTGTTAGAAGAGTATCGAGGTTGCTGTTTCCTCGGTTTTGCCTTGGGATGCATGTTCAAATAATGACATATGAACTCTAGATCAAGTCTTGGGGCCTCATATGCGCTCCAGGCAAAAACATCTATGTTTTGCTTCAAAAATGTTATCAGTTCTTCCTTTTCACACGGGAGTACTTGTGCTCCCACCTAGAAATATTTGTCGGGTTCTTCCCCAATGACCACCCAGTCTAGGTCCTCACATGGTGCTTTGGTGCTCTTCCCCTTACTCGAGGCCCCTAAAACCCCAAAAGTTGATTGCTATGCGTCTCAGCTCTCATCGGGGGGACTTAGTTACAGTGCTTGGTGCCTGGCCGCTGCTATCAAACATTGCCTAGCCATGGTTTGACATCCTATCAGTTCCTCCATGCATCCCTCAGTCAGGTATTTGACCTTTTGATGTAACGCTGATAAGCCCCATAGCGTGGAGCCAAGGTCGAGCCAATATAGCCGTGTAAAGGGAATAGGCATCCACGATGACAAAACTTACGTCCACCACTTCATCACCAGTTTGTATAGGTAGCTTAATCATCCCCTTAGGGACCATAGTCCTCTCATTGAAACCTACGAAAGGGGAATCATACTTATCTAGATCCTCGGGCTTCAACCCTAGTCCTTGGTAAAGATCAGGGTACATGATCTCAGCTCCACTTCCTTAAGCCATCATGACTTTCTTGACATCAAATCCTTCAATCCGCAATGTAACCACCAAGGTATCATGATGGGGCTGGGTCGTACCCAACTTGTCTAGCTCTAAAAATCCAAGGACTTGGCCTTACTCCATCTTTGCTCTTTTAAAAGAATTTTCTTCCTCTTCTCTCTCGGAATGCTAGGAAATGGTTAGCACTTACGTCGACGGGGCAATTTGCCTATTTGGGTTGGAAAAGATGACATGTATAGTCCCCAATGGCGGCGTGGCACTATCTCTCTTTGATACCCTAGGCCTGATGCTTTTCCCTAACCCGAGGATGAATGCGTAAATTGTTTAAGCTTCCCAGACTTCACCAATTGACTCAAGAAATCGCGGAGAGTCCTACAATCCTCGGTTGTGTGTCCTCGGTCTCGATGATACTGATAGTACAAATTTTGATTTCGTTTGGTGAGGTCCCTACCCTTTTTATTGGGCCACTTAAAGTAAGGCTCGTTCTTAATTTTTTCCAACACCTAATGTACAGGCACTTTGAATATCGATTCACCACCGGAGTACTGATTTGTGATGTTTGATTGTAAAAATCCCTCCTCGGTTGGTTGGAGTTGTACCTATTATGCTGATGATCTTTTTGCTTGGGAGCGAAGGCTTTTGCTTTGCCCTTAGCCTGATTTTGGTCATCCTCGACCTTTTTGTGCTTGTCGATGTGGTCCATCAACTGATGCATACTTCGAGCTGGCTTCATGGTTAGAGATTTTCTGAAATCAGAATTCATGGGAAGCCCTACCTTAAAAATCCTAACGACCACATCCTCAAAATCATCTTCTATTTCATTAAATAGCTCCTAGTACCTATCAGAGTAGGTATTCAAGGTTTCCCCTTCCTTCATTACCATTGAAAGGAGTGCATCTAGAGGCTTGGGGATTCTATTGCAAGTAACAAATATGGCCTTAAAAGCTCGGGTGAGCTCTTCGAATGAATCTACCGAGCCCTCCTCCAACCCATTAAACCATCTTATGGCAATAGGCCCGAGATTGGAAGGAAATACCTTGCATATGAGGGCTTCATTCCTCGCATGAATGGCCATTCTTTGGTTGAAATGGCTAATATGTTCCACGAGGTCTAACTTTCCATTGTATATTGTAAAGGTGCGTTGTGTAAACTGCCAAGGGAGCTTTATCCTTTCTATCTAGTTGGTGAAGGGAGATTTGGAGATCTGGCGCAACGCCTGACTCATGGCACTTCTCCCCTTATCCCTTCTATGCCTCCGCCATACTTCCCGAAATGACTAAGTTGACTCGGTATTAGATTTGGTTGGAGGAGTTCTAGACCTCCTTTGATAACTCTGCTCCTCTTTTGAGCTTAAACCTGGACTAGTAGTTGGGGTTCTATTTCGCCGGTCATTTCCTTAGCGTCAAAGTTTCCTTCACAAATGATTCACCTCCCTTATAAGGCTATAAGTCTCCTGTTTGCTGGATAAATGACTTCATGGCCTTGAATGACTACGACTATTGTGAGTAGAATATACAGGTTCAAAACACATGGGTTCAGCCCATAACTCACAATCCCTGAAGTTTTCTAAATTGACAAAATGATCTTGGCACCTAGAACTTACAGATTCTTCTTTATTTGCCATACTTCCAATCAATATATTAATCAAACTAAGTGAAGATTTCCCATAGACGGTGCCAATTATAGGGGGTGTTCGAAAAAAAGACACTAAGAGTTAAGGGCAAAACTTAGGTTTATTTCGACTCAATACAACTAATTTGTAAAGTATGAGAATGTATAGCAGTTAATCTTGAGGTTAGGTTTGATTAATAAGTGCAATAGGGAAATTAGAAATTAAGAAGTTAAGTTCAAGCTTTTCCTCGGGAATGCCTGAGGACATGTATAATATAGTTAATATTTAGGTAGCAATGCTCAGGGAGCTATAGTTCTTGTCACTCACTCACTCACTCACACACACACACACACACACACACACACACTCTCTCTCTCTCTCTCTCTCTCTCTCTCTCTCTCTCTCTATTCCTGTTATAATTTGATTTCCTCGTCCCCCTTCATTTGGCTTTTCATGCCCTTATATACCAATGCTGAATGCATTCTTGCCCTCCATCTAGATGGTTGAGGATCCTCTTTTGGATACATGTCCCATCGAGGCAGTGTTAGTGGCTAAGATATGCTTAGCAGGCTATAAGAAGACTATTCAAGGGTCATTTCCCCATTAATGCAGCTATCTAAGCTGGTGCAGAGCATTGAATGTGAAGGTGGGAAGTGTCTCTTTTAGAAAACTTCCTTCCTCCACCCTTGCATATCTTGTACTCTTTGTTTGTCATCTTCTCCCTTATCCTCGACTTTTCAAGGTGCTAGCTGCCATTTGGTCCCATTTTCCTCCACGGGTAAGTGTGATCCTCAGGATTTGGTTGCGTTTCTTTGCTTAGGCTGGTAAGTTTATCTTTGGGTAGGGTACATCGGTCCTCAGCCCTCTCACAGTGAGTATGTAAAATAGAAAAAGTAAGTTCTTATGCTAAAATAGACCGAAATATTTTCACAAGCTTATGCAAATACTCTTTCAATTTTCACTCTTTATATTTGAAGCCACATTTTTTTTTAATATCATTTATATTTTTTTTCTTTTATGAACAAGTATCATTTATATTATGTCCCTTTTATCATGATCTTTCAAATTTTCATGTTAACCTATTTTAAAACATTGTTTAAAAAAAAAAATTGTTTAAACAACATCATTTTTGTGTGGATTAATGGTAAGATTTTAACGAATTTTGACCGAATGTGTCCAATGACATTGTAATGCTCAATTGTATAATTTAAAATTTTTAAAATTAAATCATTGATTTAGAAGCAAACCCAAATTAGATGATGTAAAAAGTTTTTTTTTTTTTTTTTGGTACTAATTTGTCACATTAATTTTTTTTAATCTGAAAATAATATATGATTCAATCAATTAACTAATTTTGCTAATACCACTACACACCTTTGGTGCGATGGTCACTCCATAAGTATAAGTGCTTGCAGGGTGTGGGGGTCAAGGGCCGGGGTTCAAGTCTCCTAGAGAGAGTTTCACACACATATACACTTAGATTATGCTAGAGTAGAAATTCTATCTTGTATAAAAAAAAACAAAAAAAAAAACTAATTTTGCTGATTTAATATAAAAATGATATATGATTCCTCCATCATATTTATATAAAGCTTTCATTTCTTCCTAATTATTTTATTATTGAATAAAAAATAAAATTTTAAAGTACATTTTTGTATTTCTAAAATCTAATATATAAATTTATTTATTTTTTCTTAAATTCTAAATTTTTAATTTAAATCCCTGAAAGTTTTGAACATATCATTTTATTGTTTTCATTCATTTGACTCATATGGTATTCATAATGTTGGTGTGACAAATTAAAATTTTACATCTATATATCATACCATATATCATATACTATATATAATAGCAGAAGCCTTTTCCTGCAATTAAAAAGGTGTTGCCATGTAAGAAAAAAGACCACTTTAAAAATTGACACATATACAACTTTAAGCTAAAAGACCCGTATAATACATTGTTTCAATAATCTTAAAATTTTAACTTTTACTTCTACAACACCGTTTGAAAGCCTCTCACTATATAAAAAAATAAATAAATAAAAACATCAAAACCAAATGCACTTGCTATTTTCATTCGTTGAACACAAATGGCCAAAAGAAAAACCCTTCCTTGCCGATCTTCTTTGTAGTTTACCCTATGTTCTGTTTCTTCTCTGCAACAGAGTGCAAACTTGCCCACTTAGATTTCTGCCATCAAGTTAGTTTAGAGTCACAAGAGAACAATCGTTACATCATTTAAAGATTCTTTTAATAACTGTTTGGAATAAGCCGATATAGAAGGAGAGAGGGCGATAGAGAGACGGTAAGTTTGAATAACCAGTTTTGTCATCACCGTTAGGGCCTCTGCCCAGA
Source organism: Lithocarpus polystachyus (assembly GCA_033629205.1). Lineage (NCBI taxonomy): Eukaryota > Viridiplantae > Streptophyta > Magnoliopsida > Fagales > Fagaceae > Lithocarpus > Lithocarpus polystachyus. The sequence goes on along the minus strand of CM066162.1, from coordinate 61,918,103 downwards.
AGTTTTGTTTTTAATTTTACAAATTGGGGTTTTTTTTTTTTTGGGAAAATCATTTGGGCATTATTTATGATTTAGGTATTTTGGTTTGATCAGTTATGATTTAGGTTTTTTGGTTAGGAGTAGTTTTGTTTAATTTAAGTAGATAGACGGGTTAGATTTGGTTTTGATTAAGAGGTTTTGGTTAGAAAAAAAGTCTTTTACCAAGAACTCTCAATATCAGACCATTCTTTCTTGGTAATTTTCAATTATTCTCTTACCCTAGTGTCTTCAATTAGGTTTGCTATCAATTTAGGGATTTGAAATCAGGGAAACAACCTAGAGGATCAAATTAGAAATGAATTGTTATTAGGAATTTTTAGTTTCTGGGTTTTGTATCAAATTCTAACTGAATTGTTATTAGGAATTTTCAGTTTCTGGGTTTTGTTCCTTTACTTTCATGAATTTTTGTTTCATATTTTGTTTTGTTTTGTTTTGTGACTTGCTATCTGGGTCATTAAAGAAGAAGAAGGGTTATAATATAAGAAGAGAAAGGTAGTGGAGCATACACAGGTCAAGAAGGGAGAAGGTTTTTGAAACACCCCAAACCCAAATCAAGGATTTAGATGCATAACCTATTTTAGAAATAATCAACAATAATATAATGGAACAGAGCGTAATTAATTATCCACAAATAAACTTCTATCCAACATCAACTCTCCTATGAAATCCATAAAAACACAAAATCCTTCACAATAAAGTCTCCAAATACAATCTCAAAATAGTTCCACAATTATCAAACTCATTGTCCCAAAGAAAAATATACTAAAATAATTCACCAACTAACAAAGCTCCAAAAGAAGTCGTCAATCTAAGGCTCCATTGATCTACCATCAAAAGACATTCCATTACTCAAATCTGAAAGGGTGGAAAAAGAGGGTGAGCTAGAGGCTCAATAAGAGACTACATAACATGAGGTTGTCTTTCAAAACAAAATATTAGTATCATTGACAAAATATAGTCTACACGAAACATTTACCAATAGTTTTAACAGTAATACAATATATTCTATAGAACTTTTAAAAATAAAACATTTCACTAGAATGCTGTAATCATTAAATAAAATAATAACCACTTTAATATGCCAATATGCACCAAATAGGTATGAACAATTTATTATAAAAATAAATAAACAATTTTCCACTTACAAAGATCTGTAGCAATAAAACAGTAGTTCGATATGGATAATATTAGTCAAACACAGACAAAAGCTGCTAAACATTCGGTGGGTGATTCCCATGGGAAACAATAACACTAACCTCATAGAGGCAACACTAGCTCCAAAGAGCAACAGTAACACTGCACCACACCACACTAACACTACTTCGGCCGAAGACCAACACTTAACCCTGTGTTGGCAAAGGTTGCAGACTGTCTAGTTGACCGTTTGAAACATACTTAACATATATAAATTCATAATAATATACAATAAATAATAAAATTTGAGTATGTATAAAGCACTAACAATGGTATAAGTTTTTGAACTTCACTTTTGCAAATATGTATATATACATATAAATATATTTTTACCACAAATATATATATATATATATATATATACGTCTTGAGAGACGTCATGTGTTGAAGTCTACTTACCTCTAGTTGTTAAACCAAGCTTCACTTCAATTGCTCGAAACGATGTCAACTAGAACCTAAATAAGAATTAAATAACTCAATAAGGGCAGGTTTTGAATAACCACAAAGTCCTCTGATAAAACAATTCCCCAGCCACTATGAAGATTCGGCAAAGTAAAATTTAACATATCTTTCTAATATACCCCATACCTATTATAGATTATATAATTGTAAAGCATTCCCTAAACTAACATCTAATATACCTATGTATATATAACTACATGTAGACCATCTGATGAATACCACCCAAAGACAACCATAACCGCTTAAGCTATATTGCATGAGATGCTACTCCACGAATATCAATGAGGTTCAAATTCAAGATTAAATAGTGCATGTATAAAATAATGCTTCCATGATAACTTTATTCCTATGCAACGGTTAATATAATTCTACTAATTGAACCAGCATAGGAACGAAAATTTCCTTTAATCAAAAGGTGTCCAGCGAAAACAATAGTTTAATCTATAAAGGATGTTTACCTCAATACCAAAATAAGGTTTGCTGGCTGCCCCTGAAGCGCACGGTCATCACTTTTATTTGAGAAAACCCTAAACTCTACTCTTACTCTTATACGCTAATCACAAATTTTTTTTTTTTTTTTTTTTGTTTCACTTTCTACCTTTCACGTAGGAAGCCCTAACTTTCAGCTTTACACGTTAAAATTGTTCCCTACATAGGTTGGAAATTAAATTCATAATAAGGTTATTTACATAGGCTAGAACTCTAAGAATTCCAATAACACTTAAATTCCTAATCCAACTAGGTTTTAATCTCTTAACCTTTTCCTTAACTGATAAGGAGACCAAAAGTTAAATTTGAATAAACTACAAAATAATTATTCACGTTACCCCTTAATATTATTATTATTATTATTATTATTATTATTATTATTATTATTATTATTATTATTATTATTGTAGAAATCATAATATAAAATAATATCTCCTCCAAAATAAAATAAGCAATTCATCAAATCTACTCTAGAAGCAGTTAAATAAAATTTAAGTGAGACGGGTGTTACAGTTTTTATGGTGATTGGCTTTTTAAATTGGCTTTTCAATTGGTATAACGTGGGTTGATTTTTTTTTTTTTTACAGATTGATTTTTTCCCTTCTGTTTTTCAATTCCCCTCAAACTATTTGAAGATTGCCCCTTAATTCTGATTTTGGTTTTAGTTGAGTGGAACCATGAAGGCAAGCAGATATAGAAGATGTCCATGGGACCAAACGTAAGAGAGAGTTTGAGACACAAGTAGCATGGCAAGCGTTGGGGATTTGCTATCCATCCAAAGAGATTCACTGTAAGTCATTATTTTAGGTATAGTCTAAAATTTCAATCCACTCTTTGTTTGGTTTCCCATAAGCACAAAAGTTCAGAAAAAGAAAAGTTAAAGTTTCTTTTCGTTTTTCCTTTTCCTACGTACCAATGCTGGAATGAATATGGTTGCTTGCAATTTAAAGTATTTGTTTTGATTTTTAATTTTTTTGGGTATAGCTGAATTTGATTTTGATTTTGCCTTTTATTTTATTTTTTGGGTGGAAATTGTAATTGGACTAATGTTGATGAGTTTGCATACATAATTGCGGATGATAACAAACATTATGGCATGACATGGGTTGTTTATTGCACCATTTCACTGTTGTAAAAGAAAAATCTATTTCACTGATCAATATACAGAGAAAGAGTCTGTAATGTTATGAGAGAGAAATTTCATGGCCATGCCACTGCCTTCTCGGTCTTCTGCCACTGTCATACTTTCAGAACCATTACCGGTAATTTTGTTCTATCTATTTATTTTAAGTTAGGTGACAAATATGATATAGGAATTAATTTTCTTAGAGTTGCTTTTGTTTTTCATATTTGTGTCAAATTTAGTTTTTGTTTTGGGTATGTGGGCTAAATTATTAATATCTTCTGTAACAAAAACTAAAATGACTTTTCAATTTGTAACATTGGGCTTGATCTGCAACAGAAAACTCCTTTTAGCCTATTTTTCCCTGAAACCAAACACCCAAAAATCTTGAACCAGAGAGAGCCATAATAGGAACAACTAGTCATGAGCCACAACCACAACCTATCCTAGCATCTACAATGTCAACAATGACAAGAATACAAGGTATGATAATAATTGATTTTGTTTTTGATTAAATATATAGAGCCCAAAAGTTTAATGTTTTCACCTTACATCACACTTTGTATTAATGAGCATCCCGCTCAATCCTAGATTTACAAGTTGTATGATGTCACTTCTCATTAGATGGGGAATTCATATGCTTACTGGTGGGCTTGGTAAGAAGCCAAGAAGGTGAGTAGCTAGGTGGATTAAAATTGTTTCTTTTTGAAACATTGTTCAACGCTGCAGACAGTGAGGAATGCATACTTTAATGCTTCTATAGTAAAAAGATTTAAAAAAAAACCATAATTCTTATTTAGTTGAATTATTTTTAATTAGCCTTCTATTATTATGATTTCCTGGGTATGTAATGTTTGGGTATTTTTAATGCCATATCAAATGTTGTATACACAGAATTGATGTTTGAAGTGTAGTTATTGGAAATGGTTGCTGATCTTTTAGTTCTTTTAATAGTGATGATTTATGTGTTTGGTTTGATTGAACAGAAATGACCAAAGAAAATTATGCAGTTTCTTTTCCAAAAATTGTTGAAATATAGTGATGTGGGTACTTTTGGAATAATTACTAGCAAATATGTTTTTTCTATGTCATGCAACCATGTGTTAACACAATTTTTTTTAATTCCTTATAAAATGTTCATGAATAGTCTTTCAACAGACTTTGTATATATATATATATATATATATATATGTGTGTGTGTGTATAAAGACCAGTATTAACAAATTTGTTTTAATTTCCTATTTTGGTAGTTAACTTGGGACTGTTTTCAATTGACAAGTAGAACATTAACAAATTTGTTATTTGTTCTTTATGAAATGTATACATGTTGATTGTGATTTTTATGTTGCAGAAGCTTACTTTATTTGCTGCAATTGACTATAGCTGTTATATTGTAAAACTTAAAATGATTTCTCTTTTGGCAGAAATTGTTAAATTACCTAAAGATTATAATATATGCCAGATATAATTGGCCAATATAGTTTGCTTTTGCATTTGTTAATTTTTTTAATGCTTTAATGATCAATGATTGTAATACATTACAAATTATTGAAGGAGGCATTAACTTTCACTCAGACATTTTTTAGGTCTATTACTATTCTACAACACTACCTTAATGTATGAATAAATGAAATCCTTCGCCAAGCCAATTGTGGGATTTATTACTTGTCCTACTATGTGCACCAAATGTGCTTACCTTTGTTGTTTAGCATTTGATATCAGTAATGTGCTTGAAACATATATTTTGGTTTTAAACAAAGCTCTCTCTTAATGCAAGGTATTTTTTTTTTTTTTTGGCTTTATTTGTTTTTTTTATTTTTTTTATATAAATTTTTAGAAGAAAAACCAAAATCTTGTGATAACTATGTTTTATTTATGGCAGTTTGGGTATTTGCTTTGTTTTGATTTAGGCATTTTGGTCAGATTTCTATCTCCCTCTCTCTATGCTTTACCATTAGAATTTCTCTGCATTTATCTCATTTTTTTTTCTTTGCTTAAAGTTTATTTACGGTTATGGGCTCTCTTTCTACATTTTTTATATATAAAGAGTGGATCGGTGGGTTTTAATGATTAGGAGTGTAGATATTGAAAAATTTAGATGCTAAGGAAAAGCAATTGTGGTAAATTATAGACAACAGAAATAGTATTTGGAGAAGATAAAGTATTCAAAGAGGATAATCAACATTGCTATGTTGAAACTTGGGTATATGGTGTTGTAGAGAAGAAATAGAAACAAAGAACCCTCCCACCACTGGCCTGCCAGAACTGCAAATAGTAAGTTTTCCTTTTTATTTTTCAATTTGTGCATTAAATCTTATCTTCTTTTTTCTATAATAGTTGGATTGGTTTGGATGTATATCTTTGGGTTATATGTGGCTTTGATTAAGTTATTTGCATTATGATGGTGGTGTATAGGTTAAAACACATAGGAATGGAATTAAAGTCGGTGACATGACTAGTACAAGAAGCAGGTAAACTCTGCACCACTTAGCGATGGCGCATCCCAAGTGGAAACTACATCACATCTCTTTGACTCACCAAACCCACCCTTCATCAAAGCCCCCCTGACTGTAATGCTTAATAGAAAACATTATTAGCTAAAGTCCAGTATTTCTTTTTTTCTTGGTTTGGATGGAATCAGATTTTTTTGGTAGCCTAAGTTTAAGATAACCTGGCTGTTTTTTTAAAGGGAATTACAAATTCTTTTAGACAAAGATACATATGTTTATTGAAGTTGGTACAATCTCTAGTTATGGTTGTGACTCCTATTTTGGTAGTTAACTTGGGACTACTTTCAATTGACAAGTAGAACATTAACAAATTTGTTATTTGTTACTTTGTGAGATGTATACATGTTGATTGTGATTTTATGTTGCAGAAGCCATTAAGAGTAGGAAAGAATCCTTAAAATTGCTTCTAATATTGCTGCATTTGGATGATTTAAAAGTTCTATAGGCATGGCTTTATGCATAAGCTTGTGATCTTTTTTTGCTACTTTTGCGTGTTTGAGCTTTTGACACTTGATTTATTGAGTGAATGATCATGGGATTTTTCTCCTTAGTCTATGTGTGTGTTTAATTGTAATATATGTGTTCCAATTTTGGTATTATTCAATTCTAATATATGGGTGTTGCATTGTGTTAATCTTATAGGAGTCTAACACTAATCATCTTGAATGCCATTTGATTTTTTGGTACATGTTAGTTTATTGGTCAAATATTTTTGTATTTTTAGCTTCTTTAAGATATGATGTCTTTAGGAAATGTCTTTGAAATTCCTATCCACAATCTATATTTTTCTGAGTTAGTTATTTTTTAAAGATGATGCTTATTCCCAAATCAGTTTATGATTCTTGATACGCAGATTATTTACAAATAGAATGCTATATATATATATATATATATATATATATATATATATATATTATTCCAAATGCTTGCTGAACATTGAATTTACATTTTAAATTAGATTAGTCTTGGTCCCATGAGCATTCAACATTACAAGCTTTTTTTTTTTTTTTTTTTGCTTATACCCAAAATTTTGTAATGCATGCGTATGTTGCAACCATACCTAGTTAGTGACAAATATATTGAATGATTTATGTTAATAATAACCCTTTGAAGTTTATAGAATGCAACATAGTGCACCATTCTCTAATGTATGTTGATGTTACTTTGTTAGGTCTTAATTGCTATCAAGAGTTAGAGAGTAGCTGAGAAACTGCCAGAGACAAATAAGAAAATGGCTATTAATTAAGTTGAGAAGAGGGCAAAAATTGTCAATATCCTTATGCACCAAGAAATTCATGGAAAATGATTGCGCTAAAAAGCATCAAGTAGATGTACATGGCTTTGGAAAGGGATCAGGTAGCTACACATTTCTCTGTGAGATTTCATAAATGTAACTTTGATTAAGTGCTACCATCTTTTATTTTTTTTATAGGGTGGTACAGTGATTAGTATTGAAAAAACTCTACAATATAACTTTTTCAAGAGTTTTTTCCCCCCTGCTCTAAGATAAACCTTTTGTCCAGTTTTTGTATTCTTGAAATTAATTGTCCTTTGTGTAGTTTAAATTGGATAGTTATAGTAAGAATCTTGTAATCGTGACAAACATAGTTTCTATAATTGAGGTTCTTTGTATTTTCCTCATTCAGTATGTCTTCATTTGACCATATTTAATGCATAAACAAACCTTCAATTTTAAGGGAGTTTCTAATCATTTAAAATAATAATAATAATAATAATAATAATAATAATAATAATAATAATAATAATAATAATAATAATAATAATAATAAGATGGAAGGTTTCTTTTTTCTTTAAAAAAATTAGTGTACTTCTTTTAGTTGTCTACGGAGTTATCATAATATTTTTATGATATCATGATAATGTTTGATTGGCTAATGGAGTTAGCACAAAATTTTTGTATCATGATCATGTTATTAGAGTTTGATAGACAATTAGTGAAACAACTAATATTCTACTAATAGAATTTTATTATGATTTTACACATTTTCTGTGAATAATAAATAAAATTTGCCTGTGCATTGCGTGGGTCATGCACTAGCTATATATAATAGCAAAAGTTGAGAGGAAGTTGATTTCTACAATTAAGGAGGTGTTTCCATGTAGGAAAACTGCCCATCTAAAATTCAACCACATATAGGTTAAAAAGCGAAAAATTACATTGTTTGGTAATGCTACAACACCGTTTAAAAGCGATAAATTATAATGTTTCATTACGTAAAAACACTGTTAGAGAGCCCTCTTGGTATAAAAGGAAACTAACCGCTTAAAAAAATAAAAACAAAGATTGCTACAGGAGAAAGGAGAAAGAGAGATTGAGAGAAAAGAAAGACAGAGAAATAGAGAGACAAAGATAGAGAGAAGAGCGCCACCCAGATTTTCTACTATCACCGTAAGTTTCCACTCACTACCCGACTATCGGAATCACTACTAGTAAAGTTCTGTTTTAAATTTAAAAATTTAGGGTTTTTGGTTTTTGTTTGGAGAATCAATTGGGTGTTAATTATGATTTAGATTGGTATTTTGGGTCAGATTTGGCTTTGATTAAGAGATTTTGATAGGCCCAATAAATACCATTGTCCAAACGAGCCTATCAAGTACCATCGTCCACTTGGACCCAACATGGATGATGGTAGAAGCGTCATAAAAAGGAACATTCAATACCTCGGATGGTTACAAATCAGCCAAGAAGACCGTTGGAGACCCATCAAAGCCTACGTTGAATGAGCCCAGAAGCATTACAAAGGAGGCGCTTATGCCACCATAAATAGGGTATAGCAGCTAGAAAAAAGGGTTATGTATATAAGATACACTTCAGAACTAAATAAGGTATACAGACACACACACACACACACACACACACACACACACACACACACACACACATTGAAACATTGATAATTTCTTTATTCACTCTAGCTCTTATAAGCCCTCTCTGCCAATTACATTCACTGACTTTACCATCGGAGATTCTGTGGCCAGTACCACATTGGTGATCGTTAAGAGAGGATTCTATTCTTAACCTTGCAGGCATAGAGACGAAGCCCGTGTTGACCTATCTTGACTAACCTACTTGACTGACGATTTTGATATCATCAGTTTGGTGTCATTTGTGGGAACGACAATTTCGTATTTAGGTTCAAAAGCATAGTTCCATTCAACTCTAAGGTCTAAATGGAGTCCGGCATGCCTCAAGATTCTGCAGCACTAGCCCTACAAATCCAAACACTTATAGAAAGCGTAGAGGAACTCACAAGGCAGAACCAGGAGATGAGATTGCAGCTTCATCAGGAAGATAATCGCTCCAGGACCAACCGAAATGACGATGGAGACAGCCAAAGAAGGAATGACCACCGTTGACCAACTACCCCTGAGGGGGCGAACTTAAGCCTTTTTAGGGAAATGAGAAGGGAAATGGACCAGTTGAGAAGTGCAATAAGGGAGAAAACATATCGGAGCTTAGATAGGATGGTCAGGAGGATGGACTCACCATTTACAACTAGAGTCCTAAAATACCCAATGCCTTCAAAGTTTCGTCTCCCATAGCTCGAGTCATTCGACGATCTTCAACAACTTCAAGACAACTCTGGGTCTTCAACAGCCTCTTGATGAAATACTGTGCCGGTCTTTCCCCACTACTCTCAAGGGAGCAGCACGAGAGTGGTTCACTAAGCTACCTACACTGTCCATCAACAGCTTCAAGCTATTGGGCAGTTCCTTTTTACGTTATTTTGTCGGTGGACAATGCCTAAAAAGGCCAGTAGACCACTTGCTCACCATCAGGCAAGGGGAGAAGGAGACCCTAAGGTCATATGTGAAGCGTTTCGCTAAAGAAGCCTTGGAGGTAGATGAAGTAGATGACAAAGTACAGCTGACGACCTTTAAGGCTGGATTGAAGTCTAAAGAGTTCGTGGTCGTACTCGTGAAAAGCCCTCCTCAAATGATGGTAGAAATGCTCTTAAAAGCGTAAAAGTATATGAACACTGAAGACGCCCTAGCAGTAATAAAGGACAAGTAGAAGCCTAGGGAGAGGGAAGGAAAGGGAGAAGACCGAAGAGGACGAAAAAGAGAAAGAGGAGACTGTCAGGGTACCGATAGAAATAAGTGAAATGACGATAAAGCCCCCAGACGGTAAAATTTACCCTTTTGATTATGCTTGTTGTCAAAATTTTGATGCAAATTAAAGACGAACATTACCTTAAATGGCCAAGGTCGTTGCAATCCTCACCTAATGTGTGTGATAAGAAGAAATACTGCCGTTTCCACAAGGACCACGACTATTACATTGAAGATTGCAGAGACCTGAAGGAGCAGATAGAAAAACTCATTCGGAAGGGGAAGCTACAAAAATTTATGAAGAAGGGGGAATCCAGCAGATTTAGAAGTGATAACAAGGAGAAGCACGAAGTTGTTCCGAGGGACGAAGACAATGTGTTCAATAGTCCACAAAGCGCGATAAGAGAAATAAAAACAATCACAGGAGGATCGTCCACAAGTGGGTCTTTCAAATCCCTCAAGAAGTCACAATAGAGTTAGGAAACAGCATCCACAGGATACCACCCCTTAAGCAGAGAAGGACAGACAGGGACATCCTATTTTTAGAAGAAGATGCCAGAGGTGTGAAGCAGCTGCATGACAACCCCTTGGTTACCATGCTCATGATAGAAGGGTTTAACACCAGAAGAATCCTCATAGACAATGGTAGCTCTACAGACATTATCTATCTCTCCACTTTTCAGCAACTAAAGGTAGATCCTGAAAGGTTACGGCCTTTTGAGTCCCCCCTCGTCAGCTTCAGTGGAGATTGGGTGTATCCCAAAGGTATAGTAACATTGACGGTCACGGTGGGATCCTACCCCCAACAGTTAACTCATCAGCTCAACTTCTTGGTGGTAGACTGCCCTTCCTCGTACAACATGATAATTGGAAGGCCCACACTCAACTGTTGAAAGGTAGCCACGTCCACCTATTGCCTAAAGATAAAATTCCCAATGGAGAATGGTGTGGGCAAAGTGAAGGGAGATCAAGTGCTAGCCAGGGAATGTTACCAAGTAGTGTTAGCCGCAAAGGAGAATCATACATGGATGATCAAGGAAAAGGAAGAAGAAAAAGTGGAAGCTATGGAAACTGTGGAGCTAGTAGACGGGGAACCAACGAAAACCACAAGGATAGGGATGACTTTGAGCGAAAAGATGAAGAGAAGGCTAGTCCAATTCCTTAAAGGCAATTTGGATGTTTTTGCATGGAGTCACGAGGACATGCTAGGCATGGCAACTAAGGTCATCCAACACCAATTGAATGTAGATCCTGAGAGGAAGCCCGTCTTTCAGAATCGGCGAGCCTTTGCCCCTGAATGAAACAAAGCAATCATGGACGAGTTAAACAAATTGCTGGCAGCAGACTTTATTCGCGAGGTCTACTATCCTAACTAGCTGGCCAATGTTGTCCTAGTGAAGAAGGCAAATGGAAAATGAAGGATGTGTGTAGACTTACCAGACCTAAATAAGGTTTTCCCGAAAGACAGTTTCCCCTTGCCAAGAATAGATCAACTTGTTGATTCCACGGCAGGATACAATCTCCTTACATTTATGGACGCGTTCTCAGGATACAACTAGATTAAGATGTTAGAAGAACACCAAGAGAAGATTGCCTTCATCACAAGCCAGGGGCTTTTCTACTACAAGGTAATGCCCTTCGGACTAAAAAATGTAGGAGCAACCTACTAGAGGTTAGTCAACAGAATGTTCAGTAAGCAGATTGGGAGAAACATAGAGGTATACGTAGATAACATGCTCGTCAAGAGCAACAAAGAATCTACACACTTGGACGACCTCGAGAAGACCTTCACTACTCTTATACAATACTAGATAAGGTTGAATCCTAGCAAAGGCGTGTTCGGGGTAGTGTCTGGGAAGGTTCAAGGGTTTATGGTGTCTTAGAGGGGGATAGAAGCAAACCCAGAAAAGGTTCGAGCCAAATTGGGGATGACATCACCAAGGACAGTGAAAGAAGTCCAAAAGTTAACAGGGGGGATAACAGCACTCAACAGGTACAAATATAAAGCAACGGACAAATGCCTACCCTTTTTCAAAACTCTAAAGCAAGCTTTCACCTGGACGGGGGAGTGTGAGAATGCCTTTCAAGAGCTTAAACATTACCTGATCAATCCATCTCCCTTGAGCCCATCAAAAGAAGGAGAGGACTTATATTTATATTTGTTGGTAAATATTGTTTTGTATCTCATACAAAACACACAGCGGAAACAACAAAGATAGATCTATGTCATTCATGATTGATAACATGCACTATGTAAATTTCAGAATTTAAGAACGAGATAGCGTACCTTGGTATGGTGAAATTAAAAAAAAAAAAGATTAGAAGTACTTGGGAACACTTTTAATCTTCACTCCAATTCCACTTTACGCCCAAGAAGTGTGGTCTCTTAATCAGTTTCTAAGAGAGAATAATTGAGTGGCTTCATTCACACATGCACACTATTTCACAATGATGTCTCTTTTTCTTATATTAAAAATTCTGTATGTTTCTCCCTTTATATATTAATTGGGCTGGCCTATTGGGCCTTTCCAATTGGGTTTTAGTATGTGGTTTGGAGTGGAACCAAAAAGGACCAACAAGACATTAGCTCCAATGGACCTTGGGCTTTTCTGTCAACTCTTGACAAGCCTAAAGTTACCATTAATTATATTTAATACCACTATATAAATATAATTGCACTCTAGGCCTTATTAATAAATTATATCCCAAGATTTTATTATACATGCAATCCCTTCATAAAATATTCGTAGTAATACAAAGTCATGAATATAGACTGCTACTTTGAAATTACTATATCTTAATCCTTGAGTACCCGGTTTAATCCTTTAAGTTATTCATCATATATTTATGAAATCCAATTTCATAAATATATACTTTAGTATCTCTGTACTAAAGTAGTTAGGCCTAACACTCTGAATAACCAAAACCATTAAACTTATTTCAAGGGAATATTTTATATCTCTGTTAAGAGATTATGAATTCTATCTTGAGAATATATATTCCATCAACACTAAATGTGGCTGCCCAACATACTGAGATTTTGATCGTGACTTTAGATCTCACTCTTGATATATTAAAACAACCTACACCTCATGATCAAGTTCATTATTCTCTCAGGATTAAGAGTTCATGCAAATAGAAGTCGTGAGATTTATTATTCAGACAGTCATTAGGAGAATAATAAATCTCATAGCAGTCCATTTCAATATGTCTTAACTCTTAAAACATATCAACATATCAACTAGAAGTCTCCACTTCCATGATCAAGACAAATCATCTTAATTGATATGTTATAGTCTTCGTAGATGAAATGCCCAATTGCATCACCGACTACGAACTATAATTCTAAGTTTACAAAGAACTTATGATCTATATCTTCCATGACTAAATCACAAAAATCACATACTATGCATCTCATGGACTATATGATAATATCCAAATATTCATGTTGCCATTATTTTAGATAATAATAAAACAACTTTATTAATCATAACATTAAGTTATACATAATGTCATACATAGCCTTATACAATAGGATTTAAGGGCACATATCCTAATAATTTCCCACTTGCCCTAAAGACTATTGTGAATTAATATAACTCTCATTCCCTTCAAATGTGACTTAAAAGTTCTTTGTGGCAAGGTTTTGGTAAAGGGATTCGCTAGATTATTTACACTATCAATCTTTACTACTACTACATCTCCTCGACTAACAAAGTCTTGAATAATGTGATACTTTCTCTCAATGTGCTTTCCTTTCTTGTGATTCTTTGGATCTTTGGATTGTGCAACTACTCCACTATTGTCGCGAAACACTGTAATAGGAACTTGCTCCATTCTCACAACACCAAGATCAGAAAGGAATTTCTTGAGCCAAACAGCTTCCTTTGCTGCCTCACAAGCAGCAACATATTCAGCTTTCATGGTGGAGTCCGCAATACAAGATTGCTTAACACTCCTCTAACTTAAGGCTCCACCTCCCAAGGTGAACACACAACTTGAAGTGGGCTTTCTGAAATCAAGATCTAACTGAAAATCTGAATTTGTATAACCAATGGGAATCAAATCCTCACTATGGTAAACAAGCATATAATCTCTTGTTCTCCGTAAATACTTGAGAATATACTTTACAGCTTGCCAATGTTTAAGTTCTGGATTTGATTGATTTCGGCTAATCATGCTAACTAAATAACAGATATCTGGTCTAGTACATAGCATGACATACATGAGACTTCCCACAATAGAAGCATAAAGAACTTGTCTCATTATATTTTCTTCCTCGAGAGTCTTAGGCCTTTGGTCATTAGATAGAGGAACTTCATGTCTAAAAGGAAGTAATCTTTTCTTGGAGTTTTGCATAATAAACTGTTCTAAAACCTTATCTATATATCCAGTTTATGATAAACCTAACATCTTATTCTTGCAATCTCGCCAAAGCTTGATCCCTAGAATAAAGTTAGTTTCACCCAAGTCCTTCATTTCAAATTGGCTTGACAACCAAACCTTTACTGATGACATTACCCCTACATCATTTTCAATGAGTAGAATATTAACATAAAGCACTAGGAACATTACTACTTTATCTTGATGTCTTTTTTACACACATGGTTCATCAAGATTTTGTTCAAAACCAAATAATTTGATTGCTTGATCAAATCTGATATTCCATGACCTAGATGCTTGCTTAAGTCCATAAATAGACCTTTTCAACTTGCACACCATATGCTCTTGGTTCTTTGCTATGAAACCTTCAGGTTGTATCATATAAATTTCTTCTTCAAGATTGTCATTAAGAAATGCAGTCTTGACATCCATTTGCTAAATCTCATAATCATAATGAGCAGCAATGGATAAGAGAATTCTGATAAATTTAAGCATGGCTACTGACGAAAAAGTTTCATCATAGTCAATACCTTCTTTTTGTGTATACCCTTTTACCACTAGTCTTGCTTTAAAGGTTTCAACCTTTCCATCTATCCCTCTCTTCCTCTTGTAACCTATCTGCAATCAACATGTTTAATACCGTTAGGCACCTTACAAAATCCCATACTTGATTGGAATACATAGAATTCAATTCAGATTTCATAGCTTGGACCCAATGATGTGCATCTATATCATTCATTGCCTCTTCTTAAGTGTGGGGATCTGATTCAGCCTCTTCTGGGATAGCTTCATAAGTTTCTCCCAAACCTATAAATCTTATAGGAGGTCGAACAATTCTCCCACTACGATGAGGCACCTGTGTACTAGTCATCTCATGAGTAATGTCTTGTGGTGTATCTAATACAGCTACATCATTCCTAGTTTCATCCATTGGTTGTTTAATTACAGGTTCATCTAATTCAGCCAATACAACTTTACTTCTAGGATTAAAATTATTCACTTAACCATCTTCCAAAAATTTGGCATGGGTGCTAACAAACACTTTGTTATCCTTATGATTATAGAATAAATAACCCTTGGTTTCCTTTGAATACCTTAAAAACTTGCATACTTCCGTTTTAGCTTCCAACTTATCAGACTTCTCTTTCAACACATATGCTGGACATCCCCAAAT
Source organism: Lithocarpus polystachyus (assembly GCA_033629205.1). Taxonomy (NCBI): domain Eukaryota; kingdom Viridiplantae; phylum Streptophyta; class Magnoliopsida; order Fagales; family Fagaceae; genus Lithocarpus; species Lithocarpus polystachyus. Next base: position 61,902,655 of record CM066162.1, on the reverse strand, counting down.
GTAGAGATATTTCATACTAGGCTTGTGCCCATTCCACAATTCCTTAGGTGTGTTGAGAATAGATTTTGATGGAACTAAATTCAAAATATGCATAGCAGTTTTTAGTGCATATCTCCAAAAGGAAATTGGTAAAGTTGAATAACTAATCATGGATTTAACCATTTCCAAAAGAGTCATATTCCTTCTTTTCGCTACACCACCTTCTTTGGGAGTTCCAAATGCAGTCAATTGGGAGACAATCCCATTCTGAATTAGGTAATTCTTGAAATCTCCAAGAAGGTATTCGCCATCTCGATTAGATTGAATGGCCTTTATGCATTTTCCCAATTGATTTTCAACTTCAGCCCTAAACTCTTTGAACTTTTTAAAGGCTTCGGACTTCCGTCTCATTAGGTACACATAACCATATCTTGAGTAATCATCCGTAAAAGTGATGAAGTACTTATAACCTCCTTTTGCTTGGGTTGATATAGGACCACATACATCTGTATGAACTAATTCAAGCAACTCTTGAGCTCTTCTACCTTTTGCATTAAAAGGTTGTTTGGTCATTTTACCTTCCAAACAAGATTCACAAATTGGAAATCCATCAAAGTCCATGGGCTGTAAAAGTCCATCTTTGATTAGTTTTTGAATCCTATTTGAATTAATATGACCCAAACGCAAGTGCCATAGATATGTATCACTAGTAGAAGGAAACTTTCTCTTTAATGATTTTACATGAGAGCTACTCTCTAATTCAGAATTGTATAATTCATGCTTGTCAGGAGTTAAAATATAAAGACCATCCACAATATTGCCAGAACAGATAAACACTTTATCCTTCTTTATTACAACATTGTCTTTTAGGATAACATAATATCTGTTAGGTTCTAAAAGTTTAGAACAATTGGCAAATCGTGAGCACACAAGAACATGTAAGCTGCAAAAAGAAGAATTCCGAATCTGTCTGGTTCGATCGATCGAAAGACAGGCTCGATCGATCGAGAATCGTATCTGCAGAATTTTAAGTTGGCCCAAACAGCAGTTCTAGCCCATTTAGGATTAGGGTTTCAGATCTACTTCTCCCACTATATAAAGGAAACCCTAAGCTCGTTTTTTACAAGGTTTTTTAGAGAGAAAAGAGTGTGCCTCTTTTGTATTTAGGGTTTTGTTCCTAAAACCTCTCTTATTACTTCTACCGGTGTTGTTCCTTGAAGAATCTCAAGATCCGGTATTGCTGAAGTTGCTGCCTTCTCTAGTCATCAAAGGAGCTGATGATCTAAACCTTCAAGGGTGGTCTTGGAGTCACAAACAGGTGAGTTTGTGTTGCTAAACCTTTGAGTGGAGTCTCAAAGTCACAAACGGTGGTATTTGTGTTTTGCAAAGATTAGAGAAAGAAGGAGTCCGTGGTCTCGGAGCTATCATGGGGTCATGGTAGTAAGTTTCCTACACTTGGGTAGCAATAGGATGTTAGTGGTCTAAGTCGCTATTGTGTAAACTTCAATTCTTTCTAGTGGATTTGCTATTTTACCTTGAGGATAGCTAGGTTAAATCCTCCCCAAGTTTTTTACTGGTTTGGTTTTCCTGTGTCATCATATCGTTGTGTTATTTATTTTTCCGCTGCTTTACTTGATATGATTGTTATTGTTTTAACCTAGATCTGAATAATAAACCTAAGTATTCACTTGGTTAATTAATTAGGTTAAACAATCTAGTTTACAGGGGTCTAAACGAACTTACAAGTGGTATCAGAGCGGGTAGCTCTTTTGTTTTAGATCTTTTGATCTAAGAGCTGATCCTTGATCCCTGTTATCATGGATAATTTGAAGTGTCTTTCTGCTCATGTTTGTGATGATTTGAATAAAAAGGACACTGTTGTTTCTGTTGATTTTATTGATGCCTTTGAAACTCTTCGGAAGGAATTATCTAAGTCTTTGAAAATTGCTAAGAAATTTAAAGAAGAGTTAAAATTGGCTAATCTTGAAAAAGAGGAATTGATTGTTAGATTAGATGAATCTAATAAAAAGAATGAATTTTTGAGAAATCAAATTTCCTCTCAAGATGAGAAGATGAAAAGCTTGGAACAAGAGTTAGTTGAATCTAAGGCTAAAATTGAAAATTTGACTAGTACCAAGCCTGCTGTTGATAACAGAAGTGTTTCTGTTTCTTTTAAGCCTAAAGCTGAAAAAGTTTATATCCCTCCTTTCAAGAGGAATAATAAAGAAAAGGCTTATTTTGCTAGGTTAGACAAAGGAAAAAGTTCTGATGTAGACGCTGAAGTTTCTAAATCTATGTCTAAACCTACTGTTAGAGAGCATAAGAAATCTGTTTTTGTGCCTACTTGTCACCTTTGTGGTGTTGTTGGTCATATTAGACCAAATTGTTCTTTGTTGAGGCAAAAACCAAAATCTGAGATTAGATTTGCTGTTAGGAACACTGATGTTCCTAAATTTGTTCCTGTTTGTCACTTTTGTGGTATCTCCGGTCATATTCGTCCTAATTGTCATAAATTGAAAGTTAAGCATTCTGTGTTTCAGTCTAGGACATGTGATGATATTTCTCCTGCCATAAGTCCAAATAAATTGTTTCATATGCTTTTGAAAAATTTAAGCTTGTTGGCTTGTGAAAGGAAGTTGCAGGATTTTAGTCTTTCTCAGAAGATTGGTGTAATCCCTCAAATACACTCTGCTTCACATAGATTTTCACCTACAAAGCCGAAGACTCGTGCTATATGGGTGAGAAAAGATTCTCTAAGGTGAGTGTTGTTGACTTGTCCCTGATTTAATTCTTTCAATTATTTGTGGACATGTTTTGTTTCTGTTTTTGGTTGTTTTGTTTTTTTTAGGTTGTTTTTTATTAAAAAAAAAAAAATCCAAAAACATTGAAAAATCTCAAAAAGACAAAAATATTTTATTTTGTGTCTAGTTTTATTTTTCTTGAGGATTACAAGAGTTATGATATCTCTCTTGATTTAGAACATGCTTGACATTGTGGAGAAACTTAAATAGCATGCGTTCTATAAGTGCTAAGCTATTTTTTGATTTTTTTTGGGTATGTACTAGTTTGTACATGTACTCAAGGGTTAATTAAGAAATTGATATTTCTTGTTTGTGTACCCTCTATAGCTTAGTTAAGCACTGTCATGCATTGCATTTGCATTTTTGTTCATTTAGAATAATGTGTGCTTTTAGTTTTTGGTCATAAAATTTTTTTTAAACCAAAAATATTTTTATGTGTTTTGTATTATATATCTTGGATTTATAATTAAGGTTGGCCATATTTATTTTTACATAACATGTTTATGTACTTTGTTTAGCTTGGATGAGCTTATTTATTGCACTTTACTAGTTTGAGCTTTGTAGTGCATGTTGTGTGGGAAGATGTTTATAGTTTTTGATCACTTTGTCTTGATCTTGAAGTCACATGCCTTTGATTGTTGGACTTGAACTTTTTGAGAAAGGCATAAATAACCATCTCACCACTGTTTACTAGCCAATCATGAACACCTTAGTGCATATCATAAGATTTTGTGCTCGAGAAAGTGTAGCACATGCACAAAAAGAACATAAGGTGTAGCCTCTATTAAAATTGGTGTGTACATTATTGGGCTATAATAATTTCACATAATTCAAATAAAATTGGTGTGTACATTATCCCGACTTTTATTAAGTTTCTAATAAATTAAATTGAATAATGAGGCAAATCAAGAAACTTACATGATTGCAAACTTTTATTCTAGGAGATGTGGGAGTTATAGGATGTAACTCTTTAGGTGATAGTCTCTTTCAAATTCTATGTGATGAATTTTGTAGACTTTGTGATTGATTACTATTCACATATCACCTCACATGTTTCTCAAGTTTTTGCTAGTTGCACACACTACACAAAGTTACTATTTGCTAAACTTTGTACATGTTATTGTGTGTGATTTTGTTGTGGCCATCCAAGATTATATGTTCCTTGATTTTGATGCAAAATTTGATTTTTAAGGACAAATTGATTGAAAATCTTAATTTTGGAAGATCTGGGCTGTATTCAAGTGTTTTTGAAAAACTTTTAGTCTCATACTCATGCATTTCATTCATGAAATACTATGCTTTGAGGAGTTTCTGCATAAAATTGCTCTGTTTTTCAAAAGTTTGATTTTTCCAGATTTTCGATCGATCGAATCTGTCTCTCGACCGATCGAAATTGCGATTAAAATTTTTGGTTTGATTCTGTCTGACTCGATTGGTATTCGATCGATACTCGATCGATCGAAACTGAAAAATTTTCAGTTTTTAGAGTTTTGACCAAATTTTTTTTATGCATCATTTGTGGTTAGGATTCACATGAGTTTCATTGTTTTTTTTGTATCCATTTTGCAGTTTTGCAGTCATATCTCTTATTGTTTTCACACATAACATGCATACACTTTGCTAAATTGGGTACTCAACTTGATTTAAAAATTGATTGATTAATTTTTGAGTCCTTTGTACATTTTAGTATATGCTATTTTTCTTGATGTGTGAACTACAGAAAATATTTTTCTTCAGAGATATGATGGATAATCAATGTGCAAATATTTTCTCTACTCATGCAACTGTTTATGGGTCACATAGTGTCAAGTTTGCATTTATTGAAAGAGAGAATATTTTTCTTCATGTGTATCTTCAACTTTAATTTTTTTTTGTTTGTGTGTTTTTTATTATCCACACCTCCTAAATTTTACCCAAAACTGTTTTTCCCAAAACTTGTTTTGTTTTTCCTATTTTTATAGGGGGAGAAAAAGTTTTTTTTACCTTTGTTGTTCATAGGGGGAGTTGTTGCTCTTTATAGGGGAGTTATCTTTTTTTTCTATAGAGCTAATCTGTTTTATATTCCCTTGGTTATCTTTTTTCTCTCATGTTTACTCTTTGTTTGAGTTGTATTTGTCAATACGTGACAAAAAGGGGGAGAAATAGATGAAATATGGGAATCTTGTTTGGGAATCTTGTTTGTCTTGTTTAGGGGGAGAAAATTGTTTTTGAAAAGGGGAGAATATAAAAACTTTTTGATGTATCTAACTTAGGGGGAGAGTTAGTTTACTTTTGTTTTTATATTGTGCTTCTTTCCACACATGCGTTGATGTGTTTGTTGAGTGTTTCAGGAAAGACAGGTGCATTCTGATCAAGACCTTCTACCTCTTCTTGGCAACTTCTAGGTTAAGAGTCTTAGATTGGGATTTGTGATGTAATTGGGCATTTTATTGTATTGGGTTGTTCTTGTATTTTAACATTTCATTTTGTATGAAAGTTTTGTCACGAATTGCCAAAGGGGGAGATTGTTAGGTTCTAAAAGTTTAGAACAATTGGCAAATCGTGAGCACATAAGAACATGTAAGCTGCAAAAAGAAGAATTCCGAATCTGTCTGGTTCGATCGATCGAAAGACAGGCTCGATCGATCGAGAATCGTATCTGCAGAATTTTAAGTTGGCCCAAACAGCAGTTCTAGCCCATTTAGGATTAGGGTTTCAGATCTACTTCTCCCACTATATAAAGGAAACCCTAAGCACGTTTTTTACAAGGCTTTTTAGAGAGAAAAGAGTGTGCCTCTTTTGTATTTAGGGTTTTGTTCCTAAAACCTCTCTTATTACTTCTACCGGTGTTGTTCCTTGAAGAATCTCAAGATCCGGTATTGCTGAAGTTGCTGCCTTCTCTAGTCATCAAAGGAGCTGATGATCTAAACCTTCAAGGGTGGTCTTGGAGTCACAAACAGGTGAGTTTGTGTTGCTAAACCTTTGAGTGGAGTCTCAAAGTCACAAACGGTGGTGTTTGTGTTTTGCAAAGATTAGAGAAAGAAGGAGTCCGTGGTCTCGGAGCTATCATGGGGTCATGGTAGTAAGTTTCCTACACTTGGGTAGCAATAGGATGTTAGTGGTCTAAGTCGCTATTGTGTAAACTTCAATTCTTTCTAGTGGATTTGCTATTTTACCTTGAGGATAGCTAGGTTAAATCCTCCCCAGGTTTTTTACTGGTTTGGTTTTCCTGGGTCATCATATCGTTGTGTTATTTATTTTTCCGCTGCTTTACTTGATATGATTGTTATTGTTTTAACCTAGATCTGAATAATAAACCTAAGTATTCACTTGGTTAATTAATTAGGTTAAACAATCTAGTTTACAGGGGTCTAAACGAACTTACAATATCCATGTTTACCTAAATAAGTTGCAGAAATTAAATTCCTACAAACATTAAGTACATACAAACAGTCTTCCAATATTAAATCTCTAGACTCAAAGCATAAATTAAACACTCCAATAGCTACAACTAGAATCCTGCTCCCACCAGCCAAAGTAAGAAATAGTTCTCCCTCATTCAACTTTCTGGTCTCTTGGAAGCCCTGCAAAGTGTTGTAGATATGATTAGTACAACCTGTATCCACACACCAGGAATCCGTGGGATTCTGTTCTAAATATGTTTCAAGAAGAAATGTACTTTTCATACCTTTATTCTTAGCAGCCTTAAATATTGGACAATTCCTCTTCCAATGTCCTCTCTCACAACAATGGAAACACTTTCCTTTGGTTTTCTTTCCTTTGTTGGCAACTCCTAAGGCAACTTGTTTACTATATCTCTTGGTGAAGTCCTTCTTCTTCTTTTTCTTCTTCTTCTTCTTCTTTTTATCCTTGCCTTTCGACTTAGGTTGAGAAGTAGAAGCTTCAGTCATATTGGCATCAACACTAGAAGTACCAAGGATGCCTTCCGCCGTTACCAATTCATTCATCAATTCAGACAAAGAATAAATTTTTTTGTTCATATTATAATTGAGTCTGAATTCTTTGAATGATTCCGGTAGTGATTGAAGTATCATACCCACTTGAGATTCTCCATCAATATCGGCACTTAAAACTTTCAATGTAGTCAGATTAGAGATCATCCTAAGACAACGCTCCCTCATTAAAGTACCTTTAGCCATTTTGGTATTATAAATCTGCCTCATAGTTTCTTGCTTTGCAGATCGGCCTTGCTCACCAAACATCTCTTTCAGACTTAGCATAATGTCCGAAGCTAGTTCTACATCCTGCATTTGATGCTGTAGAACATTTGAAATAGATGCTAGGATATAGCACTTGGCCATCTCATTAGATTTCTGCCAATGATCATATCGTTGTTTTTCCTCAAGAGGAGCATCTAATGATGGAAAGCTAGGACATGGTTGAGTAAGCATATATTTGTGCTCTTTAGCAGTAAGAATAATGTCCAAATTTCTTTTCCAGTCAACATAGTTAGATCCAGTCAGTTTGTTTTGATTAAGAATAGCAACAAGTGGGCTAAATGATGCCATGATTTAAATATGAAAATAATATACATGAATATAATAAGTAAACTGGACATTATCAATTTAGCATATAAACATATAATATGGAACCTTAATTAAACCATAAAATAATATATGCAACAACAACCCAATCCATGTCTATAATTCCTTGGTAGTAAGTTTATTATAAATACATTAATTGGTTGAGAACTATTCTCATTATCAATACTATCATGATAACTCTTATCAAACATTAATAATATGCCGTATTACCTTTAGCCTCTAAGTAATAATGACATAGCTCCTTTAGGAGGTTAACATTACACTTAGTCTAGTGTACACTATTATCTAGAATCATGTGTAGCCACATTTCATCTCCCTTATAATGTTTAAACTTGTAGTACCATGGAACAAAACACCCTCCTTTGGGATCACGAGGCATATACGCCAAGACGAGGTGTTTGTCCACACTACTTCAAACGGGTAAGTTCAATCTTGTAGTACTATGAAGTAAACACTCTCCTTTGGGATCGCGAGGCATATACGCCAAGACGAGGTGTTTACCCACACTACTATGAACCGATAATGGAGGCCGTGAGATCCAACCCTTGTATCTCTTTTCCGCTAGATATTTTAAATTAAAGGTTTTTAAGATCAAGAACCATAATAACGCTAGAAACCTTGAAAACATAATTCTAATCTTATTAGGAATAAATTTCATTAAACGAATACTTTAATCCTAGCATTAATATATATAAATATATAAAGGTTTATATATTATAATATATATATATATATATTAATATACGGATTGAAGCCTTATATATATATATATATATATATACACAACTAACACACCTTATATATATAATATACGGATTATTCAAGCAGTGCTAATATTGCCAAGCAGTGCAATAACAATCTAAGTGGTGCAATCAATAAACACATGCACAGAACGGTTACACGGATTCAAAGTGCATGCAACCAAGGCAATTATCACATCCAAGACAAAACGGATTGGATGAATCAATATATATATATATATATATATATATATATCTCATATATTAAACGTAGCATGGCACCTTCTCATTCATGCACTTGACGGTTACTACAATAACCATAAACTTCTAGATGATACAATGTTTCTATTGAATCCTATGTGATATGTATGCCATGATTCATTTCTGACAGTGCCGATTTGTAATGATGATATAGGATTCAATAGAAAAAGAAAATCAATCCTTAATGCATACGAATTGTTGATGCATATAAAAGCATGACACAGCACTTGATGCAAAGAAACATAACCATGGCCTACTACGATTAAACCAAAAGAATATGCATCCTTAGTGTGAACTCGATATCATCAAGAAACCATTTATTTTTTATTTTAAAATCCAATCACATGCTATAAAATCATGATATCAAAACCTGGTTCTGATACCAATTGTTGGTAAATCTAGTTTTGTATTTCATACAAAACACACAGCGGAAGCAACAAAGATGGATCTATTTCATTCATGATTAATAACATGCATTATATAAATTTCAGAATTTAAGAACGAGATAGCATATCTTGTGTTGGGGTTTATGCCCTAAAATCTAATTTATTGGCATGTCATAAATAATTAAATTGTTTAATTATATGAGACTATCTATAAATGAACTAATGAGACATTATCTTAGTCCATGAGATGCATAGTATGTGATTTATGTGATTTAGTCACAGAAGATATAAATCACAAGTTTTTTGTAAACTTAGAAGTTTAGTTCGTAGTCGGTGATGAAATTGGGCGTTTCATCTGCGAAGACTATAATATATCAATAAAGATGATTTATCTTGATCATGGAAATGGAGATTTCTAGTTAGTATGTTGATATGTTTTAAGAGTTAAGATATATTGAACTAGACTGCTGTGAGATTTATTATTCTCCTAACAACTGTCAAATGAATAATAAATCTCATGACTTCTATTTGCATCAACTCTAAATCTTGAAAGAATAATGGACCTGATTATGAGATGTAGGTTGTTTTGATATATCAGGAGTGAGATCTATAAGTTACGGTCAAAACCTCAGTATGTTGGGCAGCCGCATTTAGTGTTGATGGAACATATATTCTCAAGATGGAATTCATAATCTCTTAACGGAGATATAAAATATTTTCTTGAGATAAGTTTAATGGGTTTGGTTATTCAGAGAGTTGGGCCCAACCACTTTAGTAAGGAGTTACTAAAGTATATATTTATGGAATTGAATTTTGTAAATATATGATGTATAGCATTAAGGATTAAACCGGGTACTCAAGGATTAAAATGTAGTAATTTTCAAAGTGACAGTCTATATTCATGACTTTGTATTACTACGAATATTTTAATGAAGGGGTTGCATGTATAATAAAGTCTTGGGATATAATTTATTAATAAGGTCTAAAGTGCAATTATATTCATATAGTGGTATTGAATATAATTAATGGTAACTTTGGATTTGTCAAGAGTTGACAGAAAGCCCAAGGCCCATTAGAGCTAGAGTCTTATTTGTTTCATTTTGGTCCCACTCCAAGCCATACACTAGAGCCCAATTAGAATGGCCCAAAAGGCTAGCCCAATTAGATAATCAGTTATATATAAGAAGAGAAACATACAGAATTTCATAAGGTTCTTTTTGATAAGTCCTTTCAGGAGTTTTTTCATAAGTGTTTTTCATCAAGATTACACAAGGAATGAAATGGTTTGTATGTGAGTGTTGGACACTCCCTTGTTCTCTCTTTGGAAACTGATTGAGAGACCACACATCTTGGGCATTAAGTGGAATTGGAGTGAAGATTAAAAGTCTTCCCAAGAACTTCTGATCTTTAGTTTTGAATTTCATCGCACCAAGGTATGCTTTCTTGTTCTTAAATTCTGAAACTTTCATAGTGCATGTTATCAATTGCGAATGAAGTAGATCCGTTAATTTTTCACTGCGTATGTTTTGTATGTGATACGAACATGTATTTTCCCAACACCTTGGTGCGGTGAAATTCAAAATAAAAGATTAGAAGTACTTGGGAACACATTTAATCTTCACTCCAATTCCACTTTACGCCCAAGAAATGTGGTTTCTCAATCAGTTTCTAAGGGAGAATAATTGAGTGGCTTCACTCACACATATACACCATTTCACAATGATGTCTCTTTTTCTTATATTAAAAATTATGTATGTTTCTCCCTTTATAAATAACTGATTATTTAATTGGGCTAGCCTATTGGGCCTTTCCAATTGGGCTTTAGTATGTGGCTTGGAGTGGGACCAAAAGGGACCAATAAGACACTAGCTCCAATGGGCCTTGAGCTTTTTTGTCAACTCTTGACAAGCCCAAAGTTACCATTAATTATATTTAATACCATTATATAAATATAATTGCACTCTAGGCCTTATTAATAAATTATATCCCAAGACTTTATTATACATGCAACTCCTTCGTAAAATATTCGTAGTAATACAAAGTCATGAATATAGACTGTCACTTTGAAATTACTACATCTTAATCCTTGAGTACCCGGTTTAATCCTTTAAGTTATTCATCATATATTTATGAAATCCAATTTCATAAATATATACTTTAATTTCTTTTTACTAAAGTGGTTAGGCCTAACACTCTGAATAACCAAAACCATTAAACTTATCTCAAGGGAATATTTTATATCTCTGTTAAGAGATTATGAATTTCATCTTGAGAATATATGTTCCATCAACACTAAATGTGGCTGCCCAACATATTGAGGTTTTGATCGTGACTTTAGATCTCACTCTTGATATATCAAAGCAACCTACACTTCATGATCAGGTCCATTATTCTCTCAGGATTAAGAGTTCATGCAAATAGAGGTCGTGAGATTTATTATTCATTTGACAGTCATTAGGAGAATAATAAATCTCACAGCGGTCTAGTTTAATATGTCTTAACTCTTAAAACATATCAACATATCAACTAGAAGTCTCCACTTCTATGATCAAGACAAATCATCTTAGTTGATATGTTATAGTCTTCACAGATGAAATGCCCAATTTCATCACCGATTACGAACTATTATTCTGAGTTGACAAAGAACTTGTGATCTATATCTTCTGTGACTAAATCACATAAATCACATACTATGCATCTCATGGATTATATGATAATGTCCAGATATTCATGTTGCCATTATTTTAGATAATAATAAAACAACTTTGTTAATCATAACATTAAGTCATACATAATGTCATACATAGCATCATACAATAGGATTTAAGGGCACATATCCTAACAATATTGAGCAGTATCAGTTACAGCCGTGAATGTGGCCTTGATTCGGGAAGAGAATGGAACACAACTCTTGGTCTACTATGTTAGTCAGGCATTCCAAGGAGCTAAGGCAAAATACCCATGAATTGAGGAGATTGCATTCACTTTGATTGTAGCCTCTCGTAAGCTGTGCCCCTACTTCTAAGCGAATCCTATTTTGGTGATGACGGACTAACCTATAAAGAAGTCGATAACAAGCCCTAGGCTGTAGGAAGAATGGTGTAGTGGGCAATCGAACTTAGCCAGTTCGACATTGAGTACCACCCAGAACAGTGATCAAGGAATAAGTATTGGCGGACTTTATCGCCAAGTTCACGACTCCTGACGAAGAAGGAGCACTATACGAAGCGGAGAGATGAACGATCCAGGCTGACAGGTTGTCAGCCCAAAAAAGGGGCGGAGTAGAGGTTATCCTCATTACCCTAAAAGGAGATATGCTTAGATATGGAGTTCAACTTTAGTTCCTCACCACTAACAACGAGGCAGAGTATAAGGCAATATTGACAGGACTAAGGGTCGGAAAGGCGTTGGGTGCTAGAAACGTGCTCCTCCAAAGTGATTCTAAGCTAGTCATGGGAAATAGATAAAGGAAGAATATGAGGCAAAAGAGAAGAGGATACAGAAATACCTGAGGCTGATGAGGCATCTGGCCCATGAATTTGATCGGGTAGAATTCATATAGGTCCCTAGGAGCCACAACATGGAGGCAGACGAGACAGCAAAGCAGGTGTTGTCAGAAGTAGGATCGACGATCACAGACTTAAAGATGGAAGTCCAGAAGTGTCCCAGTATTGAAAGCAGGCGTCGTCAGAAGCAGGATCAACGATCACAGACTTAAAGATGGAAGTGCAGAAGTGTCCCAGCATTGGAGAGTTCCACACCTTCGCAATTTAAAGCAAAACTAGCTGGATGACCCCAATCCTATCTTTCCTTCGAGGTGGACGGTTGCCATCTGATGTTGAGGAGGCCGGGAAAGTTAGGAAGAGAGTAGCCAGGTTCACTATCTTGAACGACGCCCTATACAAAAAAGGGTTCTCTATGCCTTACCTAAAGTGTGTCGAGGAAAGTAAAGCTAAGTACATCCTGTGGGCATATAAAACTACAGCAAGAACCCCGATAGGTGAAATGCCTTTCAGGCTCACCTATGGCTTCGAGGTAGTAATTCCAGTTAAAGTAGGAATCACCAGCATGAGAAGAAAAGCTTTTAGTGAAGACAGCAACGACGATCAATTGAGAGTCAACCTAGATTGCCTGGACGAAGTAAGAGACGGAGCATCCTAGAAGACTTAACATAAGAGACCTCGTTCTATGCAAAGTCACGCCAGCTACTAAGGATCCAACCCAAGGGAAGCTTGGACCAACCTGGGAAGGGCCTTACAAGATCATCCATTACTTGAGACAAGGCAGCTATCACCTGGAGACGATGGACGGGAAGAAGCTACCTCAACCATGGAATATCGAGCATTTAAAGAAATATCATCAATAGATGTAAAGTAAAATTGTATTCACATTTGAAATAAAGTAATAAAAGCATTATTTAGCCAATATTCCAACATATTGTATGCAAGCCTAGAACACGAAAAAAGAAAAGGCTAAGTGATAAGATTCCGCTAGACGGATGTAGATCACTGACGAAGCCTAAGTGATATATTTTAACAATTTACTTTTGTGATAAAGTAAAAGGAAAAACACATAGATTTAAATATAGGAAAAAACACAAATAGATATGATAGACGAGCAATAAAAAAATACTGAATAATATAAGAAGAAATTTGCAAATAATTAAAAACTTACAAACCAAATGTGTGAAGGATGAATGATTCAGATCAAGTCTTGTGTTTGACACAATCTCCTTAAAGCAAATTTCACCCTTCACACAATCATTGTGGTGCTTTGAGACTCACGGACGTCTGCCTCCTAGGATAAAATGATCTACATTATGAAAACAAAGCACACAAGGTCATGCTCAACGAACTACTCAATGTCTCTTTCTCTCTCTTTAACACAAAATGAATGCACAAAATATTCTCACTAGAGAGTTTTCCGAAATTTTTTTTTTTATGAATGACGGACTATGAATTATTATACGTTACTGGACGGCACTCTGTTTTAGTAATAATTGCTGTGCACAGACTAACTGACTCAAAAATTAAAATAATAAAATATTATTATTTGGACAATTAGGCCTATTCCATATATGCTAAAAGCCCAACCTAATGTCCAACTCATGAGCATATAAACTCATATATTATCTCTTTCCTTTCCTATGTGGGACTCAGGATTTTTACTACTTTTAAAAACATCTTCAAGTGAACATAAAAAATGTCAATTTCTTATTCACTCTATGCTATTTTTCCAATAATACCCCACATGAATAGAAATTGATAAACACAATGCATATGATGATGCAGACATAGAGAGAGTAGAAGAAAAGTTACTTTATCAGGAGAAGTAGCTTGTGGCTTTGAACTTTCCTTTGTGAAAGACTATCAGATATACTAGCTAACCAGTGAACATGATGTCTTGAACTGTTTAGCTGTTTGAGTATACCAAGACAATAGAATTCACACAGCTCATTTTCGGACATATTTCGTTCTTATAATTGTGTTCATTTCAGCCCTGAAAATATCTTGGAAAATTCATGAAGTGCTTTAGAGAATTCAACCTTAAAACTCTCATAGAAGTGGCCTACTTCACACTCATATAGGTGATTCTTATTAAGAGTATCCTGCTATACCCCACTCGAAATTCCAAGAGATAAGAGTCATTAAAAGCAAAGCTTACCCTGAACATTGCTTATAGGCATCACTATTTCATCATAAGAATGGGAGGGAGATGTTATCTCCATAGTGATAAAACTAGTCTCCACAATTTGGTTGTCCCTTTGAACCTAGATCTTGGGATCTCCAGTCAGCTAGGTTGGGTTGCCATCCCAGAGACTTTTATGTCATAGGCTTTAACCCCATTCCTCTCAATGAGTAGTTTACTTGCTCTTTACTTAAACCTTTGGTTAACGAATTTGCTATATTCTCTTTCGACTTTATGAAGTCAATGGAAATAATTCCATTAGAGAGCAACTACCTTACGGTATTATGTCTTCGACGTATATGTCGAGACTTACCGTTGTACATATGACTCTGTGCCCTACCAATAGCTGATTTGCTATCACAATGTATACAAATAGAGGGCACATGTTTCATCCACATTGGCATATCCTCTAGGAAATGACGAAGCCGCTCTGCTTCTTCTCCTGCTTTGTCCAATGTGATAAATTCTGATTCCATTATGGAACTAGCAATGCATGTTTGTTTAGAAGATTTCTAAGATACCGCTGCACCACCAAGGGTAAAGACATATCCACTTGTGGATTTGGTGTCTTTTGTGTCGGATATCCAATTAGCATCATTATACCTTTCTAGTATGGCTGGATACCGAGTGAAGTGCAGCCCATAGTTTAGAGTGTATTTCAAATACCTCAAAACCCTAACCTTCCAGTGGTCTTTCCATGGATTATTCCTGTATCTACTCAACTTGCTAACAAAATAGGCTCTGTTCGGTCTTGTGCAGTTCATTTTATACATAAGATTGCCAATTATTCTCGAATACTCCAATTGAGATATTCCTTGCCCTTTATTCTTAGTTAGAAGTAAATCTACATCTATAGGTGTTCTCATTGGACTATCATCATATTTCTTGAATTTCTCAAGAACTTTCTTAACATAATGTGATTGGGATAAGACAAGTCCATCAGATTTTCTAGAAATCTTCATTCCTAGTATCACATCTGCAACACCTAAATCTTTCATGTTAAACTCACTAGTCAACATTCTCTTGGTAGCTTTAATGATATCATTATTGCTACCTATAATAGGCATATTATCAACATAGAGACACACAATGACATAGCCATTTGCAGTATCTTTAATATACACACATTTGTCACACTTATTGATTCTAAACCCATTTGACATCATTGCATTGTCAAATTTCTTATGCCATTGCTTCGGAGCTTGCTTTAATCCATAAAGAGGTTTAACAAGCAAGCACACTTTCACTTCTTAACTAGGAACAATGAACCCCTCTAGTTGGTCCATATAAATCTCCTCATTTAATTCACCATTCAAGAATGCTGTTTTTACATCCATTTGATGTATCTCTAGGTTATGCAATGTTGCAATAGCTATCAACATCCGAATGGATGTTATTCTTGTAACAGGTGAATATGTGTTAAAATAATCCACACATTCCTTTTGCTTGTAACCCTTTACAACAAGTCTTGCCTTATACTTGTCAATAGATCCATTAGCCTTTAATTTCCTCTTGAATATCCATTTATATCCTAGAGGTTTACAACCTGGTGGAAGATCCACTAGTTCCCATGTATAATTTTGAAGGATGAATTCAATCTCACTATTAACAGCTTCTTTCCAGAAATGCGCCTCAGGTGTAGAGATAGCTTCCTTGAAGCTTTAAGGTTCATCTTCTAACATATAAGTTAGAAAGTTCGAACCAAATGATTTTGATGTTTTAGCCTCTTACTACATCTAGGCTTAACCTCTTTCCTCTTTTCCATCAACTCTTGATCATGAGAGGTACTAGACGTAGACTTAAAGTTTCTTTTAAGAGAACTTGATACTTGTGTGGATTTGTAAGGAAATATTGCTTCAAAAAATACTGCATTCCTTGATTCAATAATGGTATTCACATTCATGTAGCAACATCAGATTTATGAATTAGAAACCGATATGCACTGCTATTATGAGCATAACCAATGAAAACACAATCCACTAATTTTGATCCTATCTTTATCCTTTTAGGAATAGGGACAGCCACCTTTGCCGAACACCCCCACACCTTTAAGAATTGATAGGAAGGCTTTTTACCTTTCCATAATTCATATGGCATCTACTTGGTTTTCTTTCTAGGCAATTTATTAAGAATATAATTGGCAGAAAGAATAGCTTCCCCCCACAAGTTTTGCGGTAAATCGGAAACTAGCAACATCGCATTCATCATTTCTTTCAAGGTTCTATTTTTCCTTTCAGCAACTCCATTTAGCTGAGGTGAATAAGGTGCAGTGGTTTGATGAACAATACCATGCTGTAAACAGAACTCACCAAAAGGTGATTCATATTCCCCACCTCTATCACTCCTTAGAACCTTAATATTTTTGTTGAGTTGATTCTAAACCTCATTCTTATAGTGCATAAATGCCTCAATTGCCTCATCCTTGCTCCTAACAAGTACACACAACAGTATCTAGTGCAATCATCTATGAAAGTGATGAAATATTTCTTACCACCTCTAGTTTGTACAGATTTCATGTCACATTCATCGCTATGTTTTAAATCTAGGGGTTTAGTACTTCTTTCAACTGATTTAAAAGATGCTCTAGCCATCTTAGCTTCCACACAAGTTTCACAATTATGATTAAAATCAATTTCAAATTTAGGCAATAAATTTAAATTGATTAGTCTATGTAAAGTATGATAATTAACATGACCCAATCTACCATGCCATACATTAGATGACTCAAACATGTAAACAAAAGATGCACCCTTATTATTATCAATAACAGTCATTACATTCATCTTAAATAGGCCATTGCTTAAATATCCTATTCCCACATACATTCCACTCTAAAAGAGTGAAAATTTATCAGACTCAAAATCCAACTTAAAGCCATTTTTGCTCAACAATGAACCAAATACAAGGTTCTTTTGAATTTTTGGCACATATAGTACATCTTTCAAAGTAAGAAACTAACCTGTAGTCATTTTGAGCACAACCTTTCCAATTCCTTCAATCTTAGAGGTTGAGGAATTTCCCATGAAAATTTTTTCTCCATTGCCCACAGGATTATATATAGAAAACATTTTCTTTTCTGAACATACATGGCGAGTAGCCCTAGTGTCCACCGACCATTCCATTCTGCTAGACGGATGTAGATCACTAATGAAGCCTAAGTGATAAAATTCCTTATCTAGATGTAAATTGCTTAAGAAAAAAGGCTAAGTGATAAGATTTCGCTAGACGGATGTAGATCACTGATGAAGCCTGAGTGATAAAATTCCTTAACTAGATGTAAATCACTTAAGAAAAAAGGTTAAGTGATAAGATTTTGCTAGACGAATGTAGATCACTGACGAAGCCTAAGTGATAAAATTCCTTAACTGGATGTAAATCACTTAAGAAAAAAGGCTAAGTGAAGATTCCACTTGATGGATGTAGATCACTGAAGAAGCCTAAGTGATAAAATTCCTTAACTACACTTAAATCACTTAAAAAAGGGCTCAGTGATAAGACTCTGCTAGATGGATGTAGATCATTAACAAAGTCCAAGTGACAAAATTCCTTAACTGGATGCAAGTCATCTAAAAATGACTAAGTGACAAGATACCCTTAGACGAGTGTAAGCAAACAAGGGTTCTGGCAAAAACACAAGCCACATGCAAATAAGGAATATCAAACAAGACGACCAGAAAATGAATAAAAGAAGAACCATTGAAGGTATGAAAATAAGCAATAGCATAAACATATTTTGTTCATGATTAGAAACCAAAGCCTAAAAAACACTAGGCAAAAAGTATTGTTTTGGAATTAGAATGAAAAGCCCAAAAACACACTGGGTACCCAAAAACAAAAAAGAAAAAAACATATATGTATACTAGACAGGTTCTGTATCAAGCAGCAGCCTCATCACCATCAGCAGGAGCGTTCTCTGGAGCATTTCCCTTAGGAGCAGCAACCATGGACTAGGAAGCCTCGTCCATCTTCATCTCCTTGTCCACCTCCTCTAGGTCCAAACTCCCTAGGTTCACACCAGTAGGGTGCTTGACGTGGCATCGCCGAAGAAGCTCAAAGCCCTTGTAGTACTAACTGAAGAGAACAATGTTGTACTCCTCAGTTTGTTGAAAGGCTTCAACGGCCTTAGTAGCAATGGACTTGACCTTCCAGTTCCCAGCTTGAAGTTGCTTGTCCTTCTCTATTGTTAGCTGCTTCTCAGTCCTCAGGTTATTAGCCAAAGCCGTAGCCTTTTTCTTGGCATTGTTAGTCTCACTCATAGCCGAAATAAGCTCCTTTCTCAGCTTAGTGTTCTCCGGCTCCAGAGCCTCCACCTTGAACCCCACAAATGTAGCCTTCGACTCGTGGCTCAGGTACTCCGATGTGATGTAGATCGTCTCCCCTAGTACTTGAAAAGAAGATCATACAGAACATTAAACCTTCAGATCCATACGCAAAATTAGAAAAGAAAAGAAAAGTGATACAAGTACATCACCTGGACAAGTTTGTGGATGTGACGACCCACGATCTTGTTGGAGGACATACCTGAGAACACCTTGAGCTCCTCAGCAGTGAAGGCATCCTATGCCCTCGTTAGAGCCAGGCTAACGTCATCCCAAACACTTAATGAGTGCAAGTCGGCTTTCTCCTTGCCCTTGTTTGCCAAGCGCTGCTTCTTCAGACGAGGAGTGATCTCTTCCACAGAAGTAGCAGGAGACACGACCCTCGTGGCCTTAGGGACAGAAGCAATGGGGGTGACGGGAATCCCCTTCTCAATGACCCATACCACCCTCTTCTTGAGGTTCGAGAGAGGCTCGTTCTTCTTGGCCATCATCTTGGCGTACATTTCTTGATTAAACTTCATTGTCATCTCTGCAAAAGGGAAACACTTGTTAAAAAAAAAAAAAAGAGAAAAAAAGAAAGGGGAAGGAATTTTTCTCTAGAAGAACCAAACACTTACTCTTTTCTTCAATCTCAATAGCTTGTAGAATGAAGGAGGAAGGCTCTGGACCAAGGCAGTGACGAGCTAAAGTTCTCAGATCGACCAGGTCGTCAAAGTCATCAATTGTCTTAGCGTACTCAGTTGCAGCTTGGATGCACTTCTTATACCTGCTCTTCAGCTTTGAACGCTTCTTAACTGCACAGACGTTACAAAAAAAGAAAGGACTGGCAAGAAGACAGCGCACCTAGACTTAGGGCTTTCCAACGACGAAGCAACCTAAGAACTTCACCCCAAAGTTCATCAAAAGGAGTCTTCCATCCATCCATAGACACAGAGAAGAACCTTGATTTCTAGTATTGGAAGGACGAAGGTAGATCCATAATGATCCTCGCCTTCCTGACCTAGGGTACAAGTTCGTAGTACCCGTACTCCTTTGACTCCTTTAAACGGTACAAGTGTATGAATTTGTCCACCTTAATCATGTCGCCTTCAGTGATGACCATCCATATCTCCATACAACTAATCACGATTCTCCATGAGTTTGGCATAAGTTGCCTAGGAGCACTGTTGAAATGGTTTAGGAGCTCCATAATGAAGGGGTGGATGGGAAACCTAAGTCGGCATTGGAAAGCAGCTTCGTAAAAAAACACTTCCCCAGGCGAGAAATGACAAGCCCTTTCCTCTTTGCAGGGAAGACGAATTCTAATCCTCTTAGGGAATTGAAATCTATCTCTAAACTTAGAGAGGGTATCAGAGTCTAGGGCACATGCCTCCTCAAGGGCATGAAAAGCCCTAACTTTTCTTCAACCAGAAGTAGCGGTATCCACCTTTGCCTCAACAAGGTTGTCGCTAGACGACGACCTAATTTCTAGTTCACTAGACCTCACCTCAGACATGATTCCTTGGCTACCCACTAACTCCTCAAACCAATCTACAGGCTGACGCAACAAAGGAAACAGATTAGTCAATACCAAACTCAAACTGTGACCCCTAACTACAAACCCTTTGATTGAAGGACAATGAGTACGGAAAGAGCCTAAAGATGCCCCTAATCGCGCAAAAAGAAAAGAGAGAGGGACAAAGTTGCCTAATTTCAGAATTTCCAAGCATGGAAACTAAAGAAAGAGAAGAACAGATTTCTAAACACAGTAAGAAAGGGCAAAAGAATGACACTGCAAAAAGAGAAAAAGGAAAGGGAAAGAGAATTGTACCTCAAAAACTCCAAAGGCTCAGAAATTCAAGCTCAAAAAAATGGGGGAGACACCAAAGGTTGAGAAGCTCGGAAAAAGATGTGAAAATGACAAGATGTGAGAAAGTGGAGAAGAAAGCAAAAAGTTTTTAAACCAAGCCTAGGAAATTGAAAACCAACGGGAAAACCAAAAGTCCCTCGAACCAAGCAAAGGCATCCACCAGTCAGAATATGCCACGTGGCCATGACATGTACGATGCCATCAATACGCATTAAATGCGACCAGAACGGAATCCCAAGGGTCACATTTGAACAAAAAAAAAAAAAAACCTTCCATCTTCCTATGGTCATCATTACATGTAAGGACGACCATTGAATTGGGGGGAAGGGGGGCAGCTGATAGGCCCAATAAATACCATTGTCCTGATAGGCCCATCAAGTACCATCATCCACCCGGACCCAGCATGGTCGATGGTAGAAGCGACATAAAAAGGAACATTCAATATCTCGGACGGTTACAAAT
Source organism: Lithocarpus polystachyus (assembly GCA_033629205.1). Lineage (NCBI taxonomy): Eukaryota > Viridiplantae > Streptophyta > Magnoliopsida > Fagales > Fagaceae > Lithocarpus > Lithocarpus polystachyus. The sequence continues at coordinate 61,881,626 of CM066162.1, read as the reverse complement.
CAGCCAAGAAGACTGTTGGAGACCCATCAAAGCCTATATTGAATAAGCCCAGAAGTGTTACAAAAGAGGCATTTATGCCACCATAAATAGGGTACAATAGCTAGAAGAAAAGGGTATGTATATAAGATACACTTTAGAACTAAACAAGGTACATACACTCACGTTGAAACACTGATAATTTCTTTATTCACTCTAGCTTTTATAAGCCCTCTCTGCCAATTTCATTCACTAACTTTATCATCGGAGACTCCGTGGCTTACACCACACCATTGACAGCTTCGAGAGGATTCCATTCTTAACCTTGCAGGTACAGAGACAAAGCCTGTGCTGACCTATCTGGACAAACCTACTTGACTGACAATCTCAACATCATCAGATACGAAGATAGAGGAACTAAGCAAAGTTCATAGGCACTAAGAGAGAGAAGAAATATCTAAGGCCAGGCATTGTTCGTTCCCTTGCCAGACTTGGGCCACTGAAATTACAAGCACACATGAAGAAAAAACTATGGACCATCAACATTGTTAGGCCATATATCTGCCACCTAGATTGTCGAAATCAGAACCATAACAATTTTTTCCCATTTTTTAGATTTTGGCATTTGGGTATGAAACGTTACTTTTGATTGAGTTTTTTTGTTGATATGTTTACATTTTATTCATTTTTGTTTTGGGTTTTTGGGTTCTCTATCAAAATGTTTGTTGTCTCAATTTTAGATATTTGCTTTTGTTCTGTTTTTTAGAGTAAAAAAATCACTAAAATATTGATTTTAGTTTGGGTGCTTCTATTTCTAATCTTTACGAAACCATTGAGGTTAAAGAAGTATAGGATTGAAATCATTAGGTATTTTCGTTTCTAATATTTATTTTCCTTTTCAATCTTATTTTAGGTCTTTCTACCGGAACATCATACACGCAGATAGAGTCCGTAAGGCACAGAGTGACAGGCCGTATACCTGTAACCGGTAAAGTTATTGTTTTTGGTTTTTTCCCTTTCGTTTTCAAATATGGGGATTGAATAGGATCTAGGTTTGAATTTCTTGGTTGGATTGGTTTAGATTTAGCTATTTCAATTAGATTTGGTTTTGAGTTAGGCTTCCATTAGCATGCCGTTGATAGGTAATTTGGCCAGTTTTTAATTCTGAACATTTTAAATTATTGTTGTGTTAGTTTTGGCTTGAATTAGATTGGTTTGGTTTTGAGTGATCATTTACGAAATTCATTACGATTAGTATTTTTCCTCTTTTGAAAATTGAGATTGCAAAGTTTTTGAAATTGACAGCACTGATTAGCTTTGCAATGCCTAAGATAGTAATCAATATATACATTTTAGTAATATGCTCACAAATTGTTTGATAAAATTTTGCTGTTGTTTTTTATTCTAAAATTTATTTTTATTATTTATAATTTAAGTTTTATGATGTGAATAATTCTCCCAAATTTATTGTTTATAATTCAAGGTTATTTTTTGTTTTCCATGAAGAGTTTGCTAATGACCATATTTATGAGACAGGTTCTTTAAGTGACATGCATGGTTTATGTGAAGGTAGAATTTTTCTGCAATTGAATTCTTCATATTTGTTTGGTTCTTTAACCTGCTTCTTCAGCTGTTTTATTATTATTATTATATATATTTAGGGATTCTAATCGTAGTGTACTTTTGACAGTTGTTTCATTGTTATAAACTTCAGTATGTGTGTAACTAGCTTGATTCTATTTTTTGGTTCCTAATTTATTTGGTCTCATTTTTGTTTTTCTTTTTAAAAATTTAAATATGAAGTGTAGCCCCTGTCCAACTTCTTTACATTTATTTTCCTCAACTTTCTGTTTCAAAATTCTATAATCAAATATTTTCTTTTATTCCCTTTTAAGTCTAAATGACCTTTTGAACTAAAAAGAAGGCAGCTTCCAGTGTCTGTTTGCTTTTTTGAATCTATGGTTTTTTGATGTCTCTGTTTCTCCATTACATTCTTTGGGGCTTGATTTAATTTTTATTTGATTTAAAGTTTGGTTGAGTGGGTTGTTAGGATATGAGTTGCATTACAACATAATGCTTACCAATTTAAATTTTGCTCTTGCAATATATGTACTTTGATTCCTTATACTCATCTGATCTTATCTTCTTCTTCTTCTTCTTTTTTCTTTTCTTTTCTTTTTTTTTTTCTTTTTTTTTTTTTAGCTTAGAGGTTATATACCACATTTGGATGCTAAGATACATTAAGAAAATAACCCAATGTTTCTTTCACACGTTAATTTTCAACTAATCGAATAATTGATCAACATCCTAGGGAAAATAGGATTTGGGTGTATGCTTTTTGGAAAGTAGACTAACAATGAAGTATTTCTTACAACTCAATATGATTTTGGGTGTCTATTATAAATGAGGTCAGTCATAATTTCTACTTTTGTTAAAGCTTGAGAAGCTATTGCTGCATCCACTGCTGTGTTAAGCGGTAGTTCAAACTTTAAACCTCTCTACAAAACTGCTCGGTTTTTTACAAATAATCTTAGAAGCTTTATTTCAGCCGTGCAGTTACTAGACATTGTTGGCAAAATGTTGAAATTCATTAGTTTTACGCTTCCTACATAAAGATGCATATATATATATATATATATATATATATATATATATGTGGGCAAGCGTGACTATGCCTACAAAAGGTATAGTTGCTTTAAATTTGGCAGAACTAAATTTGTACTAAGAATGGCTGCATCCAACATATTAATGTAAATAATATGATATTCCTAGGAACCACAATGAATTCCATAACTTGGGTGTGGGTATAATCTAATATATCTGTTTTGTTTATCACTACGAGGGTTGTTAATAGATTTTCTCTGTATCATTGTGGCTTTTTCGGGATTATGAGCTTCTTCTTTTTCTTTTTTGTTTTGCAATTGAAATTTAGGGTCAAGATTAAGATTCAATGTCGTTTTTATGGGCTATGACTTATGAATTGGTTAGGTTTTTAGAATTTTAGATTCCCATCTACTATTTACTATGCATTTTATTTGTTGCAGGTGAAATTCTTTTTTGTTTATATATTGTGGCTTGATTATGCACTACAACTTTTTCTTTTTTCTTTTGCAATTAAAAAGTTGGATTCAATATCCCTTTTAAGGGTTATATATTGGTTTGGTTTTAGAATTTGAAATTCCCATGTACTATTGATTATGCATTATTATTTGACTAATATTTTCCTGACTTTCTTTTTCATAAACCTGTAGCCATTTTTCTCTTTTAACCTTTTTGGTTGTAAAATTTTCTCTAATCTCATGGTTTAATTCATTGTGGTTCCTAGGAATGGTAGATTTGGTATTTGAAATTGTCTTGCAAGTTTTAGTTCGGTGTGATTCATTGTGGTTCCTAGGAATGGTAGATTTGCTATTTGAAATTGTCATGTAAATTCTTGTTAAATTATATATTTACAAAAAGCTATATTTAGCTATTAAACTACTTGAGATGCTCCTTAAAATTTTGGGATATAAGTTAATAAGAAATGTCTTTTACATTATGCTTTCAGATACAATTTCTATTCAACTTTGATGTTGGTTTTCATTCCCTTTTAGTTTTTATAGAGAAATAGGAACACAAAATTTATATATTAATGTTCAAGCTCATTTTTTCTTAAATTAAAAAAAAAATGAAATTGTTGAACATTTTCCTGATTTATTATTTTCCTTTGTTTATCTGATAATTCTATCCATTATGTATTCGTTGTTTGAATTTCCTCTATTTTTGCATATTTTAGATAGCTTTTTCTAAAAAAAAAAAGCATTCCATGAATTATTTTTCAACTAACCTGTAAAATTGTTATGTTTCTTTTCTTTGGTGTCATGCTTTATGATCAACTTCCTTATAATGATTACTTTAGCTTCTTTTTGTAGACTTTGTTTCACCTTTTTCCCTATATTATAAAAAAAAATAAAAAATTGTTTGTCCTTTTGTTTAGACAGATTTATAATGTTCACCAGGTGTTTTGCAAGAAATGTTGCTGGATAAAATTGGCAGGTTAGGACGGCCTGACTATCCCTCTATTTATCTGATATTTTGGATTACATTTTGTCAATTGATGTATTTGGGATAGTTCTTAGCAAAATTAGATTGTTAGAGTTCTCTTTGGTTTATTTTTAAAAAATAAAAATCCTTTTTTTAAGCTTTACATTTCAGTCTACCTCAAAGATTAAATTTTCTTGATTCTAAGGGATTTCAGTTGCTATTTGTGATGATTCTGTGAATGAAACTTTCAATTTCTAATAGAGCTCTTATATATGGTTTGTGATCTCTAGCATTTTTCCCCACCCATGTTTGTAAGATTTGAGTTGCGATAGTAGTAGATTATTTATTACAAGTTTGGGTATCTTATATTTGTATCTATTTAATTGTTAGCCTCTATCTTTCATACTGTTGAATACTTTGTTTTGGAACTTTGTGCATCCATCTTAATTTCACTAACTTTTGAATTACACATTTGAAGGAATTCAAGGGAATTATTTCGTTAGGCTCCATTTCTGTCCATTCTCCTTTGGGAATTACAATGTAAATTATTGCAGGACACAATAGAGGAAATTTTTAGGAAATTAGGGAAGGGCAAGTCCATCGCTAGTCAAAAAATAGAAATAGGACAAATATCTGTTGAAAGACCTCAATTAACTGCTGCTATGTCTACAGAAGTTGAAGAAACTGATGTTAAAAGTATGCCGCGCCAAATGCTTCAAAAACGTCAAAAGGACACTAAGCAGATTGCATCAAAGAAGAAAAAAATTTGAAGTCTAATGATCTCAATTTATTTTATAAATAACATATTCTTACAAGCAAGATAAACAAATGGACGTACTAGATTACCCTATGAATTAAAATGTATTTCATTGTATTTTTAAGTTTTTTTTTTTGGAAGAGTAAACTAAATATATTGTTAAGTTATTGTATGTTTATACATATTGCCATGAATTTTAGTGAAGGATTATGAATTGGTTTAGTTGTGACAGGTGGAATTCTGTATTGATTATATATTGTGGGTTGAGAATTGTTGTTTTGTTTTTAGATTTTGTGTATCATTACAGCTTTTTAGGAATTGTGGATTCGAGATGCATTGCAGCTTTTTAGTGGTATCATTTTAATATATTTTGGTTAATTTTTTGTTTATAGTTTGTGAAATTTCTATTGCTAAAGATCTATATGGTAGTAGTATGTTTGGTTTATGCTTTACCATGAACTTGCAATTCTTTCATATGCCTTTTAATTTTACTTCTATATCATGAACTTTCGAGTTTTATATATGCAGTTATAGAATATAACTTCTTACTTGAGTATCTATTTTTCCATCTAAGAAATAGTTGCCTCTATATCTACCATGATCTGAAGTTGGAGAACTTGTAAAACTATTTTATATGTCCCAGGCCTTGCAATTAAGTCCCACCCCTTGCAATTAAATTTTTGTTGAATGTTTATGATTTGCACGATTACTTACTTTAATAATGATATCTTGATTGTGGATGCAAGCTAATGATAATTTGGTATTGCATGCTTTCTTGACATTTGGTACCATGATTGCTTTTTTCCTCATAGCAGGGAAGTACAAACAAGAAGTGATTTGAAGAAACAAATTTTTATTTGGTTATGATATTGAAACTTTGCTCTAGACATTAGTTTTGGTGAATGACTTTCATAAACCTGTAGACATTATTTCCATTTAAACATTTTGGTTGTAAAATTGAAATTGTCTTACAAGTTTTAGTTCGGTGTGATTTATAGGAGTTCCTAGTAATTGCAGATTTGCTACTTGAAATTGTCATGCAAGTTTTAATTGCTTAAAGTCAGAATCTTTTTTTTTTTTAGTCTCTCATAACAGTGAAGTCCACACAAGAAGTGATTTGAAGAAACTAATTTTTAAAATTTTTAGGGGATATTGGACACTATATGCTTAAATATACTACATTATTAAAGTTTGAATATATGTAATAGAAGTATGATAACTAAGTTTATGTTAGATGCAAAGTTCATTAATATGTAAAACAATCCTGCACATTGCATGTGTTAAACACTAGTCTATATATATATATATATATATATATATATATATATATCTATATCTAATACTATATATAAAAGAAGAAGCCTTTAAAGAGGTGCTGCCACGTTAGGAAAAATGGCCACTTAAAAAGCTAGCACGTATATCACTTTAAGTTAAAAGAACCGCACGTTGCATCGTTTTAATAATCTTAAAATTTTAACTTTTACTTCTACAACAGTTTGAAAGCATCTCACTATAAATAAAAAAAAAAAGCCTCAAAACCAAACGTTAGACAAAAAAAGCGACCCTTCCTTGCCGATCCGCTTTGCAGTTTGCCCGATGTTCAGTTTCTTCTCTGCAACAGAGTGCAAACTTGCCCACTTAGATTTCTGCCATGAAGTCAGTTTAGAATCACAAGAGAACGATCATTACACCATTTGAAGATTCTTTTAATAATCATTTGGAATCAGCTGATACAGAAGGAGAGAGGATGATAGAGAGATGGTAAGTCTGAATAACCAGTTCTGTCATCACCGTTAGGGCCTCCGCTCATAAGTCTTGTTTTTAATTTTACAAATTAGGGTTTTTTCTGGGAAAATCATTTGGGCGTTATTTATGATTCGGGTATTTTGGTTTGATCGGTTATGATTTAGGTCTTTCGGTTAGGAGTAGTTTTGTTTAATTTATGTAGATAGACGGGTTAGATTTGGAACATTTGGTTTTGATTAAGAGATTTTGGTTAGAAAAAAAGTCTTTTACCAGGAACTCTCAATATCAGACCATCCTTTCTTGGTAATTTTCAATTAATCTCTTACCCTATTGTCTTCAATTAGGTTTGCTATCAATTTAGGGATTTGAAATCAGGGAAACAACCTAGAAGATCAAATTCTAAATGAACTGTTATTAGGAATTTTTAGTTTTTGGGTTTTGTATCAAATTCTAATTTATGTTATTAGGAATTTTCAGTTTCTTGGTTTTGTTCCTTCGCTGTCATGAATTTTAGTTTCATATTTTGTTTTGTTTTGTGACTTGCTATCTGGGTCATTTAAGAAGAAGAAGGGTTATTATATAAGAAGAGAAAGGCAGTGGAGCATACACTAGTCAAGAAGGGAGAAGGTTTTTATGGTGATTGGCTTTTTAAATTGGCTTTTTAGTTGGTATAACATGGGTTGATTTTTTGTTTTTTACAGATTTATTTTTTCCCTTCCGTTTTTCAATTCCCCTCAAACTATTTGAAGATTGCCCTTTAATTCTGATTTTGGTTTTGGTTTTGGTTTTAGTTGAGTGGAACCATGAAGGCAAGCAGATATAGAAGATGTCCATGAGACCAAACGTAAGAAAGAGTTTGAGACACAAGCAGCATGGCAATTGTTTGAGATTTGTTGCCCATCCAAAGAGATTCACTGTAAGTCATTATTTTAGGTATAGTCTAAAATTTCAATCCATTCTCTATTTGGTTTCCCATAAGCACAAAAGTTCAGGAAAAGAAAAGTTAAAGTTTCTTTTCGTTTTTCCTTTTCCTATGTACCAACGCTGGAATGAATATGGTTGCTTGGAGTTTAAAGTATATGCTTTGATTTTTAATTTTTGTTGGGTAAAGCTGAATTTGATTTTGATTTTGCCTTTTATTTTAATTTTTGGGTGGAAATTGTAATTGGACTAATGTTAATGAGTTTGCATACATAATTGCGGATGAGTTTGGTACCGAGACAGTATTTTAGATTGGTGTATTATTGTTGTTAACCATCAAAATTTTGTTCATTTGGTTGTTTAGGTTTGTATTGGTAGTGATGATTGTAATACATGCATTATTTTGGTTCATACGACACCAGCCTCCATGAAACCAAGTGTTGTTGTTTCTCTTACACATACATAAGATGTTTGATAAAATTCCTAAGTGATTTTTTTTTTTTAATTCTAGAAGTCATAATACATGGAGATTGGTAAGGAAGTAGGATATAGTGTTCTAAGGTTGAGCTTGCATGTGTCGGATTTATGATTCTCTTTAGTTGAGTTGTGTAAGAATATGTTAGAGTCTAGTCGCAATAGATTTAGATCTTAATTGGTTATGTGACATCTGATTACTTAAGTTCTTGCGCTTTGCTAATCCTATGCGCTATGCACTAAAGAGTCTAGGAATGGAAATGTGGAAGAGTGGTGCTAAACATGGAGTTAATTAAAACATACTAAGGGGAAATAAACATTTGTATGTCTTTTGAGAATGGTTTTGATTAGTAGATTAGGACACTTGCTAATGTTAGTACGTGGTAAAACTGTAAGACTGTATGCAATCATCTCATCTCTTTTATAAACTACTAATCTCTTAGGTGATACAATTAAGGAGGTGCTGCCACGTTAGGAAAAAAGGCCACTTAAAAAGCAGCCACGTATACAATTTATTCTTTAAAATACCGTATAGTGTTATAGGGAATTTTAGACTTTGGTCTATGTTATTTAACTTGACTTATGGTCATCTTTTTTCTATATCTCACAAATGACATATATTTCTTTGAAGTGATTGGCGTTATTAAAACAAAGGCCTTGATAAAAGAAAGTTAGTTGTTGTACATCATGCTGAGTGGCTCACATATTATCTGCATCTTTTGGAACTTTAGGAAAATTGAGAACATGTTAGAAAATTTCTTGCCTATTTCAGTTCTGCATTTTCATACTTTAATATTTACACTCAATTTTAGGCATTGTATTTCATAATCTTCACTTGATTATTTGTTGTCTTAGTGTACTCATGGGTCTATTTATGGAATTTATTAATTTGGTTATAACAGTAAATGTTTTTTTGGTGTTACATGATATATGTTCAATGAAATTCCATTAAAATTTGATATGTAATCGTCTCATTAGATTTTTTCCCTCGTCATGATAAAAATCTGAGCAGTTATACTATGGCTGTATAAAATCAAATTTTAATAGAAATGAATAATTTGGTTATAAATATGGAGATTAACTCGAATACTCAAAAGAAAACTAATTTTAGACAGAACATAAGAAGAGGAAGAAGATTAAACCAATTCTAGGCAAAACATAATTTTGTTTAGGGTTTTGTGTTTTGGTAGTAGAGATTGAAATGGTGTCACCTCGCAATAAACTCTTCATCTTCTCCTACACAATAACCGGTTCTTTACAAATACAATTTCTTTGTTATAGTCAACTAAAATATTTGAATTGCTGAATTTTTTATGCCAAAGTAAGAGATTATATTAAGTTTCTAGAGTTAGTGCATCAAATTAAATATATGCTGTAATTTTTTAGCAAAATAATTTGTAAATAGCTGGCGTAGCAATTTAAAATGTGAATATTTGATGTGAGATTCAATTTGATGTATATATTTGTTGTTATTTCTATTATGTGTGTTTAATTTTTGGTCTTTTGGTTATGTAAAGGACTTGGTGTCGAGATTTGCCTTTCTTATTGTCAGCTCTATTATGGTTTTGTATGGAGCTTTAATTTTTGTTGTTTTTGGTTCTATAAATTAGATTCATAAAACTTTGGTTTTGTGCCTCTTGATTTGAATGCATTGTTAGAGTTTTGATCTTATGGGGGGTTAAAGTTATATGAAAAACTTAGCCAAAGCTAGAATTCTATATTCTAACTCATGTTAGAATTCTTTTTTATTTCTTAAATCTGTGTGTTAACATTAGTCAATGTTGTTCCATAATATTTTTTGTTCATTGCTACCACCTTAATCACTTGAATAATCATTTTCAAGGAGTGATATTCGTAAGTCATCTAGACTTGGTATGTCAATTGTATCTGAATGTGCTGGTTTAGCATTTCATGATGTTCAAGAATGTCATGATGTGCATTTTTTTTTTTTTTTTGAGTTTTAGTGTTTAGAATGTTAAGAACTTTCACTTGGTGAAAATTGCAGTATATGCTCTCTATTAGGAGGTTGCAGGTCTGAGGAGGAGGTGGCAGTAAGGACAGTTTTTAGAAGTCTTTCCACAGCAGTAAGAATTTTATGAAAAAGATAAGTGCATGGGTGTGTGCAATGTGTCCTAATTAACATATAATTAAGCTCCTTTTTTTTGGGTAAGAATTCAGTTTATTACTCCCAAACATATACTTGCTATAACCAGGTCATCTCTATGCAATGTCACACCGTGTTTGTGTTGTATCATACCATATTTATGCTATATCCATGAAATAAAAGAGTAATTAAGATTCTTCTATATATAGGCCAAAAATAAACTAGAAGCTGGACATCATTCTGAAAAATTTAAAAGTCATAAAGGATTTTTTTGGATTAAAAAATGAAGTTTAAAATAAAAAAGAAATGACTGAAAATAGATTTCATGAGAAAAAGTATTGATATGTTTGACTAAAGTTGACCTCTCAAAGAATTTTCTCTTTTCTATTTCTTTTTTCTTTTTTCTTAGTTGCTCTTATGATGATCCATAACTTTCGATGTATAGATTCACACAATTGAATTTAATAGTAAGAAGAAAAATTATTAAATTAACAACATTCTGTAACTTTGTAAAGGATGAATATATATTAAGTTGTAATTGAATGAAAATCCATAACTTCATATGTATACATTCATACACAATTGGAGAGATTGAGTTCGAACCATGAACATATCATCACTATTAGACGATCACTTAAACCCCAAATACTCTAATATCTTCAATGTAACTTTACTCACTTACTAAGCCTTGAAATTGAAACCTAACGGTAGGTGGAAACTTCAGGGTCAACCAAACTACGGTTTACCTTCAAACCCACCAAAGCAGCAGCCCAATTGACATTCACATACAGTGAATACATAAGCAACCATGTGTCCTTTGTTTTTTTCTACCATGTCTCCCACATGTGTACTTGCCAACTCGGAGACAAAAGCACATAAAAAAGAGTGTGTGTGAAACTGTTAGAAGTTAGAGCCGGTTCCACTCTTGCCCATGTGTCACTCCCACAGAGCGAGTACCTAAAATATATTAAAAAAAATCCCAACCTCGCATGCCACACTTTCCTTTCACCTATATTGGATTTGCTGGTCACAAGAGAATTTTTTAAATGAGATCAATGCTGCATGTTTGTTGGACAGGTTGAATCTATATTGAGGTGTAGTTCTATCAACAATGAATGTAGTATAATATGCATTTTCAATGTAGTATAATATTACTCAGTCTTACCCAATGCATACTTATGATGGAGTATTCATTACTGCTCAACACTGGACTACAATTTAAAGGCAGCAATATATGCTTTAGATAATATTTAGACTTTATGTTTCTCTCTCACGTTAATTATCAACTAATCGAATAATTGATCAACATTTTAGGGAAAATAGGATTTGGGTGTATGCTTTTTGGGAAGTAGACTAACAATGAAGTACTTTGGATGTCTATTATAAATGAGATCAGTCATAATTTCTACTTTTATTAAAGCTGGAGAAACTATTGCTGCATCCACTGCTGTGTTAAGTGGCAGTTCAAACTACAATAGTGTGAATTTGAGTGGAAGGAGCATCCAAATCATGTATTGATTGAATATAGGAGGTGCTGAAATTAAATCCACTCAATGGGCTAAGGGGTCCATTTCCAACAGCGAAACCAAATTGCAATTGCTAAATGATGATTGAGTTTGTTGAACTTTATTGGTCATGATTGATGTTATTAGACAATGACCTCAATAGATTTTAAGATATTCTTATATTTAGGCTATGACAGTATTAGCATTGAATCAATTCTATTAAGCATAGACTCTAACCTGTCTGCAAGTGGTCACTGTTTTTCTTATTCAAATTTCCAAATTGATTTTAAAGAAAAAGACTAGACGATTGTCTTACAGGTGAGAATTTGGTCCTCTCGCCACAATTATGTGGTACTATGGTTGATCCTACCAAGAATGTTGAGCTTCTCTTCACAAAAAAAATCAATATGCTTCTGACTTTGCAGCACATCTGTAACATGGATCAGGTTTCCTTCATAGTTTTGCTTATTCCATGTATCTATGTGCTCAATAGAGTAATAGCAAATAGTTACCCCTGATTGGATTGAATTTCGCCGTTTTTCTCAGTGGTCTTGGCTGCTCTTCATAGTTGCAATGTAATAATTAGCTACCTGATTGGAAACATCTCTGCTTGAGTTGAAAATCCATTCTAAGCATAAACATATTGGATCATCATCTTGATTGATTGCTTTTCAATTCATTATAAAAGTCATACTAATTGTAAGTCTCCATTAACAAAAGAAAATATATATTGATACTTTTTTCTAAATGAATTATTTTTTAGTAATGAATTCTCTTATTTTGCATTTAATATTTCTCTTATACCCAAAATTTTTTACATGCATGTGTTTGCTGCATCCATACCCAGTCAGTGACAAACATATTGGATAATTTATGATATAATCCTTTGAATAGTGCATCATTCTCTAATTTATGTGTTAATTGCTAATTGTATGACTCTTCATTTATACAGAATTTGAAATTGGATGACAATGTCCTACCAAGAGAGATTCAGAGGATAATTAGCAATGAATATTTCTTCCAAATGCATCTTGATGAATATAATTTGAAATATGGAAGAGAAAATTATATCGTTTCAAAGATTTTGGAAACGAAAATTTCACATAAAGTTGAAAGACATCAGGTAATAAGAAAGTTGAAATCTATTTCCAGTATATTTATCACACTTAGGTACCATAGGATTCATAACTACTCTTTACATGGTATCACCAATATACTTTATATACTGTTCATTGAATTTGAAGCATACACTCCACCTTACTTGCTATATGATTGATTATAAATTTTTGTATGACACTATCAAAGTCAATATAGTACAATGAAAGCACTCTAAATTATTGCAGGATACATTAGAGGAAATTGTAAGGAAATCGAGGAAGGGCAAGTCAATTGCCAGTCAGAAAATAGAAATAGGACAAACATCTATTGAAAGACCTCAATTAATTGCTACTGTAACTACAAAAGTTGAAGAAACTGATGATAAAAGTATGCTGCTCCAAATGCTTCAAAAATGTCAAAAGGGTAGTAAGCAGATTGCATCAAAGAAGAAAAAAATTTGAAGTCTAATGATCTCAATGTATTTTATAAATAACATACTCTTACAAGCAAGATAAACAAATGGATGTACTAGATTACCCTATGAATTTTAATGGATTTCATTGTATTGTTCATTTTTTTTAAAGAAGAGTAAACTAAATATATTGTTAAATTATTGATTGTCATTTTCGTTGTACATATAGCCATGAATTTTAGTGAAGGATTATGAATTGGTTTAGTTGTGACAGGTGGAATTCTGTATTCATTGCAGCTTTTTTGGAATTGTGGACTTGAGATGCATTACAGCTTTTTAGTGGTGCCATCTGAATATCTTTTCGTTAATTTTTTGTTTATAGTCTATGAAATTTCTATTGCTATGGCAGCCTTACAGCTATTTTTTTATGATAACTTCGTATTATCCAACCAACTGATATGAACGATCTTAGGGTGTGCATGTGTTGATCATCCTTATGTTTGGTTTATTGCTTTACCATGAAGCTACAATTTATATCAGACACTCAATTTAGAAAATGTCTAATATAATACTTATTAAACAAAGCATAGTAGAAATGGAGACATATACAATGTAAGCCCGCTTCCCCTCCACATATGAACCAACCAGAAATTTCCAAACTTTAAAAAAGTATGACAATCCAGCTTACCGAACAAGTCTCTTGCATAATCAACTATGGTATACAATTAAATAATGTGCCAAGAAAAAGAGATATTTTAAAACTTGAAAAAAGCAATGTCACCATCAATTATTGTTCTTATTATCACAATTTTTTTGTCACTGATGAATAATTATTTGAATGACATTATATACTTCCTTTAAATTTCAGGTGAGAGAAGTTTCAGGTCAATGCAAGATGGACTCAAGAGACTCCTTGGGCTAACACTTAATTGACATGGCCGGTACAAGTCATATCCCATGAGTAAGTACTCCAATGAATATAGTTTTAGGTATTGGACACTATATACTTAAATAAATTACGTTATTAAATAAAGTTCATTAACATGTAAAACAATCCCATGCATTGCGCGGGTTAAACACTAGTATATATAATAGCAGAAGCTGAGAGAAAGTGGATTCCTACAATTAAGGAGGTGCTGACAAATAGGGTAACTGCCTATCTAAAATTCAGACACGCTTGACTTAAAAAAGTGATACATTATATTGTTTGGCTAGGTAAACACTGTTTGACATTGGCTGTATATAAAAAAAAAATGGTTAAAAAAAATAACAAAACATCGAAACTTAAAAAAACCTAACATTGTTTGACATTGGTTGTATATATTAAAAAAAAACCGGTTAAAAAAAAAATTTAAAAACGTAGAAACTTGAAAAAACCTAGCAATCTCTTCATACCCTATTTAACATTTTCTCTCTCTAAAAAAAAAAAAACCTCTAGCAATACTACGATGCAGAGAAAGGGAAGAAGGAAAAAAACCCTAGCGATCTCTTCTCATCTAACTCTGTTGGACTTAGACCACCATAACTAGCCCTCATCAAAGCTAAATACGATCAAACGTCCTAGCGGTTTTGAGATATGGAGATATAGATTGATGCTATTCCGATGAAAGGTACGCATCAAATCTCTGTGTTCATTCTTTTCCTTTAGGTGCTTTGTTGTGAAAATTGATTCTTACTGCATGGACAAAAATGACGAACCCTAGAATCATGAGAGGCCATCTTTAAATCAGTCCAACCTCTTATTCGAATTTGGTTTGCATGTGAACATTTTGTGACCATCTATTTGGTATGAGGCCGGGAAAAATTGAATCCAATCATCGTTAATTAAGACTAAAATGCTTATAGTACTTGAATTACAATTTTTCTTCTTCAATATATCGATATTTTAATTTCCCCCCTACTTAATTGCCTAGGGTTCTTTTTTTACCCTTTTTAAAAAATAGATTGGTTGATCCTCTTTCTTTGGATCCTTTGGTTTGGTTTTTAATTTTGGTAACATTAGGGACTTATCCTTTGATTTTTTGTAGTTAAAAGTAAAATTTCACCTTGGATTGTTTAAAATTTTTATGTATAAGAAGAAAATAAACTTTTCAGTTCAAACAATCTTTCATATTTTTTGCAACTCAAGCCATATTACAATGTTTGCTTCCATTTCTTTTGTAGTCTTTCTTTCATCTTTCTTTGCTGTGTTTTTAAAATATTGCTTACCCTGTCATTTTGTTGAATACTGATTATGTAATTATTAATTTTAGTTTCAAACCAGGTTTTATATTTGGTTTGTGGCCTTTACAGCATTTATTCTTTTTTGGTGTTTGTTGGTTTTGTTGATTTCATGGAAAAACAATTCCAATATTCTGTTATTTACTAATTTGTTATGAATATTAATGCTTATGGCATGGACAAGAATGGCAGAACCCTAGAATTATCAAAGGCCATCTATAAATCAAATTGACCTTTGCATATGCTGATTATTGAAAAAACAGTCCGACCTCTATTAATACAGTTTGCTTGAATGCTGATTTCCTTTTTACTTATTTCATTCTTAGTATTACATTTTAATCATTTACTGTGATCCTGTTTTAATTGGTTTTGATTTGCATGTTTTAGCCAGATTTTGTCTTTAAAAATTGATTTCTTCAGCCAATTCTCCCTTCTACTTATTTCACATCTTGATCGCTATTTTTTGTAATTTGAATTTCAACTAAAATCTAGATGTTTATTCTCTCTCTTTTAATGCTTTGGCCTCAAATTATAATCTTTGATTATTTACTGCCTTCTTTGAAATAGAAATTTAGAGATGAAACTAAACAAAGGTGCACAATGTCATCAAGGACAATCTAAGTCATTAGATGATCTGCATTCATAGGGATAGGCAGTTGGTAAAAGAAAAAATGGCAAAATAAAACCTCTCCTCCTTCCAATAGTTAATTTGACACCCACGCTAGGTTGTTTCTTTTCTGCTGCACCTATACCCAAGATCGGCATTTTGTTACTCGATGTGTTATATTTTTTTTTATTTAGATGCTTTCTTCTGTTAAGTCTTGATTTATGCAAATTACTAAATTTTTCTTGTTGAGAGATTTCTTGAATATGAAAGTCCATAGACCCAAATTTAGAACAAGGCTATCAATGATTGAATATAATATAGTATTCTCTTCTGCATTTTTAGTTGTTGACAGACCAGGTCAGGATCCATGGGCACAGATTAGTATGTGTGTTTGGCTATCTGCATAATCTCATTAGGTTAGTGGATATGTAAATGATGCTGTGTTGAGTCATTTTGGTGAATAAGTATAGCTTTGGTGAAATTGAATGTTATAATTCTTTTTTTCTTTTTCTTTTCTTTCCTTTGATTTGGTTATGAACTAAGAAATATGAGTTAGTTTTGAGTGTTTTGGTTGGGTTGGTTTTGATTTAAGTTTTTTAGTTGGATTAGTCGTATAGTGAAAAGGCATGTCTATTTATTCCAATGTAATTTGTCAGGATCCTTCGTAAATATCATCAAAGTTTGTAGAAAGCAAGCAAAACTTGACGTTGAGCTCTAGCTCAAATGGCATCTCCATGCTTTCAAGGAATGGGGTGGAGGGTTATATGTAGACATGGGAAAGAACGATTTAACATAAAGTAGAGAGAAAAACTCAGGAAGGCTTCTTACTGTAGACAGAACAACTCGATAGATGATAAGTTTAAAATTTTCTAAATACAATAGATTTCTTTAGTCACAAAACATAAATAACTATGTTGGCACATGGAAATATGTCTCATGGTTAAATAAGAGAAAGACAAAATTTAAAGACTCACTTTTTTTTTTTAAACTAATTCAAAGACTCACCTTATATATGAACGAAAATAATCAAGAGTCTTTGATAAGTATATACAGGATGATTAGGATCTTGACCAGATAAATTGACATTGAGAAATGAAAGTACTTTCCATAATTTTTTAAGAAGGCAAACTATATTTGCAATACCTGTAATTGCTTAGGTTAGATTAAATGTCTGTAAAAATTTCTTAAATTTGATTGTAAAAGGGGAGAGTTTTTGTTTTGTTTATAATATGATTATTACACTTCTTTTTTTCCTTTTAAATCCTATTGATATTATTATGAACTAAATTTTGTGGGATGTGTATGGTTGTGGTGTAGTGGGTATTCTTTGCTTAGGGATCCCCAGTACAACAAAGGACTTACCAATGCTTTGGTTATTCAGTTGATTCCTTGCTGCCAGTCTGTACGTATTGTCATGCTAACAAAAATGCAGCAGCTAGCACGCTAAGATTAGAAGGGAAAATAGCAACTACAAAATTCAATTTAGTTTTTAGTTTTTGTTTTCCATCCTACCTGATTTGAAGAGTGATTGAAATTGTTGAACTTTGAAATCTGAAAGTGTAATGTTTTTTATACAAAGTTGATTATCACTAAGATTTTAGTTTATATTCCACTCTATCTACATAATTATCAGTGTCTGCAAATTATGGTTAAAGAACATTTTTTAAAATTGTCATTGATCGTATGGAATTTTCAACTTGGCGCTACTTTCACCATGTTTTTAACATGTGAAAGCAATCAGCTGGATAAAGGTTCAAAATATTAAAATAATAGTTTGTTGAATGGATGGTCCAAATTGATAACTAACGTATCTTACACATTTTACAACAAAATTTTTCTTAAAAAAATGATTTTATTAGCCAAATTTCTCTACTACTTATGAGATTTCAAATGATCCCGCGTATTGCGCGGGTTAAACACTAGTATATAATAATAGGTGAAATTGAGAAAAACTCAAATTAAAATTCCAAATTAGAGTTTTAATTTTGCGCTATGTGTCCCAAATTATTTATTCTTAAAGAGTTTTATTTTTTAATTTTAGGATCAAATGTGGGACCACATCATAAATATTCATCCAAGTGAGTTATTAAGTAAAAAAAACCAAAGAGTCTAGAATAAATGAATCGTAAAAAAAAAAAAAAAGTGCTTCACAATAAATTTTTTTTTAAATGGACAATTTACATTTTATACCTAATAATATCCTAACAAAATTTTTTAAAGAATTAACAAAATATAAAAATGACTATCAATAGTGTAATACCCCGGAAAAAAAAAAAAGGGATTAAAAGGAAGGGTATTTAAGTAAATCTTTGTCGGGTCAATTTTATAATTTATAATTATAAGGACTTTTTAGAAAATAAGGTTGAAACCCTAGCTATATATATAAGCATATTAAGTCAATATATAGGGAGAGATATTTTGAGAGAGGAGACTACTCAAAGGATTGAAGCAGAGAAGAATTGACTATACTTTTGAGGTAAGAGCACAAAATTTCTTTCTTGTCAAATCTAAGTTTTATTTAGAATTAAAGTATTTTTTTATGAGTATTTTGGTTAATAGAGAGACTATTTAAAAAAAAAAAATCCAATGAATATGATGATGTAAACGAATAAGGAACTAGATTTTTTTTTTTGTGCCGGTGATGCCTTAACTGTAAGTGTTGCACAAGTTTACTGAACTGAGTTTTGGTGAATAGCAAAAAGTTATGGTGGAGGCTGGTAGTGTGATAAATTACAGAGGTAAAATATATATGTCAAATGGTATGTTTCCGTAAAAGCATGTCAGGAGCTTGATTCTGGTTTGATATAGTGTTTTTCTTTGTTTTGTCCTCATGCCAAAAGAGAACTAGGGTTGGCGGCAGTGGTAGGAAAGAAAAAAAAAAAAATACTTACATATGTATATATGATAAATGGAATCACCACCTTGACAAGTCAACGCCAACACCCTTCCTTCATTGTTATTGTTATTATTATTATTATATTTGTTTATTTGGTTGGTTGAGGTGTATAGGGGAAGTCAGTAGGTCTGACATAAGTGATTATATATATATATATATATATATATATATATATATATCAACTCACGAATATAATAATAGGTGATGTACTTTTGACCCTTTATGCCTATAGGCATGGTGTAACTATAAACTTGATTCCGCTGAACTATTAGTGGCAGAAAATCAAGAGAGCAAAAATATTGTAATTACGTGGGATTTTGGTGTGAGTGGATAGTGGGCAATTATTGGTTATTTTTAATAATCTCTCTTTTGGCTGGTACTGTTATAAGTTTCTTTTTTAATTATTTGATTATTGAGTATAGTATTTACAAAATTGTTTTAGGGAATATCTAAGGATTTTAAAAGAAGTGTTAGGGAAAAGTTTCTTTTGGAATAACTTTTGGAGGTAAGTAACCTTATCCTAATTGGTTTTATTTTACGTATTTTAATTATTGAAAATTGTTATAATTATTACAATTTTATTTCTATTGTAATACTGAATTCAAGTAAAGAATTATCTCAAATATATCTGATTACTGAATATGTGATGTAGTTTATTTAATTGTTTTTAGCTATACTGATTCAAAGTAAAGAATAAAGAATTTTCACAAATATACATGAGCATTGAATATATGGTTTACATTATTTAAATTGTTTCTTAGCTATATTGATTTTAAGTAAAGAATTATAGAAATATCACAAATAGATTTGAATACTGAATATTTGATTATATATATGTATTGAATACGATATATTTTTTGTTAGAAATTATGATTCATACATATGATTTTTGACAACCTGAATATGAATTGATTCTGATACCCAAACCAATGGGGGTTATTTATTGGTACTCTGATACCCAACCAATGGGGGTTATTCATTGGTACTCTGATACCCAAACCAATGCGGGTTATTCATTGGTATTCTGATACCCATACCAATGGGGGTTATTCATTTGTATTCAGATACCCAGCCAATGGGGGTTATTCATTGGAACTCTGATACCCAGCCAATGGGGGTTATTCATTGGTATTCTGATGCCCAGTCACGGGGATATAGTGTGACCATAGTCATAAGATCGTTAAGAATATGAATTACGTTTGAGTATGTTAACAATATGAGTTACTAAAACTACTTATGTGTTTTTGCAACCTATTGTAAAGTATGACTTTGTTATATATGGAAAACTGATTACTTTTCTAATCCATCTACAATACATTGTAAGATTTAAAATATTTGATTTATATCCAAATTATTATTTTACAGATCTATTTTCTTGATAGAACTTATTAGGATTTTGGTTACTTATTGAGTTGTCAACTCACCCCCTTTTTTCCCCCCTTCAGTTTCAGATTATGAAGAATATCAAGTTTTGGGAGTTTTAATGTTGTGTTGTGAGCAGGAAAGAAGCTTTGTGATATTGGGATTGGATGGTCTTCTAATAGTTTTATATTTATTAGCCAATTGGCATCATGTACATGAGGTTTGGAATTTATTTCTATTAAATTATTGGAGAGCTATTCATAAAGAATTTGTGGAGGTATTTTAGATTTATTTGATTTAATTTTTGAGGAAAAATTTTAGTTGCTAAGAAGACCTTGCACACTTGTAGGTGCTTGCTTTATAAGCGTGCGGCAGTTGTCACGTGCCTATCTCTATAGTTGGGTTCGGGGCGTGACAAATAGTATTTAAATTATATATATACATATATAGGAATTATATTATGCATTTTGTAGGGACCAGAGGCCCATACATATATGTTGAGCCTTGGGCTTGTCTGAGGAGACACAACTGTCCGAGGACATGTCAGCAATGTTGAAAATGCAAAGTTGTGGACTTTACCTATAGATGGCAATAGCACAGGCTGAGGAGGGTGATCCGAGGAAGGTTATTGTAATACCCGGAAAAAAAAAAAAAAAAAAATAAAATAAAAAGAGGGGTATTTAAGTAAATTTTGTTTATGGGGTCAACTTTTATAATTAAAATTCCTAAGGGGTTTATTAGAAAATAAGGTGGAAACCCTAGTTTATATAGTCTAATTTTTAAGTCAGCATATATTGACAGATATTTTGAGAGAGGAGACTACCCAAAATACTGAAGTAGAGAAGGTTTGACTGCGCAATTGAGGTAAGAGCTTAGGAATTTCTTCGTGTCAAATCTAAGCTGGATTTATTTTGGTAAACTAGATACTGTTACTGCATATGTTTTTTTTTTTTTTTTTTTGTGTTCAATAACTTAATTTTATCCATGCCTGTTGGTTGTGTTGGGCAGAGGTAGAATTTTTTTAGGCTTCTTGGGTCAGGTTTCTGCACAGGCCCTTATGTCGAAGTGATGGAGTCAGGGAGTATGAGAAATCAAAAGAATAGTAACTAGAGGCTTTGAGGCGTGACAAGTTATCAGTTATAGCATGTTAAAAAAAAGAAAAGAAAAGAAAAAGAAGGTGTTAACGTAATGCGTGCAGGTGGTGTTTTCCATAAATTGACTTTTGATCCTATAGGTATTCTATAGCCTATAACCCTAGGAAACTATTTGTGGCAGATTATATATATATATATATATATATATATATATATATATATAAACAGAAAAATATTACTATTAGGTGGAATTTTGATGTGAGATAAGCAGACAATTATGAGATATTTTTAATAGTCTTTTGACCGGGCACCGTTATAAGTTATATTTTTTAAAATTATTTGATTATTAAGTAAAAAAATATTTGAAATTGTTCTAGGTCATATCTAAGGATTTTAGAGGAAGTGTTAGGGAAAAGTTTCTTTTGGAATAGCTTTTGGAGGTAAGTAACCCTATCCTAATTGGTTTTATTTTACGTATTTTAATTACTGAAAATTGTTATAATTATTACAATTTTATTTCTATTATAATACTGAATTCAAGTAAAGAATTATCTCAAATATATCTGATTATTGAATATGTGATGTAGTTTATTTAATTGTTTTTAGCTATACTGATTCAAAGTAAAGAATAAAGAATTTTCACAAATATACATGAGTATTGAATATATGGTTTACTTTATTTAATTGTTTCTTAGCTATATTGATTTTAAGTAAAGAATTATAGAAATATCACAATAGATTTGAATATTGAATATTTGATTATATATATGTATTGAATACGATATATTTTTGTTAGAAACTATGATTCATACATATGATTTTGGACAATCTGACTATGAATTGATTCTGATACCCAAATCAATGGGGGTTATTCATTGGTACTCTGATACCCAAGCCAATGGGGGTTATTCATTGGTACTCTGATACCCAGCCAATGGGGGTTATTCATTGGTACTTTGATACCCAAACCAATAGGGGTTATTCATTGGTACTCTGATACCCAGCCAATGGGGGTTATTCATTGGTATTCTGATGCCCAGTCACGGGGATATAGCGTGACCATAGTCATGAGATCGTTAAGAATATGAATTACGTTTGAGTATGTTAACTATATGAGTTACTAAAACTACTTATGTGTTTTTGGAACCTATTGTAAAGTATGACTTTGTTATATATGGAAAACTGATTACTTTTCTAATCCATCTACGATACATCGCAAGATTTAAAATATTTGATTTATATCCAAATTATTATTTTACAGATCTATTTTCTTGATAGAACTTTTTAGGATTTTGGTTACTTATTGAGTTGTCAACTCACTTCCCCCTCTCTTTTCCTTTCAGATTTTGATCAGGAAGAGTAGCGTATGTTTGGGCTTCCGCTGGGATGTGCGCATGAGTGAAGTTTAGGAAATCATTGAAATAAGATTTGAACTTTTATATTTAAGATTTTCATTTGTGTAGACTTTTAGATTTAAAGGATTTAGTTAATTTTTATTTTGATGTGGAAGATTATTATTGGAGATCTTTTGAGAATTACATTGTTAAGGATATTATTAAATTTATTGATGAAATTTTCTTGAGGTTGATTATGTAATTTTTTTAAGAGGGCCTTACACACTTGTAGGATGTAAACTTTATAAATGTGTGGCTGTTGTCACGTGCCTAGCCCTTACTTGGGTTCGGGGTGTGACAGTTATATCCTTGGATAAGTAGAACGCGAATAAAAACATGTGTTTGGATGTCTATGATGATATATCAGAAGATTTTGTTGATAAGGGTACACTATATGAACATACAGGACAAGTGGAAGTCAAGAAATATCTTACAAAAAGTTGCTCCACTGCATTAAATGCCCTGTAGCTAATTCAAGACGGGGCTGATGGGACAAGTATCAACATGAACCATCTGACCGGCACGTGGGAAAAAGAGAGTATAAAGAAAGGAGGAGGCAATGAGAAAGGGGATTGAAAAACCCAGAGAGAAAGCTTGTAGTAATAGAGAGTAAAAGTTGTAATCATATTAGAAAATTATACAAGAACTAACCTCCTCGAACAGAGCCGAGGATGACTTTTTATAGCGTAAACTAGTCTATTTCTGTCTTCCTGTCTCTTGGACACTTCAATGATTATTTAACTCACTAAAAGCCAATTTTTTCCAATCCACACTCTACAAATTCATTATTAGGACTTTTTGGGTCTAAGTCTATTCAACTCGTGGGCCTAGCATTCAAATTGTGTCCCACAATTGGCGCTGTCTGTGGGAAATCCTGGTGTGTCAGTGAGCTCGATATTCAACTATGGTAGGATCAGGTCCAAATAGGGTGGAGTCTGATGGTTCCCAACATCTCGATCATTTTCTTCACCTTAAACGAAAAAGAAACCGTGAAGGAACCATGTATACGATTCATACTGGCAGGAGTTGACTTTGAGATGAGGGCCAGGTATCCCATGGTAACAACACAATGAACATGCAGCGTAAAATTGATCACTTGAAGGAGAAGCTACGCCTTGAGCGCAGGAGGCGCAGTCCTTCCATCTCTGATTTTTCTTCAGATGATGAAGTAGATGGTAGTTATAAGCGCAGGTCACGGACACCTCCTAGTGAATCTTTCTCCCATGAAGAGGAATGTTATCATGAATGTAGAAGTAGAAACTCGTCTTCTTGGGGCTTGGGAAATGATGCTATGAGTAAGGCGCTCAACCAGATTTTCAGGTCACCTTTCATGCGTAGAATTGAAGGAGGAAAACTTCCTCGGTGGTTTACTCAACCCACGTTCACCATGTACAATGGTCGAACAGATCCTATGGAGCATGTGAGTCATTTCAATCAGAGAATGGTTGTCCACTCCAGGAATGAAGCCTTTATGTGCAAGGTGTTCCTATCCAGTTTGGGGCCTGTGGCAATGAGGTGTTTTGATGACCTTGCAACGAGTTCTATTGGTTCTATTAAAGAGCTTACAAGGTCTTTTTGCTTTCGATTTGTCACATGTAGCAGAGTTCCTCGGCCCCTGGATTCCTTGTTATCTCTTTCTATGAGAGAAAGGGAGACCCTGAAAACGTACTCGGATAGGTACTGGGAGATGTTTAATGAAATCAATGGGAATTTTGACGACGTGGTCGTAAGGACTTTTAAGGTCGGCCTACCAGCTAAGCATGATTTGAGAAAGTCTTTGACCAAGAAGCCTGTGAGGAGTGTGCGCCGACTTATGGATCGTATTGATGAGTATAAACGTGTTGAAGAGGATCAACTGCAAGGTAAAGGAAAAACTAAGGTTATCCCTCAAGAGAGAAGGGATTTCAGGTCGGACCGATATAACAACAACAAGCCACGAAGGGATTACAATGTGCAGTCAGGGTACGGTGCCTCAGGCGGTCAACGTGGTGTTTCGAGAACTAGTACACCAAATCTTGGAGAAGATCCAGAATGAGCCATACTTCAAATGGCCGAATAAGATGGGAGGAGACCCTATGAAGCATAATCAAAGCCTTCACTATCAATATCACTAGGAGCGGGGGCATACTACCGAAGATTGTAGAACTCTAAGGAACCACTTAGAACAACTCGTCAGAGAAGGAAGGTTACAACAGTTTGTATATCGACCCAATGGGCAGGGAGACCACACTAGGCCTGGGGCTCTAGGGAGTTCTTCTTCAAGGCCTCTGTTGGGCACGATCAATGTCATCTTTGCAGCACTTGGGAGGACTAGATCTTGTCCCTCCAGGGTGATGTTTGTCGCTTGGCTAACTGCCGAGGATTCGAATTATAAGTCGAAGAGGGCCAAGGTAGAGGTTCGACCAACATTAAGTTTCTCGGATGAGGACAATAAAGGAAGCATCCAACCACACGATGACGCTTTAGTAGTCACCTTTAGAATAAAGGGGTACGATGTGAAGAGGGTGATGGTCAACCAAGGCAGTGGGGCTGAGATTATGTACCCTGATCTGTATAGAGGTTTGGGCTTAATACCTGAGGATTTGACAACATATGATTCGCCTTGGGTAAGTTTTGATGGAAAGGTTGTCATTCCGAGGGGTCTGATTAGGTTGCCTGTACAAGCGGGATCAGAAGTGGTTGAAGTAGACTTCATTGTGGTAGATGCATACTCTCCTTATACAGCCATTGTAGCCAGACCCTGGCTTCATGCCCTAGGAGCCATTTCTTCAACTCTGCATTTAAAGGTGAAATACCCGTCAGGAGATCAGATTGAGGAGCTTGTAAGAAGCCAGTCTGTGGCCAGATAATGCCTTGTAGCCACCATTATGCATTAGCCCGCGGCTGGGTCTACAGCTTCCATAGATGGAGGCCTATAGCAATCAAGGGTCTCGATCCTACCTAATGTTGGGGGGTCGGAAAAGGCGAAGTGCGAGATGTTGGAGGAAGTTGCTATTGATGGGGATCTGGAAAGGTTTTTTCAGATTGAAGCTCAATTGCCTTCTCGGGAGAAGGAAGAGCTATTAGCACTCCTTAGAAGGAATATTGATGTGTTTGCCTGGAATGCCTATAAGGCCCCGGGGGTAGATCCAAGGTTCATCTGCCATCATTTGAATGTTAACCCAGCTGTCCTCCCTAGGAAGCAGCCATCTCGGTGTTCATCTAAAGAGCATTCTGATGCTGTCAAGGAAGAAGTGAATAAGCTTAAGCAGGCAGGGGCTATTAAAGAGTTATTTTACCCTGAATGGTTGGCTAATACAGTAATAGTAAGAAGAAATGGGAAATGGCAAGTGTGTGTGGATTTCACAGATTTAAACAAAGCTTGCCCAAAAAATTCTTTCCCCATGCCTCGAATTGATCAGCTAGTAGATGCGACTGTAGGCCATTTGCGAATGAGCTTTTTGGACGCCTTCCAAGGGTATCACCAAATCCAATTAGCTTTGGACGACCAAGAAAAAATGGCTTTTGTTACCCCTGTCGGGAATTATCATTACAAGGTGATGCCTTTTGGTTTGAAAAATGCAGGGTCTACTTATCAGAGAATGATGACAAAGATGTTTGAACCACAGTTGAGAAAAAAAAATTGAGATCTATATAGATGACATGGTGGTCAAAAGCAAGTTGGAATCCGAGCATGTCAATGACTTCGGAAATATCTTGAGATCTTAAGAAAATATAAGCTACGACTCAATGCTTCCAAGTGCTTTTTGGTGTCGGATCAAGGAAATTTTTGGGCTACATGATTACCCACCGTGGGATCGAAGTCAATCCAGATCAGATTTGAGCGATCAACAACTTGCAACCACCTCAGAATCCCAAAGAGGTTCAAAAATTAATTGGAATGATTGCTGCTCTAAATCGATTCATCTCTCGATCAGAAGACAAGTGCAGGCCTTTTTTCCGATTGCTGAACAAGTGGAAAGAGTTTGAGTGGAATGAAGAATGCGTTTTGGCTTCCAATAGTTGAAAGGATATTTATCTCGGCCACCCATTATGTCCGGTCCTATGATAGACGAGGTTCTGTTTGCTTATATCGCTGTGGCTGCCCATGCAGTGAGCCTGGTACTTATACTAGTTGATGGTGGCATACAGAGACCTGTTTACTATGTAAGTAAGTCTCTTCATGAGGCTAAGATTCGTTACCTACCGTTGGAAAAGGCTATCTTTGCAGTGGTACATGCCACTCGCAAGTTCCCTCACTACTTCCAGTCACACACAGTTGTGGTGCTCACCCAACTCCCGCTCAGATCTCTACTTCGGAATGCAGATTATACAGGAAGAATTGCAAGGTGAGGTACAATCCTAGGGGATTTTGATATAAGGTATATGCCTCACACATCTATTAAGGGACAAGTTCTGGCCGATTTGGTAGCCGAATTCGTTGAACCTTTACTAGAAGAGAATGCCGAAAGGCCAGGCATGGATGGAAATTCAGTTGGCCTAATCTCTATGGAAGAACCTTTATCTTGGAAGGTGTATGTTGATGGCTCGGCAAATCAAAGAGGATCTGGAGTGGGGCTAGTTTTGATATCTCCTAAGAAGATCATTATTGAGAAATTCCTAAGGTTGGACTTCTTGGCCACAAATAATGAGGCTGAGTACAAGGCCCTGTTAGTCGGAATGGCCATGGTTTAAAAAATGAGCGGACACTCAGTGGAAGTGTTCTTGGATTCAAGATTGGTCGTTGGCCAGGTGAGAGGAGAGTTAGAGGCTAGGGACGAGATAATGCAAGAATATTTGGGTCATGTCAAGTAGATGTAGTCGCGATTTGAATCGTTCAGCCTGCTACATATCCTCAAAGTGGGAATACGCAAGTAGATTCTCTAGCTACTCTTGCAACCTCCTCGACGCAAGATTTATCCTAGGTTATCCTTGTTAAAAATCTGCATAAACTTACTGGAAAGAAGGAGGCGCCTCGCATCCATCAAATTAGGGTGGGACCTAGTTGGATGGCCCTATAGTGTTGTTCTTCAAGGATGATATCTTACCTGAGGACAAAACAGAAGTTGACAAGATACGAAGGAAAGCTCCTCGGTTTTGGTTGTTCGAGGACAAGAAACTATACAAGCGATCCTTCTCTGGGCCATACTTGTTGTGCATACACCCTGAGGCTTTAGAGCTGCTCCTTAAAGAACTACACGAAGGAATCTGTGGAAGCCACATAGGAGGTAGGTCTTTAGCTCACAGGGCCTTAACTCAGGGATACTGGTGGCCAAATATGCAAATGGAGGCACAGGAATATGTGAGAAAGTGTGATCAATGTCAGAGGTTTGCACCGAATATTCACTAACCAAGGGGAGTCCTTAATCTTTTATCTAGCTCGTGACCCTTTGCTCAGTGGGGCTTGGACATTATAGGTCCTTTCTCTAAGGCAGTTGGGAGTAAAAGATATCTATTGGTCGGCATAGATTACTTCACCAAGTGGGTCGAAGCCGAACCATTGGCAAACATCAGGGACGTAGACGTCAAGAGATTTATATGGAAAAATATTGTCACTTAGTTTGGAGTACCTCACATACTCATTTTGAACAATGGTCTTCAATTTGATAGTAAGGCCTTTAGGAGATATTGTTGTGAATTAGGCATCATGAACAGATACTTCACCCCAGCATATCCACAGGGGAATGGCCAGGCCGAGGCCGTCAACAAAGTCATAGAAAGCGGTTTGAAGAAGAGGCTGGATGATGCAAAAGGAAGATGGGTAGAAGAGTTGCCACATGTCCTTTGGACCTATTGGACAACTCCTCGTAGATCCACGTGGGAAACGCCATTTTCAATGACTTATGGGGCTGAAACTGTCAAGTTGAGGCCATTCGCACTTGGAGATTTGGTTTTGAGAAAGGTTATGGGTACTACAAAGAACCTAGCTTGGGGAAAGCTCGGACCTAACTGGGAAGGACCATATCGCATTCTTTCAGTAGCTGGAATAGAAGTGTACTATCTGGAGGATTTAGAAGAGAGGGCTATACCACACCCCTGGAATGTAAATAATTTAAGAAGGTATTACTATTAATAAAAGCTTCAATTGTTGTATTCAAGTTTATTATATTACATGACGTGCTTGTTTCAGTTCAATTTCACTAAGTGTTAAACAGAACATTAGTCATGTCTGGTCTCTCGGACCACATACCTTGGGTAAATTAATACTTTAGCTTAACTTCGCTAAGTGTTAAAAAGAACCTTGGTCATGTCTGGTCTCTCGGACCACATACCTTGGGTAAATTAATACTTCAGCTCAATTTCACTAAGTGCTAAACAGAACCTTGGTCATATTTGGTCTCTCGGACCACATACTTTGGGTAAATTAATACTTTAGCTCAATTTCGCTAAATGTTAAACAGAACCTTGGTCATGTCTGGTCTCTTGGACCACATACCTGGGGTAAATTAATATTTCAGTTCAATTTTACTAAGTGTTAAACAGAACCTTGGTCATGTCTGGTCTTTCGAACCACATACCTCAAGAAAATTAATACTTCAGCTTAATTTCACTAAAGTGTTAAACAGAACCTTGGTCATGTCTGATCTCTCGAACCACATACCTTGGGTAAATTAACATTTCCTAGTATTTCTACTATTTACAAGAGTAAAATCTTAACTGTTCCAAGCTTCTCAGATTTTATTTTCTAGTGTTCAAAGAATTAACCTCACTTATTTCTTATATTGCTTTAGTTTGTTTTATCTGATGGGTTTAAACCTTCGGGTGTTGGCAATTGTTTCAATTAAAAAGTAAAATATTGCAAGAAAGACAAATAAACATGTATAAGGTAAAACTTGAATCTTTTCATTAATTGAAACAGAAAGTACATTATACTTAAGAGCGGAATACCATTACAAAAGAAGAAAGAGAAAAAAAAAAAAAAAAACAGTAAGGGAAATCTAAAATCATAGAACTAAGTTTTGGTCATCGGAAGTGGGAGGTTATCATGTTTGCTCGGCTTGGCCTCCTTGGATTCGGCTTCAGTCGCTGTGGTTGCAGCTTCCTTGGCTTTGGCAGCATCCTCGGCCCTAGAAAAGTTGGCTGCCTCCTTATCCTTATCCTTATTTTTTACCACTTCTTCCTCCTGATCCTGGTTGTTAGCCTCAGGTGGAAGAAGGGACTGTTCAGATGTTTCTAGGACTTGGGATGAAGGAGGCAGAAGTACAGCCGGGACTTTGTGAATATCGGGATGAAAGAAAACATTCCTGGGCTGCCTTAACTTTGAGTTGGCAGGGACCCCTGCAAGGTCAAGGGCTTCCACCCATGTAGCCTTACAGCAGTCTCTACATACCTCGGCCAACTTTGCGGCTAGCCTTATCTCCGTTTCTTCAATCCCACAGATGTAGGATGCTTTCTTCTCAGCCTCAACAGCCTTCTCTGCATTTCGGGTAGCTTCCTTAGCTTTCTTCAAGTTGACCTTGAGCTCTAGGACCAACTGCTTTTGAGTCGCCAGCTCGATCTCAGTGATGTGTAGTTTCTTTCGTTGGTCCATAGCTTGATCTTGGGCACCCTTCAGCCCAGCCTCGGCGCTCCTTCTCTCATTCTCTTTAATGACTAATTGTTTGGCCAATTCTTGTTTCTCATGCCTGATGATCCCCAGGGTCATTTAGGCCTTTGTGTAAGATTGGGCCTTAGCCTTGGCCTGGCTATGAGCTTCCTTGACCTAATCTTCGGCCACATAAACCTGCTGGGTGACCTGCGTGGAAAAAATAAGAGAATTTCATCAAAACAAATTGAAATAAAATAGAATTTTTAATGAGTTAACTTCAATCTAGTAGAATTAATCAGAAGCTTAACATGGCAAGGTCCCTCTTCAAAGACATGAAGAGGTCCGCCTGCCTCCATGACCTGACAGCCTTCATATCACAGGGCAAGAGTAGAGGCTGCTCCAAGGCCTCGGCAATGTAAGCCGAGCGCCCTTTCTGGAACTCTTTGATGGAAGAGTTCCAAGGGATAGGAGCGCCGTCTAGCTCCAACTGCAGAGCCCAAGTGCGCGGCTGGCGGACATCAAGAGTATTGAGGTCCTTCCTGCTCTCAGTTGGGGAAGCTAGTTTATCCTTAGTATTCTTCTGTTGTTTGGCCCCGTTCTAAGAAGGCACCTCACCTTCCTCCAGGTCTACTATTTTTCTTTTCTTCTTTAAGTCGGGATTGGGAAGCAGGCCGACTGTGGTTGTGGAAGGGGGAGGATTGTCGGTAACATGGGACTTAGGTGCATCCTTAGAAGATGCACCCTTGCTCCTTCTGGCCATGATATCCCTTAGGCCTTTCCTCGGATTCAGAGACATCTCTTCTTCTTCTTCTGTGCTCTCGGAGTCAAGGATTTTGAGGGGTTTCTCTTGCACCTCCTCTTCTTCCTCAAAATGGAATTGATCTATCTCAGCTTCAAGAGACAGATGAGAAGAAGCAGTTTCCTCCCTTTGAATCACTGGTTGGGGCATAGCATACTAAAGGGGCCACTCAACTGGGGGAAGATCTCTTTTGGCAAGAAACCCTGGCCGAGACATGTCGATCCTGTGGATTCTTGGGTCACTTGCTCGGATTGCATTTCCAACCTCTTGGAAATTGTCTGACAAAGGAACTAAATCCAGTACCAAATGAACAGCACGCGATTGACCGTCTTTGCTCATGAAGACCTCGGATCTAAGCAACTTGTTAAGACCTGCAACGTTTACGAGACTGATTTTAGGAGCAATGTGTCTTTTATTTGTAGTGACAGCCGAGAAACACAAATGTGATTAGATCAGTAGATCGTATTAAAGAAGGGAAGTGAAGCGATAAAGCAAAGAGAAACCTAGAATCTAAAATCTACAATAGTATAACCTAATCCTAAGACATCCCACCTGGCTCTCCCTCTTTTGTTGGATAATGGTAGCCGTTGTGCTACTCCCCGGAGGCGATGACGTAGTCATCCTTCATACCCTTGTTGGACTTGGGAAGACACGATACGAGTTTGACGATAGGAGACCTGGATTTTAGGTAGTATCCCCAGTCAACGAGAGAGTGACATTCATACATATGTACGACATTGTGCTAGGTGAGTTGTAAGCCCATCATTTGGTTGAGGGCGTCGACGCAACCCAAAACCCTAAATAGGTTGGGCGAGCATTGGTGTGGGCATAACCTATGGTTTCGGAGATACTCTCGGGTTACTTCACCTATGGGAATGGTCATTCCTCCTTCTATAAAGACGATCATAGGAATGACTACCTCACCCGTTTTCCTATTAGTTAGTATCTTTTCCGGCTGGCAGTATCGCAGGTTTACTCCCTCAGGTATATGGTATTTCGCCTTAAAAGTCTCTATGGCAACAGGGGATTCAATGAGATACTTAAATCTACCCATCTAGATATGTAATGGAATGGAAGGTAAAGTTCCTTCTTGAAGACGAGATGAAAGTGATAGGCTGAGAAGCTTGGCCGAGAAGGAAATGCCTTAGAAGTTGAAGACTTACGAGAATAGGTGCTAGTACTATTTCTAGTACTTCTTAAAAATCTAAAGCTTTCAGTGAAAAAAGACTTAGAAATTTTAGGAATGAAGGATGCTCAGAAGACTGGAGTATTTTGTAAAATGAGTAAAAGTAACCCCCTAAGGCGCTTTATATAGGGAGAAGAATTGAGTGGGAGTTATCCCGCTTAAAATTCAAGGGGAAATGCCAGCCGCACGATCTACATCTCACCGTTAGATAAGGGGGACAAAATGTCGCCTTGTGCAATTAATGACGTATCATGATTTCCGAAGCATCAGTACTAATAGTAAAGCGCGCAAGAAACAATTTAAACCAAAAGAATGAGTGATATTAATTCTCAAATGAGTCAAAATTCCACTTTTCTCCTCGGACTAAAGGAGAAAATCGAAAGTTTGAGGGGCTATTGTAGGGACCAGAGGCCCATACATATATGTTGGGCCTTGGGCTTGTCCAAGGACATGTCAGCAATGTTGAAAATGCAAGGCTGTGGACTTTACCTATAGATGGCAATAGCATAGGTTGAGGAGGGTGATCCGAGGAAGGTTATATCCTTGGATAAGTAGAACACGAATCAAAACATGTGTTTGGATGTCTATGATGATATATCAGAAGATTCTATTGATAAGGGTACACCGTATGAACATATAGGACAGGTGGAAGTTGAGAAATATCTT
This sequence comes from Lithocarpus polystachyus, assembly GCA_033629205.1. Classification (NCBI taxonomy): domain Eukaryota; kingdom Viridiplantae; phylum Streptophyta; class Magnoliopsida; order Fagales; family Fagaceae; genus Lithocarpus; species Lithocarpus polystachyus. Next base: position 61,848,879 of record CM066162.1, on the reverse strand, counting down.
ACAGAAAGCTGCTACCACCGCATTAAATGCCCTGCAACTAACTCTCTGGCCGCATTAATGAGGAAAAGATGTCTGAACAGTGATTTTCAACCTTTACAGCTGCTATTTGGAGACTTCAAGACAGGGCTAATGGGACAAGTATCAACATGAACCATCTGACCGGCACGTGGGAAAAAGAGAGTATAAAGAAATGAGGAGGCAATGAGAAAGGGGATTGAAAAACCCGGATAGAAAGCCTGTAGTAACAGAGAGTAAAAGTTGTAATCATATTAGAAAATTATACAAGAACTATTCTCCTCGAACAGAGCCGAGGATAACTTTTTATAGCGTAAGCTAGTCTATTTCTGTCTTCCTGTCTCTTGGACGCTTCAATGATTATTTAACTCACGAAAAGCCTAGTTTTTCCAATCCACACTCTATAAATTCATTGTTAGGGCTTTTTGGGCCTAAGTCCATTCAACTCGTGGGCCTAGCATTCAAATTGTGCCCCCACACATTTTATTGTATATTTTTAAGTGTATTCATGCATATGCATAGGGTTACAAGCTAGTTACCAATTATGATTAAATTTTAGAATAGATAGAATGAAAAATTGATATCTTTTATGATGAAATTGATACTTTTGATTTTGAAGTACATAACTTGAAATTTAAGGGCGAAATTGCTAAAGAACAGCTAAAAATGAGAAATCCCAAAATGGACCTAATTATGTCCTCAAGCTACTAATATTAATCATCATAGTGCTTGAAGAAATAACAAAACATAAAAAAAATGTGTTTTTTTAATCTAAAAATAGAAATCTTACTCTAGCCTAATTTAAGTATATGTGTGTCAACCTTTCTTCTGAAAACTTAAACCACGACCCTTTCCCTTTTCCTCACTCCACAAGAACTTGTACTTATGGAATGACCTTCATGTCAAGGATGAGCAGTGGTATAAAAAATCTAATGTTAGAAATTTTAGTACTTAAAAAAATAAGATATAAATTTCCAATAAAATAATGGTGTTTTTTAATCATTCGTTTTTAACATATTTATAGGAAACTAAGCAACTTTAAAATATATATAGAATCAAAAAACTAGGCAACTTGTGTAACTCATTGTTCTCATTGAAATTTATAATGATTAGCATTTATCTTAAAAAATTATTTTGTATGTGTATGTGTGCATGAGCGTAGGGACGACAATTTTACCCCACCCTGCTTGACCTGCTCCTCCCCGCTTTACCCTACTCAAGTTTTTCCTGCCTTACAAAGGTGGTGGGGTAGGGATGGGGTGAGATTTTAGCCGCACTCCATCCCCACCGTGCCCCACATTGATAAGGGTTAAGTTGTAAATTTTTCATACCCTAAAACCTTACTATTTAAACAAACATATTGTAAGTTCGTTTAGACCCCTGTAAAATTAGATTGTTTAACCTAATTAATTAACCAAGTGAATACTTAGGTTTATTATTCAGATCTAGGTTAAAACAATAACAATCATATCAAGTAAAGCAGCGGAAAATAAAGAACACAACGATATGATGACCCAGGAAAACCAAACCGATAAAAAACCTGGGGAGGATTTAACCTAGCTATCCTCAAGGTAAAATAGCAAATCCACTAGAAAGAATTGAAGTTTACACAATAGCGACTTAGACCACCAACAACCTATTGCTACCCAGTGTAGGAAACTTACTACTACGACCACGTGACAGCTCCGAGATCCACGGACTCCTTCTTTCTTTAATCTTTGCAAAACACAAACATCCCCATTTGTAACTTTGAGATCCCACTCAAAGGTTTAGCAACACAAACTCTCCTGTTTGTGACTCCAAGACCACCCTTGAAGGTTTAGATCATCAGCTCCTTTGATGACTAGAGAAGGCAGCAACTTCAGCAATACCGGATCTTGAGATTCTTCAAGGAACAACACCGGTAGAAGTTATATGAGAGGTTTTAGGAACAAAACCCTAAATACAAAAGAGGCACACTCTTCTCTCTCTAAAAAGCCTTATAAAAATGTGCTTAGGGTTTCCTTTATATAGTGGGAGAAGTAGATCTGAAACCCTAATCCTTAATGGGCTAGAACTGCTGTTTGAGCCAACTTAAAATTCTGCAGATACGACTTTCGATCGATCGAGCCTGTTTTTCGATCGGTCGAACCAGGCAGATTCTGAAATCTTCTTTCTGCAGCTTGTATGTTCTTGTGTGCTCACGATTTGCCAATTGTTCTAAACTTTTAGAACCTAACAATCTCCCCCTTTGGCAATTCGTGACAAAACTTTCATACAAAATGAAATGCTTAAATACAAGAACAACCCAATACAATAAAATGCCCAATTACATCACAAATTCCAATCTAAGACTCATAACCTAGAAGTTGCCAAGAAGAGGTAGAAGGTCTTGATTAGAATGCATCTGTCTTTCCTGAAACACTCAACAAACACATCATCGCATGTGTGGAAAGAAAGACATATAAACAATAATATGAAACAGAATATAAAAACACAAATAAATTCTAACTCTCCCCCTAAGTTAGATACAAGAAAAAGTTTTTATATTCTCCCCCTAAACAAAACAAATTTATCTCCCCCTAAACACCACAAACAGGATTCCCACATTTCATCTATTTCTCCCCCTTTTTGCCACGTATTGACAAAGACAACTCAAACAAAGAGTAAAGTGACAGTAAACATGAGAGAAAAAAGAGAACCAAGGGAACATAAAATAGTTCAGCTCTATAGAAAATAGAGAGAACTCCCCCTATAAACAACAAAGACCAAAAAAAACTTTTCTCCCCCTATAAAAATAGGAAAAACAAAACAAGTTTTGGGAAAAACAGTTTTGGGGAAAATTTAGGAGGTAGGGAAAAATAAAAACACATAAACCTAAAAAAAATTAAGTTGAGGATACACATAAAAAATATTCTCTCCTTCAATAAATGCAACTTGACACTATGTGACCCATAAACAGTTGCATGAGTAGAGAAAATATTTGCACATTATTATCCATCATATCTCTTAAGAAAAATATTTTCTGCAGTTCACACATCAAGAAAAATAGCATATACTAAAATGTACAAAGGACTCAAAAATTAATCAATCAATTTTTAAATCAAGTTGAGTACCCAATTTAGCAAAGTGTATGCATGTTATGTGTGAAAACAATGAGAGATATGACTGCAAAACTGCAAGATGGATACAAAAATAATGCAACTCATGTGAATCCTAACCATAAATGATGCATGAAAAAATTTGGTCAAAAACTCTAAAAACTGAAAATTTTTCAGTTTTGATCGATCGAGTATCAATCGAATACCAATCGAGTCAGACAGAATCAAACCAAAAATTTTAATCGCAATTTCGATCGGTCGAGAAACAGCTTCGAACGGTCGAAATTCTGGAAAACTCAAATTTTTGAAAAACAGAGCAATTTAATGCAGAAACTTCTTAAAGCATAGTATTTCATGAATGAAATGCATGAGTATGAGATTAAAAGTTTTTCAAAAACACATGAATACAACCCAGATCTTCCAAAATTAAGATTTTCAATCAAATTTTCCTTAAAACTCAAACTTTGCATCAAAATCAAGGAACATATAATCTTGGATGGCCACAACAAAATCACACACAATAACATGTACAAAGTTTAGCAAAGAGTAACTTGTGTAGTGTGTGCAACTAGCAAAAGCTTGAGAAACATGTGAGGTGATATGTGAATAGTAATCAATCACAAAGTCTACAAAATTCATCACATAAATTTGAAAGAGACTATTACTTAAAGAGTTACATCCTATAACTCCCACATCTCCTAGAATAAAAGCTTGCAATCATGTAAGTTTCTTGATTTGCCTCATTATTCAATTTAATTGATTAGAAATTTAATAAAATCCGGGATAATGTACACACCAATTTTATTTGAATTTGTGAGATTATTATAGCCCAATAATGTACACACCAATTTTAATAGAGGCTTCATCTTATGTTCTTTTTGTGCATGTGCTACACTTTCTCGAGCACAAAATCTTACGATATGCACTAAGGTATTCATGATTGGCTAGTAAATAGTGGTGAGATGGTTATTTATGCCTTTCTCAGTAAGATCAAGTCCAACAATCAAAGGCATGTGATTTCAAGATCAAGATCATGTGATCAAAAACTATAAACATCTTTCCCACACAACATGCACTACAAAGACTTCAGCTAGTAAAGTGCAATAAATAAGCTCATCTAAGCTAAACAAAGTACATAAACATGTTATGTAAAGATACTATGGCCAACCTTGATTACAAATCCATGATATGTAATACAAAACACAAAAATCTTTTTGGTTAAAAAAATTTATGACCAAAACTAAAAAGCACACTTTATGCTAAATAATTAAAAAAAATGCAAATGCAATGCATGACAGCGCTTAACTAAGCTATAGAGGGTACATAAACAAGAAATATCAATTTCTTAATTAACCCATGAGTACATGTACAAACTAGTACATACTCAAACAAAATCAAAAAATAGCTTAGGACTTATAGAACACATGCTATTCAAGTTTCTCCACAATGTCAAGCATGTTATAAATCAAGAGAGATATCATAATTCATGTAATCCTCAAGAAAAAATAAAACAAGACACAAAATAAAATATTTTTGTCTTTTTGAAATTTTTCAATGTTTTTGGATTTAAAAAAAAAAAAAACAACCTAAAAAGAAAAAACAACCAAAAATAAAAACAAAAACAAAACATGTCCACAAATAATTGAAAGAATTAAAACAGGGACAAGTCAGCAACACTCACCTTAAAGAATCTTTTCTCACCCATATAGCACGAGTCTTCGGCTTTGTAGGTGAAAATCCATGTGAAGTAGAGTGTATTTGAGGGATTACACCAATCTTCTAAGAAAGACTGAAATCCTGCAATTTCCTTTCACAAGCCAACAAGCTTAACTTTTTCAAAAGCATATGAAACAATTTATTTGGACTTATGGCAGGAGAAATATCATCACATATCCTAGATTGAAATACAGAATGTTTAAATTTCAATTTATGACAATTAGGACGAATGTGACCAGAGACACCACAAAAGTGACAAACAGGAACAAATTTAGGAACATCAGTATTCCTAACAGCAAATCTAGTCTCAGATTTTGGTTTTTGCCTCAACAAAGAACAATTTGGTCTAATATGACCAACAACACCACAAAGGTGACAAGTAGACACAAAAATAGATTTCTTATGCTCTCTAACAGTAGGTTTAGACTTAGGTTTAGAAACTTCAGCGTCTACATCAGAACTTTTACCTTTGTCTAACCTAGCAAAATAAGCATTTTCTTTATTATTCCTCTTGAAAGGAGGGATATAAACTTTTTCAGCTTTAGGCTTAAGAGAAACAGAAACACTTTTGTTATCAACTGCAGGCTTGGTACTAGTCAGATTTTCAATTTTAGCCTTAGATTCAACTAACTCTTGTTCCAAGCTTTTCATCTTCTCATCTTGAGAGGAAATTTGATTTCTCAAAAATTCATTCTTTTTATTAGATTCATCTAATCTAACAATCAATTCCTCTTTTTCAAGATTAGCCAATTTTAGCTCTTCCTTGAATTTTTTAGCAATTCTCATAGTTTTCAATAATTCCTTACAAAGAGTTTCACAGGCATCAAAAAGATCAACAGAAACAATAGTGTCCTTTTTATTCACATCATCACAATAAAAAACAGTAAGACACTTCAAATTATCCATGATAACAGGGATCAAGGATCAACTCTTAGATCAAAAGATCTAAAACAAAAGAGCTACCCGCTCTGATACCACTTATAAGTTCGTTTAGACCCCTGTAAAACTAGATTGTTTAACCTAATTAATTAACCAAGTGAATACTTAGGTTTATTATTCAGATCTAGGTTAAAATAATAACAATCATATCAAGTAAAGCAGCGGAAAATAAAGAACACAACGATATGATGACCCAGGAAAACCAAACCGGTAAAAAACCTGAGGAGGATTTAACCTAGCTATCCTCAAGGTAAAATAGCAAATCCACTAGAAAGAATTGAAGTTTACACAATAGCGACTTAGACCACTAACATCCTATTGCTACCCAGTGTAGGAAACTTACTACCACGACCACGTGACAGCTCCGAGATCCACGGATTCCTTCTTTCTTTAATCTTTGCAAAACACAAACATCCCCGTTTGTGACTTTGAGATCCCACTCAAAGGTTTAGTAACACAAACTCTCCTGTTTGTGACTCCAAGACCACCCTTGAAGGTTTAGATCATCAGCTCCTTTGATGACTAGAGAAGGCAGCAACTTCAGCAATACCGGATCTTGAGATTCTTCAAGGAACAACACCGGTAGAAGTTATATGAGAGGTTTTAGGAACAAAACCCTAAATACAAAAGAGGCACACTCTTCTCTCTCTAAAAAGCCTTATAAAAACGTGCTTAGAGTTTCCTTTATATAGTGGGAGAAGTAGATCTGAAACCCTAATCCTTAATGGGCTAGAACTGCTGTTTGGGCCAACTTAAAATTCTGCAGATACGACTTTCGATCGATCGAGCCTGTTTTTCGATCGGTCGAACCAGGCAGATTCTGAAATCTTCTTTCTGCAGCTTGTATGTTCTTGTGTGCTCACGATTTGCCAATTGTTCTAAACTTTTAGAACCTAACACATATTATCAGCTTATTTTATTCTACCCAATAAGGCTTTTTGCCTCTCTTTTTTTTTTTCTTTAGCAAGGTTGGAAATAAGGTACCAATTTTAACATTTTCTTTTGACATTATTATAAAAAAATTTATATACCATTAAATCATTGATTTTGTATTATGAGATTTTTGTTTTTGTTGTGATATTGTCTTGTTAAACACTTTAATAATATTATTCAATTTTTGCTAAAAGTTTGTTTAATTTGATGGGATAAATTTATTTGTAATTTCAAATATATTTTTATTAAAGAAATAGGTTTTATTAAAAACAACTATAATAGTTGTGGGTAAATTAATAAGGAGTAGAGTTTTACGAGGTAGGGTGAGGCTTCGTAAGGCCCCAAGAGGCAGAGATAGGGCAAGAAAAATTTTCTTGTCATGCGGGGTAGGAGGGGGATGGAGTAAGACAAAACAATGTAGGGCAGGACAAAGACCCCATTCTTTGGACACACCCCACCCCATTGCCATCCCTTGATGCACGCACACATGAATATGTGTATATGTATGTTTTGAATTTCTCTTCATTGTTATATCAATATTATAAGTCACCCCCACCCCCTTCAAAAAAAAATGTTTAAGATGCTGCTTCTACTACTAGCTAATAGAGGAGCATGTGCTTTAGGTGTAATGAGAATGTTGATCAGTTGATGTATACATTTAGAGGAAAACATTTTTTTAAAAAAGCGTATTTTTGGGAAATTACATAAAAAGGCGCAAAAGTTTAAACCATGTTTTATAGTGTGTGTATATATATATATATATATATATAATTTTTTTTTTGAGAAACATGTTTTATAGTAGATTCCAAGTTTTTAATTTCTTTTTTCAATTAAAGTCTTACTCGTATGATGAAACCAATTTTTTTTTTGGTTGTTGAGAAAGATGAAACCACTATAATTTGAAGCATATGTTCCTCTCCATTATTCATTTTAATTATTTTGGATGGTAATAAAGTGAAGAAAATGGAAAACTATTGATAAGATTTTTTTGTTTCATCTATGTAGTAAACTTTTGTTTCCTAGCAATCAATTTTACACAAATCTTTCTTCGACAATACAGAGTTCTCTCTCTTTATTCTCTTTGTTCAATGATTTCCAAATAATTTATGAAGAATCCCTAAGTAAAATGCAATTAGAATTAAAAATAAAAACAATAACGAATATGGACACAGGCATCAAATTGAAACAATTTCAAATATTTCTGGTTTTAATTCACAAGAAGAAAATTTTGAAGTCTAATCAAAAACATTGTATAAACGTTAGGCATTTTTATATGATTTCCCCAATATTTTTAAAACTAAAAATTTGAAGAAGCTTGCAAAGAATAATTTTTATTAGGAAATTTTTTGGGTATAATGAGAGTACAACAACGTTATCACTCCCTCCTTTCACATAAATAATAGTTTCTATTATAAATTTAATTAGTGTAACATATTATCATGAAAGAGGATGAAGCACCACACTCTTGTAATTTTGGAATAAAAAATAATTACTCCTCTTATTTTATAACTTTCCTTTTAAATAAAATAGATTTCATTATTTGGTGCCTTCGTTTCACAATCTATGGCAAAGAAAACTAAGAGGAGTAATTAGTAAATAGTTGTGGTGGGTCTTTTTGTGTTGTTGGACTTTGGGCTCTTTTGCTACATTGCGACCTATGATTTTGAGGTAAGAGAGTTGGAGCTGGCCTAAATGAAACACATTTTAGGCCAGTTTGTGCACAAGTTAAGCCATCCTGTATAGACGCGTCTTGGCAGAAGTATTGAGTGTATGGCGTGCCCATGGTAGGAATAATTGTTACAGATGTTATAGCACGTAATACAGTATGGTAGAATAACTATTAGACAAATAACATTAACACCTAAATAAAGGGAAAGAGAGACCTAATAAGGCTATGGCAGAATAATACAACTGTGGTAACAACACTACAACAAAAAGTTCAATAACAGAATAACAGAATAATTGTTAATCAATCATAAAAGAGAAACTTGTCTGCCAGAGGAATGGACTTAGCTTCTCAGTAAATGCGAGTCTAAGAAGGGAACCGATCTCCAATATGAGTAACCTCAAGGAAGGCTTCTGCCATAGAAGTTACGTACTTTGGAAAAATGACCTAAATGGCTTGAACTTCAACCCCCAGTTTCTCAAAGAGTGGGTTTGTCAAGAGGGAGAGAAACAGTAGTCTATTTATGCATGCCTCTATTCCTACCACTCATGCTTCTCTCTGATTTTTTGTGTTTTTCTTTTCTCTCTTTTTTTTTTCTTCCTTGCTCTACCTCTTCTTCTTTCGTTCACCTTTATTTATTTATTTATTTTGTTTTTTTTTTCTTTCCCCCCCTTTTTTTCCTGCTCATAGCTACTACCTTTTATACTGTCTGCCATGATGAGATTTGCCATTTTTACCCTTTAATTGCTTTTGGCTCCTTATGGGTGTCCTTCCAAGACCGCCCATTGGCCCGCCGACTGCTTAACCACTACCATTGCTCTAAATGTGTTGGCTGCACCGCTCCTCACTCCCAGACAAAAATGGCTTGTCTTGTTTCTTACTCTCTCTGTTTTCACTACTCTTATCTGGATAAGGATTAAGCCTCTCCCTCACTTACCTCTATGGGATGCATCAAGTGGTCCTAACTCATACTTACTTCTTTTGGGTGAGATGCCATCCCAGCAGGGCATTTCTCCCTAAAGAAGTTTGAGCGGGAACCCCAAAATAGACCCCCTCTTTCTCCCCACCACTAAACCATACCCTCTAATACCCTTAACCCGTGGCCCACCTCCTATGTATTGGTTGGGTACAAGTAGGTGGTGCCTTGGCCCTTTGTGCATGCTCCACTTCCGTTTGAATTTGTTTCTTTCTGGCCTTAACACCATTTCTGTTGCCTCCGCATTTGTTTGATTCTGCTGTACATTCTGGTTGGTGTTTATCTCATGTGGCATGAAGGACGTATAGGCTCTTGGGCTTATGTTCTCTGCCTTTCATCTTTTTCTGGACTGGGCGTTACTTGGGCAAGAGTCTTAATCTTCTTGTTAGAGAACAAGAAGATTAAAAAATTTTGAAGTCAACTAAAGGTTCATCCCAGCAAAAATTAGATTGTCATAACATATAATTAGTTAAAATACAAATAATTACAATAAATTTGGAACACGAGTTAGCTTATTTTGTAAGTTAGACAAAGGTAAAAGTTTTGATGTAGATGTTGAAGTTTCTAAAACTGTGTCTAAACCTACAGCTAGAGTGCAAAAGAAATCTGTTTTTGTGCCTACCTGTCACCTTTGTGGTGTTGTTGGTCATATTAGACCAAATTGTTCTTTTGTTAAGGCAAAAACCAAAACTTGAGACTAGATCTACTACTCAGAATACTGATATTCCTAAATTTATTCTTGTTTGTCACTTTTGTGGTGTCAGTGGTGACATTCGTCCTAACTGTCGTAAATTGAAATTTAATTATTCTGTGTTTCAATTTAGGATATTTGTTGATATATCTCTTGCTAGAAGTCCTGATAAATTGGTTCATATGTTTTTGAAAAATTTAAGCTTGTTGGCTTGATTATTTAAAAAAAAAATGCAAAAACATTGAAAATTTTCAAAAAAGATAAAAATATTTTATTTTGGGTCTTGTTTAATTTTTCTTAAGGATTACATGAATTATGATATCTCTCTCTTGATTTAAAATATGCTTGACATCGTGGAGAAACTTAAATAGTTTATGTTGCATAACTGAGTGCAAAGATATTTCTAATTTTGTGTGAATATGTACTAGATTGTACATGTACTTACGGGTTAATTAAGTAATTGACACTTCTTGTTTGTGTACCTTTTATAGCTTAGATGAGCACTATCATTCATTGCTGTTGCATTTTATTCACTTAGCATAATGTTTGCTTTTTGTTTTTTATCACAAAAATTTTGAAAATCCAAAAAATTTTTGTTTTTGTTTTTTTTTTTGGTATTGCACACCACCAAGTGTGTAATTAAAATTGGCCAATGAAATTTACATTTCATGTCTGTGTACCTTGCTTTGCTTTGATGAGCTACTTTTTGCACTTTGCTAATTTGTGCTATGTAGTGCTTAATTGTGTGAGTTGTTTATAGTCTTTAAACAAAAGATCTTGATTTTGATGTCACATATTTTGATCATAAGGACTAGAAATCCTAGAAGAAAGACATAAATAACCATCTCATCACTATTACTCACCAATCATGAACACATGCGTGCAAATCATAAAAGCTGTGCTCGGTAAGGTGTAACACTTGCACAGCAAGATAAAGCGGGGTGTTATTTTAAAAAAAATTGTGTAACAAGAGTATTTCTTTTCTATCTCCTATATGCCCATTCATAATATCTTTGATTCTGCTCAAAAAAAAAAAAAAAAAAAAAAAAAAAAAAAAAAAAAAAAAACAAAAACAAAAACAAAAGAATAAGAAAAAGCAAAAAGAATCAATATGTTTTTACATGATTGCAAGTGTGTTTTCTAGGAGATGTGAGAGTTATATGATGTAACTCTTTAGGTGATAGTCACTTTCAAACTAATGTGATTGATTTTGTAAAGAATTTGAGTGATTGATTTTGTAAAGAATTTGCTTGATTACTATCTACATATCGCATTTTCTATACTTTGTATACTTACTAGTTGCACACACTGCACGCAAATCTTTACTAAATCAAGTACATGAGAATGTGTATGTTGTCTAAACTGACCTCCTTTAATTGTATAGAATTTGGTGTGTACATGCAAATTTTTGTTTTGGTTGGGGGATTTAAAAAAAAAAAGTGTTAGAAGTTTTAATTATCTGATTTTAACTTATTGATTGGTTTTAAAGTGAGGATTTGAGGCATCATGTTTTTTAAAACTTTGCTAGATCATGTTCACATGCATTGAGTCTTAAAAACTGCTTTTTAAGTTGTTTTTTTGGCATAAAATTTCCAGATTTTTAAGTTTTAAAATTTTTAATTACTTCGACAGATTGAAGATCTCCCTTGACCGATCGAATCTGTGAGTTTTTGTGTTCAAAACTCTTTACCTCTCTTGATTGATGCTTGATTGATGTTTGACCAATCGAAACTGGAAAATTTTCAATTTTTAGATTCTTGACCAATCTGTCTTTTCATGCAGCATTTGTGATAGGATTCACATGCATTGCATTGTTTTCTTTATCTATCTTGCATTTTTGCAGTCATATCTCTCATAGATTGGTTTCACACAACACGCATATGCTTTGCTAAATTAAGTACTCAACTTGATCTACTCTTAAGGTTGATTTGAGTTCAAAATATCTTGAAACATGAAAAAACATTGCATGCTGAATATTGATATCATTGAGATCTATATCGTAAAGACTTAATTGATTGTGCCTGAAGTGTTTGTATGCATCTGTTTATGGATCACATATTGTCAATTTTGCATATATTGAAAGAAAGTATGTTTCTTCAAGTGTATCCTCAACTTATGTGTGTCTTTATTTTTTTCCTCACTTCATAAATTTTCCCCAAAATTGTTTTTCCCAAAACATGTTTTTTTTTAATTATAATTTTTATAGGGGGAGCTGAAACCAAGTTATCTAAACCTCAACAAATTGATGCTATAAATGTCAAAAACTGTTAGGTTCTAAAGATTAGGAACTAATGTATTTAGAACTTCAATTTGTATGTTGGCAAACCATGATCAAAACAATGTTTAGTCGTGTGTTAGACTTGCTCAAAGTATGGGTCTTATTGTAAAGTTGGAATCGAGTTTTTATGCAGAAGTACTGTTCACTTTCTGTATGACTCGATCGATCGAAAATTAGACTCGATTGATCGAAAATCGTGCAGAACGTTTTTCTGCAAAAAATTCCAACTCAGCCCAAGCCCGTTTTAATGTATAGGGTTTATGTTTTGCCCTAAGTATAAAAGGGAAAACCCTAGCCACGTTTTTAGAGTTCTGTTTTGCTGTGTTTGTGAATCTCATTGTGAGATCTAGAGGTGTTTACCTTCACATACACTTAGGATTTACAAACTTGAGATTTATGTCAAGAGTTGTGTAGATCGTTACAGTTGCAGAATCAATAGAGCACAAAGATACACAAGCGCACCTGCTTGTATATCTTTGTGCTCTATTGATTCTGCAACTGTAACGATCTACACAACTCTTGACATAAATCTCAAGTTTGTAAACCCTAAGTGTATGTGAAGGTAAACACCTCTAGATCTCACAATGAGATTCACAAACACAGCAAAACAGAACTCTAAAAACGTGGCTAAGGTTTTCCTCTTTATACTTAGGGAAAAACATAAAACCCTATACATTAAAACGGGCTTGGGCTGAGTTGGAATTTTTTGCAGAAAAACGTTATGCACGATTTTCGATCGATCGAGTCTAATTTTCGATCGATCGAGTCATGCAGAAAGTGAACAGTACTTCTGCATAAAAACTCGATTCCAACTTTACAATAAGACCCATACTTTGAGCAAGTCTAACACACGACTAAACATTGTTTTGATCATGGTTTGCCAACATACAAATTCACTAGGTTAATCTGTTGTGAAATTTTTATTTATGTATTTCCTGTTTTTTTTTCCACACATGCGTTTATGTGTTTGTTAAGTGTTACAGGAATATACAGGTTGCTTTCAGTCGAGCTGCTGTCTACCTTGCAACTGTTAGATAGTAGTCTAGGTTGAATTGTTAAGTGGCTATTTTTATTGTAATGGGCTATTTCAATTTGTAACTTTGAGCTTTTTGTTAAGTCTGTGTTTTGTCACGGATTGCCAAAGGGGGAGTTTGTTAGGTTCTAAAGATTAGGAACTAATGTATTTAGAACTTCAATTTGTATGTTGGCAAACCATGATCAAAACAATGTTTAGTCGTGTGTTAGACTTGCTCAAAGTATGGGTCTTATTGTAAAGTTGGATCAATTTATCAATTTATCGATCGAGTCTATGAGAATTGCTAAGAAATTCAAAGAAGAGTTAAAATTGGCTAATCTTGAAAAAGAGGAATTGATTGTTAGATTAGATGAATCTAATAAAAAGAATGAATTTTTGAGAAATCAAATTTCCTCTCAAGATGAGAAGATGATAAGCTTGGAACAAGAGTTAGTTGAATCTAAGGCTAAAATTGAAAATTTGACTAATACCAAGCCTGCTGTTGTTAACAGAAGTGTTTCTATTTCTCTTAAGCCTAAAGCTGAAAAAGTTTATATCACTCCTTTCAAGAGGAATAATAAAGAAAAGGCTTATTTTGCTAGGTTAGACAAAGGTAAAAGTTCTGATATAGTTGCTGAAGTTTCTACACCTAAGTCTAAACCTACTGTTAGAGAGCATAATAAATCTGTTTTTGTGCCTACTTGTCACCTTTGTGGTGTTGTTGGTCATATTAGACCAAATTGTTCTTTGTTGAGGCAAAAACCAAAATCTGAGACTAGATTTGCTGTTAGGAATACTGATGTTCCTAAATTTGTTCCTGTTTGTCACTTTTGTGGTATCTCCGGTCACATTCGTCTTAATTGTCATAAATTGAAATTTAAACATTCTGTTTTTCAATCTAGGCTATGTGATGATATTTCTCCTGCCATAAGTCCAAATAAATTATTTCATATGCTTTTGAAAAATTTAAGCTTGTTGGCTTGTGAAAGGAAATTGCAGGATTTTAGTCTTTCTCAGAAGATTGGTGTAATTCCTCAAATACACTCTGCTTCACATGGATTTTCACCTACAAAGCCGAAGACTCGTGCTATATGGGTGAGAAAAGATTCTCTAAGGTGAGTGTTGCTAACTTGTCCCTGATTTAATTCTTTCAATTATTTGTGGACATGTTTTTTTTTGTTTTTGGTTCTTTTGTTTTTTAGGTTGTTTTTTTTAAGAAAAAAAAATCCAAAAACATTGAAAAATTTCAAAAAGACAAAAATATTTTATTTTGTGTCTAGTTTTAATTTTTTCTTGAGGATTACATGAATTATGATATCTCTCTTGATTTAGAACATGCTTGACATTGTGGAGAAACTTGAATAGCATGCGTTCTATAAGTGCTAAGTTGTTTTTTGATTTTTTTTTTGTATATACTAGTTTGTACATGTACTCATGGGTTAATTAAGAAATTAATATTTCTTGTTTGTGTACCCTCTATAGCTTAGGTAAGCACTGTCATGCATTGCATTTGCATTTTTGTTCATTTAGAATAATGTGTGCTTTTAGTTTTGGTCATAAATTTTTTTTAAACCAAAAATATTTTTATGTGTTTTTGTATTATATATCTTGGATTTATAATCAAGGATTGGCCATATTATCTTTACATAACATGTTTATGTATTTTGTTTAGCTTGGATGAGCTTATTTTATTGCACTTTACTAGTTTAAGCTTTGTAGTGCATGTTGTGTGGGAAGATGTTTATAGTTTTTTGATCACTTTGTTTTGATCTTGAAGTCACATGCCTTTGTCTGTCGGACTTGAACTTAATGAGAAAGGCATAAATAACCATCTCACCACTGTTTATTAGCCAATCATGAACACCTTAGTGCATATCGTAAGATTTTGTGCTCGAGAAAGTGTAGCACATGCACAAAAAGAACATAAGGTGTAGCCTCTATTAAAATTGGTGTGTACATTATTGGGCTATAATAATCTCACAAATTCATAAAATTGGTGTGTACATTATCCCGGCTATATTATTAAGTTTCTAATCAATTAAATTGAATAATGAGGCAAATCAAGAAACTTACATGATTGCAAGCTTTTATTTTAGGAGATGTGAGAGTTATATGATGTAACTCTTTAGGTGATAGTCTCTTTCAAATTTATGTGATCAATTTTGTAGACTTTATGATTGCTTACTATTCACATATCACCTCACATGTTTCTCAAGCTTTTGCTAGTTGCACACACTACACAAAGTTACTCTTTGCTAAACTTTGTACATGTTATTGTGTGTGATTTTGTTGTGGCCATCCAAGATTAAAAATTCCTTGATTTTGATGCAAAATTTGAGTTTTGAGGACAAATTGGTTGATAAACTTGTTTTTGAAAGATCTGAGTTGTATTCAAGTGTTTTTGAAAAACTTTCAGTCTCATACTCATGCATTTCATTCATGAATCACTATGCATTGAGGAGTTACTGCATTAAATTGCTCTGTTTTTCAAAACTTTGAGTTTTCCAGAATTTCGACCGATCGAAGCTGTTTCTCGACCGATCGAAATTGTGATTAAAATTTTGGTTTGATTCTGTCTGACTCGATTGGTATTCGATCGATACTCGATCGATCGAAACTGAAAAATTTTCAGTTTTTAGAGTTTTTGACCAAATTTTTTCATGCATCATTTATGGTTAGGATTCACATGAGTTGCATTGTTTTTGTATCCATCTTGCAGTTTTGTAGTCATATCTCTCATTGTTTTCACACATAACATGCATACACTTTGCTAAATTGGGTACTCAACTTGTATTAGAAATTGATCGATTAATTTTTGAGTCCTTTGTACATTTTAGTATATGCTATTTTTCTTGATGTGTGAATTGCAGAAAATATTTTTCTTAAGAGATATGATGGATAATCAATGTGCAAATATTTTCTCTACTCATGCAACTGTTTATGGGTCACATAGTATCAAGTTTGCATTTATTGAAAGAGAGAATATTTTTCTTTATGTGTATCCTCAACTTAATTTTTTTTAGGTTTGTGTGTTTTTATTTATCCCCACCTCCTAAATTTTCTCCAAAACTGTTTTTCCCAACACTTGTGTTGTTTTTCCTATTTTTATAGGGGGAGAAAAGTTTTTTTACTTTGTTGTTCAAAGGGGGAGTTGTTGCTCTTTATAGGGGGAGTTATCTCTTTTTTCTATAGAGCTAATCTGTTTTATGTTCCCTTAGTTCTCTTTTTTCTCTCATGTTTACTCTTTGTTTGAGTTGTATTTGTCAATACGTGACAAAAAGGGGGAGAAATAGATGATATGTGGGAGATATGTGGGAATCCTGTTTGTTTTGTTTAGGGGGAGTTGAAATTGTTTTCGAAAGGGGGAGAATATAAAATTTTTTTATGTATCTAACTTAGGGGGAGAGTTAGAATTTATTTCTGTTTTTATATTCTGTTTCATATTATTGTTTATATGTCTTTCTTTCCACACATGCGGTGATGTGTTTGTTAAGTGTTTCAGGAAAGACAGGTGCATTCTGATCAAGACCTTCTACCTCTTCTTGGCAACTTCTAGGTTAAGAGTCTTAGATTGGGATTTGTGATGTAATTGGGCATTTTATTGTATTGGGTTGTTCTTGTATTTTAACATTTCATTTTGTATGAAAGTTTTGTCACGAATTGTCAAAGGGGGAGTTTGTTAGGTTCTAAAGATTAGGAACTAATGTATTTAGAACTTCAATTTGTATGTTGGCAAACCATGATCAAAACAATGTTTAGTCGTGTGTTAGACTTGCTCAAAGTATGGGTCTTATTGTAAAGTTGGAATCGAGTTTTTATGCAGAAGTACTGTTCACTTTCTGTATGACTCGATCGATCGAAAATTAGACTCGATCGATCGAAAATCGTGCAGAACGTTTTTCTGCAGAAAATTCCAACTCAGCCCAAGCCCGTTTTAATGTATAGGGTTTTATGTTTTGCCCTAGGTATAAAAGGGAAAACCCTAGCCACGTTTTTAGAGTTCTGTTTTCCTGTGTTTGTGAATCTCATTGTGAGATCTAGAGGTTTTTACCTTCACATACACTTAGGGTTTACAAACTTGAGATTTATGTCAAGAGTTGTGTAGATCGTTACAGTTGCAGAATCAATAGAGCACAAAGATATACAAGCAGGTGCGCTTGTGGATTTGCTGAAGAATTCCGGAAAGAAGGAGTCCGTGGATCTCGGAGCTATCATGGGGTCATGGTAGTAAGTTTCCTACACTCGGGTAGCAATAAGATGTTAGTGGTCTAAGTCTATTGTGTAAACTTCGATTCTTTCATAGTGGATTCAGTTTACCTTGAGGATAGCTAGGTCAAATCCTCCTCAGGTTTTTACCGGTGTGGTTTCCTGGGTCATCAGATCTTTGTGTTGTTTATTTTCCGCTGCTTTGTTTTTTTTTGCTTATTTGTGTTAACCTAGATTTAATTAAATTACCTAAGTTAATCACTTGGCTAATTCACTAGGTTAATCTGTTGGGTTTAAGGGGTCTAAACGAACTGACAAAAACGTTCAAGACATGATTCATGTGCCAAGCCCATGAATCCTAAAGGGGAAATATTGGGAACATGTGGTTTGGAGGGCATAAAGGGATTTCCAGCGGAACTCCTTGAAGTGGACTTAGAGTTTGACACCTGGCTTGGGGTGTTGAATCTTACTTCTTGGGGTGTTGAATCTTACTTCTTGGGGGTCCAAATCTTAGTTGTGGCATTAGGATTCGTTCTTAATACATGCTTTAATCTCATTAGTTAAGCTTAGCCCCAAAAATCCTGACAGTTAATGCAAAACACTCCAAAATCCGATCATGTGTCATATATTACCCAAAGAAGCAAGGTAGCCCCTAAAGTAAATCTCCTACTTCTGGCCAAATCCTAGGAAGATTAACCTTGATTCACAGCCTTTGATCAGTCCTACATTTTTTGAATTCTTGTTAATTAATGCTTTTCTAAACTCCATTGCAAAAACATAAGCACCTCAGCCTAAAAACACAGAACGACTCCCTCTAAAACTTTCTGATTTATTGGTCATTTTGCTTACAATTCAGCTTAAAACCCATTCCCCTTTAGCCCACACTTACCTAACCTCAGATATTATTTTCCCCCCTTTACACAATCACAGCTCATAAATGTCTCCCAATTAGTCACAAACATCCCACTACTCACTAAAGCCTTAACCTCAGTATTACTCCCATCTCACCCACTCAAAACAGCCCACATTACCTCATTCATGCCTTATGCACACATACTCACCAAAATCTTAGTTTAATACTTGCTGCACTGAGCTGAGATCTCTCTCTCCCTTCACACCATGCCAATTGATCCCTTTATTCTTCCTATGGAACCTTTAATTTTTTACTTTTTTTTTTACTATTGAAGGATATAATGTATTTGTAACAATCGAATTTTTCGCTCACATTGATGTAATGATGTCCGAAAGTACAATGAGTTCCCCTGACTGAGACACACAAGGACCCCTAGGACTAAACACTTTCCTAAATTTATTTAATCATTAACTGCTGGACTCTTAAGTGTAATTTCACCTTTACCGCTATAGGATTTATTTTTCTGGACTTATGTGTAATTTCGCCTTTACTGCTGGAGAATTTATTTTCCTTGTATAATCAGGACAAAACCACTAACGTATTAATTAAGTATCGTAAAGCATTTTGTCTTGCTTGGATAGGCTTGTCATCACACTGAAAGCCTTTGGGTGCCACAACGAGAGCCCATAGTTGAGTTTCGGCTTGGCTTCTCGATATTTTATTCAGAGGCGTCAATTCCCCCCTTAACAGGGTGCAAAGCATGATTTAAGATATAGTTTAGGGTGGTAAAGTGTAATTTCCTTTTTTTTTTTTTTTTTTTATGTATCTAACTTAGCGGGAGAGTTTGTTTGCATATTTGTTATTTATTGTTAATCTGTCTTTATTTCCACACGTGTTGATGTGCTCTTTTGAGTGTTTTAGGAAAGACAGGTATATTTCTATCAAGATCTTTTGCCTCTTCTAGCAACTTTTAAGTTTGAAGTCTTAGATTGGAATTTGTAATGTATTTGGGCGTTTTATTGTAATAGGGTTTTTGTATTTGAGCATTTCATTGTGTATGTAAGTTTTGTCATGGATTGCGAAAGGGGGAGATTGTTAGGTTCTAAAACTTTAGAATTATTAGCAAACCGTGAACACAAACTTGTCTAGGTATAGATCTTATAGTCTAGAGGGTATATTAGACAATGCTCAAGGTGCTACAAGTCAAAATACAAGCAAAAAAGAAGAAGTTGCAGGTTCAGGAATACGAAACATTCCAAGTTCGACCAATCGAGAAGAAGGCTCGACCGATCGAGATACGTTTCTGTAGAAATTAATTAAAGCCCAACAGCTCATTAAGCACATTAAGTGATTAGGGTTTCAAGTCTAATTCTCCTAGTATATAAAGGAAACCCTAAGGCACATTTTGATAGGAATTTGGAGGTTCTTTTATGAGATCTAAAAGGTACTGTGCCTTCTCCTTAGAAATTATTCTCATACCATTAGAATCAGTAGATCTGAAGTTGCTGCAACAAGATCATACATATGGGTGTTTGTGTGGGATCTTAGAGTCACAAATATGGGTGTTTGTGTGCGACAAATTTAGATAGAAGAGTTTGTAGAATCGGAGCTGCATGTGGTCACGTGAGTAAGTAATACAAGAGATAGCTTTAGATTTGGGGAAAAATCTATCGTAAAACTTCCATTCTATCATAGTGAATTTGTTGCCTTGAGGATAGTTTAGGTTAAATCCTCCTCAGGTTTTTTACCTTGAAACTAGACTGTTTCATTAGTTTTCCTAGGTAATCATATCACTTGTTTTCTTTACTTTTCTGCACTTAGTGTTGTGTTTGTTTGTGTTTAACCTAGATCTGCATAATAAACTTAAGTAACAACTTTGTTAATTAATTAAGTTAAACAATTTGAGTGTACAGGGGTCCAAACAAACTAACAGTTCAGAAATACCACTAAATCCTTCATTTAATCGGGAAAAAACTTGGGGACAACCTGATAAAAATTTCTCTAACTCCACTTAAAATGCTAACAAAATAAGATACTCTCCTACTGATCTATGTCTTCAAAAAAAAAAAAAAATCCAAAATTAAAAATTTTTTTTTTTCTCATTCCACTTTGTATATTTCCTTCAAGACCACATTCCAATTTTTTTTTTTTACATTATCAAGACTCACGGTTTTCTTTATTTAATTTTTGGGTTGTGTCATAATCTAAAAATTGAAATGAATGGAAAATTATGACACTAGACCAAAAAAAGAAAAGAAAAAAAAGCCTCATCACACGCATGAAGTGCGCGTGTGATAAGCCTAGTATATATATTGGGCAACTCCAAAAGGTACCCATGGTTGCTAATCCTTTCTTAAAATTTTGAATTTTAAAATTTTGGATTTCATTACACAAAGAAAATGCTAAATAAATATATATATATATATATATATAAACCAAAATTTGGGAATTAATACTGAAATGAATTTTTAATGAGTTTTTGTTTTTGTTGTTTTGTAATATATATATATATATATATTTATATGTATGTATGTATGTATGTATGTATGTATGTATGTATGTATATAAAAGCAAACTAAACAGCCATAGAGGCAGGGTCAATAAATAACTTGTTACAACCAAAACCAGTAAGGTTATACAACGAAAGGAAAGGCCACTCCACAAGCATTGTCCAAAATAAGGTAATTTTGATATAAGTGGATTGCCATCTTTGCAAGGGCATCAACGCGTGAGTTAGCTTCTCGATGGTAGTGGTTTAGCTTCCACCAAGAGATTCGGTTTATCAAGTTCTTGAAATCATCAATAATTGGTGCATAATTAGCATACGATTGTTCATTATTGGTGAGCAAAACAACAAAATTAGCATCAATTTTGATTTCAAAAGCTTGAATTTGAAGGGGAATACAAAGTGCAATGCCATCCCTCACTACCTGATGAAGTCAAAATCTCCTCAGTAAGCTACAGGGTCTTCACGGACTCGAGTCAACCTGCACAAGTTAAAAGAACCTCAAAAGGGGAGTATTGGTGTAGTACCGGCCAATGACCCTCCGAAGGTTAAGTTAGTGAATGTTCATAACCTTAGAGTGCCAGAGTTGGGGAAAGTTATGCATACCTCAATTTGTGAGGGTTTGGAGGTATTTATAGTAGTATGGAATCGATGTCCGTGGCGTGTTTGGGAAGATACTTCCTTACCGGAACCACTCTTCGTTTGCGTAGAGTGCAAGATATCTCTTTATGAATAAGTGTGCTGGATAAGATACCTGCTCAGGCACAAGCGTATATGACAAGACACCTGCCCATGTAGAAGCGTGTAGGGCAAGCTACGTTTGTCCCTTCAGCTTCATCCCGTCACTTACTCATCCTGAAAGGGCTTCCATCTCGCCTTACCCTTATGGAGGGCCGTCAGCTTATACTGATCCTTCAGCTCATGTGGACCGTCAGCATCACCTTAGACAATTTATCCCTATTAGTTGCCCCTTACTCCACAATCCCGTCAGCTTTAGCTATCGGCTTGGGGAGTATATCTTCGCTCGACAGACAGGGCATTTATTGCTAGTCTTTTTGAGTAGCCTTGATGTCAGAACACGTGTCTTTGGTCAATTGGCCTTGTGCCCGGACGGGGGTGTCGCTTCGTCTTCTATGCACATATCCTTATATATATATATGTCCCACTTTTTTTTATTCCTTTCCTCTATTTCATTCCTGTTGATCAGAGAGAAACCGTCACTTTAATAACCGTCATCGCCAACACGCGTTTGTCATCGTCTGCTTATTGAGACCGTCAACATCTTCTAAACCGTCTCTGTCACTTGGTGAGTTGTTTTTGCTCTTATTACCTTCTGTTTATTCTTATACTTAATTGAAAGAAATTTTAAAAGAGAGGTCGTCATCTTAGGCTCTTAGAACACCTCCGTCACTTGTAGGTAGTCAGATGTCTAGGGAGGCGACGAGTGAACAGTCGTCAGTCCGCGAGGGAGCGGGCTACGATGAGGTCTTCCAATCAAGTCATGAGCCTGATGAGGGTTCTTCATGGTCGCTAGAGGGTGGATCGTCAGCCCAGTCTTCTGACGAGGATATGGAAAATTACAGAGAAGGTAGAGTAGTTAGCAAGGGTGAGGATGACGAGGCGGAAGGGAGAGGGAGTGACGAGAGTTTGATTGGGGGCAATGAGGCCTTAGAGAGTACGTCAGGAAGCCCTGGAAATGACCGTCCACTCATTCTTCCTAAGGAGTGGACGGTTAATGATTTTATGCCGACGATGTCGGATAAAGTTTTCAACTTCTTGCGGGAATGTTACCAGATCCCGGATAACATCCCGATCTGTCTTCCTGAAGAATCTGAGAGGTGTTACATCGGGAAGACCGCGGATGTCGGTATGTACGACGCTATATTCACGACAAGATTAAGGTTGCCCCTGACGGCACTTCATCGTCAGCTGGCCAATTACCTAGGGTTGTCCATCAGTCAAATTGCCCCCAATGCTTGGAGGATATTCATTGGGGCTGAGATTTTGTGGGGTCGCTTGAGTGGAGGAAACCGTCAGCTAACTCTTGAAGAGTTTTTCTGGTGCTACCGTCCTTACCACATCACCTCATCCCAAGGAATTTATCATTTTTCTGCGAGAAAGAAAGAGTTGAGGCTGGTATCAGATATGCCTGAATCTAATAGGAACTGGAAAGGCAGGTATTTCTTTGTAGAAGGGACGAACTAGGTATACTGTCAGGAGGAGTGGGAGACGATGCCCCATGGTTTTGACAACACCTGGGCTTTCGTCAGGGAATCAGGTCGACCCCGTCTGCTTTTTTTTAGTTTATGTATTTCAAGTTTCTAACACCGTCTGCTTTCTTTTTATCTCTCCCCGTCCTCTTTTATTTCAGCTAGCGCCCGTCCACACATCATAGGAGAGCAGGAAGCTTTCATCCGTAGGGTGACGGAGATACCTTTGGACGAGCGGAAGTGCCTGGATTTTATCACACTTGACGCTCTTCACGCTTACTGTGGGGGTCTTGAGCCTACACCGGAAGCCCGTCGCCTAAACAATTACTCCCGTCAGCATAAGTTATTTGTTTTAACGATCCTCCATTACCGTCGGCTTACTTGAGACCGTTTGTTATCTTTTATACCTTGTGTTCGTTTGCTTTGTAGAAATGGAGGTAGCCAAGTTGAGGGCGCAGGTCAGGGCCGCTGCTGCGCGCAAAAAGGAGGAAGGGAAGGGAAAGGAAAAGGAGGGGGTCTCCTCGTCTCTTCCTAAGGCCGTCATCAAGGGCGTGCCGAAGAGGAAGAATGACAGGAGGGATGACCGTCCGTCTAAAAAACCGACCGTCACCTCAGGGGGGGACCCTAAGAAGCCTTCGCCTCCAAAAGATGGGGCTGGAAAGGGGCTGATGACGACTCTGAGCCCCGTCACCCAGGACTCTGAGCATCGTCTCCTTATACACAAGGAGTATGCTGTTGAGATGCTGGAGTCCATCCTCCAAGAAAAAGATGCTGATCCCTGCATTAGTCAGTCACTAGAGGACCTGGGGAGCTCAGGCCTTTTTGACCTTGCCCAAGTACGTGTTTTCCCTTTTTTCTTTTGCTTATTTTACTTTCACGCTAGCAAGCTGATGGTTGTTCCATCCTGTAGGCAATGGTCTGCATGAAGGCATTGCAAATTAAAGGGACGGCGAACGAAGGGGTGATTGCCCGTCAGCAAAGGCATATCAAGAACCTGACTGACGGGCAAGATCAATATAAGGAGGCCCTTCATACCCTGAATCGAGAGGTGAAGGAGCTCGGGGACAAATTGGAGGAGGAGCGCTGTCAGAAGAAGGAGGCCCAGGAGGCTAAGGAGGTGGTTGAAAGGGAGCTGACGGCTCTGTCAGGACAGGTAGAGACGGCCAAGGCTGACGCCTTGAAGGAATTTAGGACGTTATAGTCCTTCATTGATTCTTGCGCTGAGTACTACGGTGACGGGTTTGAAGACTGTCTTAAACAAGTCAAGTCTGCTCATCCTCACCTGGACTTATCAAAAGTTTTAATGGACGACACTTTGCCGTCGACACCGGCGGGTGATACTACTCTTAGTGAGGACGAGGACTTTACCGAGTCAGGGATGAACCCAGCAGACGACGGTGTTGTTCTCACCTAACCCGCTTTGGACAAGTCTGTCATTTCTTTGACCCGTCAGTACACCTTCCAACTGAAGACCCTCATGTTCAAGAAATTCATAGCCAGCCTCTTTAGACTGATGGGATTCCACAAGACCCTCCGGCCTTCTAGTCTCCGTCACTTTTTGTTTTGGCTTTGTGAACTTGCCTTGTTTATATATATTTTTGCAGACGATTTAATTGCCTCTGTCATGTGGGCCTTGCTTGTAAAAACATTTATACTATTTTTGTTTTCGTTGCTTTTGATACATACATGTTTGTTATAATGTTTTAATAAGTTGAGGCGCTTTTGCCAACTTAGAGTAACGGGTTCGTCCACTTTGTGCTTTGTATATACTTTTTATCTTTTTTACTATAAAGTCATCATTTTTTAAATGACCTCGTCAGCTTCATAGATTTGACAAGCCCGTCTACTTTATTGTTTAACAACGCAGTTGGCTTTTTGACAATCTCAGTTCACCTTATGAGTTTTAGTGATTTCTCAACCTCTTAGAGTGAGGTTGCCCATTTAGTGAGCTGAACAATCAGGCCGTCTGCTCCGTGGGCCCGTCTACTATGGTATGTAGCTGCCGTTAATATAGTATCGTCCATTTAGTGGATTTATTAGACCTTGTCTGTCTTATGCGCTTTGGAAAGTTAACCTCTTGGGATGAGGCCGTCCATTTTATGGACCAAATAATTAGATTGCCTATTTTGGGACGTTGTCATTCACTTTGTGGTCGTTGGCCTTAGATTTTAATAGTGTCGTCCATTTTAGGGACATTTAAATGTTGCTCCGTTTGCTTTGTGGGCTGAATGAGCTTGTTCCACTTTATGGACTTGATGATTTTTTATCTTCTTGGGATAGAGTCGTTAGCTCTAGACTTTTTTATCCTCTTAGGATAGAGTCGTTAGCTTTAGACTTTTATCCCCTAGAGTCGTCAGCTTTAGACTTTTTTATCCTCTTGGGATAGAGTCGTCAGCTTTAGACTTTTATCCTCTTGAGGTAGAGTCGTCAGCTTTAGACTTTTTTATCCTCTTGGGACAAAGTCGACAACTTTAGACTTTTTTATCCTTTTGGGATAGAGTCGTCAGTTTTAGACTTTTTTATCCTCTTGGGATAGAGTCATTAGCTTTTGCTTAAGCCGTCGGCTTTTATGCTTAAGTTGTCGGCTTTATACTTTACGTAACCTCTTGGGATAGAGTCGTTGGTTTTATGCTTAATCCGTCGACTTTATGCTTAAGCCGTCGACTTTTCTATAGAATACTTAACAAAGTAGGGAGGAGACCTAAATAAACTTTTAAATCTTGCAAAGTAGTTCCAAAAAGGAAGGGAACCTACCCCTTGGGTTCTCAAAGAGCTATTGTAGCAAAAGCTAAAGTAGGAAAACCAAAGGAATGCATTAAAGGTAAACTAGAAGTAGGGGGTCGTTGTCTTTCATGCCACTCTTTTCATTGGTAGTACTTTCGTAGGTGCTCGGCGTTCTATGGATGGTGTAGTTTTTTTCCTTCCAGCATTTCTAGGTGGTAGGTGCCCTTTATCCATGACGTGACTCGATAAGGTCCTTCCTAGTTGGGGCTGAGCTTCCCCTAGGCAGGGTCTCTGGTAGCACTCATGATCTTTCTCAGAACAAGATCTCCAACCTGGAAGTCTCTGTGTCAGACTCAGGAGTTGTAATGTTTAGCCATGCGGTCTTGATTCTACGCGAGCGTTTGTTCTGCTACTGCTCTGACTTCGTCGATTAGGTCGAGCTGTAGTCGCATAGCCTCGTCATTCCTACTTCCATCGTGGGCATCCACCCTGTAGCTTGTAAGTCCTACCTCGACTGGGATGATCGCCTCGCTTCCGTAAGTTAGCCAAAACGGTGTTTCTCCTGTAGGGGTCCTTGCTGTTGTCCTGTATGCCCATAGTATGCTAGGTAGTTCTTCAGGCCATATGCTCTTTGCCCCCTCAAGCCGAGTCTTGATAATCTTAAGCAAGGATCAGTTCGTCACTTCTACTTGGTCGCTAGCTTAAGGGTGGGCAGGGGAGGAGTAATGATTCTTTATTCCTAACTGCGAGCAGAACTCTCGGAAGGGGTCGTTGTCGAATTGTTTCCCATTGTCCGAGACTAAGACTCTAAGAATCCCAAACCTGCATATGATGGACCTCTAAACGAAGCTTCGTACGTTTTTCTCTGTGATAGTAGCCAAAGTTTCAGCTCCTACCCATTTTGTGAAGTAGTCTATTCCTACTATCAGGAACTTCAGCTGTCGTATAGTTGTCGGGAACGGGCCCATTATGTCCAACCCCCATTGAGCGAACGGCCATGGGGTTGTCATGGGGGTCAACTCTTCGGACGGCTGTCTGATGATGTTGCTGAATCTCTGGCATTTGTCGCAGGCTTGAGATACGCCTGAGTGTCTTTTTGCATTGTGGGCCAGTAGTACCTCGCTCGAATCAGCTTGTGTACCAACGATCGCGACCTTGAGTGATTTCCGCGAATCCCTTCATGGACCTCCCTCATGACATAGTCCGCCTCCTCGAGACCCAAGCACCTTAAGTATGGGCGAGAGAAACCTCTCTTATACAAGACGTCCTTCATCAAAATGAACCGTGCCTTTTGGACCTTCAGCTTTCTTGCGGCTTCTTTTTTCGTTTGGTAAAGCGCCATTTTTCAAGTAAGAGACCAACGACGTGGTCCAATTATTCTCGGAACCAATCTCCTGCACATTGACAGAGTCTATTAGCGGAGAAACCTGAACAAAAGAGAGCATGTTGTCATGGGTAGTCATATGCTTAGATGAAGTGGCTTTGGCAAGGCGGTCGGCTCGCTCATTTTCTTCTCTAGGGATCTGGATGATTTCTGCCTTCAGCTCGTCCATCCTTCTCTTTGCTTGATCGAGATATCTTTTCATTTTTTCGCTTCTACACTCGTAGTCTTCGTATACTTGGTTAGCGACAACTTGGGAGTCGCAGTAAACTACCATTCTTGCGGCTCCTACTGCTTTGGCGAGATCAAGCCTTGCTATTAAAGTTTTGTATTCCGCTTCGTTATTGGTGTTGGGGAAGTCAAGGCGGACCATGCATTCGAACTTGTCACCTTCAGGGGAGAGAAGTACGACACCTACGCCTCCGGCCTGCCTGTTTGACGACCCGTCTATATGTATACTCCACTGAGGACATTCATTTGCCCCCTGGTCCTCCCCGTTGGTGAACTCGGCTATAAAGTTAGCGACGACCTGCCCTTTAATGGTGGTACATGGACTGCATCGAATGTCGAACTCGCTCAACTCTATTGCCCATAAGGCCAACTGACCAGCAGCTTCGGGGTTGTGCATTACCTACCGTAAGGGCTTGTCGGTTAAGACGACTACCATGTGAGCCTGGAAGTACGGCTTAAGTTTGCAGGCTGCCGTAATTAAGGTGAATGCGAGTTTTTCCATGGATGGGTATCTTTCCTCTACACCACGAAACGCCCAGCTGGCATAGTATACGGGTTTCTGGACCTTGTTTTCTTCTCTGATCAAGGCTGCACTGACGGCTACTGGGGAGATGGCTAGATAGAGGAAAAGTTCCTCCCCTGACTACAAAGGACTTAACAACGGAGGCGAAGAGAGATAGGCCTTTAATTCCTCGAACTCTTTTTGACACTCGTTTGTCCACTTGAAAGTTTTCTTCAGCGTGCAAAAGAAGGGTAAACATTTGTCCGTCGCCCTTGACACGAACCTGTTCAGGGCGGCTACCTTTCCGTTTAAACTTTGTACCTTTTTTGCACTTTTCAGGGGAGCCATCTCTATTATGGCTCGGATCTTGTCTGTGGCCTCGATACCTCTTTAAGACACCAAAAAGCCAAGAAATTTTCCCGCCGTTACTCCGAATGCACACTTCATTGGATTGAGCTTCATGTTGTAGGAGCGGAGGGTGCCGAATGTTTCCTCGAGATCCTTCAAATGGTCCTCTTCCCTTCGGCTTTTTACCAACATGTCGTCGACGTATACCTGAACATTTCTCCTTATTTGGTTGGCGAACATCTTGTTCATGAGTCTTTGATACGTGGTGCCCGCATTTTAGCCTGAACGGCATCACCTTGTAGCAAAAAAGACCTTGGCTGGTGACGAATGAGGTCCTCTCTTGATCTGCCTTGTCCATTTGGATCTGATTGTATCCTGAGAAGGCGTCCATAAAGCTCAGTAGCTGGTGCTGAGCCGTAGAGTCCACCAGTGTATCGACTTGAGGGAGGGGGTAGCTATCCTTGGGGCACGCCTTATTCAGGTCCGTAAAGTCTACACACATCCTCCATTTCTTGCTAGCTTTCTTGACCATCACCATATTGGCTAGCCAGTCGGGATAGTATACTTCCTTGATAAAACCTGCTTCCTGTAATTTGCTGACTTCTTCTGCTTTTGCTCGGTCTCGTTCTAGGGCGAACACGCGCTTCTTCTGCCGGACGGGTGGGAAGGAAGGCGACACATTCAGCCTATGTTCTATAACTGAAGGGTTGATTCGTGGTATGTCCTCATGACTCCAGGCGAACACATCTTGATTCTCCTTGAGGAAGGTTATGAGTGCTTGGCGAGCTGTAGGGCTGGTGAGAGTGCCTATCCTTGTGGTCCTATCTGGTCTGGAACCATCGAGGGATATCTCCTCGAGCTCTTCTATGGGTTCTGCCCTTGCACGCTGTTCTATATTCATCGTTTGTAAGTGGTTGTTCATCTCTACCATTGCGACGTAGCATTCACGTGCGGCCATCTAGTCTCTTCGTAGCTCCCCTACTCCATACTCGATGGGAACTTGACCATCAGATGGTAGGTTGAAGTCACAGCCTTCCATGCATTGAGGGTGGGTCACCCTATAATGGCGTTGTAGGCGAAGGAGCAGTCGACGACAAGGAAAGTAACATCTCTAATGGCTTGCTGAGGATAATCCCCAATTATGACAAGCAATGTGACTGCGCTGAGGGGGTATACTTTCGTTCCCTCGAACCTAATGAGTGGAGCATTGGTTGGGACTAGGCGTTCTTTGTCAATCCGCATCTGTTGGAATGCAGGGTAGTAGAGAATGTCTGCAGAGCTTCTGTTGTCGACCAAGACCCAGTACGTATTATAATCCCCTAGTCGGACGCTGACAACAAGCGTGTCGTCATGTGGGTGATGAAGACGTTAGGCATCTTCCTCTGTGAACTCAATGGTGGGGTTGTTGACCCGCGGCTTCTTCTGGATAATGCCTGTAGACTAGACGTTCTGAACCGCTCTGAGGTAGGATTTCCTAGCCTTCTTGGTCGAGCCGATGGTCGTTGCGCCCCCAATAATCATCCTTATATCCCCTAGGGGTAGCCTGGGACGCTCATTATCCCGGTGGGGGGCCTGCTCTTGGTGAAATGTGTTTACTCTCTCTCTACTGACGAACCTCTGCAACTTTCCTTGTCTAATTAGGGCTTCGATCTGTTGCTTCAAGTCGTAACAGTCGGCGGTGTCATGGTCGTGGTCTTGGAGGAAACGGTAGTACTTGTCTCTAGGTCGTCTATTGGGATCTTCCTTTAGCTTTCCTGGAAACGTTAGGGACCCTTCATCTTTGATCTACATCAGGACTTGATCGATTAGGGCCGTCAGCGGGGTGAAGCTTGTGAACTTCCCGGTAGGGGGTTTTGGGCGTCTGTTGTCTCGGCCCTCTCCCGTCCGAGCTACCTTTCGTCCCTTGTCTTGCCATATGTCCTCCTGCCTTTCCCTCTTCATGGGAGGCTTTTCTTCTCGGGCCAGTAGTGCGTCTTCCGCATTCATGTATTTCGTCGCCTTATAAAACACATCTAACATGGTTTTCGGGTCATTTTTATATGGAGAATAAAAACTTACCCTTCCACAGCCCATTTGTGAACGCGACAACAAGTATCTTATTGTCCGCTTCATTGATTGAAAGTGCTTCTTTGTTAAAACGGGCTATGTAGGACCTTCGTGTCTCGTCCTCCCGCTGCTTAATGTTCATCAGGCACGTGGTGGATTTTTTGTACATGTGCCCCCCGATAAAGTGTGAGGTGAACTAAGCACTCAGCTCTTTGAAGGTACCGATAGAGCCGGGCGTCAGCCTGCTGAACCAAATCCTTGCTGGGCCTTTTAACATCGTCGGGAAGGCCTGGCACATGATCTCGTCTGCTACGCCTTGTAAGTGCATCAATGCCTTGAAGGACTTCAGATGGTCTAGTGGGTCCTTGGACCCATCGTAGCTTTCCACCTAGGGCATACGAAACTTCAACGGAAGGGGGAACAAATTAACAAATGTGGTGAAGGGAGAGTCCGTCCGATGGACAAGGTCGTCGAGGTCGCTGGATACTCGTCCTTTGAGGGCGTTCATCATGAAATCCATGCACTCCCTCATCATCTGCATCTCTGCTACCACGTGGGACGGGACATAATCTGTGACCGACGAACGGCCTGTCTCCTGTCTTTCAGTCAGCTTAAGGCATTGCTTCCTTCCAGACCTCCAAGATTCCTCTTCTCGACGCTGCTTGCCTCCTGATTTTCCCCTTGGGTATCGAGCGTTGCATTATTCCATCGCAATTGCTCTTCTAGGTCGTGATTATGCTTTGTGAGGCGTTCCACTGCAGCTGCTAGGGTTTGGACCTGCCTCTCAAGAGCCGTGGTGCACTATTCATCGCCTTAATCGTTCATGGTGGTTGCCATCGAAAGCGTGAGTACCATGCAACTTTTTTTCTCGAAAGCACGAAGTACAATTTCTTCTTGCGTCGTTTCCCACATACGGCGCCAACTGATGAAGTCAAAATCTCCTCAGTACGCTACAGGGTCTTCACAGACTCGAGTCAACCTGCACAAGTTAAAAGAACCTCAAAAGGGGAGTACCGGCGTGGTATCGGCCAACGACCCTCCGAAGGTTAAGTTAGTGAATGTTCACAACCCTAGAGTGCCAGAGTTGGGGAAAGTTATGCGTACCTTTGTTTGTGAGGGTTTGAGGGTATTTATATTAGTATGGAATCGATGTCCGTGGCGTGTTTGGGAAGATACTTCCTTACCGGAACCACTCTCCGTTTGCGTAGAGCACAAGATATCTCTTTATGAATAAGTGTGCTGGATAAGATATCTGCTCAGGTACAAGCGTATATGACAAGACACCTGTCCATGTAGAAGCGTGTAGGGCAAGCTACGTTTGTCCCTTCAGCTTCATCCCGTCACTTACTCATCCCATCGGCGCTCTTTATTTTGCTTCTATCCCGTACTGCCCAGCGCACTCGTCGGCTTGCTGAAAGGGCGTCCACCTCGCCTTACCCTTATGGAGGGCCGTCAGCTTATACTGATCCTTCAGCTCATGTGGACCGTCAGCATCACCTTAGACAATTTATCCCTATCACTACCCATAATTCAGCTTCTAAACCATTTGCCCAGCCTATAGCTCTAGTGAAGCCTTTCACCCACCTTCCTTGATAGTTCCTTATAAGGTCAACTCCACCTATAAGCCTGAGGTAGCCTAGAGTTGACCCATCGGTATTTAGCTTATGCCAATGTTGTTGAGAGGATTTCCAAATAACAATAGTGAGGATTGTAAGTCTAGAAATAGGGAGGTTGAAGGCAGTGCAAGAGAATTCTGTGGCAAAGTATTCAACATCCTTAAGGAGGAGGGGATTCGGGATTCCATCTTACTTTCTGAAAGACACCTATAATCCTTTGTAACCAAAGCTTCCAGATTCCAAAAAGGAAGAAAGAACTCCAAGAGAATTGTTTGTTAGGAATGGTCATGGTCACAAGCCAAGAGTTGTAGAATGAGCCATAGAAATTTGGTTAGGCCAGTTGAAACCAGTCCCAAGCCATAAATTCCTAGCTATAGGATAATCTCTAAGGACATATATGGTGTAGGGTAACGTTCACAAGTAGGCTATTATGCAAGTATTTCCATCGTATATTTGGATTTGTGGCAAAATTTTAAGTTTCTAGATCCACTTACCCTCAAAGGCTTGGTATGGTTCCTCATCCTCAAAAACTAATTTATAAGCATGTTTAGAATCAAACAAGCCTTTAGCATTCCGTTCCTAGCAAAGCTTATCATCATAGACAGAAGCACTTCTAATTAAGGGGGTGGCTTTAAAAGCCAAAAGGAGTGGGGTATGTACTACAAAGGAGAGGCCTGGGATAGACCACTACCCATTTTCTATGACTTCTTTAACTAGTAACTTAGGGCACGCTAGGTACACTATAATAAACCTTGTAATGTAATAACTATTACATAGGAATAACTATTCAATTGTTTGGTTGTTTTTCTATTACAATGAATAGTTATTTCTTATGAATAGCTATTATTTAAAATGAAGAATAATTATTACTTATTAAGATGACCGTAATGGCTATTCTTTAACCTCTTTAATAGCTAAAAATATTAAATTCCCAAAATACCCAAAAATATTAATGCTCTATTATTCCTTGTTACTATGTTCTCTCTCTCTCTCTCTCTCTCTCTCTCTCTCTCTCTCTCTCTCTAATGAATATTTACGAGAGAGAGAGAGAGAGAGAGAGAGAGAGAGAAGCTAATGGTTGAGTTTGGAGTTCTTTCAATTCGCCTTTTAAAACCAAATAATAATAATAACAACTAGCCTCTGAGCACGTGCTCATGTGTGTGCTCAAGGGCTCTTCTACTTTTTTGGGTAAGGGTTAATAATTTGCATTCATTATAATTTGAGATTACTACATTTTTCAATCACAAAAAAAAAAACCTAGGGAGTTGATTGGAAAATGTAACAACTTCTTAAACATTGAATTAAGAAATTGAAATGATTTTGAGTAATCAATCTAATCCAAAGTATCTGAATAAAGGGAAAACAAAATTTAGGAACCAAAGTAACTAAAAATTTTGTCTAAATAAATATAACAAAGCATTAAAATAAAAAAGATCTTTGAAAAGTAACGAAAGCTTTCAAAAGAGAGTGGAAACTAAGTGATCATAGGATTTTTTAGCTTGCATATTTCTCAATGTAAACGGTATTTCTCAGCATAAATAGACAAAATATAAACAAATCATATACTATCATATACTATATATAATAGCAGAAGCTGGGAGAAAGCTGGGAGAAAGTGACAAATAAGAAAAGTGGCTATCTAAAATTCAACCACGTTTAAGTTAAAAAGCGATACATTATATTGTTTGGTAAGGTTATATCACTGTCTAAAAGCGATATATTAAAATTTTTCGGTACGTTAAAACATTGTTTTGGAAGCCCTCGGTATAAAAGGAAATTAATCGGTTAAGTCAGAAAAAAGAAAGATTGCTACACGGAGAAAAAAAGGAGAAAGAGAGATCGAGAGAAAGAGAGACAGAGAAATAGAGAGGCAGAGAACGGAGAAGGAGACAGAGATCAAGAGATCAAAAACTGCATGCTCTAAAAACTGAAACCCAAAACACATAATCATCCATTCTTTCCATTTGTTAACACAAACAGCCAAAAGAAAAGATTTTCCTTGCCAATGAAAAAGAAAAAACAGAAGCCCATTGAAATATTTCCACAGTTTGCAATCATGAATGAAAAGATGTCTCTCACTTTCCTGTCAGATTTCTTGATCTAACTGTTTGTTAATTTCTTTCACCAGTGAGTTTTTATCTTCGATTTAAGTTTGTTTATTAATTATGATTAGGTTTTGATATTTTGTTTGGATTGTTTTCGATTTTGGTATTTTTATTAAGTTTTTCTCTTCGCTTTTCAGTTTGACATTCTCATCTGCATGCCCTTAAGTTCAACCAGGTACCAATTTTGAATTGATCAGATTCCAGATCGCTTAGATCTACTTTGATTTTTTTCGTTTTTGTCAGATCTAGGGTTTATCATTTGCTCTTTGGATGAATATAGTGCTTTTGTTTATTGGTGGTGTTAGTACTCTACTTTGAATGTTCCGATTTCAATGTATTTCTCCCTCAATTGGGGGAGGTAGTGGAGATATTGGAAAGAAAATAAATCACGGTGGTGGTGATGTCGATGGTGATGAAGATGATTACTTTGATGACTTTGATGATGGCGATGAAGGGGATGGCAGAGGCCTATGTAGGACAGAAATTTCTTGAGGAGGTTATAATTCTTAAATATGCTCTTTCGTAGATTAAATGTTTTTTTTTTAAGATGTCTGTGAGTGCTGTTAACATTAGTATGTTCTGATGCAGTAATAATTTTGTGCCTTTTATTAGCTTTTTGGTCATAAATTCGTAGATGCAGTGTTAAATGAATGGCAAAGGACAATGATGGATTTGCCTGCTAGAAGAAAAATTTAAGGGGCGCCATTACAAGTTCTGGCAATCAGAACCGCTCTAGGTAAAGTTCTGTTTTTAATTTTACAAATTGAGGGTTTTTTTTTTTTTTTTTGGGAGAATCATTTGTGCATAATTTATGATTTAGATTCGGGTATTTTGGTTTGATTGGTTATGATCTAGGTTTTCCAATTAGGAGTAGTTTTGTTTAATTTGTTTAAACAGATGGGTTAGATATAGGTTCGAGTGATTTTGGTTAGAAATTGTTTTGTTTAGGGTATCTAGCTTGGCTTAAATTGGTTTTAGGTATCTAGAATCGATTTTGCCCATTTGGGTTGCTTTGATTTTGAATTTGCTTTCCCATTTAGAGTAAGATGAAGATTTGCTCCGTCACTCAAAACACAAATCTTTAATAATCAAAACCACACCAAAGTTTTATTTTAAAATTTTATTTTTTTTGGGTCTGTTGTTTCTAGATGGTCCCTTTTAAAAAGCCATTGGAAATCTACGGTGAAATTTTATACAAATTAGATTTACTATGATTTCCCTGTTTTTAAAATTTCTCTCACTTGGATATCCCTGCAAAAAAAAAAAAAAAAAAAAAAAAAAATAGTATCGGTGTATGTTCTATTTGTGCTCTCAATCATGTTATGATATTAGAATCGTAATTAGATTGGTCCTTGAAAGAATCAGCCTTCAATTATGTTCTTTGTGTATGGTATGTTAGTGCTCTCAATTATGTTATGATATTAGAATCGTAATTAGATTGGTCCTTGAAAGAATCAGCCTTCAATTATGTTCTTTGTGTATGGTATGTTAGTGCTCTCAATTATGTTATGAAACTAGAATCATAACAAATTGCAATATAGAAAACTAGAAAACCTTAATTTCACTTAGAAAACATTATAAATTGCTATAGACTCTAAACTTTCAGATTTTACAAAATAATGTTGCAAAGAAGAGATGGGGTAGAGCAGCAAAGCTATAGATCATATAGCAGTTGCAGTGACTATTGAAAGGATGGAGGGAAGGTGTTTTCTTTTGTCTTGAATGATTGGGTTCAGGTGAGATGTGGCATTTGGGTTTGAGTTTTTACACGCTCGAAATTGATCCATGAAAGAAATACCATATTGCCAAGTAGTTTTTCTACTGCATTATATTTTGATTTTTTTAAAAGTTTTTTTAAAAGATTATTATGAAATTTTAGAATGAACTAATGATGTTTCAGGCAGTCTTCTTATTAAAAAATGTCATTTATATGGTGAGATATGTCATTTTGCCTTACTTTGTTCAGTTCTCTTTTACAGGGTGTTGCTGTTGCATTTCCTGTTTATTTTGCAACACAGAGGTAAGTTCTATAAAGGCACCAATTAGTTAACCCTTTTGAAAGTTTTTATTTTTACTTCAAATATTTATTTGTTTGCCTTTTTTTTTTAGTGTGTAAAAAATATCATAGTTAGTAAGTACATATGTAAATAAGAGAAGCGTTACATTAATGATAATAGCTGTGGTGATAATTAAGGGTGTTAGATGTCACTACAATGCTAGCAGCATGGTGTGAAAGAAATTTAAGGTGGTCATAGAGAGAGCAATTGTTTAGAGGTTATCAATTTGGTGGTTGTTATTGTAGTGTTTGGTAGTGTTGAAGATAGGGAAGACAGTGCTTTAAGGCATTGGAGGAGATGCTTATTATGGTTTAGCTTAGTTATGTTGTACAATATTAATATACAGTGTTAGTATATTTTCCTTTACTTTCTAAAACTTGTCCAAGTGTCTTATCCATAATATATGTTGGGATTATTATGGAGACCATAAAGAAAAGGTAGAAGCTGGAAGAAGGAAAGGAGCATCCTACATTCTACATGTGAACTTGATGAAATTAGCATCAACATGTGGGTTGAAAAACACCATAATCATGTTTAATTTTATGATTTCATGAAAATTTCAAATAGATTTTTTATTATTACATGCCAAAAGTTAGATGAAGCTTGCTTTAGTCTTTATATGTCATTTTTGGATTTTTTTTTCCTCTGAATGATTTATTAATTTTTTTTGTTGCATCTCATGTTATTTTTGCTGATAATAAGAGAAAAGAAATAAATTTCAAGAATTCTTTTATTTGCTTGGAAATTTCAGATTTTAGATTAAGGCATTTGATTTTTATAGGAATTGAAACTTTATGGAATATGGTAGTGTATTGGGTCAAATATTTTCAAATCTAAGCATCTATCTAGAGATGGTTTCTTTGAATAGAAGGGTACCCCATACATAGCACGGGTATTAGGCTAGCTATATATAAAAGCAGAAGTTTTGCCCTACAGAAAAATATGGAGACAGAGATAGAGAGAGACATAGATACAGTCTATAAGATCCCGCTGACTCAAACTTCTTCAAAATTAGTCCAAAGGTGAGGTAGAAATGGAGGCCAGCATTAGGTACCCTTTTTTCCATCAATATGGCCCTTGATTATATTTTTGATTCCATTCGAAATATCAAATCTATGCTTCCTTCTTTTTCTTATTAACGATGGATAATTAGTCATAGAGCAAAAGATTTAATATAGTTCCTAGAGCTGTGTATCAATGTATGTTTCTATGAAAACCTTTCATTATATACATTGGAATCTAACAATGGCTGTGTTGTTTTCATTTCGGTGTGAGTGTTAGTTGACAAAGTGAGAGGGAGTGTGAATTTGAGCTATTATAGGTAAAGTTTTTTTTCCCCCTTTCTTTCTTAGATCTGAGTATGAAATATGAATTAGTTTTGAGTAATTTGGTTGGATTGATTTTTATTTAGGTATTTGGGTTACATTAGGCTTTGATTTGATTTTTTTCGTCTCTCCAAATCTGTATTTCTCGATTTAATTTACAATAATCCTATTAAATTATATTTGTTTTTGTTATGTTTTACAGATTAATACAATTAAAATAAATTTGGGATTTCACTGTAAAGAAACGGAATGCTTATTAGGCTTCCAATGACTCATTCCCCAACAGGTATAAGTATGTCCCAAATAGGTATTAATGTGTTTTGCTGTTTGAGTGAAATAATTAATTATTGAATTTGAGTTTTTTTTTTTTTTTTACATATTTTGGAGTATTTTCATAAAACCCAATTTCTATATATGTAAATTTAAATGCTATTTAAGAAGAATAGAAAGTAGTTTGTTCCTCTTAATATTCCTTAAATTTCTTCTTCTTCTTCTTCTTTTTTTTTTTTTTTGGTGCTTGGTCAGTATTTTCCCCCCTTAAACAGAATTAAATTCTTCTTTCATAAGAGACAGCTAGAGAGCTGTTACTAATTTTTATGGCTGGTTGGAGAACTTGGTAGACCCTATTTGAGTTTTTTTAATTTATCAATATGCTTGATTAGTTCTTTTCCCCCCCTTTATTTGATGCTTCTTTACACAACTTATTGTATGTCGTCTACAAAGCACTGTAATGGCACACCAATGCCCAATCAAATAAGCACCTGTAAGCAGGAGAGAAGGTAGCATAGGTTGTAGCACCAGCAATTGACTCAGCATCTAAGCCAGATCTATGGTTTTGATATAAATTATGATGTTAGGTTTTGTTTAATTGAAAAATATCGCATGGGACAAATGTTTCACACTTCTTATACATATTCATGGATTTGTTGAGGGTCTCCATATTAAGAAGAGTTTAGCCAAACACTCATACTTAATATTTGTAAACAATTTGTATTATAAAAAAAAATTTAGCTGGTGTGTTTTTGTCATTATCACTAGCTGAAGATAGACTTAGGGTGGTATAGTTATCTTAGTTTTAAAACTGATTCTGTTATTCCTTATAACATTTGTATACGCCTTTCAATTTTTTATGATATAAGTTTTATTTTAAAGTCTAATGTTAGTTTATTTCAACAATTAGTTAAATTAAAGTACATTGCCTAGACGAATTATAATGTATATTATAATACATTGTACTGTTATATTAAGTTGAATGTTTTTTTTAATATGTAAAATGACCCCATGCATTGCACAGGTTAAATACTAGTTCTAATAAAGACAAAATACAAACAATTTTGATAAGTAAATGAACAACTTACATATTACATCTTATGCACAACAATTAAAAAAATCCCCACACATCAATAAACCCATCTTGAGACATAAATTATTAATAGAATCAAAGAAAAAAATAAATAAACCCATCACTTTGCCGATGGGATAAGAGGGAGTCCTAGAACTCTATAGAAACAAAGAATGAAACAGGTGATTGCCATTGAATTGCAATTCCTCAATCAATCCATGCCCATCTCTCATAAAACAAAACTTATACACCCCTCAATCAATCCACACCCATCTCTCAGAAACAAAACTTATACACCCATTCCCACTGCCCATTAATCATTACTGTGAGGAATAGCATTGGTCTCCGCCTATCCTTTGGCACCAATGGTAGAAGCAATGTATGAAAGTTCGATGAACTGAAACTCAAGTGGTGGTAATGCTCCTTTGATGGAGAATCTGTAAAAAATGCGAAAATGGTTACTGCTTTGAGTAACATAGCAAGATTGGCCAATTCGTGTGTGTATTTTTTTTTTTTTTTGGTAACTTTTAGGAGATTTGAGGATAGAAATGGATTGACTATTGTGCATTGAAAGTCTGTAGAATTTGAGTTTGTTGAAAGGCTGTAGAGATATTTTTTTTGTTCAAGATGAAAGAAAAAAAATAGAAGAAGCAAGAGGAGGATGCAAACTGAAACTGTATCCGTTTTTTTTTTTTTTTTTTTCTTTTTCAATTTGATGGAGGATAAGAGATCAGGCAGTTTTTGGGTTGTAAAGTGCTGAAGTAGAGGTGGGAAAAAAAACAATTTTATTTTATTTTTTTAAAAAAGTTGTATTAGTCCTTAACTATTAACGTGAGAGACAAAATATGGAGGTGGAACAAAAAACTATTTTTTTTTTAATTTTTTAATTTTAAACTTAGCTAAAATTTAGGAGTTTTTAATTTAGTAATTTTACATATCTAACCCTACTATTAAAGCTTTACAAAATGGTAAATTAGATGTATTTTGGGCATCAAAATTGAGGAATCCAAACAGGGGAAGCCCCTTAAATAATAGTATAGATAATAATTAGACATCGCAAGTCAGAATTTTCTGATCGGACCCGAAAAAATACTTGACTTGAACTCGATTTTTTGACACGAAGCAAAAATGGGTTGACCCGTGACCCGTGACCCGACTTGTGTTTTTTGTAGGTCAAACTGACTCAACCCGACCTGAACCCGAACCATTTTTAAAACTTTTTTTTTTGGTTAAAAAAATAAAAAAAAATAAAGAAAATATTAGTTTAATTGTTTGTTGTGAGCTTTAAGGAAACAATTGAGCTTTAAGGAAACAATTGAGACATTTACATAATTATATGTAAATTAATTGAAAGATGAATGATTGAGCATTCTGTAATGAGTAAAGATTTTTAGATATCAAATAGCAAAGTGCATGCCAAGATAATCTGGTTAATGCACAGTTGAAAATATAGATTTAAAATTGTAGACATGTGTGAGAAACATTCACAAGTGTGAAAATAGTGAAGCCAAAGTATCGAATTAATATAAATTATGAATGCTTAGACCTATTTTTTAACAATTTATATCCAAAATAAACGGCTTTTCAAAATAAATTATGATATTCCTAGAGTGTGTATTGCTTAACAATGATATGATATTCATAAAAGAGACCATGTATGAATAAGTAAACAATCAAATTTTAATATATATCTCAAATTGAAATAGAGTGCCAACCACAATTGACAATAGATTATAAAATTAATTTTCAAGATTGTAAATTTCTTATATATTTTTATTCTTTGTCAAATGAATTATCCAATAAGTCATTTGTAATTTTGTTTTATATTTTGGGATGTCGATATTGTGTAGAAATAAAACTTGTGTATTTGTTTTACTTTGTGTTATTTTGTTTTAGATAGCAATGTTAGGATTTGTATAATTTTAAAATTATTGAATAAGTATTAATAAGTGTAATTCATTTTTGTTATAAGTGGTGAATTCAAAGTAATACATTTTACATCAAGTAATTTGTTGCATGACTTTTTAAATGGCAAATACATGTTGTTTTCTTTTAAAAAAAATTCATGTGAACAATACGGGTCAACCCGACCCAACCTGACTCGAACCGCAACCCAATTGACCCGAACCTATTTTCAACCGCTTAAAATAACCTGTTTTTAACCAGTTACTTGTTTGATCCGCAACCTGATTGACCTGACCCGAACCCATCCCGACCTGCCCGTTTTGCCATGTCTAATAATAATATTAATACAAGAAGAATTGCAAAGAACAATTCCCAGCAATGCGCTCTCTATCTCTGGTGTGACATGGGCATGGATGCCATGTTGTTGTTGTTATTATTATTATTATTATTATTGTTATTGTTATTGTTATTATTATTTTACTATTTTAGTTCAATATTTATAAAATGAAAAATTGCCACTACATTAGAAAAATAATATTAATTATATATGTAGGGATAAGGGCCCAAAATCATGTATTGGGCCTTTAGCCTCATCCGAGGACAGGGTAAGGTCCAAGGAGATATAAACCATTATGAAGGATCCCAGGCTGGAGTTTGATAGATATGAGATAAGTGGGGGTGTTCCGAGGAGGTATTGTGTTCAAGTGACGGAAGTGATCATTGCAGAAATCCTAACTATAGAGACATGTCTCATGAGCTTACGAAAGGAAGGAAGCCCCAGAAATATCTAAGGAAAAACTACCACCACCACATTAAATACACTGCAGCTACTCTTCTGGCCGCATTTATGTGGAGAAGACCCCTAAATAGTGTGGCTTTGGCTACCGTGACTCACAGAAAGTTAAAGAGGATGTATCATGGGACGGGCACTCAAATGAGGGCTTAGATGATCAACAAGTGTAGGATCAAGATGGTCCGAAAAGAACTATATAATGTGAAGAAACCTTCCATAAGAGAGGAGGAAAAATGAAAAAAGAAACACTATAACCACTAAGAACCAAACGTGTAACCGCATTGGAATATTATATTGTAATGCTCGAAAAAAAATAATAAAAATAAAATAAAATAAAATAAAAGGAGGGGTATTTAAGTAAATTTTGTTTATGGGGGTAAACTTTTATAATTAAAATTCCTAAGGGGTTTTTTTAGAAAATAAGGTTGAAACCTTAATTTACATAGTCTAATTTTAAGCCAGCGTAAATTAATAAATGTTTGTAGAGAGGAGACTATCCAAAATACTGCAGTAGAGAAGGTTTGACTACACAATTGAGGTAAGAGTCTAAAAATCTCTTCTTGTCAAATCTAAACTTTATTAGAATTAGAGTACTTTTTTTATGTGGGTATTTTGATCAGCAGTGAAACTATTAAAATTATTCAAGAGTTAAAATGATGCAAACGTATAAAGGTTTAGATTTATTTTTTTGGTACACTAGATGATGTACCTGTAGATTTTTCTGCCTCGGTATTGTGATTTTTCCTATGCCCACTGTTGTGTCATGCGTGTAAGTGTAGATGGAAGTTTGCACAAGGTGAGGTGGTTCTGCACGAGTTTCTGCGTTAAGAAGTACCGAATTGTGGATTTGGTAAATAGGAAAAGTCATGGTGGAATTGAAGTCTCTGACAAAAAAAAAAAAAAAAAAAAAAAGAAAAAGGAAAGAAAAGAAATAGAAAGGTCAAGTAAGCATGGGTTAGGTGAGGTCTAACAAGTTAAAAAAAAAATATATATATATGAAGAAGAAGAAGCTAAAGCACACATCCTATCTAGTGTGATAGCGTACTATTCCTAAGCTATAGCCTTATCTTTTAAGGCATAAGGGTGGCAATATATATATATATATATATATATATATATATATATATATTTATATAAAAAGAAAAATATTACGATTAGGTGGAATTTTGATGTGAGATAAGCAGACAATTATGAGATATTTTTAATAGTCTTTTGACCGGATACCGTTATAAGTTATTTTTTTTTTTAAATTATTTGATTATTGAGTAAAACTATTTGAAATTGTTCTAGGTGATATCTAAGGATTTTAGAGGAAGTGTTAGGGAAAAGTTTCTTTTGGAATAGCTTTTAGATGTAAGAAACCTTATCCTAATTGGTTTTATTTTGCGTATTTTAATTACTGAAATTGTTTACAGTTATTACAATTTTATTTCTATTGTATGACTGATTTCAAGTAAAGAATTTTCACAAATACATGTGATCATTGAATATAAGGTTTATTTTATTTAATTGTTTTATAGCTATAATGATTTAAAGTAAATAATATAGAAATATCACAAATAGATTTGAATATTGAATATATGATTATATAAATGTGTTTGAATAAGATATTTTTTGTTAGAAACTATGATTTTATATATATGATTATGAACAATTTGACTATGGATTTATTTTGATACCCAGCTAATGGGGGTTATTCATTGGTACACTGATACCCAGCCAATGGGGGTTATTCATTGGTACTCTGATGCTCAGTCACGGGGATATAGCGTGACCATAGTCATAAGATTGTTAAGAATATAAATTATGTTTGAGTATTTGAACTATTTTGAGTCACTAAAATTGCTTATGTGTTTTTTTTTGGAACCTATTGTAAAGTAGAAATTTGATATATATGAAAACTGATTATTTTCTAATCCATCTACAATATATTTTATGATTTAAAATATTTGATCCATATACAAATTATTATTTTATAGATCTATTCGCTTAATAGAACTCTTGGGGACTTTGGTTACTTATTGAGTTGTTAACTCACCCCCTCTTTCTCCTTTCAGATTTTGATTAGGAAGAG
Source organism: Lithocarpus polystachyus (assembly GCA_033629205.1). Taxonomy (NCBI): domain Eukaryota; kingdom Viridiplantae; phylum Streptophyta; class Magnoliopsida; order Fagales; family Fagaceae; genus Lithocarpus; species Lithocarpus polystachyus. Next base: position 61,805,346 of record CM066162.1, on the reverse strand, counting down.
TAACATATGTTTGGGCTTCCGCTGGGATGTGTGCATGAGTGAAGTTTAGGAAATCACTGGAATAAGATTTGAACTTTTATGTCTAAAATTACCTTTTGTGTAGACCTTTAAATTTAAAGGATTTAGTTTATTTTTACTTTGATGTTGGAATATTATTATTTGGAGATCTTTTGAGAATTGCATTACTGAGGATATTTTTAAATTTATTGATGAAATTTTCTTTGAGGATAATTCTTTAATTGTTAAGAGGGCCTTACACACTTGTAGGGTACAAACTTTATAAGTGTGTGGCTATTGTCATGTGCCTAGCTCTTACTTGGGTTCGGGGAGTGACATATATGCCAGAATTTATCTCCTCGGACCTTGGCTGAGGACTACTTCTTGAAGTTAAACCTGTCTGTTTTATGCTTCTTATCATCTAAACCCGTCCTATCGATTGTTTAACTCAAACTAACCTAGTTTTCCTTATCTATTTTCTACAAATTTATTGTTTTAGGGCCTTTTGGGTTGGTCCATCCATCGTCTGGATTTAAGAACCAAGTCTGTGTCCTTACAATATACATTTATATTTATATTTATATTTAAATGATAAAAAAAAAGAATATTAAGCAGTACTTATAAAATGTGTAGATAAATACATATTTTTTAAAATGGGTATTTTAGGAAATTTGACTAAATATGATGGCATTTCACACTTTATCATAAGTTAATACCAAACGAATGAATAGGAGCAATTATTCCATTACATCTCTGCCTATTCCTTGTAATGTTTATTCCTATTACAATGTAATGACCATTACAACATACCAAATGTGCCCTTATGTTCCACTAAGGTAAGAGGATCTTGGATTAGGTTTTTAAGAGCATCTCCAACATGCTTTTTAAACCCAAAATTTGGAGAGTAAACCCACAAAAGATTACTCCAACAGTCGTTCTAAATCACTGTTCATGAGCAAAAAATTGTTTGCTAATGAACAGTGGCTCTCTTGGCCTAATGACCTACTGTTCATTAGCAAAACAACTTATGAGAATAAAAAATTCAACCAATTAATTAAAATATTCACTTCTTACTTAATATTCACAACTGCTACAATCTCATCCCAAATTCTCTCTCTCTTAATCATCTCTGAACTCAAGAGGGAGATACAATCAAAACAAAGAGAAAATACAATCTTTCATATAAAATAAAACTAATCAAACCCAAAAAAAGAAAAAAAAGTATAACGCCGATCTGACCCATATGCTAATTAAGATGCATGTTCTTAGAAGTGCGGAGGAGGACGAGCGATGTGTATGAAAGTGGATTTAAAAGGCCAACTGTAACACCCCAAACCCATACCAAGGATTTGGATGCATAACCTGTCTTAGAAATAATCAACAATAATATAATGGAACAGAGCGTAATAATTATCCTCAAATAAACATCTATCCATCATCATATTTCCTTATAAATTCGTAAAACACAAAATCCTCCACAATAAAGTCTATAAATACAATCTCAAAATAGTTCCACAATATTAAACTCATTGTCCTGAGGAAATTTTATTAAAACAATTCACCAACTAACATAGCTCCAAACGAAGTCATCAATCTAAGGCTCCACTGATCTACCACCAAAAGACACTCCATATCTCTAATCTGAAAGGGTGGAAAAAGGGGTGAGCTAGTGGCTCAATAAGAGACTACATAACATGAGGATGTCTTTCAAAACAAAACATTAGTATCATTGACAAAATATAGTCTTCACGATACATTTACAGATAGTTTAAATAGTAATAGAATATATTCTATAAAACTGTTAAAATAAAACATTTCGCTATAACGCTGTAATCATTAATAAAATAATAACCACGTTAATATGCCAATATGCACCAAATAGGTGTAAACAATTTATTATGAAAAATAAACAATTTTCCACTTACACAGATCAGTAGCAACAAAACAGTGGTTCAATATGGAAAATATTAGTCAAACACAGACGAAAGCTGCTAAACACTCGGTGGGTGATTCCCATGGGAACAATAACACTAACCTCAAAGAGGCAACACTAGCTCCAAAGAGCAACAATAACACTGCACCACACCACACTAACACTACTTCGGCCGAAGACCAACACTTAACCCTGTGTTGGCAAAGGTTGCAGACTGTCTAGTTGACCGTTTGAAACATTCTTGACATATATAGATTCATAATAATATACAATAAATAATAAAATTTGAGTATGTATAAAGCACTAACAATGGTATAAGTTTTTGAACTTCACTTTTGCAATTATGTATATATATATAAATATATTTTTACCACAAATGTATATATATGTATATATATATATATATATATATACGTCTTGAGAGACGTCATGTGCTGTAGTCTACTTACCTCTAGTTGCTAACCCAAGCTTCACTTTAATCGCACGAAACGACGTCAACTAGAACCTAAATAAAAATTAAATAACTCAATGAGGGCAGATTTTGAATAATCACAAAGTCCTTTGATAAAACAATTCCTCAGCCACTAAGAAGATTGGCAAAATTAAAATTTAACATCTCCTTCTAATAAACCCCCACCTATTCTAGATTATAAATGCAAAGTACACCCTAAACTAACCCCTAATATACCTATATATATATATATATATATATAAAAACACGTAATCCACCTGATGAAAACCACCCAAAGACATCTAATATCACAATTCTCCTTTTCGGCCAACAACGTGAATGTGAAAGTCAAGCAGAAACCCAATTCGGCATCAATACAATTTATATTCTACTCCTATGCACTAATATTACAATTCTAAAAAAAAAAAACTCTGGACCAGCAAGAATACGAAAGTTCCCTTAAACAACAAAAGTGACCGGCGAAAAACAATGGCTTGCAAAGATTAATGTTTTACCTCAAGTGCAAAATAGAGTTGCTGGCTGCCTTAGGTAGTGCACAGCCTCCAATCCTTTCAAATGAGAAACCCTAACTCTAGTCTTAATATTTATACGCTAATTACTGCTTCTTTTTATTTATTTATTTATTTATTATTTTTTTTTTCACTCTTGCCTTTCACATAGGAAACCCTAACTTTCAGCTTTACACGTTAAAATTGTTCCCTACATTGGCTGAAATTTTAAATTAGAATACACCACAAAATAACCACTTACGTTACCCCTTATTATTATTATTATTATTATTATTATTAAAGAAATCATAATATAAAATAATTATCTCCTCCAAAATAAATTAAGCAATTTATCAAATCCACTCTCTAGAAGCAATTAAATTAAATTTTAAGTGAGACGGGTGTTACACCAACTCTCTCTAGTCTTTGTTCTCTGCTGGTGATCCATGTGTGTATGAGAGAGAAGAAAAGAGGTTTGTTATCCCTAATTTTTTTTTTGGAAAGGGGAAATATTCATTCATTTAAATTGATAAAGAATCATGATACAAGGCTTCTAAAGTTGGTGGGGGAGAATCCTCCATCAATCCTCATCTAAAGTAGTCCTAGCATATTGAGCTAAAACATGTGCCACTTTATTTGCTCCTCGCCTAACACAGCACACTCTAGCCCATTGTAACCCCCAAACCAAATGCCTAATATCATTTACAACATTTCCAAACAGTGAATAATTTTCCAACGGAGAAGAAATGGCTTGGATTACATTGCTATTATCTCCCTCAATGATCAACCTTGAGAGTCCAACATCCACAGCAAACTCAATAGCTCTGCGACATGCCAACAATTTAGCTTCCTCACTCGTAATTACCTTCGGTCCTCTAGCAGTCATGGCAGCCTAGACTTCACCCTTGTCATTTCGGATTATAGCACCATAACCAGATCTATCTAATTCCGAAAAAATTGCTGCATCAAAATTTAATTTATACTCCGCTGATGATTGAGGTTGCCAGACATATCCACTGAGTTGCTGTCTAGCCAAAACAGCTAAATGATTTTGGGCTTGTTTAAATTCATCAACAAATTCCTTTGCTCTCTTATTTAGGCTGTTTGGATCCTTCAACTGACCACCATGCACCACATTGTTCCTCTGATTCCATATAAGCCATGCTTGAGCCCAAAACAGATCCATTTCATCTGGCGTTAGGCTCCAACAGTTCAGTCATCAGCTACTTCATATTCGTCTGCCCAAGTGCACGCCATTTCTGCAATTTTCTGATACTCCCAGCCCACACATCCTGAACCGCGGCCCAATCCCATAATGCATGGACCGTTGCTTCCACCACTCTCAGACATAAGGGGCAATGACTTTCTGAAGTAACTTTCGTCCTGGTCAGATTATCTACAGTAGGAAGTATAGCATGACAAGCCTGCCATCCAAATATTTTAATTTTTTTTGGAAGTTTAAGCCTCCATATTGCAGACCACAACTCCTTTTGCGCACACTCCCTTGAAGTTCCTACCCAGTTTCTATTATTTAGATGCTTCCTAGCCACATGGTAAGCCGATTTAACCGTAAACAGCCCCTTTGAATTCTGTAGCCAGATTATATAATCATGTACATCCCTTCGACTCAATGGAATTTGGCAAATAGCTTCTGCCTCCTCCCTGTGGAAATTAGCCATAACTTCTTTAGTCCTCCAAATATGTAAATCCAGATTGATCAGATCAGCCACCATCATTCCCTCCACATCTTCATGAATCGAAAGTAATATTTTATTTGTTGGATAATTGGGAATCCACTTATCTTTGAGAACATTAATTGAGAGGCCATTTCCTACCCTCCAACAATGTCCAGCTAATAGAATGGGTTGTGCAGCCATCAAACTTCACAAAACATATGAACAATTTGGTGAAACTTTAGCTTCTAGGAAAGAAGAATGAGGAAAATACCTTGCTTTGAAACATTGATAAAGCAGAGAATCAGTGCATTGAACCATTCTCCATCCTTGCTTAGCCAACATGGCTAGATTAAAGGCTCTTAGATCACGAAAACTCATTCCTCCTTCTTTTTTTAAAGTTGTCAGTTTATTCCAACTCCTCCAATGAATTTTTCATTCACTCTCTACCTGACCCCACCAAAATTTTGCACATAGAGCATCCAGTTCATCACATAATTTCAATGGGAGTTGAAACACACTCATTGTATATGATACTTTAAATATGCCAAATATATAGCACTACATTTTGTATGCTACGAAATTGTTAGATTTTTTTTTTTTTTGGCAAATTCAATGACAACTAAAAGTTTGTCATGGACAAGTGTCAATGTTTGAAAAATATAATATTTTATATCATATATTATATAATAATAGCAGAGCCTAAAAGTTGTGGGTTGCACCAAATTGCAACAGTTTTTTTTTTTTTTTAGATAAAAACAATAATTTATCAGCTTATTCTTCATTTTTTTTTATATATTTTATTTTACTTTACTTATTTTGTTCTATTATCTATAACACATGTTTAAGTTACGTCTTTTTCTTTAATGTTTCCCTTCCATCTTTTCGAATTTAAAAGATTTTATCTTTCACCAAAGGCAGGGAGATACTAGGTGGAAGTATGATAAGATTGTCCACTTATCATACTTGAGTAGTAAAAAAAAAAAAAAAAGAGTATAAAGATATGTGCCTGAGATATAATACCATAGGATTGGGATGAAGGCAGCAAGGCCAGTAGATATAATATCATAGGATTAGGATGAAGGCAGCAAGGCCAGTAGAAGTTTATGGAAAAAGCTAGGCGCAAATAGAATTTCTATGTGATTATATTCCCAACCATACCCTTAAGAATCTGAAGAGGCTGAAAGAAAATTGAGTTAAATTTTCAAACACCAAGTCCAAATGCCCAAATTCCTTTTTTTTTTTTTTTTTAAATTATCTTAAGAGTTTAATTTTCTCGTTGATTTGTAATTTGTATTTTGCGATATACATTTCATTCAATTTGTTATATGAAATTTTATATGTTTCTTTTAAATTTTCTTTAATTTTTTTTTAATAAACATCTTTTATTGCACCAAAAAAAAAAAAAAAGTTCAAACACAAACTACAACAAAGGAGAAGACCTAGCTCTGATCCATCTCTTTCCAAGGCGTGAGAAACCAAGGAAAGAGAACAAGAGATGGGAACTAGCCCAAATCAATTCCAAAAGACCGCCAAAAGGGCTAAGAAGAGATGAATGGCTAAATTCCCCTCTTCTAAAAAAAAAGAAAGAAAAATCATAAATAAATAAAAAAGTCACAAAGGAAACTATATCATTCAAAATCACATCAATGGTTTTTGTTCCTAAGGGGATTAACGATGTTCCAAGCGTCTGTTGGGTAATATACATGTTTGCATCGCATACAAAACATACGCAGCGGAAAATAAACGGATTTACTTCATTCGCAATTGATAACATGCACTATGTAAGTTTCAGAATATAGAACAAGAGAGTGTACCTTGATGCGGTGAAATTCAAAACCAAATGAAGAAGTACTCGGGAATACTTTCAATCTTCACTCTAATTCCACTTGATGCCCAAGATGTGTGGTCTCTCAATCAGTTCTATGTTTTCTAGAGAGAATATGAAAGAGTGTCTCTCTTCCTTATTTTATATGTCATTACACATATTAAACATACAAACCATTTTATTCTATATAAATTTCTGTATGTTTCTCTCCACATAACTGATTATCTAATTGGGCTAGCCTTTTGGGCCTTCCCAATTGGGCTATAGTGTGTGGCTTGGAGTGGGACCAAAAGGGAACAAATAAGACACTAGCTCCAATGGGCCTTGGGCTTTTCTGTCAACTCTTGACAAGTCCAAAGTTACCATTAATTATATTTAATACCACTATATAAATATAATTGCACTCTAGGCCTTATTAATAAATTATATCCCAAGACTTTATTATACTTGCAACCCCTTCATAAAATATTCGTAGTAATACAAAGTCATGAATATAGACTGCCACTTTGTAAATTACTACATCTTAATCCTTGAGTACCCGGTTTAATCCTTTTGAGTTATTCACCATATATTTATGAAATCCAATTTCATAAATATATACTTTAGTCTTACTAAAGTGGTTAGGCCTAACTCTCTGAATAACTGTACCCATTAAACTTATCTCAAGGGAATATTTTATATCTCCGTTAAGAGACTATGAATTCCATCTTGAGAATATATGTTCCATCAACACTACATGTGGCTGTCCAACATACTGAGGTTTTGACCGTTACTTTAGATCTCACTCCTGATATATCAAAGCAACCTACATTTCATGATCAGGTCCATTATTCTCTCAGGATTAAGAGTTCATGTGAATACAAGTCGCGAGATTTATTATTCAATTGACAGTCGTTAGGAGAATAATAAATCTCACAGCGGTCCAGTTCAATATGTCTTAACTCTTAAAACATATCAACATATTAACTAGAAATCACTATTTCTATGATCAAGACAAATCATTGTAGTTAATATGTTATAGTCTTCGCAGATGAAATGCCAAATTTCATCACCGACTACGAACCAAAATTCTGAGTTTACAAAGAACTTGTGATCTATATCTTCTGTGACTTTTCACATAAATCACATACTATGCATCTCATGGACTTTTTGATAATGTCCGAATATTCATGTTACCATTATTTTAGATAAGAATAAAACAACTTTATTCAACACAATATTAAGTCATACATCATTTATAACATAATGTCATACACAATATCATACATAGCACCATACAATAGGATTTAAGGGCACATATCCTTACAATCTCCCACTTGCCCTAAAGACTATTGTGCACTAATCTAACTCCCATTCCCTCCAAATGTGACTCGAGGGTCTTTTGAGGCAAGGCTTTGGTAAAGGGATCCGCTAGATTATTTGCACTTTCAATCTTTGCTACCACCACATCTCCACGAGCAACAATGTCTCGAATGATGTGGTACTTTCTCTCAATTTGCTTTCCTTTCTTGTGATTCCTTGGACCTTTGGATTGTGCAACCGCTCCACTATTGTCACAAAACAATGTGATAGGAACTTGCTCCATTCTCACTACACCAAGATCAGAAAGGAATTTCTTGAGCCAAACAGTTTCCTTTGCCGCCTTACAAGCAGCAACATATTCAGCTTCCATGGTGGAGTCCGCAATACAAGATTGCTTAACACTCCTCCAACTTATGGCTCCACCTCCCAAGGTGAATACACATCCTGACGTGGACTTTCTGAAATCTAGATCTGATTGAAAGTCTGAATCTGTATAGCCAATGGGAATCAAATCCTCACAATGGTAAACAAGCATATAATCTCTCGTTCTCCGTAGATACTTGAGAATATGCTTTACAGCTTGCTAATGTTGTGGTCCTGGATTTGATTGATATCGGCTGACCATGCCAACTGAAAAACAGATATCCGGTCTAGTACAAAGCATGGCATACATGAGACTTCCTACTGCAGAGGCATAAGGAACTTGTCTCATCATATCTACTTTCTCTTGAGTCTTAGGCCTTTGGTCATCAGACAGAAGAACTCCATGTCTGAAAGGAAGTAATCCTTTCTTGGAGTTTTGCATGCTAAACCGTTCTAGAACCTTATCTATATATCCAGCTTGTGATAAGCCTAACATCTTATTCTTACGATCTCGCCAAAGCTTGATCCCTAGAATAAAGTTAGCCTCACCCAAGTCCTTCATATCAAATTGGCTTGACAACCAAACCTTTACTGATGACATTACACCTACATCATTTCCAATGAGTAGAATATCATCAACATAAAGCACTAGGAACATTACTACTTTGTCTTGATGTCTTTTGTACACACATGGTTCATCAAGATTTTGTTCAAAACCAAATGATTTGATTGCTTGATCAAATCTGATGTTCCATGACCTAGATGCTTGCTTAAGTCCATAAATGGACCTATTCAACTTGCATACCATATGCTCTTGGTTCTTTGCTATGAAACCTTCTGGTTGCTTCATATAGATTTCCTCTTCAAGATTGCCATTAAGAAATGCAGTCTTGACATCCATTTACCAAATCTCATAATCATAATGAGCAGCAATGGATAAGAGAATTCTGATAGATTTAAGCATTGCTACTAGTGAAAAGGTTTCCTCATAATCAATACCTTCTTTTTTAGTATACTCTTTTGCCACTAGCCTTGCTTTAAAGGTTTCAACCTTTCCATCTATCCCTCTCTTCCTCTTGTAAACCCATTTGCAACCAACAGGTTTAATGTCATTAGGCGCCTTTACAAGATCCCAAACTTGATTGAAATACATGGAATCTAATTCTGATTTCATAGCTTGGACCCAATGATGTGCATCTATATCATTCATTGCTTCTTCATAAGTGTAAGGATCAGTTTTGGCCTCCTTTGAGATAGCCTCATAAGTCTCTCCAAGACCTACGAATCTTATAGGTGGCCTAACATTCCTCCCACTACGACGAGGCACCTGTGTACTAGACATCACATGAGTAGTATCTTGTTGTGTATCCAATACAGCCACATCATCCCTAGTTTCAACCATTGGTTGTTTAATTACAGGTTCATTCATTTCAGCCAAGACAACTCTACTTCTAGGAGTGAAATCATTCATATAGTCATTTTCCAAGAATTTGGCATTTGTACTAACAAAAACTTTATTATCTTTATGACTATAGAATAAACCTCCAGCAGTTCCTTTTGGATACCTTACAAAGAATACCACTTCTGTTTTAGACTGTAACTTGTCAGACTTTCTTTTTAACACATGTACTAGACAACCCCAAATATGGAGATGTCTCATACTAGGCTTACGCCCATTCCACAACTCTACAGGTGTTTTAGGAACAGACTTCGAAGGTACTAAATTCAGAAGATACATTGCAGTATTTAAGGCATATCCCCAAAAAGAAGTTGGTAGAGTCGAATAACTCATCATGGACCTAACCATATCTAAAAGAGTCCTATTCCTTCTTTCCGCTACACCATTTTGTTGTGGAGTTCCAGGTGCAGTCAATTGAGATAAAATCCCATTTTCAGTTAAGTAATCCTTAAAATCTCCAAGAAGGTATTCGCCACCACGATCAGATCGAATGGCCTTTATGCGTTTACCCAATTGATTCTCAACTTCAGCCCTAAACTCTTTGAACTTTTCAAAGGCTTCGGACTTCCGTTTCATTAGGTACACATAACCAAATCTAGAATAATCATCAGTGAATGTAATGAAATACTCATAGCCACCTCTTGCTTGGGTTGACATAGGACCACAAACATCCGTATGAACTAATTCTAGCAACTCTTGGGCTCTTCTACCTTTTGTATTAAAAGGTCGTTTGGTCATTTTGCCTTCCAAACAAGATTCACAAACTGGAAATTCATCAAAGTCCAATGGCTCTAAGAGACCATCTTTGATCAGTCTTTGAATTCTATTAGGATTAATATGACCCAAACGCAAGTGCCAAAGATATGCATCATTAGTAGAAGGAAACTTTCTCTTTAATGATTTTACATGAGAGTTATTATCTAATTCAGAATTATATAATTCATGCTTATCAGGAGTTAAAATATAAAGACCATCCACAATATTGCCAGAACAGATAAAAGTTTTATCCTTCTTTATTACAACATTGTCTTTAAGGATAACACAATATCCACTTTTACCTAAATAAGTTGCAGAAATTAAATTCCTACGAACATTAGGTACATACAGATAGTCTTGCAATATTAAAACTCTAGTTTCAAAGCATAAATTAAACACTCCAATAGCTACAACTGGAATCCTACTCCCATCAGCCAAGGTCAGAAACAACTCTCCTTCTTTAAGTCTTTTGGTCTCCTGGAACCCCTGCAAAGAATTGCAGATATGATTAGTACAACCTGAATCCACACACCAGGAATTCGTGGGATTTTGTACCAAACATATTTCAAGAAGGAATGAAATTTTCATACCCTTATTGGTAGCCTTGAACTTTGGACAATTTCTCTTCCAATGTCCTTTCTCACCACAATGGAAACATTTTCCTTTCAGCTTCTTTCCTTTGTCGGCAACCCCTAAGACAATTTGTTTACCCTCCTGCTTGGTGAAGTCCTTCTTCTTCTTCTTCTTCTTACCCTTGCCTTTCGACTTAGGTTGAGAAGTAGAAGCTTCACCCACATTGGCTTTAACATTAGAAGTACCAAGGATGCCTTCCGCCGCTATCAACTCATTCATTAATTCAGACAAAGAATAAATCTTTTTGTTCATGTTATAATTAAGTCTGAATTCCTTGAATGATTCCGGTAGTGACTGGAGTATCATATCCACTTGGGATTCTCCATCAATGTCGGCACCCAAAACTTCTAAAGTATTCAGATTAGAGATCATTGTAAGACAATGTTCTCTCACTGAACTACCTTCAGCCATTTTGGTATTATAAATTTGCCTCATGGTTTCTTGCCTTGCAGAACGACCTTGCTCACCAAACATCTCCTTCAGACTTAGCATAATGTCCGATGCTAGTTCTACATCCTGCATTTGATGCTGTAGAACATTTGAGATGGACGCTAGGATGTAGCACTTGGCCATTTCATTAGATTTCTGCCAACGATCATATCGCTGTTTTTCCTCGGAAGGAGCATCTAATGAAGGAAAGCTAGGACATGGTTGAGTAAGCACATATTTGTGCTCTTCAGCTGTGAGAACTATGTCCAAGTTTCTTTTCCAGTCAACATAATTGGATCCAGTCAGTTTGTTTTGATTAAGAATGCTAACAAGTGGGCTAAATGATGCCATGTTCAAATCTGAAATAATAAACATGAATATAATAAGTAAACTGGACATTATCAATTTAGCATATAAACATATAATATGGAATCTTAATAAAACCATAATATAATATATGCAACGACAACCCAATCTCATACTCAATATCCCTCAACATAGAGTGAATATTAAATACTATGATTGATTGAGAACTATTCTCATTATTAGTGCTATCATGATAACTCTTATCAAACACTTAATAATATGCCGTTATACATTTGGCCTCTAAATGATTATAGCAAGAACTCAGCATAGAGGATACTATAATATTTAGTCTAGTGTATAACATTGTCTAGAATCATGTGTAGCCACATTTCATCCCCTTAACAGGCTTATCATGTAGTACTATGATACAAAACACCCTCCGCATGGAATGCAAAGCTCGAAGCTAAGACAAGGTGTTTGATCAAACCACTATAAACCAAGAAATTCAATCTTGTAGGACCATGAAATACATATTCTCCGCATGGAATGCAAAGCTCGAAGCTAAGACAAAATATATATTTCATACTACTATGAACCAACAATGAAGGCCGTGAGATCCAACCCTTGTATCTCTCTCCCACTAGATATTTTAAATTAAAGGTTTTTATCTCTAAAACATGCATAAACTAATTATACACAACCTTGCACTTTTTCTTACGAAAAAGGCGTAAGAAAAAATAGCAAAAAACACAAAATTTAAGTTTGAAAACACTTAGAAAAAATTTTGATTTTCTTTCTTTCGATCGATCGAATGTGCCCCTCGATCGATCGAAAAAATTAAACAATTCGAACTGAACCTTCTGTCTGATTCGATTGATACTCGATCGCCTCTCGATCGATCGAAAATAAAATTCGATCGATCGACTAGCAATCGAATATTAATCAATCCAAAAGGATTGGTCTCTGTTTCACTCGATCAATCGAAAGTAAATTTCGATCGATCGAAACTCGTGAAACTCGAATTTCCAGAATTTCTCTTGGACAGTTTTCAACGGTTTTGCATGAACAAATAACCATCATACGAAAATGATTGACAGAAATTGATATCAAAACTGAAATCTATTGATGCTATAGCCTTAAAGATCAATTTAACATTCTTAAATTCATATTTAAACAACATCATAACATCAATATCAATTTTTATCAAATCATAGTTTCAACAACCATGCAGAAATCTATCAACTTGAAACTATAATCTCTAATTCCAAAACGAACAAAACATGTTATACAGATTCGAAATGAAGACCACTCTGATACCAATGTTGGGTAATATACATGTTTGCATCGCATACAAAACATACGCAGCAGAAAATAAACGGATCTACTTCATTCGCAATTGATAACATGCACTATGTAGGTTTCAGAATATAGAACAAGAGAGTGTACCTTGATGCGGTGAAATTCAATACCAAATGAAGAAGTACTCGGGAATACTTTCAATCTTCACTCCAATTCCACTTGATGCCCAAGATGTGTGGTCTCTCAATCAGTTCTATGTTTTCTAGAGAGAATATGAAAGAGTGTCTCTCTTCCTTATTTCATATGTCATTACACATATTAAACATACAAACCATTTTATTCTATATAAAATTCTGTATGTTTCTCTCCACATAACTGATTATCTAATTGGGCTAGCCTTTTGGGCATTCCCAATTGGGCTATAGTGTGTGGCTTGGAGTGGGACCAAAAGGAAACAAATAAGACACTAGCTCCAATGGGCCTTGGGCTTTTCTGTCAACTCTTGACAAGTCCAAATTTACCATTAATTATATTTAATACCACTATATAAATATAATTGCACTCTAGGCCTCATTAATAAATTATATCCCAAGACTTTATTATACATGCAACCCCTTCATAAAATATTCATAGTAATACAAAGTCATGAATATAGATTGCCACTTTGTAAATTACTACATCTTAATCCTTGAGTACCCGGTTTAATCCTTTTGAGTTATTCACCATATATTTATGAAATCCAATTTCATAAATATATACTTTAGTCTTACTAAAGTGGTTAGGCCTAACTCTCTGAATAACTGTACCCATTAAACTTATCTCAAGGGAATATTTTATATCTCCGTTAAGAGACTATGAATTCCATCTTGAGAATATATGTTCCATCAACACTACATGTGGCTGCCCAACATACTGAGGTTTTGACCGTTACTTTAGATCTCACTCCTGATATATCAAAGCAACCTACATTTCATGATCAGGTCCATTATTCTCTCAGGATTAAGAGTTCATGTGAATACAAGTCGTGAAATTTATTATTCAATTGACAGTCGTTAGGAGAATAATAAATCTCACAGCGGTCCAGTTCAATATGTCTTAACTCTTAAAACATATCAACATATTAACTAGAAATCACCATTTCCATGATCAAGACAAATCATCGTAGTTAATATGTTATAGTCTTCGCAGATGAAATGCCCAATTTCATCACCGACTACGAACCAAAATTCTGAGTTTACAAAGAACTTGTGATCTATATCTTCTTTGACTTTTCACATAAATCACATACTATGCATCTCATGGACTTTTTGATAATGTCCGAATATTCATGTTACCATTATTTTAGATAAGAATAAAACAACTTTATTCAACACAATATTAAGTCATACATCATTTCTAACATAATGTCATACACAATATCATACATAGCATCACACAATAGGATTTAAGGGCACATATCCTAACAGCGTCTCCTTAAAAAATTACTCTTTTAAAGCCAGTTGCTATTGCCCGTGATATTGCAAGAGATGCTGCTTTAGCTTCTCCCCACAATGGGCTTTTGAGAAGTCATGTTTTATTGTTGGCTTAATTCAGTGACAAAAGTTTGTTTGTAATTTTTTTTTTATTGTTGATGTATTGTTTCTTGAGTTTTTTGGTAATTTGAGGTAGGGTACTTGAGCCTTTCCTTGAAGATTGGAAGCGGCATTAGATGGGATCTCGCAGCCTAGAGGTGACCCTCTCGCGACCTAGCTTGCTCACAAAATCCAAGTGGCAAGGTTTTGGCTGAGAGTGCAATCGTGCACCTCGCGACCATCTCACGACCTTAGGAGACGACTAGGTTGTGAGTAGGGTTGTAAACGAGCCAAACGTTTTGAGTAGAGCATGTTCAAGCTTGGTGTGAAAGATCTGTTTTGCTTGGTAAAAAAATATGGTTTTTGGATATAAAAATTTAGATCTGTGTTTATCACATGAAATATAGTCTTTTGATTTGAAAAAGTATTAGATTTGTTTTTAAAGAACTAAAAAAAAAAGGTTTTTGATAACAGAAAAGATCAGATTTGTTTTTTATATGTTAAAAATATGGAAAAAAATTTTGAGAAGAGAGTTTCACCCATAACTTAAATTTATGCAACATGAATTACATAAAACAAACACAAACACAGTCATGTTTAATATTTTTATTTTATTTCAAAAATCTACATGCATAAAAAAAAAAATCAGATTTGTATCTAAGGAAGATACAAATCAGTTTTGTTTAGAAAAAAATTTAGTTCTACATCTAAGGAAGATGCAGATCTATTTTATTGAGAAGAAAAAGTTAGATCTACATCTAAGGAATATGCAGATCTGTTTTTATTTTAAGAAAAAGTCAGATCTACATCCAAGAAATATGTAGATCTGTTTTTATTTTAAGAGAAAGAATTGTTCACATGCAGATTATTGACATTTAAGAAAAAGATTAGAACAATCATATAAAAAAAATTATGCTTTAAACAAAACAATTATGAACCATTCATGTTATGGATAAAACATTCATCAACATAAAAAGAAGCATAAAGAAAAGATAGGGTGAAGGAAACAACCTCTTGCATGAGCACTCTTTGTTCTTGAGAGGATGTTTTAGGGTTCAAAGAAACTTATACAATTATCTTTGAAACCTAAAAACCTAAATCTTATAGCAAATCTCAAAGAGGAGCAGCTAATATCAGCAATTTGTAAGTCTCAAAACATATGCCTCTCAGAGCATAAAAAAGGTGTTAAATTATGAGGCTCAGTCTCTATTTATAGAGGCTAGAGGACTCTAAAAAATAGGCATGAACGATTAGGATGTAAATCTAGACACATCCTTTTGCGAAAAGATTGAAAAGGGTGTGCCTTATTGTCACCCGAAGGCCATTGGGCCAAAGCGCAACAAGGTGCAATTTGGAACTTTCAAAGTAACGTTCGGCACTCCAAAAGTTCCGAATTGCTCTTGGATCCCACACGCACTTTCGTGCTTGGGTGCCATTTGGACTTTCTTTCTAGGGTTTTTTGACCGGTCCTTGTATCTAGACGTGTTTTCATCCTCCATCCATGATTGTTTTTTTTTTACTCTTTTCTAGATTATTTAGGCTTTTTATAAACAATTATCTTGTGGATAAATCCTTTAAAATAAATCTTGATAAAGTTCAGATTATCCACAATTTTATCATTAACCAAACATCCCTTTTATTCCTATGCATGCAATCCTACTTTAGACACTGATTATCAACCAATCACAAAATTATCTAATTAATTTTAATTGTTCAACCAATCAGAATTAATTTAAATTAATCATGTGTGGTCGACTCTTCCTAGACACAATGCATATGGACCGTGCAAACTTGATCATGCAAATCTTTCGATCCAATGGTTCGATTTAGAAACTGGACACACCGTTGCAACCGTTAGAATCTCAAGATCATTGTAATGATATGTAATGAATGAATTGACGCATGCAATGCAAGAGAAAATTGATGCATGTGATGCAAGACAAATTATTTTTTTGGTACATGGATGATCACTCCAGTCATCTTCCTTGATTAAATTATGGGTGTAAAATTGAGTGTCTGCAGAGTGCCCCTCATTGACAGAGCTTGGAAAGTGAATGTCAATGTAAAACAAAGACACTAATTTTAGTGACCATGATTTAATTAAGGTTGAATTTCCAAAGATTACCTAGCCCTCGAACCTTAAACTTTGGAACATAGAACTAGTGCCTCAACGTTTTGACAAAAAATGAAAAATACTTGACCTAATTGGTAGCTGATGAACTTTAAAATGATTCTTGATAATTGAAGTGGCTAAGAGACTTGGAAATGATTCTTGATAATTGAGTTGTCTGCAACCAAAAGGCTTGATCTTGACAATAGGTAGTGTCTGCGACCAACAAGCTTGATCTTGACGAAAAGGGTGTTTGCGACCAATAGGCTTGATCTTGACGATAGGGGTGTCTACGACCAACTGGCTTGATCTTGACTAAAGGAGTGTCTGTGATCAACTGGCTTGATCTTGACGAAGGTAATGTTTGCGATCAACTGGCTTGATCTTGACAAAAAGGGGTGTCTGCAATCAATTGGCTTGATCTTGACAGAAGGTAATGTCTGCGATCAACTGGCTTGATCTTGACAAAAAGGGGTGTCTGCGACCAACTAACTTGGTCTTGACTAAGGGAGCGTCTGCGATCAACTAGCTTGATCTTGACTAAAGGAGTGTCTGCGATTAACTAGCTTGATCTTGACAAAGGTAATGTTTGTGATCAATTGGCTTGATCTTGACAAGAAGGGGTGTATGCGATCAACTAGCTTGAACTTGACAGAAGGTAATGTCTATGATCAACTAGCTTGATCTTGACAAAAGGAGTGTCTGCGATCAACTAGTTTGATCTTGACTGAAGGAGTGTTTGCGACCAACTGGCTTAATCTTGACAAAAGGAGTGTCTGTGATCAACTGGCTTGATCTTGACAAAAGGTAATCAAGGGCTTCTCATCCTTGAAACCAAGTTGTTGCTTGCAAAAATCATAATTTGGAATCAGTCACTTACTGATAAGTGCTTTATTGTCGCATTGTTTTTGAGATGTGTGATTTTCATTTACCCCTTCTTGATTTGAACTTTATCAAGAAAAGTTGAATTGACAAAAGATTCTATTTTTGAGAAACAATTGATTTTTGAAACTTGGAAGTTTTGAAATTGACATTTAAATTTTTGAAACTTTGAGATTTTGAATTAAAATTTGGAGCTTGAAATTTGGAATTTGGAATTTAAAACTTGAAACTTGAAGGAGAAACTAAAGTTCATCTTTTAAAGATAGGAGAGCTATTGTCAATCCTACGGTCATTTCCTTGAAGGTAAGAGTGACAGAAATAATATGTTTGTATAGCATACAAAACATACGCAGTAAAAAATTAACGGATCCACTTCATTCGTAATAGATAACATGTGCTATGTAAATTTCTAAATATAAGAACAAGAGAGTGTACCTTGGTAAGATGAATTTCAAAACTGAAGATGAAAATCATTTGGGAACACTTTTAATCTTCACTCCAATTCCACTTGATACCCAAGATGTGTCGTTTCTCAATCAGTTCTATGTGTTTGTTCTAGAGAGAATATGAAGGAGTCACTTACACCAACATACAAACCATTTCATGTTAATAAAAATTATGTATGTTTCTCTCCACATAACTAATTATCTAATTGGGCTAACCTTTTGGGCCTTCCCAATTGGGTTTTAGTGTGTGGCTTGGAGTGGGACCAAAAGGGAACAAATAAGACACTAGCTCCAATGGGCCTTGGGCTTTTTCTGTCAACTCTTAACAAGTCCAAAATTACCATTAATTATATTTAATACTACTATATAAATATAATTGCACTCTAGGCTTTATTAATAAATTATATCCCAAAACTTTATTATACATGCAACTCCTTCATAAAATATTCGTAGTAATACAAAGTCATGAATATAGACTGTCACTTTGTAAATTACTACATCTTAATCCTTAAGTACCCGGTTTAATCTTTTTAAAATTATTCATCATATATTTATGTAATCTAATTTCATAAATACGTACTTTAGTAATTTTTTACCAAAGTAGTTAGGCCTAACTCTCTGAATAACTGAACCCATTAAACTTATCTCAAGAGAATATTTTGTATCTCCGTTAAGAGACTATGAATTCCATCTTGAGAATATATGTTTCATCAACAATAAATGTGGCTGCCCAACATACTGAGATTTTGACCGTTACTTTAGATCTCACTCTTGATATATCAAAGCAACCTACACTTCATGATCAAATTTATTATTCTCTCAGGATTAAAAGTTCATACGAATAGAAGTTGTGAGATTTATTATTCATTTGACAGTCGTTAGGAGAATAATAAATCTCATAGTGGTCCAGTTCAATATGTCTTAACTCTTAAAACATATTAACATATTAACTAGAAGTCTCCACTTCTATGATCAAGATAAATCATCTTAGTTGATATGTTATAGTCTTCGTAGATGAAATGCTCAATTTCATCACCGACTACGAACTATAATTCTGAGTTTACAAAGAACTTGTGATTTATATCTTCTGTGACTTTTCACATAAATCACATACTATGCATCTCATGGACTATTTGATAATGTCCGAATATTCATGTTACCATTATTTTAGATAATAATAAAAAAACTTTATTAATCATAATATTAAGTCATACATAATGTCATACTTGATATCATACATAGCATCAGACAATAGGATATAAGGGCACTAATCCTAGCAATCTCCCACTTGCCCTAAAGACTATTGTGCACTAATCTAACACCCATTCCCTCCAAATGTGACTCGAAGGTCCTTTGAGGCAAGGCTTTAGTAAAGGAATCTGCTAGGTTATTTGCACTTTCTATCTTTGCTACTTTTACATCTCTACGAGCAACAATGTCTCGAATGATGTGGTACTTTCTCTTAATGTGCTTTCCTTTCTTGTGATTCCTTGGATCTTTGGATTGTGCAACTGCTCCATTATTGTTGCAAAACAATGTGATGGGAACTTGCTCCATTCTCACAACACCTAGATAGAAAAGGAATTTTTTGAGGCAAACAGCTTCCTTTGCCGCCTCATAAGCAGCAACATATTTAGCTTCCATGGTGGAGTCTGCAACACAAGATTGCTTGACACTCCTCTAAGTTATGGCTCCACCTCCCAAGGTGAAAACACATCCTGATGTGGAATTTCAGAAATCTAGATCCGATTGAAAGTCTAAATCTGTATAGCCAATGGGAATCAAATCCTCACCACAGTAAACAAGAATATAATCTCTCGTTCTCCGTAGATACTTGAGAATATGCTTTACATCTTGCCAATGTTGTGGTCTTGGATTTGATTGATATCGGCTGATCATGCCAACTGAATAACAGATATATGGTCTAGTACAAAGCATGGCATACATGAGACTTCCTACTGCAGAAGCATAAGGAGCTTGTCTCATCATATCTACTTCCTCTTGAGTCTTAGGCCTTTGGTCATCAGATAGAGGAACTCCATGTCTGAAAAGAAGTAAACCTTTCTTGGAGTTTTGCAAGCTAAATCGTTCTAGAACCTTATCTATATATCCAGCTTGTGATAAGCCTAACATCTTATTCTTGCGATCACGCCAAAGCTTGATCCCTAGAATAAAGTTAGCCTCACCCAAGCCTTTCATATGAAATTGTCTTGACAACCAAACCTTTACTGATGACATTACACCTACATCATTTCCAATGAGTAGAATATCATCAACATAAAGCACTAGGAACGTTATTACTTTATCTTGATGTCTTTTGTATACACATGGTTCATCAAGATTTTGTTCAAAACCAAATGATTTGATTGCTTGATCAAACTGATGTTCCATGACGTAGATGCTTGCTTAAGTACATGAATGGACCTTTTCAACTTGCATTCCAAATGCTCTTGGTTCTTTGCTATGAAACCTTCTGGTTGCTTCATATAGATTTTCTCTTCAAGCTTGCCATTGAGAAATGTAGTCTTGACATCCATTTGCCAAATCTCATAATCATAATGAGCTACAATGGATAAGAGAATTTCGATAGACTTTAGCATTGTTACTGGTGAAAAGGTTTCTTCATAATCAATACCTTCTTTTTTAGTGTACCCTTTCACCACTAGCCTTGCTTTAAAGGTTTCAACCTTTCCATCTATCTCTCTCTTCCTCTTATAAACCCATTTGCAACCAACAGGTTTAATGCCGTTAGGTGCCTTTACAAGATCCCAAACTTAATTGAAATACATGAAATCTATTTCAAATTTCATAGCTTTGACCCAATGACATGCATCTATATCATTTATTGCCTGTTCATAAGTGTAGGGATCCAATTCAGCTTCTTTTAAGATAGCTTCATAAGTTTCTCCCAAACCTATGAATCTTATAGGAGGCCGAACAATTCTCCCACTATGACGAGGCATCTGTGTACTAGACATCTCATGAGTAGTATCTTGTGGTGTATCTAATACAGCCACATCATCCCTAGTTACATCCATTGGTTGTTCACTTATAGGTTCACTCATTTCAGCCAAAACAACTCTACTTCTAGGAGTATAATCATTCATATAGTCATTTTCCAAGAATTTGGCGTTTGTACTAACAAATACTTTATTATCTTTATGACTATAGAATAAACCTCCAGCAGTTCCTTTTGGATACCTTACAAAGAATACCACTTCTGTTTTAGACTGTAACTTGTCAGACTTTCCTTTTAACACATGTACTGGACAACCCCAAATATGGAGATGTCTCATACTAGGCTTACGCCCATTCCACAACTCTACTGGTGTTTTAGGAACAGACTTCGAAGGTACTAAATTTAGAAGATATATTGCAATATTTAAGGCGTATCCCCAAAAGGAAATTGGTAGAGTCAAATAACTCATCATGGACTTAACCATATCTAAAAGAGTCTTATTCCTTCTTTCCACTACACCATTTTGTTGTGGAGTTCCAGGTGCAGTCAATTGAGATATAATCCCATTTTCAGTTAAGTAATCCTTAAAATCTCCAAGAAGGTATTCGTCGCCACGATTAGATCGAATGGCCTTTATGTGTTTACCTAATTGATTCTCAACTTTAGACCTAAACTCTTTGAACTTTTCAAACGCTTCGGACTTCCGTTTCATTAGGTATACATAACCAAATCTAGAGTAATCATCAGTAAAGGTAATGAAATACTCATAGCCACCTCTTGCTTGGATTGACATAGGACCACATACATCTGAATATATTAGTTCTAGCAACTCTTGGACTCTACTACCTTTTACATTAAAAGATCGTTTGGTCATTTTACCTTTCAAACAAGATTGACAAACTGGAAATTCATCAAAATCCAATGGTTTTGAGTCCATCTTTAATCAGTCTTTGAATCCGATTTGAATTAATATGACCCAAATGCAAGTGCCAAAGATATGCATCACTAGTAGAAGGAAACTTCTTCTTTAATGATTTTACATGTGAGCCATTATCTAATTCAGAATTATATAATTCATACTTATCAGGAGTTAAAATATAAAGACCATCCACAATATTGCCAGAACAGATAAATAATTTACCCTTCTTTATTGCAACATTGTCTTTAAGGATAACATAATATCCATGTTTACCCAAATAAGTTGCAGAAATTAAATTCCTACGAACATTAGGTACATACAGACAGTCATCTAATATTAAAACCCTTAACACAAAACATAAATTATAAACACCAACAGCTACATCTAGAATCCTGCTCCCATCAGCCAAAGTAAGAAACAATTCCCCTTCATTAAGCCTTCTGGTCTCCTGGAACTCCTGCAAAGAATTGCAGATATGATTAGTACAACCTGAATCCACACAGCAAGAATCCATGGGATTTTGTACTAAATATATTTCAAGAAGGAATGAAATTTTCATACCCATATTATTGGCAGCCTTGAACTTTGGAAAATTTCTCTTCCAATGTCCTTTTTCACCACAATGGAAACATTTTCCTTTCAGCTTCTTTCCTTTGTCGGCAACCCCTAAGGCAATTTGTTTACCCTCTTGCTTGGTGAAGTCCTTCTTCTTCTTCTTCTTCTTCTTCTTCTTCTTCTTCTTCTTACCCTTGCCTTTCGACTTAGGTTGAGAAGTAGAAGCTTCACCCACATTGGCTTCAACACTAGAAGTACCAAGGATGCCTTCCGCCGCTACCAACTCATTCATTAATTCAGACAAAGAATAAATCTTTTTGTTTATGTTATAATTAAGTCTGAATTCCTTGAATGATTCCGGTAGTGACTGGAGTATCATATCCACTTGGAATTCTCTATCAATGTCGGCACCTAAAACTTCCAATGTATTCAGATTAGAGATCATTGTAAGACAATGCTCTCTCACTGAACTACCTTCAGCCATTTTGGTATTATAAATTTGCCTCATGGTTTCTTGCCTTGCAGAATGGCCTTGCTCACCAAACATCTCCTTCAGACTTAGCATAATGTCCAAAGCTAGTTCTACATCCTGCATTTGATGCTGTAAAACATTTAAGATAGATGCTAGGATGTAGCACTTGGCCATCTCATTAGATTTCTGCCAACAATCATATTGTTGTTTTTCCTTAAGAGGAGAATCTAATGAAGGAAAGCTAGGACATGGTTTAGTAAGCACATATTTGTGCTCTTCAGCAATGAGAACTATGTCCAAATTTCTTTTCCAGTCAACATAGTTGGATTCAGTCAGTTTGTTTTGATTCAGAATGGTCACAAGTGGGCTAAATGATGCCATGATCAAATCTGAAATAATAAACATGAATATAATAAGTAAACTGAACATTATCAATTTAGAATATAAACATATAATGTGGAACCTTAATAAAACCATAATATAATATATGCAACGACAACCCAATCCCGCAATTAATATTCCTCAACATAGAGTGAATATAAAATACTATGGTCGATTGAGAACTATTCTCATTATTAGTGCTATCATGATAACTCTTATCAAACACCAATAATATGCTGTTATACATTTGGCCTCTAAATAATTATAGTAAGAACTCAGCATAGAGGATACTATAATATTTAGTCTAGTGTATACCATTGTCTAGAATCGTGTGTAGCCACATTTCATCCCCTTAACAGACTTATTTTGTAGTACTATGATACAAAACATCCTCCGCATGGAATGCAAAGCTCGAGACTAAGACAAGGTGTTTGATCAAGCTACTATAAACCAAGAAATTCAATCTTGTAGGATCATGAAATAAATACTCTCTGCATGGAATGCAAAGTTCAAAGCGAAGACAAAGCATATATTTCACACTACTATGAACCAACAATGGAGGCCGTGAGATCCAACCCTTGTATCTTTCTCCCACTAGATGTTTTAAATTAAAGGTTTTTATTTTTGTTTTTAAACATGCATAAACTAATTATACACAACCTTGCACTTTATACATGTGAAAACATTTTGAAAAAATTCTGAATTCCCAGTTCTTGCGGGTATCTCGCGACTAAGCGCTACCCGCGAAAACGTGCTAAGCAAAAAAATTGAAAACACAAAAAATCATACAGAAACTTTCGCTACTGTCTCGTGGGTATCTCGCGACTGAATGCTTCCAGCGAAAATTTTGTGCTTCAGTGGAAGTTTTTCGCTGGTAAGCTTACTCGCGAAAAACTCATGTTTTCAGTTTTTTCAAGTTAAGATATTAACAGTTTTCAACGGTTTTTCATAAACAAACAACCACCATATGAACATAACAGATGGAAATTGATATCAAAACTGAAATTGAACATAACATACTTAAATTCAATATTTAAACAACATCATAACATCAATATCAATTTTTATCAAATCATAGTTTCAACAACCATGCAGAAAAATAAATGTAAAAATAATCTTCTATCATCATGAAACTATTATCTCTAATTCCAAAACTCACAAAACATGTTATACAGATTCGAAATGAAGACCGCTCTGATACCATTTGATGGAAATAAAATGTTTGTATTGCATACAGAACATAAGCAGAGGAAAATTGACGAATTTACTTCATTCGTAATAGATAACATGTGCTATGCAAATTTCAAAATATAAGAACAAGAGAGTGTACCTTGGTATGGTGAATTTCAAAACCGAAGATGAAAAGCACTTAGGAACACTTTGAATCTTCACTCCAATTCCACTTGATGCCCAAGATGTGTGGTCTCTTAATCAGTTCTATGTGTTTGTTCTAGAGAGAATATGAATGAGTCTCTTACACCAACATACAAACCATTTCATGTTAATAAAAATTTTATATGTTTCTCTCCACATAACTAATTATCTAATTGGGCTAGCCTTTTGGGCCTTCCCAATTGGGCTTTAGTGTGTGGCTTGGAGTGGGATCAAAAGGGAACAAATAAGAAACTAGCTCCAATGGGCCTTGGGCTTTTTCTGTCAACTCTTAACAAGTCCAAAGTTACTATTAATTATATTTAATACTACTATATAAATATAATTGCACTCTAGAATTTATTAATAAATTATATCCCAAGACTTTATTATACATGCAACCCCTTCATAAAATATTCGTAGTAATACAAAGTCATGAATATAGATTGCCACTTTGTAAATTACTATATCTTAATCATTAAGTACTCGGTTTAATCCTTTTAAAATTATTCATCATATACTTATGATATCCAATTTCATAAATATGTACTTTAGTAATTTCTTACCAAAGTGGTTAGGCCTAACTCTCTGAATAACTGAACCCATTAAACTTATCTCAAGGGAATATTTTGTATTTTTGTTAAGAGACTATGAATTCCATCTTGAGAATATATGTTCCATCAACACTAAATGTGACTACCCAACATACTGAGGTTTTGACTGTTATTTTAGATCTCACTCTTAATATATCAAAGCAACCTACACTTCATGATCAGGTCCATTATTCTCTCAAGATTAAGAGTTCATGCAAATAGAAGTCGTGAGATTTATTATTCATTTAACAGTCGTTAAGAGAATAATAAATCTAACAGTGTTCCAATTCAATATGTCTTAACTCTTAAAACATATTAACATATCAACTAGAAATCTCCACTTCCATGATCAAGACAAATCATTTTAGTTGATATGTTATAGTCTTCGCAGATGAAAAACCCAATTTCATCACCGACTATGAACTATAATTCTGAGTTTGCAAAGAACTTGTGATTTATATCTTCAGTGACTTTTCATATAAATCACATACTATGCATCTCATGGACTATTTGATAATGTCCGAATATTCATGTTACCATTATTTTAGATAGTAATAAAACAACTTTATTAATCATAATATTAAGACATACATAATGTCATACTTGATATTATACATAGCATCATACAATAGGATTTAAGGGTACTAATCCTAACAAAGAGAGCTATTGTCAATCCTATGAGATTCGAGAGAACTAAAGTCGATCCATTGAAGATAGGAGAGCTAATATCGATCCTACAAGGTATAGGAGAACTATTGTCGATCCTATGAAGGTAGGAGAGCTAATGTCGATCCTACAAGGTATAGGAGAACTATTGTCGATCCTATGAAGGTAGGAGAGCTAATGTCGATCCTACAAAGTATGGGAGAACTATTGTTAACTCTACAAGGTATAGGAGAACTATTGTCGACCCTGTGAAGGTAGGAGAGCTATTGTCGATCCTACAATGTATAGGAGAACTATTGTTGATCCTATGAAAGTAGGAGAGCTAATGTCAATCCTACAAGGTATAGGAGAACTATTGTCGATCTTATGAGTTTTAGCATGTATGAAATTATTTGAAAGAAAATTGTACTTGATTCAGAAAAGTTTAGAGTTTGAAATTTGCCATTTGAAAATTTGAAAACTAAAGATTTGAAATTGAATTCTGAATTTTTGAAACTTGAGATCTTGAAAGATTTGAAACTTGAAATTTTGAAAAACTGAAACTTGGGATTTTGAAAATTTGTGACTTGAAATTTTGAAACTTAAAATTTAGAATTTGAGATTTTAAAAATTTGCAATTTGGAAATTTGGAACTGAAAATTTGGGATTTGGGATTTGAAGAATTTCGAAAATTAGGATTGAGAATTTGAAATTTGAAAATTTGGAATTGAAAGTTTGGACCTGAAAATTTTGGGATTTGAAAACTTGGAGTTTGAAAATTTGGAACTAGAAATTTGGGATGTGAAAATTTGGACATGGAGTCGAGAATTTGAGATTTGGAATGGAAAAATTGATGTTGAGACATTGTCATTGTGTTGTTGTGTGATCTTGTTGGAATTTGGGGCATTGTATGATTGATCATATTGTAATGTTGACTTTGGAGCATTTTTGAAGTGTTGTATCTTTTGGTCATGCTGTAATCTGGACAATGTTGGTGGCTTATGGAATTTTGGCAATGTTGGTAATTTGTGATGTTGTTGGATGAGTTTTGGCTTGAATTTTGGGGGCATTGAAGTCATGAAATTTTGGCAATGTTGGTAATTTGTGATGTTTGTTGGATGAACTTTGGCTTGAATTTTGGGGGCATTGAAGTCATGAAAAATTTTTTGTGCAGGCTTGGTTGAACAAAATCACGATGAATATGGAAGATTTGTTGGCATGTGTAATCTTTGTTATATGGACATGGCAAAAAAAAAAAAAAAAAATTTGTGTCTATGAGTATGGAAAAATTTTGTGGATACGAAAAATTTTTTGTGGATATGGTATTTTGGCTATAGAAATATTTTTGTTGGGTATGTGATGTTGGATCATGAAAAAAAAAAATTGTAATTATGATTTTGGATATGTGGGAATTTTCGCCATTGTACATGGACATGGTCATGTGGAAATTTTTTTTTTGATGGCATGGTTATGAAAAAATTTGGTAGTTGTGTATGGACATGTCAAAAATTTTAGTTGTGGTAAAATTTGGTGGGGACATAGACTTTTTTAGTTGTGGTAAAATTTGTTTGTGGGACATTGACTTTTTTGGGCACATAAGAATTTTTGGACATGTGATTTTAGTCATGGGAATTTTGGACATACGATTTTGGTCATGAGAATTTTTGGACATGTGATTTTGATTACCGAAAATTTTTGGACATGTGGAAACTTTGAATAAGACAAGTTTAGAATTCACCTAATGAGGTCTTGTAGTACCAATTTTAAACTTATCTTAATTAGCTTTGATGGAGTTTGCACTTATGAGGCAGAGCCGAATGCCCTTAGTTTGCATGATTTTCTTTTTGAAATCTTGAAATCTTGGTTTTTCATGAAAAAATGATGATGTTGGTCCCCATTTTTTTGAAAATGAATGAGGCATGGCCGAATGCCCCTAGTTTGCAGATTGATGCATGACTTTTTGAAAACCTTGATATTTGAGGAAAAGATGATTTTTTTTTTTTCAAAATGGATGAGACATGGCTGAATACCTCTAGTTTAAAAATGGATGGATGATTTTTTGGAAATCTTTATTTTTTATGAAAAGCTGATGATGATGTTTTTTTTTTTTTTTTGAAATGGATGAGGCATGGCCGAATGCCCTTACTTCAAAAATCAATGTGAACTTTGAAAAAATCTTATTGTGTAGGGACCTCAATAAAGAAAAATTTGAGTAAAACAAGATCAAAATCACAAAACTAGGCAAAACAAGGATTGTTGTGATGATGGGCCAAAGGGCTCTATTGGAATGTCGATTGGCACATCTAAACTGAAGATTAATGGTGATTGTTGAGTAGATGAAAGATCTATGTCCACCTCCTGCAAAAGATTCTTCTCATGAACTTGTTAGTACTCAATTATTATATAAATGTTTTGGGTCAATGCCCCTAGTTTAGACATGCTTGCATAGAAAATTAATGATATGCTTAATGCAAAACATATGCTCCTAACCTAAATTCACACAAAAAAAATGGTTTGATTTTGAGTCTTTGAAAAAAAAAAATGTTTTTTGAGTGATTGTGACCAGGCCTTTGGAAAGGCTGCCTATATTCCTCTCTCTTAGAATATCAGGTCTAAACGTAGTTCGAAAAAAAAATAGTTTTGAAAAATCTTTTTTTTTAAATGAAGTTTCTTTTTTGGTAATTGTGACCAGGCCTTTGAAAAGGCTGCCTATGTACCTCTCTCATAGAAGATCAGGTTTAGACATAGTTCGAAAAAAAGTTTTGAAAAATAAATTTTTGAAAAAATCTTTTTTAAAATGAAGTTTCTTTTTGGGTGATTGTGACTGGGCCTTTGAAAAGGCTGCCTATGTACCTCTTCTCATAGAGGATCAGGTCTAGACGTAGTTCCAAAAAAAAAAGTTTTGAAGAATCTTTTTTTTTATTAATGAAGTTTCTTTTTGGTTAGTTGTGACCAAGCCTTTGAAAAGGTTGCCTACGTACCTCTCTCATAGAGGGTCAGGTTCAGACTTAGTTCAAAACAAAATTTTGAAAAATCTTTTTTTGAAATGAAGTTTCTTTTTGGGTAATTGTGACCGGGCCTTTGAAAAGACTACCTACGTACCTTTCTCATAAAGGATCAGGTCCAGACATAGTTCAGAAATGAAATTTTGAAAAATTATGAAGTTTTGAAAAGTCTTTTTGAAATGAATTTTTTGAAATGAGTCTTTTTTTTTTCTTTGAAAGCGATTTACTTAGAATGAGATTTTTTTGAAATTTTATCTTTTTCAAATGAACAAAAAGGTGATCCTTTGAACAACCTTTTTGACCAATCATAATGCTCAATTGTTGACTCCATCTCATTGGCTAGAAAGGATTTGAAATCATTAAAAACATGTAATTAAATTTGCATCTTCATTCGGAAATTTTTTTTTTTAGATTAAGTCTTCAAAGGAAATCAAAGAAATGAAGGGGGAATAAGCAAGAAAGGGAAAAATCCTAAGTTTGAAGATTTGCAAATTTTTGAGAATTTGGAAATTTGTTCTCTTGAGAGTTATTTTCTGTTGGGAGCAAGCAAAGTGAGTGTTTAGGACTTAGAAAAAAAATTTGGTCACTTGAGAATTTATGAAATTTGTCTTTTAATGATATTAGCCAGTGGGGCTTGATAATCTTGAGTAGTTTCCTTCTTAATCTATGAGAAAATATCATCAGAGTTAAATGTGTGCTTTCAATTAGCATGACTTCAAGGTGGGCTTTATTCAAAGGTTGTAAAGTAGATTGGGTTCAAGTTATTGAAAGGAAGGATATAAAAGGCTCAAAAACCCTTATGATGTTTCCTCAAATATGCAATACTTTAAATTCTAGCATTGGAAGATTTTTCCACATCTTTCATCATTGACTCTTGTGCTAAAATCCTTGTCATGTTCATCATCTTCTCATTGGTCTTCATTGATTCCTTTCATTTAGTCTTGATCTTTTCAGCTTGATGACTTCCTCTTTTTAGTCTTCTTAGCATCCTATCTTGTGATCAGATCACTCACTCTCATTTTTTGTGAAAGAATTTTTTGATTTTTTGATTTTTTGCCCTAATTTTGCCTAGACCGCCCTTTCAGGTTTTCAGCCTAGCGAGCTTTTCTTTTTCTTTTTTCTCTTTTTTTTTTTTTGAATGTTTTTTTTTTTGTGGAATTATATTGGCTTTCATCAATTGCATTTTTTTTTTCTTTCAATTTGACTGACTTCTATCTTTCCTAGATGAAGTTGTATTTCTCCTTGATACCCTTTTATCCTTTCTAATGCACTTTCATTTTTTCTTGACTTGACTGAACACACACTTCTTTTTTTGTTGAAATGTGTCTTGTTTTTTCTTTTCCTCATCTTCCTCAATTTGATTTAATTTTTCTTTTGATGAGTCTTCATTTTTGCTCATCCTTCTCAACTTGAATGATCTTTCATGGAATCTCATGTCTCTTGTGTCTTTTGATAAATTAGTATTCTCTCACAACTTGATGAAAATTCTTGCATTCACTTCTCTCTTTCTTTTGTTTTTGGTTGAAGTCTTTTCTAGCTTGATGGCCTTATCTTTCTCTCCTTGATAGATTTCCTTTCTACCTAGTTTTGATGAACTCTCTTTTCTGAACTTGATGAATATTCCTCTTTTGAACTTGTTATATTGTCTTCATTGAGGACCTTTACCAAGTGGTGCTAGAACCATAAGGTCAACACTTCCCCATCTTAAGATTTAAGCATGCATACTTAATTTCCCCACCCAAGGTTTCAGTTTTTAGTAGGTTCATTGAAAAACAGGCTAACTGTTGAGAGGCTCAAGTTAACTAGCAATGGATAATTATTGTAATAGGTGTCAAGGAATACTGTGGGTTACCAAAGGCGGCCTCCTATCCCTAGTGATGCTTTCTTGTTAGCACATTGACTCAAACTCTTTTAATAAGTTATTCTTGGAATAGAAGTATAAATGCTCCAATGATGTGACAACATTTTGAGAGATTGGGATTGAGTGTATGTGGCTGAGAAATTTGGATGAATGGATATATTTCTTTGATTTCCTTTTAGGACATTTTCTTACATATTTTGAATGTTTAGCAAAAGTCCTTACATGAATTGAATGAAGTTAATTCTCTCTTTGGAACAAATTGATTGGTAGAGCAATTAATCATCATGATTTGGAAGAGACTTTGTCAAATAGATCTTCTCGTGTTCTCTTGAAAAGAAGGCTTTGAAAAAAAATTTGGAGTCTTTGAAAGAAAAAAAAAAGTTTTTAGAAAAAGATTACTAAGAAGGCCCAATGCCTCTAGTGCAAAAGATTTTTTTGAAAATAAACTGAAATGACTTGAGGGCCTAATGCACTTAGTTGAAAAATATTTTTTTATTATTTTTTATATATTTTTTTCCAATTTTTGAAAACTCTTTCTTTTTTTTTTATTTTTTTGTTTTTTTTTTTTTGTTTTTTGTTTTTGTTTTTTGTTTTTTTTTTTTTTTTTTTTTAATGTACATATGAACAACATGATGAATCAAATGCATGAAACACAACATGGACTTTATTGAGCAAATAACCAACTAGAAAGCAAATCCTAAATAAACAATAAAACCAAAGAATAACTTTAAAAAACTTGTAAAATAAAATTCAAACAAAGTCAGGATGGCTGGCTGATGAAGGCAGAGTGATGACTTGTTGATCAATCAGATCTTGAATGGCATGCCTTAAGTTATAACATCCATCGATTGTATGGCCTTTCCTTTGATGATATCTACAATAAGCATTAAGATTGTATCTTCTGGGCATGAGATGTGGTATTGGCTTGGGATCCAATGTCTTAAGTAATCCCTTAGCTTGTAGTTTCTCCCAGGCTTCACTCAAAATCATGTGTAGTTCTGAAAAATTTCTTCGATGCCTACAATTGCCAGTTGATGGTTTGACTGCACCGTTACTGATGTGATAAGGCACTACCTCTTTGGGGATTGAGTCCATTGACATCTTCTTGTTGATTGGAGAGGATAGTTGGAAAGACAACTTGTTGAAATCCCCAACTCTTTTCTTCAGAAATTGGAAGTGTGGAATCTCTTCAGATTCTGGTGAATATCCTTGCATAAGGAAGAGAGCATAGATTGATTGGCTAAGCTGACTTGTAATGCAGAGTTGGTTATAAAGGAGATTTAAGCTAGTTCTTCATTTATCCTCTCTTGACCTTCCAGGATGGAGTTAAGAACATCTTTAATTCTTTCTTGGCTCATTAGGGTTGAACCTTCCTTGAGCTTGATGGGCTTGAACTTATGATCAAAAAGGTTGGAATCTCGGTGGACTTTGACTTTGGGTTGTTTGTCTCCAAATGTGGGGATTTGAAATGTCTCCCCACCTTGTGATGTGGATAATTTTTGTCGGGTCATTAGGATCGGTGTCTTGAGGTTTGAAGTGTCTCTCCCCATTTGTGGATGTTGGGTTACTTGGTTGGGGTTTAAAGTATCTCTCTTCATTTGTGGATGTTGGGTGATTTGGTTAGAGTTTGAAGTATCTTCCCCCATTTATGGGTATTGGGTTGCTTGATTGGGGTTTGAAGTGTCTCCCCCCATTAGCAAGTATTGGGTTGCTTGATTGGGGTTTGAAGTATCTCCCCACATTTGTGGGTATTGAGTTGTTTGGTTCGGGTTTAAAGTATCTTGTAGGTCAGATATGGGATTGTGATGTTGCAGCAGCGGAGTGTCCTTTATGCTAATAGGTTCAGTATAATAATGGGAGTGATTAGGGGTGGAACTGGAGCTATTGGCTTAAGTGTCGACCTTAGGTCCTCTTTGCAGCCTTCCTTCAGATCTTGACTAAATTCTCCCCTCTTGCTTTTTCTCTCTCTCTCTAGAACAGGCTCTCTTGGGTCAATTAAAGCTAGGTCACCATCTACATCAAACAACCAAGCAATAAAAACACACACAATGTGCAATGCAACTTTGACCGGGACCGACCTAAGGGTAGGTTCTAAGTCATTATGTTGTAGGGTGGGTTTGTTGTTTCACTGTTTCCCATAGCTAGGACGTTACTCCTCTCAACTTGTAATGTAATGAACATTACGTTGGTCCAAACAGCATAGTCTATCCTTTACAGTCAATAGGAAATGATCCAGTGACTTTTGGCTATGAGTTGGTGAGTTCGCCACTGGGTACCCGAATCTATTGAAGACCGATGATCCATGGTTTCTACCACCACAAATTGTTGAAAAGGGGTGCATACATATTGTTTAGATGGCACACACTATGACAATTAGGGAAAGATTTTAACAAAAAATACATACAACAAAATATCATACAACATCTCAACAAATATCAACAAACAAACAAATAACAATATCATGAAAGACCATGCAAAACCAGGGTACATATTTGGTCACTTAAGTCTAACATGAAAATTAGCCCTCGACATCCCCAACGGAGTCGCCACTATGGGAGACCTCGCCAAAATTGGTGTGCCTCTCAAAAAAGAGATTCGGGTACTTTTTAAGGCACCTCTTTTTTTGGATAAGTGGTGTGGAGTCAGCCACTTTTTTTTTATACAAAAAAATAAGAAAAAATAAATACATGATTGAATTGTTCTCTTCATTGATTGAATAAAAATTACATATTTGAAAAATTGAAAAATTACATGGCTTTGGATCCTAGTTACATTCTACCCAAAATAAAACAAAGACAAGGCTAGATCTACTTAACCAATGACCTAGATATGTAGGTTAGGTTACAGAATGGGAAGGTGTTCGGCACCCATTCCGCCCAGATAGAATCTGGTCTTCTAGACTCTTATGACCAATGTACATTTTTATGCATGTCATGAATGATATGTTGAACATGTGAAAATAAAGATCAAATCACATACATTTATTTATGAATGAAGTCTCTTCTTTAGTTTAAAAATTTAGATCCATTTTGATTGGTAAAAAAAAAAAGGTTTTTGGAGATGAAAATTCAGATCTGTGTTTATCACATGAAATATAGTCTTTTGATTTGAAAAAGTATTAGATCAGTTTTTTTAAAGAACTAAAAAAAATAGTTTTTGATAAGAGAAAAGATCAGATCTGTTTTTTATATGTTAAACAAATCTACATGCATTAAAAAAATAATCAGATCTGTATCTAAGGAAGATAGAAATCAGTTTTGTTTAGAAAAAATTTAAATCTACATCTAAGGAAGATGCAGATCTTTTTATTTAGAAGAAAAATTTAGATCCACATCTAAGGAAGATGTAGATCTGTTTTATTTAGAAGAAAAATTCAAATCTACATCTAAGGAAGATGCAGATCTGTTTTTGTTTTAAGAAAAAGTCAGATCTACATCCAAGAAAGATGTAGATCTGTTTTTATTTTAAGAAAAAGAATTGTTCACATGCAGATTATTGACATCCAAGAAAAAGATTAGAACAATCACATAAAAAACAATTATGCTTTAAACAAAACAATTACGAACCATTCATCTTATGGATAAAACATTCATCAACATAAAAAGAAGCATAAAGAAAAGATAGGGTGAAGGAAACAACCTCTTGCATGAGCACTCTTTATTTTTGAGAGGATGTTCTAGGGTTCAAAGAAACTTATGCAGTCATCTTTGAAACCTAAAAACCCTAATTCTTGTAGCAAATCTTAGAGAGGAGCAGCTAATATTAGCCATTTATAAGTCTCAAAACGTATGCCTCTTAGAGCGTAAAAAAAGGTATTGAATTATGAGATTCAGTCTCTATTTATAGAGGCCAGAGGACTCTAAAAAATAGACACAAACGATTAGGATGTGAATCTGGACACATCCTTTTGCGAAGAGATCGAAAAGGGTGTGCCTTATCGTCACCCAAAGGCTGTTGGGCCAAAGCCCAACAAGGTGCAATTTGGCACTTTCAAAGTGCCATTCAGCACTCCAAAAGTGCCGAATTGGCCCTTGGATGCCGCACACACTTTCGTGTCCGGGTGCCATTCGAACTCTCTTTCTAGGGGTTTTTGACTGGTCCTTGTATCTAGACATGCTTTCATCCCCCATCC
This sequence comes from Lithocarpus polystachyus, assembly GCA_033629205.1. Lineage (NCBI taxonomy): Eukaryota > Viridiplantae > Streptophyta > Magnoliopsida > Fagales > Fagaceae > Lithocarpus > Lithocarpus polystachyus. The sequence continues at coordinate 61,770,506 of CM066162.1, read as the reverse complement.
ATGATTTTTTTAATCTCTTTTCTGGATAATTGAAGCTTTTTAAGATCAATTATCTTTAACAATTATCTTGTGAATAAATTCCTTAAAATAAATCTTGATAAAGTTTAGATTATCCACAATTTTATTGTTATCCAAGCATCCATTTTATTCCTATGCATGCAATCCTACTTTAGACACTGATTATCAATCACTCACAAAATTATCTAATTAATTTTAATTGTTCAACTAATCAGAATTAATTTAAATTAATCGTGTGTGGTCGACTCTTCCTAGACACAATGCATATGGACTGTGCAAACTTGATCAAGCGATATCTTTCGATTAAATGGTTCGATTTAGAAACCGGACACATTGTTGCGATCGTTAAAATCTCAAGATCATTGTTATGATATGTAATGAATGAATTGATGCATGCAATGCAAGAGCAAATTGATGCATGTGATGCAAGACAAATGATTTTTTTGGTACATGGATGGTCACTCCAGTCATCTTCTTTTGTTAAATCATGGGTACAAAATCGGGTGTCTTCACTTGGCTTGTTAGGAAATATCAAAAACTCAAGCTTGGCTTGAGCTCATGACAAGCCTAAAAATGATGTTTGAGCTTGAGCAATTGCTCAAAATATAATTTTTATATTCAAGTTGGATGGTGAAGAACTAGAAAAATACTTGATTGTAACTATTATGAGTAGGAAAATACTAACATGTTTCATGACTTTACATTAGATGATTGATGGAGAAAGATCACATGTGGAACCCTTAATTGATTAATTAATTTTTAAATATAACTAAAGTCTAAAGTGGTTCTTGGTGAGTCTAGAGGGAAGGAAAAAATTAAGGTAATGGGTAGTGGTCACATGTTGGCCATGTCATTGTTAAGATGTGTAATGAGTATATTTAGCTGATACATATAAACTTATAAATGAGTCTATCTTTGAATTGTTTTGTATCAAGCCTTATAGCTCATGAGCTTGTTTGTGATTTTTTTTTTTTTTTTTTTTTGCTTGGGCTTGGCTTGTTTATTAAACAAGCCTAAAATTAAGGCTCAAGCTTGACTTATTTATAAACAAACAAACATGAACGAGCTTTTTATCGAGTCAAGCCTGAGTTGTTCATGATCGGCTTGGTTCATTTATAGCCCTAGTTGTGAGCTACACGATCTCTATACTTTGCATTGCACCTATCCACTGTTCATCTACCAGTACACACACACACACACACACACACACACACACAATTGTGAGGCATGGTAAGGGGCTTCAGATAAGGGTTGAATAAACCCTAGAAATGAGAAAAGTGTGAAGATATTGCCTTTTAATGAAAAGAGAGAGCTTCTTCCTTGAGAAAAACCATAACTTTTTTTCCTTATTTTCCATCTCTTTCATTGCATTGATAGAGATTCTATAAACACCTTTCTCATGCACAAACATAAACCTTGTGAGTGAGAGAATGACATTGGAAATGTGAGAAGCCATATACAAATCCAAATCCTTTGGTGGCTCTCCGTTGGTAGCTCCACAGTGGTGACTCCAGGTAGCTAGGTGAAGGAAAAGACTCATGGAGTTGGTTACTAATTGGAGCTTGGAGGGCTCAAGTACACAAGGAAGTATAGGATTGGAGGGTGTATAGTCATCCATGTACTGCAATTATTCATTCTAGTGGAGTTTTTCTGACAGGTGGTCAGGCAAGAGCTTTTTACGCCAAGGCTCGAGTTTTCCTCTTCCTAAACACTTCTTTGTGTTTAGTATGGTTTGCATGGTTTTCTCTTTATTTCCTTTACATTGCTATATTGTCATGTCTTGTGTAGTGTAGTATGTCTGTTTGGAAATTTGCTAAGTCATTTATGCTTGGACTATATTGATTAGTTTAGTGTTAAAATCAACTTAGCCATAAAAGCTTGTGTTAAGGGTTCTAAATATTGTGCTAGGGATATTATAGCATATTTCAACTTCCCTGGAAAATTGTTCAGTCAAAGCCATAACCACCGCATCTTGATCATCCCTTCCTATCACTGTTGTTGATATCTTATCATTTCTAATGGTTGTGTCAAAGTTGCACTTCACTCATCCCCTTAGAGGAGGAGACCAGTTTGCCTCTTTCAAGATCAGCTTGATCATTCCCTCCTCTATCCATGCATTCTTTCGATCCATAAATGACCACTAAAATTTCTCACTAGCTTATCTATAGACCCTAATTCCTCTCCCATTCTGACTTTGTTTCTATGCATCTAGATTTGGTCACAAGGGTGGAAGTAAACAATTGAAATTCATGCACATCCTCTCCCTCTAAGCCCAATGCTGCCCTTGGAATCAATGATACACAATTGACATATAATTCAAAGGCATTTTTCAATTTTAGACTTTTAATTATTGTTACATGTTGTTATATATATATATATATATTTTTTTTTTTTTTTTTCTATGTTATCATAAGAGATTCCATGAATCCTAAGATTGTTGAAGACTCTTTAAGTGACACACAATCTAAAGGTTGTAATCTATATAATTTTACTAACATCATTTTAATTTTCTTCCTTTTAGTTATCTGTATATCTCTCTGGATATGATAGATTTCATTATTAGTTGTTTTATTTAATCACTATCATTAATTGTTATAAATAATTGGACAAAGTTTAGGTTATAACCTTACTCAATATCATTAACATTACTATATATTTTGAAAACATAATTATTGGACTGCATGTTCTTTACGCTCTTAATACACATGTCAAATTTTGTACCAATCGGATATTATTTATTATATGATATATAAGATTATATTTTATGCATAATTTTAAATTACAAAAACTTGCAATTTAAACAATTTATTGATGTTATAACTATTGATCTTTAATTTTCTAGAAATTTTGCAAGCATAGAGAATATAAAAAGAAAATGTAATTCAATAGTGGATTTGTCAAAATTCACTTTCAATAAAAAGATATTGAGTAAGGTTGTAAGGTTACAATCAATTTTGTAGCTAAACTTTGTCCAGAATAATTTACAATAATATAATTTAAACCTCTCTCTCTCTCTCTCTCTCTCTCAGTGAGTCTTAGAATCTCTCTCACCCTCTGCATTTGAGATATTTTAAAATATTTTGAAAATTTTAATTTCATATTTTGATAAAAAGATATTGGATTGTATAAAGAGTCTCAATCTCTCTCACTCTCTCTACCACTCCAAGTAACTCTTTCAAATGGATGGCTCAAATTGTCATTTTTCGTCAATTTTAGTGAAACACTTGATAATAATGTCCTATGAGTTCCAAAATATCATCATTGTTGTCTCAAAGCTAGAGATATGCTTTAGTTTTTTTTTTAATTTAATAATGAAATTAAAGAGCAAATGGGTCAGAGAATATTTTATCATTCTATTCCAAAAAATATCCTTAAGCAAATGTGAGAAATCAAATCAAAAGGATATAGAAGATGATTCAATATGATTCATGTAGAAATAAAAAACTAACAAAAATTCATTGTGGTTGATACCACAGACAGAGAAGGTTATCACACCTATACTTTTATCTTAATACAAACTACAAATGTCAAAACTCAAAATTGAAGGTTGTGTATTATCTAGATGATGTATATAGTGCTCTTGTTTGCTAATAGATAAAGACTCACATTCACACTTATACAAAGCATTGCCATTTAAGAGACCGAAAAAAAAAAAAATCCAATAGCTCTATTTTTTAGTGCTTTAAATAATTTAGAACATTGTTGTTTATTATCCTTTGAAAGCCCTAGCTCTGCTGCCAACTTGTATCAAAAAAGTTCCAACAAGCCCCCCTACAAAATAATTAGAAATGTAATTAAAAAGTATTCCACAACAATGGAACCAAATCTTAATATAATTCTCTCTACTAAAATAGAAAAAAGAAACAAACATAAATTTATTAGGCATATCTGTATAAGTGCACCAATATTAAAAAAAGAATTCCCCAAGGAAGGAGCCCTAAGAACCTGCTTCATAACGGATATCAAAAGTTGTCCTACACAAATATTCCGTTAAGATGGATATCAAAAGTTGAGAAATCATAAGAGCTTTGTATAGAAAGTGGTTTCGCACTTACATAACATGAATTTCCTTTCATCTTTGATGTAGTCTTGAATTCTTTGAGCTGCTTAACTTACCATAAAGGCATAAAGTTATAATCCAGACTTTGTTTAACATCTATAAAAAAAAAAAAAAAATTCATTAAATGAGCATTTTCTATGTGCTAAGTTGAATGCTTGATGGTAACCAAAATAATAATAATAATAATAATAATAATAATAATAATAATAATAATAATAATAAATAGGTAGCAGTCAAGGAAAAAGCATAGAGTTATAAAGAAGGCGAAACTACACTATGGTCCCTGAACTCAATTATGGAAACCAAGTTCCTTATTTTATTCTAATTTCTTATTTTTGATATTTGTTATTTATAGGAAATCTGTAGTGCCCCTAGAAGAAAATATTGTTGCATTGGGAAATAATTGGCAATGAAGAACTAAACACCAATGCTTTCTCATAACAATGTTCTCCTGAAGAGGTTTTTTAGAACCAAGAAAAAGATGCATTGTTCGGTACAAATAGAAGGTGACATTTCCTTATTCCTTCAGAATTTGAAATTGGCCTCCACTAATTACTAGAGCATTAGAGAAAAGCTTCATTTTTTTCTTTTTTCCCACAGAGGTACTTTCCATTTATCAGACTTCTTAATATTATATAGCTGAAATTTCTCATTTTTGCACTCACTAGATCTGGAAATCGAAGTTTGTATGATACAAATGTATGAGAATATATATGTTAGTCCATCTGAATTTTGAAATATATATTAAGAAATTAAGGTGAAAACTCATGTAAAGTTCTATGTATTGTGGTTTTAGTGTTGCTTGAGTCCTTGTTTTGTTGTTTTAGATGCCTATGTTGTCCCTTTATCCTCTGTTTCTTTTCTAGAAAATATGAAGGAACTATTAAGATATATTTCAATGAAATAAATTTTTAGCAAGATCTTTGGCAGTACACCTAATGGCTGGCTTTGGATTTCAGTAATCCTGAGTTAGGTCAAACAACTCTTTAGATCCCTGTTAAACAAATTGCCTTTGTTTCACTAGTATTCAGTCACTAAAGCAAAATGCCAGGATAACATGCAACTTAAAATGACAAAGATGTCGTCAGAATCCCAATGTATTTAGGTGATCATTTATAAGTCCAAAGTTATTGCTAATTCATATAAAAATGATAGAAAGAAAATTGAGTCTCATATCCTTCTATATTTTGTTTCTTGTGGATTTTAGGATTGAAAGACACGAGTTTTGGCATATTGACAATTAAAGAATTTAGGTCTCAAGTTGCAGTTTTTAAATTACTCCAACATCCATAAGAGTAATAGAAAAAATGCTACTAAATGGCAAGCTGCAATGGGCTAACAGAAGATTAATTTTTAATAGTTTTAATTCTTTCCCTAGCAATGTGGCTTCTTCCATGGGTGATTTAGATCCTTGTGCATCAACCTAAACCTTCTGCATTGTGCCCCTTTGGAAGAAACTATACCACATCTTTATCTGCATTCTTCTTCTTTTTATATTCAATGGAAGAGGGAGGATGGTTCCACCATCCATCCCACCTCCATTATTCAAGGATGAGAATTTGACATTGTTTTCCTGTCTTTTGAGTTATAATTTGTCTCCATTTTTGAACTTTGTATAGTTTCCACTGCATTTTTCCCATTCTAAATCATTTATTTATGTCAATACTTGTATTATAAATCAACAATGTAAAGATGTGATTTACAACTATTTTATGTTGGCTTTAACTCCGTGCCAAATTTGATTTACAACTATTTTGATCCTTGTGCATCAACCTAAACCTTCTGCATTGTGCCCCTTTGGAAGAAACTATACCACATCTTTATCTGCATTCTTCTTCTTTTTATATTCAATGGAAGAGGGAGGATGGTTCCACCATCCATCCCACCTCCATTATTCAAGGATGAGAATTTGACATTGTTTTCCTGTCTTTTGAGTTATAATTTGTCTCCATTTTTGAACTTTGTATAGTTTCCACTGCATTTTTCTCATTCTAAATCATTTATTTATGTCAATACTTGTATTATAAATTAACAATGTAAAGATGTGATTTACAACTATTTTATGTTGGCTTTAACTCCGTGCCAAATTTGATTGTAATTATATTCAATCTTTTGTACCATGTACTTTATGTAGGATTTTATTGTAAGGGTTGTGTGTGAAAGAAAGAGACAAACTTCCCAAAAATGGCCAATCATTTTGTCCAAAAGCCATCATATCAAGCTAAGTTGCTCAACAATCCATGCTTAGAGAAGCATGAAACTTTTACCTTTACCCTTTATGATGGGCAAAAATGAGATATTCTAAAACATGACAACAAGTTCTCAAATTCTATGGGTCCTCATGCAAAAAATGAAGAACTTTGTCTAAAGGAATTCTCTATATGCATATACCTAGTATGCAACACTTTAGCCTAATTCCATCGCCATGTGGACCAATATGATTGAAAGTTTCTGCTAAAATTTTTTGCCATGAAAGAGAAAAATTTCAACATTATCACTCTTCACAACACCAAGCAAAAGCCTTCCAAAAAGACTTTTTGATTGCATCCATCAACTTAAGTATACCGCTCTTGGTTATTATGAGCAGTATGAAAGGCACAAATCTTCATCAATAACATGCTAAATGATTATCATGCATACTTGGAAAATCTTGATGTCCCGTCGATCTGCACCATTGCTTCAAAATGCCCACAAGACGGCTGCATCAATAAAATCATTCACCGCTGGAGAGCCCTGAAGAGAGCACGCCTCAAGCTCTCATTATCTCTAGCAGTGAACTAATTATTGGAATCAGGCAAAAAAAGTAAAAAAAAGAAAATGGAAGTGAATAAGTAAGCTATCTTCCTACTCTATGAGGAGATGAATGAAACTTTTTGATAGATAAGTAGCTTATAGGGTGCTTAGGCCATACAAGCCTAACCAAGAGCCCACTACCAAAGACATGCAAGATCCATTACATTATCACCTCCATCAACATGTGCATCATCGGATCTAAAAGCACTCAGAAATATATTTCATAGAGAGGTTGAAAGCGGAACCATTGACCTCAAACAAGGGTAAGATGTTCAACGGAACCTATTGTCACAGCACAATGGAGGGAATTCCATGTCAGCGGTAGGCATTCATGTTGGGAATGATGTCCTAAGCCTTGATGATGGTACTAGCAGTTGCCTCCACTCTTCAACGAGGCCCTATTTTGTTCAAACAATTGAGACTCAAAGAGGAGTCAAGGAAAGTAGCACCAAAAGCCTCATTATCAATTACTGACACACTCCCTCAATGCTGGCCAAACCTTCCTATTGATTGCGTATGCCATTACTTATGCCAATATGGAGTCCCAGAATATACCCTTGGCAGCATATAGAGCTGAGGCTGGTCCTATTTTTGCTAGATTCCATGTGATTGATTCAGCCATGGCCAATAATGTCTTGCTTGGACCACTGTGACTCCTCAAACATAAGCTCGTACTATCCATTTATCATCAAAATGTTAGGGGGAAACTTAACGGTAAGCCTATACACATCTCCGCCAATCCCACTCCATTTGATCCATCAGAAGCGTACTACAATGAAACTAGTCTCTATGATGAACTTACCTTATATGGGGAAGGTTCTATCTCATGCCCTATTAGAATTCCGCTACCAAATCAGAAGGAAAATCCTGAAATGTATTTGAAAAAAAAAAGTTTTGATCCCAAAGGAAAAGAAAAGAAAGTACAAAGAAGCATCCAGTGGTAGATCATAGTCGCAATATGAATAGATCGAGCTACCAGATAGTAGCACCAGCTGTTGCTTATGACAATATGTGAGGCCTAGTTGCCTCAAACCGAAGCGTCCTAAATTGAATGAGACTAGTACAACTCCATGTCACAACTGTATCTACAAAAGAGTATACCTGGCGGCAAAAGAGTTCTTATCCAGCAGTATGGTTGAACCATTTAAGGAACCTCCAGCAGTACCTAACCCATCTTCTCCATTTGCCATGGAGAGGTTTTGTCATGGTATACACTATCCCTTGTTGGACTCATGTCATAGCGCTGCTGGACTACTATTAGTTTACTACCATCATATGGCTGAAGTCATGAACTATCCAAGATAAGTCATCACATCACTATTTTTAAATTTATATTGAATATATGTTGCTCTACTATGCTTATATCACTCTACTGGGAGCTTCTGCTGGACACCCCCCTATGCCCTCCAAACCAGTTTTCCTTAAGTTTCCCCTTTTAGGATTCATGGGCTTGGTTCATGAATCATTTACACACATTTTTAGTAAGAAAATAAACTATTTGGTTGAGAATTTTATGATATTGGAGGTCTTGGTTATGCTTCCCTTCCCTTTGATCAAAACTTGGAGAGAAAGTAGAAAATGAGATAACCTCAGCTCTTATATGTCAGCCCCCAGCCCTTGACTCTTGTCATAATCAATAGGTTTCATCTACTGAAATTAGGAGGTAGATAGCTCCAGTTGTCTCAATTGCTGGAGTACTTCCGCTGGGTATTTCCGCTAGGCCATGCTTTAGTTATTCTCTGCACTTAGGCTTGCGTTTCGCTCCTTGAGTCCTACAAAATGGATAAGGTTGATATGTGTTGTCATGGTTTTTAATCCCACGTGGGCTTTGGTTGTTATTAAAATTGAATATGTTTTAGGGCTTCAATACTCATAAGAGGTTTTGGATATTAATTCCCATGGGTTTTAAATAATAGTCTGTATAGTTTAATATTTGATATGTGTTTGATTACTTTAAAGTACTTAATGGATAATATTCGCCATATTCTCATGGGTTTTTGATAGATAATCATAATGGGTTTGTAGGACAAATAATTACCATGAGTTTTGGAAATAAATATTATGAATGTTGCAATATAAGATAAATAGTGACCATGAGTTTTTATATAAATTCCTTGGGTTTATAATATGGTATGAAATAAATAAATATTATGGGTTTAAGATAAATAATTATAACTTTCCATGGGCTTTTATAAGATGATTGCCATGAGTTTTGAGAATAGATAATTGTCACAGATTCCATGAATTTGTAATATTATAGTAATAGATCTAAGAACTTAAAGCATTGTTCATCATTGGACTTTAAGTGAAATACTTATGATAATAGTATTTGGGTTATGCTAACGAGTGCCCTTAGAGAAATATTTAACAATTCATTTTAGGAAAGTTTTGACACCACTTTTATGGGAAATGAAAAAAACTGTCAAAACATTAATTACTTTTTTTTTTTTTCCCCATAAAAGCTTTCTTTAAATAGATTGTTAACCATTTCCCCAAGGGCATCCATTAGCATTTCCCACAATATTTTGCCAAGTATTGGTAACTTTGGGCTTTTTTCTAAATAGTGCCAACATAAATTGGGTTTTTGATATTGCCAATTAGAATTGGACTTTTAATATTGTTAATGAGAATTGGACTTTTGATATTGCCAATGCGAATTGGACTTTTGATTTTGCTAATAAGAATTGGGCTTTTAATATTGCCAATGTGAATTGGGCTTTTAAGCCAATGAGAATTGGGCTTTTGATATTGCTAATGAGAATTAGGCTTTCGATATTGCCAATGTGAAATGAGCTTTTAACATTGCCAATGCAAATTGGACTTTTAATAGTGTCAATGTAAATTGGGCTTTTGATATTGCGAATAAGAATTAGAATTTTAATATTGCCAATGAGAATTGGGTTTTTGATATTGCCAATGTGAATTGAACTTTTAATATTGCCAATGAGGGCTAGGCTTTTAATATTGCCCATGTGAATTGGACTTTTAATATTGCCAATGGGAATTGGGCTTTTGATCAATGAATTGCCATGGGCTTTGATTATGGATTTGAATTCCATTGATAAAATAGCTTTGCCGTGGACTTGAATCATTGGCTTTTGAAATATTGCCAAGGATAAGTAGTCTTGGGCTTTAAAAAGAACGGGATGTAAGCATTGGGCTCATAGGGCCGGTTTTGGGCTTATCTAAATAATGATAATAAAATTAGATAAGATATGAGTTTTTTTGGCTTTTGTGATGGTTTATATTGTGGCGCAATTTAGATAATGAGAGAAGAAATATTTGTGAGCCAATGGGATGAGCAATATTCATGGAGGCCCAAAATAATTTATGGGTGAAGTTTTGGCATTTTTTGGTGAATAAATAAACACGTGGCATGAGTAAAAAAATCGTATCTCCATTTAAGTTAACTGAAACTCACAAAAAGTAATACTAGTTTATTTGTTTGTTTTGGTGGAAAATGTAGCACTTAATCTACTTTTTAAAATAAAAATAAAAATAACAAGTTATCCTTCTTGGTAATGTTAAAAGAACAAAAATTTTCACTCTTTTTTTTCACAATTGCTGGCCTGGTTTGTTGTCAGTGGAAAAGCATTTTCAAGGAAAATAAAATTCATTGTGCTTTAGAAAAAAAAAATCATTACAAAGACTAAATTTTCAAGCTTATAAGGGAAAGGAGTTTTCAAAGCAAATATTTCATGGATTTTGTAAAAAAAAAAAAAAAAAACTATTTTTTAGTAGCTAAAATTCTAGTAATTTTTCACAAAGCTTTTTCAAGGAAATAAAAGTTTCTGAGGCTTTTGAGAATTCTCTTGGAAGGTGATTTTGGAAAGCACAATGGATAAAAGGATTTGTTTCTTAAACCAATTTTTGAGAGGTTATTTTGAAAACAACTTGTAAAAACCATTTGGGAAAAAGTTTTAAACCCTTTGGAAAGTCCATTGAATGAATGAAGACAAAGTTTGAAAATCAATTTGGAAAATACTTTGAGAAATAATTTGGAAAAACATTTTTAATACACTTTTTTTTTTTTTTAGAGTTTTGAATCAAGCCTCTTTGATTTTTGGTAGGGTGTGCTTGTGATGCTAACTAGCAAGCCAATACATAAGCAAGTTTCACAAGGAACATACAACTCTAACCAAGCAAGCAAAAAAAATAAAAAAATAAAAGAATCTATTACATACTATTATACCGAAGTAATCGAAATAGTTCAATACCCATATTATTTTATGGTTCGTTCCATATGTACTATTCATTGGCCTTCTTTTTTTCTTTTTCTTTTTCTTTTCTAAGTAATGTTGCTGGGTCAATTTTTTTTTTTAATTTTTTTATATACATATGAGACCCTGTTTATATATATATATATATATATATATATATATATATTAATACAACAAATTGTCTCAATATTTTCATAATTACTGAAGTTTTAATTCCTTATAGGTCAAAGTAAAATATCATATTAAAACTAACCACAACTAAAAATAAGGATATTGTGAAAAAAGAAGTGCTACACCTATAACATTTCTCACAATACTTTCATAAAAAAATCATTTGTGATAAAAGTGCGAATGTGTAAAAGCTACAGTAATAACTACAATATTTATTGGTTTGTTCAATATTTACTGTTCATTGACCTTCGTTTTTTTTTTTTTTTTTTGGTAATATCACCGGGTCAAAATTTTTCTTTTCTAATTTTTATATATGTATATGAGACCCTGTTTATATATATATATATATATATATACATATACATATACATATATATATATATATATATTGTATGGGCTGGGGCCCAGGTGACCCAGAATAGCCCATGTGACCAAGGCCCAATACTATTGGGCTGGGACCAGTCCATTGATATATGTGCTAAGGTCTAATTAACGTTCGGGGAATCCTGCTATGTTCTGGGTCACGTTAGGCCCATTGCTAACTAATGACCAAGGGGGTCCAACAAGGGGGCGAGGCAAATTTAGGTCGAAAACTGATCACAATTAGTGCCTTTGGAAAACCCGCTGCGGAACACTAATCGGCGTTTGGAACAAGTTTTAAGAGAATCTTTAGAAGGCATGATTTTTCTGGGAATTGGGGGTGAAAGTGGGATTGCATGGGAACCAGTGAAAAGTAATGACTTGAGTTCCACTAAGGGGAGCTTATATAAGGGAATGAGGGTAGAAAAACAGGGTTGATTGGTTCTTCTAATAAGTTAGGGAAAGAGAGAGAAAGGAAATAGGAGTGGGTGTAAATACGAAGGGGAGGAGAGAAAAAAGAGAGCAGAGAAAGCAAGAAGTTAGGTCTATGGGAAAGAGGGTGTTGGGCAAAAAACCTTAGGAATGCTTGATTGTTGGGTTGTCAAGGCTATGTTTGAAGCAAAACTTGTAGGACTATGAGGAAACCCACCAACAAATAAATTGGGAGTCCAAATCCGTTGTCCATTCCAGTAACTTTTGTAGGTTTGGGTCGTCACAATTAGCGCCATCTATGGGGATCCTGCTTATCTTGAGGCTTTAAACTAGTAATCACAAATATATGACTACATGCCTCAAGCCCAATTTCAAGGGATTTAAATACACCAAAACATGTGTGCATAAATATATATATATATATATATATATATATATATATATATATATAATATAAACTAATCATGTAGTACACAAATCAATATGGATTACTCTTTTTAGTAAGAACCCAAGCTCATGTCATGATTCATGTCCCTGGTTTTTGATGGGCTTGTCTTGTCTTGTCTATACAGTAGGTAGTAATAATAGAATGTTGAAAAAGTTTCGTGGTCCATACAAATTTGGATTTTACTAACGTTAGGATATACATAAATAAACTATTTTAAAAAAAATTAATATAAAAATCTAATTTAATTTTTTTAACAATTTTTTCAATTTAATTTTTTTTAAATGGATAATTAACCGAACCCTACAATTTTTTTGTCTTCTTGGAATGGTTTTGGTTTACCCAATCCTGAAATATTATTGACAGCGCATTATGTAAAGAAAAAGTAAGCTAGTGGTGTTGGAATTGTGAAAAGAGATAATGAATGTTGTTTCTCTTATTGCTTTAGTTACCCAATAAAAAAGGACAAAAAGGCAAAACTCTTTTTCTATGTTTCACAAAAATTTATTTCCATTCTTTAATTTTTTTTTCATTTCATTCCTCTAAGTTTTAAGTTTATTTAATTAAGGCCTCTTTATCAACTTTTGTTAAATATTGCAGTCAATTTTCCAAATTTTTAACATTTTTATTCAAAATTTTTAAATTTTAAAAATTCCAATTAATAATTAATATATTTTTCCAAAATTAAAAAGAAAAGAAAAGATTCTAATAGAAGTCGATGGAAAGATATTAATTGAATAAATTTAAAATTTAAAGAACTGAAATAAACGAAAGTAAAGTTAGATAACTGAAATTTGAAGTGTAAGTTTTACATTTTACTCTTAAAAATAAATAAAATAAATAAAAAGAAAAGGATTTGCTTTGGTTAGGAAATTTCCCTTGGTGGCTTTATGGCTTATAATAATTAATAAGTGCTTATCAAGTGGTTGGGGATATGGCATTTAATGAGGGGCTTATATTTGCTGAAGTCATTAATTGATTCCTTTCTCACATCAAAAAATATCAATTAATGCTTCATATTTCAATTTTTCTCCAATTCTCTATATATCTTTACAATTCTTATTCCACCACTTATCCAATTTTTGTTCATACGTAGGAAAATCAAAGGCGACCACTGACCACTTGAGAGAGAGAGAGAGAGAGAGATTTCAATTTTTTTTATCCTCTTGGCTTCAACCAATTGAGAAGAACTACTTGGGGACCAAATTCCTGATTGGAATTTGTTACTTTGCTTCTTCTAGACAAATTGGAGTAGCTTACAAGAGCTACTCCAAACATCCCATTTTGGAAGAAATTATAAGGTCCTCTTGGTGAACTAGTGACGTTATCCACTATTCCACTAAAAGACTTCCACTTGTTTAAAATTGCTGAGTTAGAAATTTTTTTAAATAGAAACGGATTACTGACTTAGTAATTTTAAACAAGTGGAGTCTTTTAGTGGAATGGTAGACAAACGACGTGGTCCACCAGAGAACTATATAATTTCTCCTTTTTGCTAAAACTGCAGAGTTACAAGCTAACTACTTTGCCATGTTTCGTTAAAATTGTCCTGCTTCAGTTGGCCGAGCTCAACTATAAACTCTAAAACTTGGAGAGTGATTTATTTATTTATTTATTATTATTTTTTGCATCTATAAAGTTTAAGGGTGTTTTGGATTTTACACCATGAAATTTCAGATTGGATTTTACCCCCCCTAAAGTTTGGAGGTGTTTAGATTTTACACCCTGAGTTACACGGTTTGGATTTTACTCCCTAAAATTTTAGAGTCTTTGGATTTTACAATCTGAAGTTTCAGAGTTTGAATTTTACCTCTAAAGTTTTGGGTGTTTGGATTTTACAACCTAAAATTTCAGAATTTGAATTTTATCACCTGAAGTTCTATTCCGTTTGCATAAGTGGTCCCTTCATTCATATATTTTCGTTAAGTTCCATATAAACTTGTCACGCGTGTTTGCTTCATCCAATAAAATGATATTATGCCATTTTTTTTATGCCATTGCATTTTTAGTTATTTAATATTTTTAGGCTACAAAAAATGAAGTAGCTTCATTTTATTGGACTAACTAAACATGCGTGACAAGTTTATGTGGCACTTAATGGAAAATAGGAACTGAGGGACTACTGATGCAAGTGGAATTGAACTTCAGGAGGTAAAATTCAAATTCTAAAGCTTTAAGGTGTAAAACCAAATACCCCCAAACTTTAGGGGGTAAAGTCCAATTTCTGAAACTTTAGAGTTTAAAATCCAAATACACCCAAACTTCAAAGGGTAAAATTCAAATTCTGAAACTTTAAGATGTAAAATCAAAATACTCTCAAACTTTAGGGGTGTAGTTTGTACTTTAAAATTTAGTCTTTTTTATTTTTTTATGGTCTCTCTAGACACCCCAAAAAAAAAATATTTATAGAAGAAAAAGAAATAGTACAGCAAACCACAGTCCAGTACCACGCTACCACACCACCAACCTAGCTATAATTCAAAGAAATTTGAGCACTTAACTGGTTGTGTCACTTCCAAGCAAATAATCTAGCTTTAATATTTATCAATGATCTAGCTATAATGAGTTTGCTATTTAAATTGTTACTGTTTAAGCCCGTTGTAATTAACTTCTTCTTTTTAATTTTTTTTAAGAGTTTGATAGTTGGGGATGAAGGATTGAAACCTTAAACATTTTTATTTGAGACACAAAGAGGTGCTAGTTGAGCTACAAGGCTCTTGGTACCCATTATAATTAACTATTTAATATATTGAAAAATATAAATTTTACTGTTTCTCTTGTTTTCATTCCTTATTGAATTTATCTCTAATTAAAGGTCTATGGCTGGAATATATAAATAAAATAATTTAAAAAATCTATGGGCTAGTTGCCTCTTGTGCTTGTTGTGGAGAGACTATTATGGTCTGTTTGGTTAGGTGGAAAAGAGAAATGATAGAAAATGGAAGATAAAAAATAGAAGATTTCTTTATTTGGTGTGGAGGATAAGAGGGAGAATGAAAAGGTCCATAAAAAACCATCATCTTAATTTAGGAGAAAAAGTAGGGGGAGAAAAATTGCTTTTTACTTGGATTTTATTAGTTTTCCCAATCTGTTTCATCCTTTTATAATGTACTAGTCTCATCACACATGCTTTGCACATGCAATGATTTTTTTTTTTTTTTGGTCTAGTGTCATAATTTTTTTTATTTTTTTTTAATTTTGGATAAGTTTATTTTGAAAACATAGATTAGTAGGAGAGTATCCTATTTTGTAGGTATTTTAAGTGGAGTTGGAGATATATTTTTACCGAGTTTTCTTCAAGTTTTTTTCTTGTTAAACCTAAGGTTTAGGGGTATTTTTGAACTACATAGAAGTTCAGTCCAAAGAGAGGAATCCTCTTATAAATAGTATAGATTAAGGATATAGCCATTAATTTATTGAAGTAACATTTTTTATCGTTTCACTTTTCATTATCACCAAACATATATGAGAGAAAACTAGAACACTGAAACATTTTCTATCATTTCACTTTTCTATATTTCATACTATGAGAGACTGGACTTTTGGCTTTCAACAAAGGAGAAAGTATTGCCACCTCTCTTTAGGGGTCTTGATTATTGTGGAGTCGCCACTTTTTTATATATATATATTACAAAAAAAAACTAAAAAAACTAAAAAAAACAGAGTACATGATTAACATCTAGTTCTTATTTATCTGAACATTTACAATTGGTAGAAAGAAACTATACATCTCTTTGGTTGTAATTACAATCTAAGTAAAGAATTACAAAACTCTTTGTCCTAGTTACAATCTACCAACAATAATGACTACTGTACGAACCTAAGATCTATGGTTCAAGGGCTAGGTTGCAGGATGGGAAGGTGTTAGGCACCCATCCTGCCTAGACAAAATCTGGTCTTCTAAACTTTAATGACCACTAAGTTCCCATTAACATACATTGATGAAAGGCAGCATGTGTTTAAATGATAAATCTAAGATTAAGTCAAGAAGTGGGCTTTATGAATTTACTCCCTTTAAAACAAGAGGAATTTTTGAAAAAAAAAAAAAAGAAAGTATTCTAGATCTGTTTCTTATTTAAGAGGAAATAAAAGATTAAGAAAATATTTTAGATATGTTTTTGTTAGTAAGAAAACAATAAGTTTTTAGAGGAAAATCCAATTTTTTTTTTATTATAAAAAAATAGTAGAGAAAAACCCAAATTTGTTTTTATTTTGGATGAAAACAATAGTGTTGAAGACAAAATCCAGATCTGTTTTTGTTTTAGAATGAAAGCATGAGATTTGAGAGAAAAATTCTAGATCTGTTTTATTTAGGATGAAAACAATAGTGTTAAAGACAAAATCCAAATTTATTTTTATTTAGAATGAAAATATGAGATTTGAGAGAAAAATCCAGATCTATTTTTATTTCGAAAGAAAATATGAGATTTGAGAGAAAAATTCCAGATTTGTATTTTATTTTGATGAAAACATGAGATTTAAATAGAAAAATCCAAATTTGGTTTTTTTTTTTTTTTTTTTTTTTGATAAAAACATGAGATTTGAAGAAAGAGTTATTGATTCATAATGGGAACTTCATAAACCATCTTAGATCTATTATGCATGAATCATGTGATTATCATATGAAAATATTAGTCATGAAAATATGAAAGCATGACATAAATAAACTTGAACAGGCATGCAAACAAACATGTGAATCATTAGAATGTATAGAAAAAAGAACTTATAGACTAATTACATACTAGAATAAAGGATTAAACAAAAGGGATTACTTTAGAGGTCAGAGAAAATGGATCTCTTTGAGATCTAAAGTATGGTTGCTTAACGGAAAAGAAAGTCTTAAAGCAAAACTTCCAGAATTTCTTTAATGTTAAGGGGAGAGAGGTGCTGAATGTTGGGTGGGCTCTTCCATTTATAGAAGTGTTAGTTGCTTGAAAATTAAGCTAGGGTTGCTTTAGAAGTTAGCATACACAAATTGGGTCAGAATTTATCTCTAAAAAATCAAATCTAATGAATTTTGACCTGAACGAAACGTATCTGGGTCAATTCTGGGATTTGTGCCAATCGGCACTGTTGAAGTGTCGATCAGCATTGTCAATGGTTTTGCCTAATTTTTGTCTTCTTACACGTTTTGGACTCGTTTTGGGTAATTTTCTGAGTTGGAAATTGTACTTGGACATGTCTTGGACTTATATTCCTAACAAAATTAATCTTAACCTAAAAATTAAATCTCCAAAATAATTATCTCGAAGATAATTACCCTAAAAACCTAATTATCAATTCAATTTTAACATTATCAGATTATTTCTTTTTATTCCCATGCAACCATACTTATTTTAAAAAAATAAACCACCAATCATAGAACTCATTTAATTAATTTTAATTGTTGACCAATCAAAATTAAGTTCAATTAATAGCATGTAATCAGTTCCACCTAGATGAATGCTTGTAGACCATGAAAACTGGATCTTGTTATCTCTTTCAAAAAAAAAAAAATAATGTATCGTCATGATTGTTAGAATCTCAAGATCATTTTTATGATATGTGATAAATGACTTGATACATGAAATGCAATCATGATTATTGGGTACTTAGAATGACTATTTTGGTTATCTGTCAAGGTTAAATTATGAGTGTGAAATTGAGTGCCTACACATACTTTCATCAAACTTCTAGCAAGGGTCCACTCAAACCAAATATGTATCTTGCATATTTAAATATTTTTCAACAGAAACTTGGCTTTCAGAGTTTGGGCCAATAGACTAAATGGTGGTAGTCGTTGAAAGGAAACCCAATAAACAAGAATTTACTGTCAAGTTTTCTCTCATTTTCTTACTACTAACTTTGGAGAATCTACTTCATCAAGATTCCAACAAGGCTTTCTTGCAAACCAAATATGTATGTGTTGGAAAATAACATGTTTGTATCGCAAACAAAACATACGCAGTGGAAAAATTAACGGATCTACTTCATTCGTAATTGATAACATGTGCTCTGTAAATTTCAGAATATATGAACAAGAGAGTGTACCTTGGTATGGTGAATTTCAAAACCGAATAAAGAAAAGCACTTGGAAACACTTTTGATCCTCACTCCAATTCCACTTGATGCCCAAGATGTGTGGTTTCTCAATCAGTTCTATGTGTTTGTTCTAGAGAGAATATGAAAGAGTTTCTCTTTCACATACATATGAACATACAAACCATTTCATTCTAATATAAAATTCCGTATGTTTCTCTCCACATAACTGATATTCTAATTGGGCTAGCCTTTCGGGCCTTCCCAATTGGGCTTTAGTGTGTGGCTTGGAATGGGACTAAAAGGGAACAAATAAGACACTAGCTCCCATAGGCCTTGGGCTTTTCTGTCAACTCTTGACAAGTCCAAAGTTATCATTAATTATATTTAATACCACTATATAAATATAATTGCACTCTAGGCCTTATTAATAAATTATATCCCAAGACTTTATTATACATGCAACCCCTTCATAAAATATTCGTATTAATACAAAGTCATGAATATAGACTGCGACTTTGTAAATTACTACATCTTAATCCTTGAGTACTTAGTTTAATCCTTTTAAGTTATTCATCATATATTTATGAAATCTAATTTCATAAATATATACTTTAGTCTTACTAAAGTGGTTAGGCCTAACTCTCTGACTAACTACACCCATTAAACTTATCTCAAGGGAATATTTTATATCTCCATTAAGAGACTAAGAATTCCATCTTGAGAATATATGTTCCATCAACACTAAATGTGGCTGCCCAACATACTGAGGTTTTGACTGTTACTTTAGGTCTCACTTCTGATATATCAAAGCAACCTACATTTCATGATTATGTCCATTATTCTCTCAGGATTAAGAGTTCATGTGAATAGAAGTCATGAAATTTATTATTCAATTGACAGTCGTTAGGAGAATACTAAATCTCACAGCGGTACAGTTCAATATGTCTTAACTCTTAAAAAATATCAACATATCAACTAGAAGTCTCCATTTTCATGATCAAGACAAATCATCTTAGTTAATATGTTATAGTCTTCGCAGATGAAATGCTCAATTTCATCACCGATACAAACCAAAATTTTGAGTTTACAAAGAACTTGTGATCTATATCTTCTGTGACTAAATCACATACTATACATCTCATGGACTATTTGATAATGTCTGAATATTCATGTTACCATTATTTTAGATAATAACAAAACAACTTTATGAATCATAATATTAAGTCATACATCATTTAATACATAATGTCAAACATAATATCATTCATAGCATCATACAATAGGATTTAAGGGCACTTATCCCAACAATCTCCCACTTGCCCTAAAGACTATTGTGCACTAATCTAACTCTCATTCTCTCCAAATGTGACTTGAAGGTCCTTTGAAGTAAGGCTTTGGTAAAGGGATCTGCTAGGTTATTTGCACTTTTAATATTTGCTACCACCACATCTCCACGAGCAACAACATCTCGAATGATGTGGTACTTTCTCTCAATGTACTTTCCTTTCTTGTGATTCCTTGGATCTTTGGATTGTGCAACCGCTCCACAATTGTCGCAAAACAATGTGATAGGAACTTACTCGATTCTCACTACGCCAAGATTACACCAAGATTAGAAAGGAATTTCTTGAGCCATACAGCTTCTTTTGCTGTTTCACAAGCAGCAACTTATTATGCTTCCATGGTGAAGTCCGCAATACAAGATTGCATAACATTCCTCCAAATTATGGCTCCACCTCTCAAGGTGAATACACATCCTGACATGGACTTTCTGAAATCTAGATCCGATTGAAAGTCTAAATCTATATAGCCAATGGGAATCAAATCCTTACAACGTAAACAAGCATATAATCTCTCGTTCTTCGTAGATACTCAAGAATATGCTTTACAGCTTGCCAATGTTGTGGTCCTGGATTTGATTGATATCGACTGACCATGCCAACTAAAAAACAGATACCTGGTCTAGTACAGAGCATTGCATACATGAGACTTCCTACTGCAAAAGCGTAAGGAACTTGTCTCATCATATTTTCTTCCTCTTGAGTCTTAGGCCTTTGGTCATCAGACAAAGGAACTCCATGTCTGAAAGGAAGTAATCCTTTCTTGGAGTTTTGCATGCTAAACCGTTCTAAAACCTTATCTATATATCCAGCTTATGATAAGCCTAACATCTTATTCTTGCGATCTCGCCAAAGTTTGATCCCTAGAATAAAGTTAGCCTTACCCAAGTCTTTCATATCAAATTGGCTTGACAACCAAATCTTTACTGATGACATTACACCTACATCATTTCCAATGAGTAGAATATTATCAACATAAAGCACTAGGAACATTACTACTTTGTCTTGATGTCTTTTGTACACACATGGTTCATCAAGATTTTATTCAAAACCAATTGACTTGATTACTTGATCAAATCTGATGTTCCATGAGCTAGATAGTTGCATAAGTCCATAAATGGACCTTTTCAACTTGCATACCATATGCTCTTGGTTTTTAGCTATGAAACCTTTCGATTGCATCATATAGATTTCCTCTTCAAGATTGCCATTGAGAAATGCAGTCTTAACATCCATTTGCCAAATCTCATAATCATAATGAGCAGCAATGGATAAGAGAATTCTGATAGATTTAAGCATTGCTACTGGTGAAAAGATTTCTTCATAATCAATACCTTCTTTTTGAGTGTACCCTTTCGCCACTAGCCTTACTTTAAAGGTTTCAACCTTTCCATCTATCCCTCTCTTCCTCTTGTAAACCCATTTGCAACCAACAGGTTTAATGCCATTAGGCGCCTTTACAAGATCCCAAACTTGATTGGAATACATGGAATCTAATTCAGATTGCATAGCTTTAACCCAATGATGTGCATCTATATCATTTATTGTTTCTTCATAAGTGTAAGGATCAATTTCGACCTCCTTTGAGATAGCTTCATAAGTCTCTCCAAGACCTATGAATCTTATAGGTGGCCTAACATTCCTCCTTCTACAACGAGGCATTTATGTACTAGACATCTCATGAGTAGTATCTTGTGGTGTATCCAATACAGCCACATCATCTCTAGTTTCATCTATTGATTGTTCAATTACAGGTTCATTCATTTTAGCCAAGACAACTCTACTTCTAGGAGTAAAATTGTTCATATAGTCATTTTTCAAGAATTTAGCATTTGTACTAACAAAAACTTTGTTATCTTTACAACTATAAAATAAATAACCCCTAGTTTCTTTTGGATAACCCACAAGCAAACACACTTTTGATTTTAGTTCCAACTTATCAGGCTTCCCTTTTAACACAAGTGATGGACAACTCTAAATGTGGAGATATTTCATACTAGGCTTACGCCCACTCCACAATTCCATGGGTGTTTTGGGAACAGATTTTGATGGAACTAAATTCAAAAGATGTATTGCTGCATCTAAGGCATAACCCCAAAAAGAAATAGGTAAAGTTAAGTAACTCATCATGGACCTAAACATTTCTAAAAGATTCTTATTCCTTCTTTCTGCTACACCATTTTGTTAGGGAGTTCCAGGTGCAGTCAATTGGAATACAATCCCATTTTGAGTTAAGTAATTTTTTAAATCCCCAAGATGGTATTCGCCACCATGATCAGATCGAATGGCCTTTATGCGTTTATCCAATTAATTCTCAACTTCAGCCCTAAACTCTTTGAATTTTTCAAAGGCTTCAAACTTTCATCTCATTAGGTACACATAACCATATTTGAGTAATCATCGGTGAGAGTGATGAAGTACTCATAACCTCCTTTTGCTTGGGTTGACATAGGACCATAAACATCTGCATGAACTAATTCAAGCAACTCCTGGGCTCTTCTACCTTTTGCATTAAAAGGTTGCTTGGTCATTTTGCCTTCCAAACAAGATTCACAAACTAGAAATTCATCAAAGTCCAATGGCTCTAAGAGACCATCTTTGATCAGTTTTTGAATTCTGTTTGGATTAATATGACCAAAACGCAAGTGCGAAAGATATACATCATTAGTAGAAGGAAACTTTCTCTTTAATGATTTTACATGAGAGTTATTATCTAATTCAGAATTGTATAATTCATGCTTATCAGGAGTTAAAATATAAAGACCATTCACAATATTGCTGGAACAGATAAACATTTTATCCTTCTTTATTACAACATTGTCTTTAAGGATAACACAATATCCATTTTTACCTAAATAAGTTGCAGAAATTAAATTCCTATGAACATTAGGTACATACAGAAAGTCATCAAATATTAAACATAAACTATAAACACCAACAGCTACAACTGGAATCCTGCTCCCATCAGTCAAAATAAGAAACAATTCCCCTTCATTAAGCCTTCTGGTCTCCTAGAACCCCTGCAAAGAATTGCAGATATGATTAGTACAACCTGAATCCACACACCAGGAATCTGTGGGATTTTGTACCAAACATATTTCAAGGAGGAATGAGCTATTCATACCCTTATTATTGGCAGCCTTGAATTTTGGACTATTTCTCTTCCAATGTCCTTTCTTATCACAATAGAAACATTTTCCTTTCAGCTTCTTTCCTTTGTCTGCAACCCCTAAGATAATTTATTTACCTTCTTGCTTAGTGAAGTCCTTCTTCTTCTTCTTCTTACCCTTGCCTTTCGACTTAGGTTGAGAAGTTGAAGCTTCACCCACATTGGCTTCAACACTAGAAGTACAAAGGATGTCTTCCGCCGCTACCAACTCATTCATTAATTCAGACAAAGAATAAATCTTTTTATTCATATTTTAATTAAGTTTGAATTCCTTGAATGATTCCGGTAGTGACTGGAGTATCATATCCACTTAGGATTCTCCATCAATATCGGCACCTAAAACCTCTAATGTATTCAGATTAGAGATCATTGTAAGGCAATGCTCTCTCACTGAACTACCTTCAACCATTTTGGTATTATAAATTTGCCTCATGGTTTCTTGCCTTGTAGAATGGCCTTACTCACCAAACATCTCTTTCAGACTTAGCATAATGTCCGAAGCTAGTTCTACATCCTGCATTTGATGCTGTAGAACATTTGAGATGGACGCTAGGATATAGCACTTGGCCATTTCATTAGATTTCTGCCAATGATCATATCATTGTTTTTCCTCAAGAGGAGCATCTAATGAAGGAAAGTTAGGACATGGTTTAGTAAGCACATATTTGTGCTCTTCAACAATGAGAACTATGTCCAAATTTCTTTTCCAGTCAACATAGTTGGATCCAATCAGTTTGTTTTGATTAAGAATGGTAACAAGTGGGCCAAATGATGCCATGTTCAAATTTGAGAATAATAAACATGAATATAATAAGTAAACTGGACATTATCAATTTAGCATATAAGCATATAATATGGAACCTTAATAAAACCATAATATAATATATGCAATAACAACTCAATCCCGCAATTAATATTCCTTGGAAGCGAGGTCATATCAATCACTATGATCAAGCGAGAATTATTCTCATTATTAATGCTATCATGGTAACTCTTACCAAACAAAAATAATTTGCCACTTTACCTTTAGCCTCTAAGTAATAATGACATAGCTTTGAAGGGAGGTTAACATTATACTTAGTCTAGTGTATACCATTACTTAGAATCAATGTGAGTCACCAAGTAACTCCACGGAAGCGTGGTCGTTCTTAATATAAAAACACACTTTATCTATCATTAAGAAGTTTAACTTGTAGTACTATAAATTAAACACCCTTTGAAGGGAGCAAGGCATATAGGCCAAGGCGAGGTGCTTAATCATACTACTATAAACTGACAATGGAGGCCGTGAGATCCAACCCTTGAATCTCTCTCCCACTAGATGTTTTAAATTAAAGGTTTTTATCTTTTAAACATGCATAAACTAATTATACACAGCCTTGCACTTTATATATGTGAAAACATTTTGAAAAAGTTTCAAAAATCCCTTCATAAGCATTCAGACAGAGACTTTCGTGACTGTCTTGTGGGTATTCCGCGACTAAGCGCTTCCCGCGAAAACAAGTTAAGGAAAAAATTGAAAACACAAAAATCAGATAGAAACTTTTGCTACTGTCTTGCGACTGTTTTGCGAGTAAAGCTTACTCGCGAAAAATCCGTGTTTTCAGTTTTTTCAGAACAGTTACAAACAGTTTTCAACAATTTTTCATGAACAAACAATTACCATATGAACATGATATGCAGAATTTTATATCAAAACTGAAATCTATTGATGCTATAGCCTTAAAGATCAATTTACATACTTAAATTCAAATTAAAACAACATCATAACATCAATATCAGTTTTTATCAAATAATAGTTTCAACAACCATGCAGAAAATTAAATGAATATAAAATCTTCTAACATGATGAAACTATTATTTCGAATTCCAAAACTCACAAAAACATGCTATACAGATCCAAAATGAAGACCGCTCTGATACCATTTGTTGGAAAATAACATGTTTGTATCGCATACAAAATATACGCAGTGGAAAAATTAACGGATCTACTTCATTAGCAATTGATAATATGTGCTATGTAAATTTCAGAATATATGAACATGAGAGTGTACCTTGGTATGGTGAATTTCAAAATTGAATAAAGAAAAGCACTTGGAAATACTTTTGATCTTCACTCCAATTTCACTTGATGCCCAAGATGTGTGGTTTCTCAATCAGTTCTATGTGTTTGTTCTAGAGCGAATATGAAAGAGTCTCTCTCTCACATACATATGAACATACAAACCATTTCATTCTAATATAAAATTCTGTATATTTCTCTCCACATAACTGATTATCTAATTGGGCTAGCCTTTTGGGCCTTCCCAATTGGGCTTTAGTGTGTGGCTTGGAGTGGGACCAAAAGGGAACAAATAAGACACTAGCTCCAATAGGCCTTGGGCTTTTCTATCAACTCTTGACAAGTTCAAAGTTACCATTAATTATATTTAATATCAATATATAAATATAATTGCACTCTATGCCTTATTAATAATTTATATCCCAAGACTTTATTATACATGCAACCCCTTCATAAAATATTCGTAGTAATACAAAGTCATGAATATAGACTGCGACTTTGTAAATTACTACATCTTAATCATTGAGTACTCGGTTTAATCCTTTTAAGTTATTCATCATATATTTATGAAATCTAATTTCATAAATATATACTTTAGTCTTACTAAAGTGGTTAGGCCTAACTCTCTAAATAACTGAACCCATTAAACTTATCTTAAGAGAATATTTTATATCTCCGTTATGAGACTATGAATTCTATCTAGAGAATATATGTTCCATCAACACTAAATGTGGCTGCCCAACATACTGAGGTTTTGACCGTTACTTTAAATTTCACTCTTGATATATCAAAGCAACCTACGTTTCATGATCAAGTCCATTATTCTCTTAGGATTAAGAGTTCATGTGAATAGAAGTTGTGAGATTTATTATTCAATTGACAGTTATTAAGAGAATAATAAATCTCATAGCGGTCTAGTTTAATATGTCTTAACTCTTAAAACATATCAACATATCAACTAGAAGTCTCCACTTCCATGATCAAGACAAATCATCTTAGTTAATATGTTATAGTCTTCACAGATGAAATGCTCAATTTCATAACTGACTACGAACCAAAATTCTGAGTTTACAAAGAACTTGTGATCTATATCTTCTGTGACTAAATCACATACTATGCATCTCATGGACTATTTGATAATGTCTAAATATTCATGTTACCATTATTTTAGATAATAGCAAAACAATTTTATGAATCATAATATTAAGTCATAAATCATTTAATACATAATGTCAAAAATAATATCATTCATAACATCTTACAATAGGATTTAAGGGCACTAATCTCAACAGTATGTTGCTTATCTAAATATTTTTCTATTTTTCTACAAAATTGAGTTTCTAAGCTTATTGTGCAACTAGGATTTCCTCAATGGAGAGAGAAAGAGAGGAACCACACATTTTGTAAGTAAACTTATCAAGTCAAAAATATTTAAATTTTAATTAATTACCCACTTTGTCTCAAATTGTTAGTCATCTATTCCATTTTTTAGGGTGCCCCAAAATGCAAATCTATTTAAAAAATAAATAATTTAATTTCCTAACACACTGTAACACCCCAAACCCAAATCAAGGATTTAGATGCATAACCTATTTTAGAAATAATCAACAATAATATAATGGAACATAGTGTAATTAATTAACCACAAATAAACTTTTATCCAATATCAACTCTCCTATGAAATCCATAAAATACAAAATCCTTCATAATAAAGTCTCCAAATACAATCTCAGAATAGTTCCACAAATGTCAAACTCATTGTCCCTAAGAAAAATATACTAAAATAATTCACCAACTAACAAAGCTCCAAGAGAAGTCGTCAATCTAAGGCTCCATTGATCTACCATCAAAAGACATTCCATTACTCAAATCTGAAAGGGTGGAAAAAGGGGGGGTGAGCTAGAGGCTCAATAAGAGACTACATAACACGAGGTTGTCTTTCAAAACAAAATATTAGTATCATTGACAAAGTATAGTCTACACGAAACATTTACCAATAGTTTTAACAGTAATATAATATATTCTGTAGAACTGTTAAAAATAAAACATTTCACTATAATGCTGTAATCATTAAATAAAATAATAACCACTTTAATATGCCAATATGCACCAAATAGGTATGAACAATTTATTATAAAAATAAATAAACAACTTTCCACTTACAAAGATCTGTAGCAATAAAACAGTAGTTCGATATGGATAATATCAGTCAAACACAGACAAAAGCTGCTAAACACTCGGTGGGTGATTCCCATGGGAACAATAACACTAACCTCATAGAGGCAACACTAGCTCCAAAGAGCAACAGTAACACTGCACCACACCACACTAACACTACTTCGGCTGAAGACCAACACTTAACCCTGTGTTGGCAAAGGTTGCAGACTGTCTAGTTAACCGTTTGAAACATACTTGACATATATAAATTCATAATAATATACAATAAATAATAAAATTTGAGTATGTATAAAGCACTAACAATGGTATAAGTTTTTGAAACTTCACTTTTGCAATTATGTATATGTATATATATATATATATATATATAAATATATTTTTACCACAAATATATATATATATATATATATATGTATATAAATATATACGTCTTGAGAGACGTCATGTGCTGAAGTCTACTTACCTCAAATCACCAAAACACGATAGATCTCAACTATCCAAGCCGATGTCACTTGAACCTAAAACACAAATAGATGATTTTGCTGCGTTAAGCCATACTTACATCATTTATATAAACCATTCGTGCTATCCCTCTTCCAAAATCACACATGGACCCTTTATACATCATAATTATATATATTAGATCCTAACAATGCTTCTAACCAAGGGCCTAACATTAGTATTTAATATATTACCACTAGATCCGAGAGTCCACAAGTATCAATATGACTACATTCATGATAATCTATGTAAATTGGATGTAGGGAATTCGTTTTCAGTGGGGTATATTTGATATCATGAAGTGTATCACTCATCATTCAATATATATATCCATTTTTTAATTCTTTCCTCTCTACAAATAAGTGTATATATATATATATATATATATATTCATATGTACCGCATCCCTCTCTACAATATTATAATTCTTTCCTCTCTATATAATTCTTTCTAAACTCTACTTTTGTGGAGAAAGACAACAGGCATCCCTAACTAACATCTAATATACCTATATATATATATATATATATAAGAACACGTAACCAACAGATCATCACCCTAGGACATCTACAAGGGTTTAATCTATAGAGAAAGAGATGTACTCCACGTACAAATGAAGGTCTGATACAAAAATTGAATAAAAATAATGCATGGCCAATTAAACTTCCATGATAAATCCACTCCTATGCAACTATTATTATAACCCTAAAATTTGGACTAGCAAGAGACCAAAGCTTCCCTTTAATCAAGGAATGTCCAGCGAAAATAATAAGGCTGCCTAGATTGATGATTACCTCAAAAATCAACGTAATGTTTGCTGGCTGCTAGAGTCCAACGAAATTAGATTGGCTTGCATAAATCAAAGTTTACTTCAATATCAGTATAAAGTGTGCTGGCTGCCTCCTTGAAGTGCACGGTCTTCACCCCTTTTAATATGAGAAACCCTAACTCTATTCTTACTCTTTATACGCTAATCACTGCTACTTTTTTTTTTTTTTTTCACTCTCTGCCTTTCACGTAGGAAACCCTAACTTTCAGCTTTACACGTTAAAATTGTTCCCTACATTGGCTGGAAATTAAACTCATAATAAGGTTATTTACATAGGCTAGGACTCTAAAGAATTCCAATAACACTAAAACTCCTAATCCAACTAGGTTTTAATCTCTCATCCTTTTCCTTAACTGATAAGGAGACCAAAAGTTAAATTTAAATAAACCACAAAATAATTATTCACGTTACCCCTTATTATTATTATTATTATTATTATTATTATTATTATTATTATTATTATTATTATTGTTGTTGTAGAAATCATAATATAAAAATAATATCTCCTCCAAATAAAATTAAGCAATTCATCAAATCCACTCTAGAAGCAGTTAAATTAAATTTAAGTGAGACGGGTGTTACACACACCCTTCACTTTATTTATAAAGTAAATACCCCATTTTTCACTAAAGTTTAAGTTAAAAAGGGTGATTTTAAAAACTTATACAATTTTATGTAAACCATAATGCATTAAATGGTGTTCCTATTTTTAGGCCTAACAAAATGGGACAATTGGAATACTAATTTTCTATTTGCGATTGTTTTTTCATCAATTATCTGTTGTTTTTTTTTTAAATTATTATTTATTTATTATGTTATTTATGTACATAGTAGGGGCAAGAGAGGTGGTGACGTAGGACTGCATAAAGAATGATATTATCATTTGGCTATTACTTAAACTAGTTTTCATGTGATGCAACGTTTCAAAAGCAACTAGAATATTGTAAAAAATAGCCTTATTAGATTGAAAAGCACTTTGTAACTCATATGGGTTTTCATGCTAGGTGGATTGAATGGATTTCTGAATGTATTAGTTCGTTCTCTTTTTCTAATATGGTTAATAGTGAACCTAGAGGTCACATTGTCTCTTCAAGAGGTTTGAGACAAGGGGATCCTTTATCTCCCTATCTATTCCTTTTGTGTTCTGAGGGTTTAAATGGTTTAATATAGCATGCAGTTGATAGAGGAGATATTCAAGGCTTTTCACTTTGAAAGAATGACCCAAAACTTTCTCACCTATTTTTTTGCAAATGATGCTCTTCTTTTATGCTCTGCAAATATGAGAGATATTGAAGCCATTCAAAGTGTGCTCCGAGTGTATGAAAAAGCCTCAGGTCAACAAATTAATACGAAAAAGGCCACCAGTAGTGGGGTTACCAGCAGTAGTAGGGAAGAATAAAAGGGCTAGCCTAAATTACATTAAGGATAGGGTGTGGGTAAAAATACAAGGTTGGAAGGGAAAAACTCTAAACTCAAGCAAGGAGGGAAGTTCTTTTAAAACCAGTCGTTTAGGCTATTTTGGCTTTTGCAATGGGGTGTTTCAAATTACCTTTGGATTGTGATATTGAGATGATGATCAAGATATTTTGGTGGGGTTAGAGGGGAGATCATTGGAAAATTCATTGGAAGAATTGGGAGACTTTGTGTCAACCAAAGATCAAAGGGGGCATGGGTTTCAAGGAGCTTAGAAAATTCAATGATGCTATGCTAGCAAAGCAAGTATGACAACTTATTCATGATACAAACACTCTCTTTTATCACGTCTTTAAGGCTAAATACTTTACCAACGGGAATATTTTTGATGCTAAACAGTCTTTGGGATCATTTTCATAAAAAAAGTATTTTAAAGGCTCGAAAGATGATTTCTGAGGGGGCAATTTGGAGGGTTGTAGATGGAAAATCTATTCGGATTTTCGAAGATGGATGGGTACCAGGTTCTGTTGGAGGCCGAAGCTGCTCCCCTGGAACAAATTTGGACAGAAATACCCGAGTGGCAGAGCCCATTGACCCTGACTCGTGTTGGTGGGATTCAGGTTTTTTAGACTCAAGTTTCTTATACTATGAAGCTCAACTTATAAAATCTATCCCATTACTTGCTTTTCCCCAAGATGATTGTCTGATTTGGCCGTTGGCAAGCAATGGAGTTTATTTGGTGAAGAGTGTCTATAAATTGTTGTGTGAAGAGGCAGTGAGGGACTCAGCCTTAGGCTCGAATTCTGATGAGAAGAAAAAGTTTTGGTTGGGATTATGAAAGCTCAAAGTCCCGAGGAAAATCAAACATTTCCTTTGGAAAGCTTGCACCAAAAGTTTACCGACCAGAGGAAAATTATGAAGACACTGGTGTGGAAACCATTATGAAGACACTATGCATGCGTTATATGAGTGTGAAGCGATAAAGATTGTTTGGAGTGAAGATTTTGGGCGGGAGAATATGTTTGAAGCATCTTAGGGGTCTTTCTTTGACCTGGTGGGTTTAATCCTTCAAATGCCTCGTGTTCCTGAAGTTTTTGCCACAATAGCTTGGTTTATGTGGTCTCATTGAAACAAAACCAGATTAGGAGAACTAGCTTTACCAGTTGAGAAACTTCATGAAGCTGTCCACAAATGTTTACAAAATTTTAGAGTAAGTCAGATGCAGCCTTGGCAGCCGCAGAGCACTCATTAAAGAAAGAGAAAGGTTTGGACTCCTCCTAAACTGGGGGAGTTCAAAACTAACATCAATGGTGCCATGTTTAGCGAAAGTGACAAAGCTGGGTTTGGAATTGTAGTGCGAAATTCTGCTGAGGAGATCATTGCTACCCTTTTAGAAAAGTTTCACAAACCCCCTTTGGTGGAAATTCTGGAGATGCTGGCTGCTAGAAGAGTGGTCAAATTATTTCAGAAGATTGGCCTACGTCAATTACACTTTGAGGGGGATTTAGAGATAGGTGTAAAAGGCATACAGAAAAGGGATTTTTGTTTCTCTTCTTTTGGCCATTTAGTCAAGAATATTTTATCCTAAGCTAGCTCACTACGGATTTTTTCTCTGCAAGGTAACACTGTTGCACACTCGGTAACCCAGAGAGCGAGACTTTTTTTTTTTCTTTTTTCCTTTGTTTGTTTGGATGGAGTCTGTTCCTCCATACTTAGATTATGTTATTCTTGTTAGTTTTCCAGCACATTAATTTTATCCAGGCTGAGTTTGTTTTCTTAAAAAAAAAAAAAAAAAAAAAAAAAAAAAAAAAAAAAACATAGCTCGTGACAAGCCCGTGTGTTGAATTCTTTATTATTATTATTATTATTATTATTATTGTGATGCATGCAAGTCATAAGTATTTCTATTGAAAATATTAGGTAAAAGTAACAATTTAACAAAAACATAATCATAATCCTAGAAAAAAAAATTCTTGTTTTTGGTTCCAATCATTGCTAATCAATAGACATTATTAGTGAATTAATGAATGAAATTTATTTATTTATATTATTTGAGTTAATAATATTAACATTAATTATATAACACTTAGAAATATTATTATATAAAATTTGATACTATACTGCGATATATAAAATATTAATATTACAATATTTATATCATTCTTAATGTGAATGAAAGAAAAAGACAGCATAGTAAAATTTATTTGATAATGAGATTCAAATTGGGGGACAATGAAACATCTAAAAAAAATGTTTTCCTTTAAATGTAGAGTGTTAATTTTTACCATGTATGTTAGTAGTGAGTTTCAAAAAGAATATTAAAACAATATGTAACCATTTTTTAGGAGGTTGCACTTGCATAAAAACGGAGATAAAACTTCTTATTTGAAACAAAAAAGGAAAAAGTTGAATAATTTAAAGATGAATATAAAACAATCTAACCCAAATATTAGATACAAAAATATTGACATAACTATTAGATACTTTCATATACACAATAAATTCCATTGTCATGAAAATACGAATAAACATTTGGATCACAATTGGACAAAATATATATGACATGGTGATTTGTTGACAAATGGAGAAAACCTTTCACAAGAGAAAAACCCCACCGGGTGAATGTAAGGTCACCACTCCCAAGAATCTACTAATCAATAATCAAGCAGTTACCAGTATGAGGAATCTTACCACTACCTTGACCTATCCCAAAATACCAACCTAAAGTTGAACCTTCGCTCCAATACCCAATTAGACTTTATCTTGTAGTAGTCTTCTTTTTCCTAATCTTCAATCTATGATTAACTCCTTTGCACGGATTCTAGTACTTGACTAACTCCAACAACTTGAATGATTGTTGTTGGCTGCAAAGTTCTTCACTTCATAAATGATGAAGATTATGAAGCACTTGGTTACAAAACCCTAAGGCGTACAAACGCAGTAGCTTCTCACAAAGAAAATTAAGCTCTTGGTCTCTGTATCCGTATCTGACGGTTTTTAAAATAAGCCTTATATATGTCTAGGGTTGTGAGAACATGAGCGAATTTCAGATCTAGAAATTTTGAAATCATAGTTCTCGATAGATCGAGCTTATGTTGAGCTATGTGTTGAGCTTCCCATTAATTCTCAATAGTAGCTATCTGTCGAGCTATCTATCGAGCTTCAGTAAAACAGCTTTTCTTCACTTGGTTTATGGATTAATCTTTATATCTTTAATACTACCACTTGATATGTATCAAACCCAACTAAGATCTACCCAATTTACAAGTGAAGTTTGTTTTGTCGAAGAATTAGCCAATTATATAGAAAATATGGCCCTAACAGGGTGTGTGTATGTTTGTGTGTGTGTGTGTGTGTGTGTGTGTGAGAGAGAGAGAGAGAGAGAGGTAACTCTAATAGTGGAGAACAAAAACAAAAATCCAATTGTAAAAAAAAATTTGATGTTATCAAAATTTCTAAGCTTATTGGTTATAAGAGTGATAAAGAGAGAACATATTTATATCTTAAAAAAGGGGATGAGGAAGTTGAAACGTTAGGAAAGATGATGAAAAATTATAC
Source organism: Lithocarpus polystachyus (assembly GCA_033629205.1). Classification (NCBI taxonomy): domain Eukaryota; kingdom Viridiplantae; phylum Streptophyta; class Magnoliopsida; order Fagales; family Fagaceae; genus Lithocarpus; species Lithocarpus polystachyus. The sequence goes on along the minus strand of CM066162.1, from coordinate 61,736,936 downwards.
ATGCAGATAATTGAAGTAAATGTAATTCCAATTGCTAAAATAATGATGTGATATAAAAGCAAAAATACTTCCTATCAATACCCAAAGCAAATTAATATGTGTATATATATATATATATATATATATATATATATATTTACACACACACACACATACACACACCTTTGTGTCAAAAAAAAAAAAAAACATTAAAAGCTAAAAGTTAAGAGAATGTTGTGTACATTTTAATGCTATATGTGTAAAATTTCAATTTCATGTATTGAAAAATTTAAAATAAAATAAAATAAAATGACTTTTACACTTCTTTTCTAACTATGATGTATTTAATCATGGTTCCAAAATATTTTTTATTTAATTTTCAATAGATAATAGATAATTATATTACACATATATTACTCAATTAAAGTATTTTTTTCAACAAATTATTATTTTTAGAACAAAATACTTGAATAGCCTTTGGAATGGTCATGGGGAAAATAAATAGACAAATGACAAATTAAGAATTAGTGGTCATACCATCGCGCACCCTCGGTATGATGGTCACTCCATAAGTATAAATGCTTGTGGGGTGTGGGGGGCAAGGGCCGGGGTTCAAGTCTCCAGGAGGGAGTTTCACACATAAATACACTTAAATTAGGTTAGAGTAGATATTTTATCTTGTATTAAAAAAAAAAAATTAGTGGTCATAAATGATAATAAAAATGTGAACTCAAATACCATTCTAAATAAATGTATTTATTTCATTCAAAATTTTAATTATAAGTCATGTGTCTAGTATTATGGTAAACACATTGAGAGGTACAAATAATATTTTAACATGTGGCATTATTTGTCCAATCATACCAATTAAATATAGGAAATTGTCACATGTCATTGTAGTATGCTTTGAAAATGAATGTGTGTCATCATAGCATGTACCCACCAGTTTTGTGATCCAAATTTTGTAATATATTATATATTTCATTATTTGTTGCTTGTAAATGAATGGAAGATTATGAAAAAGATGGAGAATATATATATATATATATATATATATTTTTTTTTATGTTACCTAGTTTTAGATGTGAATTGAGATTTTAGACGAGAATGGAGAAAAGGAATATGAAGAGACTCTTTTATTTGGCTGGTAACAAAGAAAAAACTACATCTATTTCTTTTTAAATGTAAGTAATACTATAAACACTTTGTATAACATAAATGAGTTTTTCTTAAATCCCCCCCCCCTTTTTTTTTTGATAAATTTAATAGTTACAACTTATAATAGATGAAGGAAGGTGTGGTGGGCCATTTTGTGTTTGTTGGGCTTCGATCCCTCCTGCTACACTGCGGCCCGTAAATCTGAGGTAAGAGAGTTGGGACTAGCCTAAATGGGGCTACACTTTAGGCCAGCTTGTGCGCAAGTTGAGCCATCCCTATATAGAAACGTTCTGGCAAGAGCATCGTGGGTTGGGCGTATGGCACGACCACAACAAGAACAATTATTACAGATGTTATAGCAGGAATATAGTATGACAAAACAACTAAAATACTAAACGAAATGAGTGAGACTATCACCAAGAAGGAAGGTAGCTTATAAAGTTACAATAGAATGATACAATAAATGAAAATAACGTTGCAGTAAACAACTTAATAACTGAACAGTAAACTAATCACCCAATAAGCATAAATAGCAAAAAGAAAACTTGTTTGCTAGAAAAGTAGGTTTAGCTTTTCAGTAAAAGCAAGCCCAAGAAGGGAGCCAATCTCCAACGTGAGTAACCTCAAGGAAGGCTTCTGCCATTGAAGTTATGCACTTTGGAAAAAGGACCTAAATGGTTTAAGTTTCGATTCTAAATCCTTCAGATAGTGGCTATGTCAAGAGGGAGAGTAAAAGGTGGTCTATTGATGCATGTCTCTACTCCTACCACTTGTATCTCTCTGGTTTTTCTGTGCATTCTTTCTTTTTCTCTATTCTTTCTTTTCTTTCTTTCTACCTCTCCTTCCTTTTGTTCCTCCTTCATTTCACTATTCACAGTTATCCCTTTTTTTACCATTTGTCATGGTGGGATTTACCATTTTTTCCCTTCAACTACTTTGGGCTCCTTATAGGTGTCCTTCCAAGACTGCCCACTAGCTTGCCGGCTACCTAGCCACTACAAAATTGCTTGTCTTGTTTCTTACTTTCTCTGTTTTCACTTCACTCATCTAGATAAGGATTAAGCCTCCTCATTACCTACCTCTATGGCATGCATTAAGTGGCCCTAGCCTATTCTTACCTCTTTTAGGTGAGATACTATCCTGGTAGGACATCTCTCAAAGAAGCTTGAGCGGGAACCCCAGAGTAGACCCCTTTTCTCCCCACTACCAAACCACACCCTCTAAAAGCCTTGACCCGTGGCCCACCTCCCATGTATTAGGTAGGTACAAGTAGATGGTGCCCTGGCCCCTTATGCATGCTCCAGCCCCTTGTGCATGCTCCACTACGTCTAAATTTGTTTCTTTCTAGCCTTCACAACATTTTTGCTGCCTCCATGTTTGTTTGATTTCACTATACGTGCTAGTTGGTGTTAATATTTTGTGGCTTGAAGAATGTGTGGGCTTTTAGGCTCATATTCTCTACCTTTTACCCCTTCTTAAACTGGGTGTTGCTTGGACAAAAGCCTTCATCTTCCTGCCAAGCTCATGCTTTCCTTTCGTATGATCGTGGGCCTTTTAACTATTGATCCTACCATTTCACTTCATCATACTTACTATAACTTTACATCTCTTTTTATTTCTTGTTACCTCGTGGGCTTACGAGCTGATGTTCCTACCATGCCAGCCCACTTCTTCATCAATCTTTTGCTCAAGGCTTCCTTGGCCCGCTTTCCACATATTTAACTCTTTTGGGCTTTGTTGGTCAATGTTCCTGCTGTGCCAATCCATTTTACTACTTTATTCATCAGGCTTCCTTGGCACATTTTCTTCTTTTTTACCTCTTTTACTCCCATGGGCTTTTTGCTAGATTCTTTGGGTTTTCTTGGCCCAATTACCACATCTTTACCTCTTATTACTTTTTGCGCTTGTTGACCTTTATGCTAACCCAATGAGTTTACTAATTCATTTCCCAGGCTTCCTCGGCCCATTTACTTTCTCTTTATCTCTTATTTTCCCATGGGCTTACTACTTCATTCCTTGGGCTTCCTCGGCCCATTTATTCATTCTTTACATCTTTTTATTCTTATGGGCTTGCTGGCCATCAATCCTACCATTTCAGCCTATTGGGCTTGTTTCCTTATTCCTTTATCATTTTCCCTTCTCACCTACTCTATTGTTGGGCTTCTTCTACTGTTGGGCCCTTTGTCAAAAATATGTATCAACATTCTGTCCCCTGAGCGTATGGATTGCAATTGCAATTCATATGTGAATGCTCATGTAATTTTTTCACGGCTTTTTTAAATACTGGACCCTTCCTTGTTTCCTTTTCTACCATGAACAAACTTGCCTCTTCGAATTTTCCAGTTTAATAGTTATTCTAAAACACAATGTCCGCTTCATTAATACGATGCTTCTTTTGATGGCTGACCTGTTGCCTCCCTTCACATCACTTTTATTATCCTTACCTTTTCATTTTTCTTTTCCTCATTCTCTCATAACCTTTACCTTCTTGTTCCCTTCATCGTCTTATTTTCCCAAAACTTTTCTACCCATTACCTTTTCCATTCAATCCATCTAAAATGTCGCCGGCAAAACCTGAAAGTTATTCCCGCCGTAAAGGGAAGGTGGTTGCCACCAATGATCTACTTGCCGAGACCGTGGGTGGAGAGGCTCCCCATTCCAAATCGGACCATTTCGAGGAGGAGGAAGGGGGTTCAGATCCGGGTAACGAGTTCCCTCCTCTCATTGACCCGTGGTACGATACCCATATTCACTTCCCCGTGGTGCCCGGTGACTACTCACCTCCTCAGTCAGGCTGCGTGTGGCTTTCTGTTTGCCACCATGACTCCAAAGTCTCTTAGGCTCCTTTGGCTTCCTCTATTCTTGACCTTGACATCTGCCAAGGGACCTCACTACCCATGCCCATTCTCTTCGAATTTGGGTTAGGTACGTCTTTAGTTTGGAAAGAATTGGTGGACACGGAGTTGTTCAATATGGGATTTATGGCAGCGTTGCAGTAGGCTAGTGTGTTGAAGGCCATCGTTTCTTCCCGGTGTTTGTCTAAGTATTGAGATTTATTCAATCTCCGCCACTTATTCCGTCGGTGGTGTAGCGCCACCCATACCTTCCTCCTTTCTTGTGGCGAGATCATCGTGACTTTAAAGGATGTGGCCAATCAACTATTGCTACCTATTCTTGGTGATACGAACCCCAATGACATTGAGCTTTCTGCCGAGGAGGAGTCCGTGCAGACCAAGTTGAAAAAAGGGATGAGCGGGAGGGCTTTTACCACCGTTTGGCATGCCGCCTTCGTTGCGCTCTGCCTTTGTAAGTTCATCTTTGGTTCACATCCTTATTATGCTGTAAAACCTCTTTACTTTTGGTTAGCCATGAAGATTTCTACCGGGGCGAGTTTGCTGTTGGCCCCTATGTTTCTAGGTTATCTGTACATACAATTGGATATTTTATAGAGTGATGAGAGGCAGGCAGATTCTTGCCACATAGTTACTACTTTTGCCCACAGTACCATATTGCAGCATTTGTTGTGGGAGCGTTGTGCTAGGCATTTGGCTAAGTGCAAGTCTGTCTGCCATAGTAAGGAGAAGTACTAGTCTTGTCCGAGGGTGATTACTGATTTTTGTGATCGTTTTGTCTTTGATTATCCGTTAGCTTATTGTTTGGTTAGGTTAAAGCCATTTGGTATCCTGCCATGGAGTTCTTTGATAAGGGAGTTGGCTTTTCATGGAGAGCTTATAGCGATTTGGGCAGTGGATTTACTTGTGCTGATTTGGTTATGGACCCTTTCATGGCCACTGTTAGGACTACCACCCCATTGACTGCTTTCGATGAGAGGGGGATTACATATCTGGTAGCCACCAATTCTAGGTGGTTGCCTTACCTGGCTGATGAGGGTGTCCGCTATGTTTATTATTCTGCCAATAGAGTAAGGAGGCAATTTAGGCTTGATCAGGACATTTTTGATGACTTCACTGCTATTTTGGAGTCTACTACTTCAGCTCGCCCTTTTTTGCGCCCTAGTACCTTTGAGTTTTTGAGCAGGCACATCACAGCAGTCACCATTCTGAGTTCCCAAAGAGAGGGCCTTTACACTTCTCAGATGCACGGGTACTGGTAGGCCGTGATGATCTCTTTTGGCCTAGGAGTTGTTGGGTGACTGTGGGTTTTCTCTTGTCCTTCCTGAGGGCTTGCATGCCATCATTTCTGCGAACCCGCGGTTCTTGCTTCCCACCTTGTCCGTGGTGGTGTATGCTAGGAAGCAGAGTAGGTCTGCTATATTTGAGTGGCAGGAAAAGGATAGGGGGTGGTACTCGTATGCTGGTGAGTTCCCTCTGGGTTGGGAAAAGAAGGTGAAGGTGGTGAACCTTCCTGTGCCTACAAAGAAGGATTCAGTGTCTCAAATCACCAAGCCTAAGTTCGCTAAGAGAGGTGATGACTCTTCCAAGACTTGCTCTAACATTGTCCCATATAAGGGAGACCTTCCCCCTATTGGCAATATTGTACTTGAGAGCTCTCCCCCTCTTTCTGCTCGTACTCATTCTAGCAGGCGTTCTACTACAGGCAAGCCTAAGCCTTCTACACCAAAGCCATACGTGGATGCTCCTCCTTCCAGCAGGACTTATGGCAGCAAGAGAAAGACATCTCCACCAACCTCATCTACCACTACAGAGAGGAGAGTATGTTATCTCTAAACTTTATTCTTTCTTTACTTTAATTATCTACTAGGGCTTTCCTACGGCTAACTTTGTACACATGTTTTTCTCCTTCATTGGCAGTTTAAGTACAAGGAGGATACTTCAGCCACTCACTTTATACTACTCGATAAGCCGAGTTTAAGGTATATTCATTCCCTCTTCCTTATTTGTGCATGCATCTCCATTCTTTGTCATTGTCACATGTTATCATACACCTCCCTTCTTTTTTTTTTTTTTTTTTTTTTTTTTACGTGCTTGTTTATCTCCTTTCTTGCTTTGACATCCTTTCCTTAGGTTGATCCCGAGCCCATTTTTTTTATCATCTTGTGAGTGAGGAGACTCTTGCTACTTTTGGTACACCTATGGAGGGCTTCTTTGATGGAAAGAATGTTGTGGCTGAGGCCATGGCTTCTGCCTTCGCTGTTGCTGCATAAGGAGCTCCTGCTAAAGGTTTAGCCCCTCCATCCAAGCCTATTTCTACCAAGGAGAGTACCCAGGCTAAGAAGGTTGTTGCTAGGGGATCCATTCCTAATCCTGTTGAGATCCCCACTCCTTAAAAAAGAGTTACTCCTCTAGGGGTGTCCTAGACTAAGAGTACCTCTCCTACTACTTCTCTTATCATATCTGCCAGCGATCCTTTCCTTTCATTTCCTTCTCCCAGGCTGTGAAGGATGGCTCTTCCTTGGTGGCCACCCCATCTTCTATCCCTAGTTCTGCCACCCAAGGCCTGATGTAAACTTGTCTTCCAATGAGGGGTCGAAGGAGGTCTTTAAGGACTCCAAGGATGAATCCGTCGTGAAGACACGAGTTTTTCATTTTGACGAAGATAGTGATGGTGATGAGTAGGAGGGCGAGGCCATGGGTATGTGTCCTTTACTTCTACTAGGTTTTCTTTTTCTTCTCTTCCTATCATTTCTCAGCATATCCCTTCATTTACTTTGCATGTTGTTCTTGCCTTGCAGTCACGGACATGCCCAAAGAGTCTAAGGCTGCAGCAAATCCCTATAGCCCCTATTTCTACAGCACCCGTAGCCCTCACTCCTCCTAGGCTTGGTAATTTCCTTATCCTTATACCATCTTCAATTAAAACTCTTGTCATTGCATTAATCTTTTTCCTTCGTTTATTCCTTACGAGATTATGCTGTGCCTTGTGTTCTCCTTTAGGTTCGTTTCTTGCCGAGGTGACTCTAACATCTTAGTTTGAGATTGGTAGCAATTTTGCCGCCGTTCCTAATCCTATGAGTGAGACTACTGCCTTCTTCACCCATTTTGACCAAGTTGAGACCAATGACCTTGACCCAATAGATTTTTGGGTGCCGGATCTCTTTATGTTGATTTCTATGGCTTCTAAGTACCTAAAGAGTGCGTTACTCATCTGGAGGCAGTTTATAGCAGTTGTAGAGATTTCATGTAGGGATTCCCCTTAAGTCGTTCTGTGAGAGAGCACTTCCTCAAGTAGTTGGGGTGTGTGATGAACGACATTGAGCATAACTTCATCGACACGGTTTCTGTTGAAAGGATTTTGCAATGAAGGGCTGCAGTTCAGGAGTTGATCCGGGTTGTATTTGCTGTGGAGTTTTTGCTGAACCATTTGCAAGAGATTGCCCGAGCCCTCTTCATGAGGAAGGTCCAGCTTGCTGTAAACGCCATTGACACTTGCATCAAGAGTTTGAAGAAAGAGGTGATAGACTTAGAGGCATGTAGCAGGCGTCTACTTTTTGGTGTTACTGATTCTAGTCGCTTTGAGAACCAGACCTTATTTCAAGCCTTTGATTACTTAGACATTTATCCCTTATGATGATGTAGCTTTATTTCCTTCTCCTGTGTTTATTTCTTCCCCCCTTTTCTCCACAGTGCACTTTATTTCTTCAGTACTAATGACTTATTTTGATAAGTCTGATATGACTTATACATTTTGGGTTTGTAATCTATTGTGCTACATCTATTACAACTATTATTATGCTTTATGATACAGTATATTTCTGCTAATACTTCATGCATGATCTTCATTACTTTCTACTTTTTCTTTTTAAGCATGAGTTACAAGTAAAACACGCTACAGTGCTTTCTTGTGACACCATATCCCTTGTAAGGGTGGTCACTTGGAGGAAAGAAAAAAAAAAGAAAAAAAAAAAAGAAAGAAAAGGAACGATTACATAATGTTTCCCTACGCATAATAGAGTTTCAACCACTTGCCACTAATGGGGTCCATCAAATCTTTTCCATCTGTAAGGTTGAATTTTATTAACCATTTTGTTGGCTTTATTCCGTGCCAATTTGCTTGTATTTCAGCACTTAGAAACCCTGTATTTATGTGGGAATCATGTAAGGGTAGTGTGTGAGAGAGTGTGAAGAAATGCTCAAGACTGTGTAGCAGAACAGGGACTCGCGACTGGATCTCGCAGGTGTATCACGACTGTCAAGCCGCCAAATGCTGCACACGAGTGAAGCGTGCAGAGGAGAACTCGCGACTGGATCTCGCAGGTATCTCGCGGCTGGCAAGTCGCCTGGAACTGAACTGTTGTGCCAGCTGTTGCACTAAAGGACAAAAATTCTAGTCTGGCAGTTTAGTTAGTTCGCGGCTTGAACTTACAACTCAGTCAAGTTACGAGGTCAAGTTGCCAGCCAGCTCTGTTTTGGAAAAACTAACTCTTCGCATTCCTTTCTCACCCCAGTATAAATACCCCTTATACCCACAAAATGTAGAGAGCTTCTAGAGAGAATTTTGAGAGAGAAACCCTAGAGAAAAACAAGATTGAATCATCCACAATCTTTACCTTATGAATCTTCAAATTCCTCTACTCTCACTCTCTCCATTGTTAGATCCTTGAGAGGTTCATTACCCAAAACCTTTTCTCACCATACCCATATCTGTGAGAAGGCTCTTTGGTGCTTTGGGAAGCAGTTAGGAAGGGACCAATTTCATATTGGTTGATGCTATGGGCTATACGGGGATCCCGGAAGTTAAAGAAGAAATAGGTTCGGCGTAACCTCGTTGGAGCAAGAAGCTTAGAGGGCTTAGGTACACTAGGTAGATTAGACTTGGAGGGTCTATTGCTGTCCTTGTATCCTAACTACATTCTTTAGTGGATTATTTGACCGCTTGGAGGGCGGCAGAGAAGTTTTATGTTGAGGGCTTCGATTTCCTCTTCTATAACACATCATTGTGTTGTCCTTGTGTTTGCATCTCTCTTCCCTTAATTTTCTCATTTAATTTCTGCTATGGATGTGATTTTATTTGGCTTAGATTGTTTATCAATTCTGTTTTAAGCTTTTGTTTATTTTCGCACGTACATCATTTGATATAAAGCTTGAATTGGTAATTTGTAATTTGGGGGTTTAAACGTTCATAGTGTTTTATATGCTATTTGAATTTTCACCATCCATCTGGGCTAAGCGATAATACCCACTTGCATGTGCTTCCCTTACCACGAAGGATCCTTTCCATTTTGGTGAGAATTTAGATGGTCTTGCCATACCTCGCTTGACATGGTCTTCTGTTCTCAACACGAGTTGTCCTTCCATAAACATTCTTTTATTAATTGTCCTGCCATAAGCTTCGATCATACTTTACTTGTACCTGTAGCAATGCTCTTGGGCTTCCTCTCTCTTTTCATCCAACCTTTCTAGGTCCGTGCACATTTCTGCCGTAAAGACTTCCTTCTCCTTTTTTTTCTTTCACAACTGCATAACCCTCAAAGATGGTATCATTACTTTTGCTAGGCTCACTACTTCTATCCCATTACTAAGGAGAAGGGTGAGAATCCTGTGGCAGACTTGAGCGATCTTCAATAAGCCTATAGTGCGTATGGTAGATGCGTCACCCAACCTCCGCTGTATCCTTGACTCATTTTGCTGATGATCTTAATGAGGGTTTTATTGGTTGCTTATGCCTACCCATTCCCTTGCGGGTAATAAGCCGATGACTGGTAATGCTTTTCTTGGTAGAATTCTAGCATCTTCCTCACTTCTGTTGACAAAGGGTGTACCATTGTCGCTTATGATTCTGAGAGGTGCCCTAAATCGGACAATTATGTTTTCTTTGATGAAATTTTCCATAGCTCATCCAATGGCTTAACGAAGTGGTATGGCCTCCGCCCATTTGGTGAAATACTCTGTAGCCACAAGGATCCATATGTACCCATTAGAAGGTGGATTGATTGGTCCTACCAAGTTAAGCCCCCAGGTGTGGAAAAGCCATGGAGTGACCGTGCTCTGCAAGCTTTGTGGATGGGTATGGATCAAATTGGCCTACACTTGGCAACCATGGCACTTCTATACAAATTCTATTATATCCCTCCTCATAGTGGGCCAATAGTAGCCCATCTATAGTATGCACCGGTACAGCTTGTTCCTTCCCTGGTGCTCCGTATTCTCCTACATGTACTTCCATTAACATCTTGCTGGCCAATTCTGGCCCCAAACATCATAATGGGTCTCCATCGTATCGCTTATTAAAAAAAATTCCCTCATGTAGGAAGTAATGGGTTACCAACTTCCTAAGCTTATACCTTTCTCCATACTTCTATGGCAGGATGCCTTCTATCAAGTATCTTATGAATGAGCTTCTCCAATCCTCCGTGGTAAACACGGTATAACTTTCTTCCCTATCTACAGCCAGATGGCAGGATTCACATTGGGTTTGGATGAGGTCTGTGTCCTTGCTCATACTTGGCCATTAAAAGCTCGCTATTTGCATCCTCCAGTATAGACTAACCTCGTTGTCGAATGACCTCGCTATGGCAGGATTCACATTGGGTTTGGATGAGATTCTATTGTACACTTCCTCCAGCTTTCTCTGGGCCTTTTCATACCCCACACATCTCAATAGAATTCCTCCTGGCATTCTGCGATATAGCTCTCCTTTCATCCGAACATAGTCCATTAATGTTTTTAATTCTGCCATGTCTTCTTCCTTTAATAGGGTTTCCTTGATGGGAGCCCTCAAATCCTCTTTGCATTCCTGCCTTTCTGGGAACCTTTCCTAGCGTACTTCAATTATCAATTCTCTTCGCTTATTGATCTTAACTCTAATGTTGCTTCCTTCAAAGGCTATTTGTGAGCCTAACACGGCCAGCGCATCCGCGTACGAGTTCTCGCTCCTCTGAGCATGCTCTATATTAAATGTACAAAACAATTCCTTCATCCTTTGGGCCAGTGTCCTATATGGGGCTAGACTTGGTTCTTTTATAGAAAAACTCTGTTTAACCTTGTAATATATTATATATTTCATTATTTGTTGCTTGTAAATGAATGGAAGAACATGAAAAAGATGAAGAATATATATATATATATATATATATTTTTTATGTTACCTAGTTTTAGATGTGAATTGAGATTTTAGACGGGAATGGAGAAAAGGAATATGAAGAGACTCTTTTATTTGGCTGGTAACAAAGAAAAAACTACATCTATTTCATTTTAAATGTAAGTAATACTATAAACACACTTTGTATAACATAAATGAGTTTGTCTTAAATCCCCCCCTTTTTTTTTTTATAAATTTAATAGTTACAACTTATAATAGATGAAGGAAGGTGTGGCGGGCCTTTTTGTGTTGTTGGGTTTCGATCCCTTTTGCTACATTGCGGTCCATAGATTTGAGGTAAAAGAGTTAGGATTGGCCTAAATAGCGCTACACTTTAGGCTAGCTTGTGCGCAAGTTGAGACATCCTAATATAGACACATTCTCGCAGGAGCATCGCTGGATGGACGTATGGCATGACCACGGCAAGAACAACTATTACAGATGTTATAGTAGGAATACAATACGACTGAACATCTAAAACACTAAACGGAATGAGTGAGACTATCACCAAGAAGCAAGGTAGCTAATAAAGTTACAGCAAAATAATACAACAAATGGAAATAACGCTACAGCAAACAACTTAATAATTGAACATTAAACTAATCACCTAATAAGCATATATAGCAAAAAGAAAACTTGTCTGCCAAAAAAGTAGGCTTAGCTTTTCAGCAAAAGCGAGCCTAAGATGGGAGCCAATCTGCAACGTGAGTAACCTTAAGGAAGGCTTCTGCCATAAAAGTTACGCATTGTGAAAAAAGGATCTAAATGGTTTAAGCTTCAATTCTCAATCCCTCAGAGAGTGGGTCTATCAAGAGGGAAAGGAACATGTGGTCTATTAATGCATGTCTCTATTCCTACAACTTGTATCTCTCTAGTTTTTCTATGCGTTCTTTCTTTTTTTCTATTCTTTCTTTTCTTTCTTTCTACCTCTCCTTCATTTCGTTCCTCCTTCCTTTTACTGCTCTCAGCTATCCCTTTTTATACCATCTGTCGTGGTGGGATTTACCATTTTTGCCTTTCAATTGCTTTTGGCTCCTTACGGGTGTACTTCTAGGATTGCCCACTAGCCTGTTAGCTACCCAGCAACTACCTCTACTCAGAGTGTGTTGGTTGCACCACTCCCCATTCTAGACAAAATTGCTTGTCTTGTTTCTTACTTCTCCCTATTTTCACTCTTCATTACCTACCTCTATGGCATGCATCAAGTGGTCCCAGCCTATAGTAACCTCTTTTAGGTGAAATGCGATCCCAGCAAGACATCTCTCCCAAAGAAGCTTGAGTTGGAACCCCAGACTAGACCCCATTTTTTTCCCCATTACCAAACCACACTCTCTGAATGTCTTAACTCGTGGCCCATCTCCCATGTATTGGTTGGGTACAAGTAGGTGGTGCCCTAGCATCTTGTGCATGCTTCACTACGTCTAAATATGTTTCTTTTGGCCTTTGTACCATTTTTGCTGCCTCCGTGTTTGTTTGATTCTACTGTACATGCCAATTGGTGTTTATCTTTTGTGGCGTGAAAAATGTGTGGGCTTTTAGGCTCATATTCTCTGCCTTTTACCCCTTCTTGGACTGGGTGTTGCTTGGACAAAATCCTTCATCTTCCTGTTGAGCCCATGCTTTCCTTTCCTATGACCGTGGGCCTTTTGACTGCTGATCTTGCTATATCACTTCATCATGAATGCTATAGCTGTTAGGATTAGTGTCCTTAAATCCTATTGTAATATGCCATGTTTGATATTATGTATGACATTATGTATTAAATGATGTATGACTTAATATTGTGATTAATAAAGTTGCTTTATTCTTATCTAAAATGATGGAAACATGAATATTTGGATATTATCAAATAGTCCATGAGATGCATAGTATGTGATTTATGCAAAAAGTCACAGAAGATATGAATCACAGGCTCTTTGTAAACTCAAAATTTTAGTTTGTAGTCGATGATGAAATTAGACATTTCATCTGTGAAGACTATAACATATTAACTAAGATGATTTGTCTTGATCATGGAAGTGGAGACTTCTAGTTGATGTGTTGATATGTCTTAAGAGTTAAGATATATTGAACTGGACCGCTGTGAGATTTATTATTCTCCTAACGACTGTCAATTGAATAATAAATCTCACGACTTCTATTCACATGAACTCTTAATCCTAAGAGAATAATGGACTTGATCATGAAGTGTAGGTTGCTTTGATATATCAAGAGTGAGATCTAAAGTATCGGTCAAAACCTCAGTATGTTGGGCAGCCACATTTAGTGTTGATGGAACATATATTCTCATGATGGAATTCATAGTCTCTTAAAGGAGATATAAAATATTCCCTTGAGATAAGTTTAATGGGTTCAGTTATTCAAAGAGTTAGGCCTAACCACTTTAGTAAGACTAAAGTATATATTTATGAAATTAGATTTCATAAATATATGATGAATAACTTAAAAGGATTAAATCGGGTACTCAAGGATTAAGATGTAGTAATTTACAAAGTGGCAGTCTACATTCATGACTTTGTATTACTATGAATATTTTATGAAGGAGTTGCATGTACAATAAAGTCTTGGGATATAATTTATTAATGAGGCCTAGAGTACAATTATATTTATATAGTGGTATTAAATATAATTAATGGTAACTTTGAACTTGTCAAGAGTTGACAGAAAAACCCAAGGCGCATTGGAGATAGTGTCTTATTTGTTCCCTTTTGGTCCCACTCCAAGCCACACACACCAAAACCCAATTGGGAAGGCCCAAAAGGCTAGCCCAATTAGATAATCAGTTATATAGAGAGAAATATAAAAAAATTTATGAAGAATGAAATGGTATGTATGTTGATGTTAAGATACTCCTTGATATTCTCTCTAGAACAAATACATAGAACTGATTGAGAGACCACACATCTTGGGCATCAAGTGGAATTGGAGTGAAGATTAAAAGTTTTCCCATATGCTTTTCTTCTTCGGTTTTGAAATTCACCATACCAAGGTACACTCTCTTGATTCTATATTCTAAAACTTACATAATGTATGTTATCAATTGCGGATGAAGTAGATCCGTTAATTTTCCATTGCGTATATTTTGTATGCGATATAAACATGTTTTTTCCAGCAATAGCTTTACCTCTTTTTTTATTTCTTGTTTTCCTGTAGGCTTGCAGGCTGATGCTCCGACCGTGCCAGTCCACTTCTTCATCAATCTTTTACTTAGGGCTTCCTTGGCCCACTTTCCACATCTTTAGCTCTTTTGGGCTTTGTTGGCCAACATGTAGGAAAATCTGGTTTTGTATCTCATACAAAACACACAGCGGAAGCAACAAACATGGATCTATTTTATTCATGATTGATAACATGCACTATATAAATTTTAGAATTTAAGAACAAAATAGCGTACCTTGGTGCGGTGAAATTCAAAACAAAAGATTAGAAGTACTTGGAAACACTTTTAATCTTCACTCCAATTCCATTTTACGCCCAAGAAGTGTGGTCTCTCAATCAGTTTCTAAGGGAGAATAATTGAGTGACTTCACTCGCACATACACACCACTTCACAATGATGTATCTTTTTTTCTTACGAAAAATTCTGTATGTTTCTCCCTTTTGTAACTAACTGATTATCTAATTGGGCCGGCCTATTGGGCCTTTCCAATTGGGCTTTAGTATGTGGCTTGCAGTGGGACCAAGAGGGACCAATAAGACACTAGCTCCAATGGGTCTTGGGCTTTTCTATCAATTCTTAACAAGCCCAAAGTTACCATTAATTATAATTAATACCACTATATAAATATAATTGTACTCTAAGTCTTATTAATAAATTATATCCCAAGACTTTATTATACATGCAACCCCTTCATAAAATATTTGTAGTAATACTAAGTCATGAAAGTAGACTGTCACTTTGAAAATTACTATATCTTAATTCTTGAGTACCCGGTTTAATCCTTTTATGTTATTCATCATATATTTATGAAATCCAATTCCATAAATATATACTTTAGTATATTCTTACTAAAGTGGTTAGGCCTAACACTCTAAATAACTAAAACCATTAAACTTATCTCAAAAGAATATTTTATATCTCCGTTAAGAGATTATGAATTTCATCTTGAGAATATATGTTCCATCAACACTAAATGTGGCTACCCAACATACTGAGATTTTGATCGTAACTTTAGATCTCACTCCTGATATATCAAAGCAACCTACACTTCATGGTCAGGTCCATTATTCTCTCAGGATTAAGAGTTCATGCAAATAGAAGTCGTGAGATTTATTATTCGTTTGACAGTCTTTAGGAGAATAATAAATTTCATAGCGGTCCAGTTTAATATGTCTTAACTCTTAAAACATATCAACATATCAACTAGAAGTTTCCACTTCCATGATCAAGAAAAATCATCTTAGTTGATATGTTATAGTCTTCGCAGATGAAATGCCCAATTTTATCACCGACTACGAACTATAATTTTGAATTTACAAAGAACTTGTGATTTATATCTTCCGTGACTAAGTCACATAAATCACATACTATGCATCTCATAGACTATATGATAATGTCCAAATATTCATGTTACCATTATTTTAGATAATAACAAAACAATTTTGTTAATCATAACATTAAGTCTACATAATGTCATACATAGTATCATACAATCGGATTTAAGGGCATATATCCTAACAATCTCCCACTTGCCCTAAAGATTATTGTGCACTAATCTAACTCCCATTCTCTCCAAATGTGACTCAAAAGTCCTTTGTGGCAAGGTTTTAGTAAAGGGATCTACTAGATTACTTGCACTATCAATCTTTGCTACTACTACATCTCCTCGAGCAATAAAGTCTCGAATAATGTGGTATTTTCTCTCAATGTGCTTTCCTTTCTTATAAATAACAGATATCTGGTCTAGTACATAGCATGGCATACATGAGACTTCCCACTATAGAAGCATAAGGAACTTGTTTCATCATATTTTATTCCTTAAGAGTCTTAGGCCTTTGGTCATCAGACAGAGGAACTCCATGTCTAAAAAGAAATAATCCTTTCTTAGAGTATTGCATGCTAAACCGTTCTAGAACCTTATCTATATACCCAGTTTGTGATAAACCTAACATCTTATGCTAACGATCTTGCCAAAGCTTGATCTCTAAAATAAAGCTAGCTTCACCTAAGTCCTTCATTTCAAATTGGCTTGACAAGCAAACCTTTACCGATGACATTACCCCTACATCATTTCTAAATAGTAGAATATCATCAACATAAAGCATTAGGAACATTACTACTTTATCTTGATGTCTTTTGTACACACATGGTTCATCAAGATTTTGCTCAAAACCAAATGATTTAATTGCTTGATCAAGCCTGATGTTCCATGACCTAGATGCTTGCTTAAGTCCATAAATGAACCTTTTCAACTTGCAGACTATATGCTCTTGGTTCTTTGCTATGAAACCTTCAAGTTGCAACATATAGATTTCTTCTTCAAGATTGCCATTAAGAAATGCAGTCTTGACATCTATTTGTCAAATCTCATAATCATAATGAGCAGCAATGGATAAGAGAATTCTGATAGATTTAAGCATGGCTACTGGCGAAAAAGTTTCATCATAATCAATACCTTCTTTTTGTGTATACCCTTTCGCCACTAGTCTTGCTTTAAAAGTTTCAACCTTTCCATCTATCCCTTTATTTGTCTTGTAAACTCATTTGCAACTAACAGGTTTAATGCCATTAGGCACCTTTTCAAGATCCCAAACATGATTGGAATACATTGAATCTAATTTAGATTTTATAGCTTGAACCCAATGATGTGCATCTATATCATTCATTGCCTCCTCATAAGTGTAGGGATCCGATTCAGCCTCTTCTGGGATAGCTTCATAAGTTTCTCTCAAACCTATAAATCTTATAGAAGGCCGAACAATTCTCCCACTACGATGAGGCACCTGTGTACTAGTCATCTCATGAGTAATGTCCTGTGGTGTATCCAATACAGCCACATCATTCCTAGTTTCATCCATTGGTTGTTCAATTACAGGTTCATCTAATTCAGCCAATACAAATTTACTTCTAGGATTAAAATTATTCACATAATCATCTTCCAAAAATTTGGCATGGGTGCTAACAAACACTTTGTTATCCTTATGATTATAGAATAAATAACCCTTGGTTTCCTTTGAATACCCTAACAACATGCATACTTCTGCTTTAGCTTCCAACTTATCAACTTCCTTTTCAACACATGTGCTGGACATCCCCAAATGTGGAGATATTTCATACTAGGCTTGTGCCCACTCCACAATTCCTTAGGTGTGTTGGGAACAGATTTTGATGGAACTAAATTCAAAATATGCATAGCAGTTTTTAGTGCATATCCCCAAAAGGAAATAGGTAAAGTTGAATAACTCATCATGGACCTAACTATTTCCAAAAGAGTCCTATTCCTTCTTTCCGCTACACCATTTTGTTTGGGAGTTCTAGGTGCAGTCAATTGGGAAACAATCCCATTTTGAATTAGGTAATCTTTGAAATCTCTAAGAAGGTATTTGCCACCTCGATCAGATCGAATGGCCTTTATGCATTTACTCAATTGATTTTCAACTTCAGCCCTAAACTCTTTGAACTTTTCAAAGGTTTCAGACTTCCGTCTCATTAGGTACACATAACCATATCTTGAGTAATCATCCGTAAAAGTGATGAAATACTCATAACCTCATTTTGCTTGGGTTGACATAGGACCACATACATCTATATGAACTAATTCAAGCAACTCATGGGCTCTTCTACCTTTTGCATTAAAAGGTCCTTTAGTCATTTTACCTTCCAAACAAGATTCGCAAACTGGAAATCCATCAAAGTCCATGGGTTGTAAAAGTCCATCTTTGATCAGTCTTTGAATCCTATTTGAATTAATATGACCTAAACGCAAGTGCCATAGATATGCATCACTAGTAGAAGGAAACTTTCACTTTAGTGATTTTACATGAGAGCTACTATCTAATTCAGAATTGTATAATTCATGCTTGTCAAGAGTTAAAACATAAAGACCATCTAGAATATTGCCAGAACAGATAAACACTTTATCCTTCTTTATTACAATATTGTCTTTGAGGATAACATAATATCCATGTTTACCTAAATAAGTTGCAGAAATTAAATTCCTCCGAACATTAGGTACATACAAACAATCTTCCAATATTAAAACCCTAGACTCAAAACATAAATTAAACACTCCAATAGCTACAACTGGTATTCTACTCTCATCAGCCAAAGTAAGAAACAATTCCCCTTCATTTAGCTTTCTGGTCTCCTAGAACCCCTGCAAAGTATTGCAGATATGATTAGTACAACCTGAATCCATACACCAGGAATCCGTGGGATTCTGTACCAAACATATTTCAAGAAGGAATGTACTTTTCATACCTTTATTCTTGGCAGCTTTGAATATTGGACAATTCCTCTTCCAATGTCCTTTCTCACCACAATGGAAACACTTTCCTTTGGTTTTCTTTCCTTTGTTGGCAACTCCTAAGGCAACTTTTTTACCATCTCTCTCGGTGAAGTCCTTTTTCTTCTTTTTCTTTTTACCTTTGCCTTTCGATTTAGGTTGAGAAGTAGAAGCCTCAGCCATATTGGCATCAACACTAAAAGTGCCAAAGGATGTCTTCCGCCGCTACCAATTCATTCATCAATTCAGACAATATATAAACCTTTTTGTTTATATTATAGTTAAGTCTGAATTCCTTGAATGATTCTGGTAGTGACTGGAGTATCATATCCACTTAAGATTCTCCATCAATATCGGCACCTAAAACTTCCAATGTATTCAGATTAAAGATCATCCTAAGACAATGCTCCCTCACTGAAGTACCTTCAGCCATTTTGATATTATAAATTTGCCTCATAGTTTCTTGCCTTGCAGAACGGCCTTGCTCACCAAGCATCTCCTTCAGACTTAGCATAATGTCCGAAGCCAATTCTACATCCTGCATTTGATACTGTAGAACATTTGAAATAGATGCTAGGATATAACACTTGGCCATCTCATTAGATTTCTGCCAACGATCATATCGTTGTTTTTCCTCAAGAGGAGCATCTAATGATGGAAAGCTAGGACATGGTTGAGTAAGCACATATTTGTGCTCTTCAGCAGTTAGAACAATGTCCAAATTTCTTTTTCAGTCAACATAGTTGGATCTAGTCAGTTTGTTTTGATTAAGAATAGCAACAAGTGGGCTAAATGATGCCATGATTTAAATCTGAAAATAACAAACATGAATATAATAAATAAACTGAACATTATCAATTTAGCATATAAGCATATAATATGTAACCTTAATAAAACCATAAAATAATATATGCAACGACATCCTAATCCATGTCCATAATTCCTTGGTAGCAAGTTTATTATAAACACATTAATTGGTTGAGATATTTTCTCATTATTAATGCCATCATGGTAACTCTTACCAAACAAAAATAATATGTCGTTTTGCCTTTAACCTCTAAGTAATAATGACATAGCTCCTTTGGGAGGTTAACATTACACTTAGTCTAGTGTACACCATTAGCTAGAATCATGTGTAGCCACATTTCATCTCCCTTATAGTATTTAAACTTGTAGTACCATGGAACAAAACACCCTCCTTTGGGATCGCGAGGCATATACGCCAAGACGAGGTGTTTGTCCACACTACTTTAAACGGGTAAATTCAATCTTGTAGTACTATGAAGTAAACACCCTCCTTTGGGATCGCAAGGCATATACGCCAAGACGAGGTGTTTACCCACACTACTATGAATTGGTAATGGAGGCCGTGAGATCCAACCATTGTATCTCTCTCCCACTAGATGTTTTAAATTAAAGGTTTTTAAGATTAAGAACCATAATAACGCTAAACACCTTGAAAACATAATCCTAATCTTATTAGGAATAAATTTCATTAAACAAAAACTTTAATCCTAGCGTTAATATATATATATATATATATATATATACACACACATATATATAAAATTTATATAGGCCTTTAAAGCCTTTAAAGCCTTCCACTACATGCTAATAAGACACAAACCATGCAAGCCTTTAAAGCAATCTATATATATATATATATATATATATATATATATATATAAGCCTTTAAATCCATGCGATGCATTAACATCCAAGCCATGCAATGAATGATCCAAGTGGTGCAAGCCTTGGTTCACGTACAAGGCAGTTAACATATGACTTGATATATGGATTCAATGTCCATGCATTCAAGCCACAATATATAATAAAGGCTTATTTGCATTCATCCAATCCGTATATAATGATTCATCCAATCTATATATATAAAGGTAAGCATGTAAGCCTTATATTTAGCCAAGCAGTGCAAGTCTTCGAACATGGCAGTTTGGACGGTTATAGAATTTGCACATTCCAATTATTACTTCATATATTATAACAATACGGATTCAATTTTTCAAAGGCTTAGCAATTATCATATGCATATAACAACTAAACTATGCATATGAATTCTAAGGCATATGAATTCTAAGGCCAACGTTGAAGTGAAAACAATGCCTTCACTTGGCACTATTTCGATTCCAGTGTCAATTTGTATATATAACCGTTTGCTATATATAACCGTTTGTTATATATCTTGAATTACTATAACCGTTTACATAACTATGCTATATATAACCGTTTGCTCACAATCTTGAAATGTATGAATCCATATATATATATTCTTGTAATGCCGAGTTCATATATCCATAATATCCATAGTCATACGTAAAATTGATGAAGTTTTGTAATATACGGATTGGATATATTTGAATAACTATATCCGAAATATAAACTACAAAATTCTTTGGATATATTGGTCAAAACATTTTTCTCGTATTCTAAAATCCAATCACATATTATACAATCATGAGATGAAAACCTGGCTCTGATACCAATTGTAGGAAAATCTGGTTTTGTATCTCATACATATACAGCAGAAGTAACAAACATAGATCTATTTCATTCATGATTGATAATATGCACTATGTAAATTTCAGAATTTAAGAACGAAATAGCGTACCTTGGTGCGGTGAAATTCAAAACAAAAGATTAGAAGTACTTTGGGAACAGTTTTAATCTTCACTCCAATTCCATTTTACGCCCAAGAAGTGTGGTCTCTCAATCAGTTTCTAAGGGAGAATAATTGAGTGGCTTCACTTGCACATACACACCACTTCACAATGATGTATCTTTTTTTCTTATGAAAAATTCTGTATGTTTCTGCCTTTTATAACTAACTGATTATCTAATTGGGCGGACCTATTGGGTCTTTTCAATTGAGTTTTAGTGTGTGGCTTGGAGTGGGACCAAAAGGGACCAATAAGATACTAACTCCAATGAGCCTTGGGTTTTTCTATCAACTCTTGACAAGCTCAAAGTTACCATTAATTATATTTAATACCACTATATAAATATAATTGCACTCTATGTCTTATTAATAAATTATATCCCAAGACTTTATTATACATGCAACCCCTTCATAAAATATTCGTAGTAATACAAAGTCATGAAAGTAAACTGTCACTTTGAAAATTACAACATCTTAATCTTTAAGTACCCAGTTTAATCCTTTTAAGTTATTTATCATATATTTATGCAATCCAATTCCATAAATATATACTTTAGTATATTCTTACTAAAGTGGTTAAGCCTAACACTCTGAATAACCAAAACCATTAAACTTATCTTAAGGGAATATTTTATATCTCCGTTAAGAGATTATGAATTCCATCTTGAGAATATATGTTCCATCAACACTAAATGTGGCTACCCAACATACTGAGGTTTTGATCGTAGTTTTAGATCTTACTCCTGATATATCAAAGCAACCTACACTTCATGATCAGGTCTATTATTCTCTCAGGATTAAGAGTTTATACAAATAGAAGTCATGAGATTTATTATTCATTTGACACAGTCTTTAGGAGAATAATAAATCTCACAGCGGTCCAGTTTAATATGTCTTAACTCTTAAAACATTTTAACATATCAACTAGAAGTCTCCACTTCCATGATCAAGAAAAATCATCTTAGTTGATATGTTATACTCTTCGCAGATGAAATGCTCAATTTCATCACCAACTACGAACTATAATTCTGAATTTACAAAGAACTTGTAATTTATATCTTCCGTGACTAAATCACATAAATCACATACTATGCATCTCATGGACTATATGATAATGTCCAAATATTCATGTTATCATTATTTTAGATAATAACAAAACAACTTTATTAATCATAACATTAAGTCATACATAATGTCATACATAGTATCATACAATAGGATTTAAGGGTATATATCCTAACACAACATTCTTGCTGTGCCAGCCCATTTCACTACTTCATTCCTCGGGCTTCCTCGGCCCAATTACCATATCTTTACCTCTTATTACTTACCGGATTTATTGGCCCTTAAGCCAACCTAATGAGTTTACTAATTCATTTCCTAGGGTTCCCTGGCTCATTTACTTCATCTTTACTTCTTATTATTCTCATGGGCTTACTACTTCATTCATTGGGCTTCCTTAGCCCATTTATTCCTTCTTTACCTCTTTTTATTCTTGTGGGCCTAGTGACCATCAATCCTGTCATTTCAGCTTACTGGGCTTGTTTCCTTATTCCTTTAGCGTTTTCCCCTTCTCACATTCTCTATTGTTGGGCTTCTTCTACTGTTGGGCCCTTTGTCAAAAATGGGCATCAACAGAAGGAAAATGTGAATCTATCTCAATTGAAAATATCAAAAGGTACTAATTTAATGACAATAAGACTCTTGATATGTCACACTTAAGGAGGAGGAAATGTACTAGTCCAAAAATTATGGAGAGAGAGAGAGTGAGAGCTAAAATGTATGGAAAAACATCATTTATATTCAAAATTATCAGTCAAGGTTAAGTATGGTTTAATAATGATAAATAATAATAAAAACTACCGAATCAAGGTTAAATATGATTGACCCACTAAATTGATTATTTTCAATGGTGAAAATTGAAGCCCATCACCGGCTTATTTTTTTTTTTTTTTAAATATATATATTGTCAGATGGGTGGTTTAGGTACAAATTCGAATCATTACTAGTACTAATGTC
Source organism: Lithocarpus polystachyus (assembly GCA_033629205.1). NCBI lineage: Eukaryota > Viridiplantae > Streptophyta > Magnoliopsida > Fagales > Fagaceae > Lithocarpus > Lithocarpus polystachyus. The sequence goes on along the minus strand of CM066162.1, from coordinate 61,713,662 downwards.
CTTTCAATTCTTTGCCAACGAACCTCTTCGACAGAAAAGAATGCAAGTAGACTCTCGAGAAAAAGAAAAGAAAAGAATCTAATAAGTAACTTTAATTAAATATCATAGAAAGTCGAGCCATGGTTAAACGCACGCATGCAACTCAACTCGCCAATTATCTCATTGACCCAACTATCTCCTCAAGGATTTTTTATTTTTTTAAGAAAATCGAACATTATATTAATTAAGAAGCTGGTAAATTAGCATTAACAGAATTGACTATGATGAGTCAGAAAATCCTACTCATCCAAACATGGTAATGGACGAAGAATGAGCCATAAATGAGGCATTTATTGTTGGAGCCATTACGATTGGACAAAGTAAAAAGAGCAATGGCTTAAAGGTCGCCATATCTTAACATTAACCACCAAAAATGTTACCTAGACAAGGAATTAAACCACCATTAATGATCCCTTAACGGCTAGAAAAATAGAAGCTTATATAAAGTGCTTCCAACATAAGGCAAAGGTACATGTTCTTTGACATATCTATTAACACAAATACTCAATTATCTCTCTCTCTCTCTCTCTCTCTCTCTCTCTCTCTAACTTTGTCATCGGAGGTTCATTAGCTGGCATCACGCTAGTGACCTATCCACTTCACTTTCTTGTCTTGTAGGTACATTAGAGCCACTTGGACGACTACAATTATTGACAATTTGGCATAATCAGTTTTGTGCTGTTTGTGGGGATCGACGTCTTTCTTTCAAACCCTAAGGTCAAAAACATTGCCTAACTTTTGTTGTCATCCAAATGGAATCCAGTACACAACCAAAGTCAGCCGTGCTGGCATTACAGATCCAAGCCCTCATGACCAGTGTAGAAGAACTCATAAAGCAAAACCAAGAGATGAGACAGCAGTTGCATCCAGAAGAAAACTGTTTGCCAAGAAGAATCGAGAACAATAGGAACGAAGATAAGGCACAAGACCTAGAAGGTAGCTCGGGAAGGGACGGCTCAAGAAGAATAGAACGATCCATCGAGGCAAGCAACAACCTCCTAAGGAGCATGATGAAGGAAATGGATGAGCTCAAGAATGCTACAAAGGGTAAAACAACAAAGAATTTGAATGGGATGGTGAGAAGGACTGACACCCCATTCACACTAAAGGTCTTAGAGTGCCTATTACCACCAAAATTTTGACTCCTACAGCTGGAGTCATATGATGGGTTAAAGGACCATCTAGATCATATCACCACCTTAAAGATGACCTTGAGCCTACAACAAACCCCGGATGAAATAGAATGCCAATCCTTCCCAACCACCCTCAAGAGGGCAGCCCGAGTATGGTTCAGCAAGATGAGACAATCTTCCATCAACGACTTCAACCAGCTCAGTAGCCTATTTGTGCACCATTTCGTAGGTGGGCAGTGCTAGAAAAGACCAGTGGTTCACTTATTGATGATAAACAAGGAGAAGGGGAATCGTTAAGATCGTATATGAAGTGATTTAACAGAGAGGTGCTGGAAGTGGACGAGGCCGTGGACAAGGTGTAGTTAACGACGTTCAAAGCTAGGCTAAGATCCAAAGGGTTTATGGTGGCACTTGCCAAGAGCCCCCCGACGTTGATGACAGATTTGCTCATAAAAGCTCAAAAGTACAAGAATACGGAGGATGCTCTTACTACGATAAAGTTAGGAGGACCTCGGACGTCCAAGGTAGGCACTCAAGACGACCTAAAAGGGCAGAAGAGGGAAAGGAAAGATCACTTGTCTAGCCATGACAAGAACAAGTAAAGGGATGACAAAACTAAAAAAGTGGTAAACTTCACACCCTTGGTAATGCCCATTGACCAAATCTTGATGCAGATTAAGGATGAGCATCAGCTTAGGCAGCTAATGCCACTAAGTGGTTCACCCAATGCCCAAAACAAGAAAAAATATTGCTGCTTTCGCCAATACCACGGGCATTACACAGACGAGTGCGAAGACCTTAAAGAGCAGATAGAAAAATTGATCCAGAAGGGAAAATTACAGAAATTCATTAAGAAAGATACGTATGGACGGCCAAATGAGGAGAACTAGACCAGGTAGGAAGACAAACCTAAAGAAGACGACAAATCACAAGAACGACCAAAGAATGCTATAGGAGAAATAAGGATAATCAATGGTGGTCCAACGATAAGAGGCTCTTCAAATCCCTTAAGAAGTCGCAGCAAAGACAAGTTAATAGTGTCCACATGATGCCACCATTGAAGCACAAGAAAAGGGCAGCTACAGATATGGTCTTCTCGAAAAAGGATGCCAAAAAGGTAAAGAAACCACATGATGACCCCCTGATCATCATGCTTATGATAGAAGGGTTCAACACCAGAAGAATCCTAGTAGACAATGGAAGCTCCGCTGACATCATTTACCTCTCTGCCTTTCAACAGTTGAAAGTTTACCCAAAAAGACTTCGTCCATCCGAGTCTCCCCTCGTTAGTTTCAGCGAAGATAAGGTACATCCAAAGGGAATAGTTACCCTAACGGTTACAACTGGCTAATATCCCTAGTAAATAACAAGGCAACTCAATTTCCTGGCAGTAGATTGTCCCTTGTCTTACAACGTCATCATTGGAAGACCAACCTTTAATCGCTGGAAAGCAGCAACCTCAACGTATTGCCTAAAGGTGAAGTTCCCCACAAAAAAATGGGGTAGGAGTAATTAGAGGAGACCAAGTTCTAGCTCTTGAATGTTATCGAGCAATGTTGGCGTCAAAAGAAAACCACACATGGATGATCAAAGAAAAAGGCCTAGAAACAATGGAAGCATTGGAGACAGTCGAACTGGTGAAGGGAGAGCCAATGAAGGTGATATACGTAGGAGCAAACTTTTATCCTACGATGAAAGAAGGGATAGTGGAGTTCCTGAAGAAAAATTTAGATGTCTTTGCATGGAGCCATGAAGACATGCCCGACATATTAGAAGATGTTTTTCAACATCGATTTAATGTGGATCTAAAGAAAAAGCCCGTCTAGTAAAGTAGGAGAGTTTTTGCACCCGAAAGAAACAAGGCCATTATGGACAAAGTAAATCAGCTCTTGGTTACCAAGTTCATTCAGGAGGTATACTACTCGGAGTGGCTAACCAATGTCGTCATGGTAAAAAAGGCAAACGGGAAATAGAAAATGTGTGTGGACTTTACAGATCTAAACAAGGCCTGCCCAACAGACAGCTTCCCCTTACCATGAATTGACCAATTCGTTAACTCTACGGTGGGGCACAAGCATCTAACGTTCATAGATGCATTCTCAAGATACAACCAAATCCAAATGTCAAAAAAAGATCAGGAGAAGACGGCCTTCATAACCAGCCAAGGACTCTATTGTTATAGGGTCATGCCATTTGGGTTGAAAAATGCAAGTGCTACTTATCAGAGGTTAGTGAATCAAATGTTTAGCAAGTAGATTAGGAGAAACATGGAGGTTTACATGGATGATATGCTTGTCAAGAGAAAAGAAGTGGAAAGCCATTTGGACGACCTTGAGGAGACTTTTGAGACCCTAAAACGGTACAAAATGAGGTTAAATCCAGCAAAGTGTGTATTTGGAGTCTATTTGGGAAAATTCCTTGGCTTCATGGTATCACAACGAGGAATAGAAGCCAATCCTAAAAATGTAAAAGCTATTTTGGAGATGACCTTACCTAGAAATGTTAAGGAGGTGCAAAAATTGACGGGAAAAGTGGCAGCTCTTAATCGCTTCGTCTCAAGGGCGGCGGACAAATACCTCCCTTTCTTCAAGACTCTCAAACAGGCTTTCACATGGATCGACGATTATGAGAGGGCATTCCAGGAGCTAAAACGTTATCTAAGTAACCCACCATTATTAAGCCCGTCCAAAGAAGGAGAAGGTTTACTTCTATACCTGGCTGTTTCCGCCACCGTAGTGAGCACAACACTAATTCGAGAGGAATCAAGAATCCAGGGCCCAGTATACTACGTGAGTCAAGCCTTCCAGGGGGCAGAGGCGAAATACCCACATATTGAGAAGATCACTTTCGCTCTAATAGTCGCTTCTCGGAAGTGGCATTCTCACTTTCGGGCAAATCTGATCCTTGTCATGATGGATCAACAAATCAAGAAGGCAATGAACAAACCAGAAGTAGCAAGCCAAATGGTGCAATAGGCAGTCGAGTTAAGCCAATTTGACGTCAAATACAGACCACGAACAGCCATAAAAGCCCAGGTATTATAGACGATACAAATCGAAACTATAGACGTTACAACCAGACGGGTCGTCAGCAAAGTAGATAAGCGGAGTTGGAGTCATCATCATTTCACCAAAAGTAGACATCCTGAAATATGAGGTCCAATTCCAGCTCCTTGCCACCAATAACGAAGTAGAATATGAAGCCATACTGATAGGGTTCAGGATAGCTAAATCTAGGGAAGCCAAAAATATGCTCTTAAAGAGCGACTCTAAAGTAAAGGAACAGAAAATGCAAAGATATTTGAAGCTGGCGAAACAACTAGCTTGGGAGTTAGAATAGGTAGAGTTCATACAGGTCCCACGAAGTTTAAACTCAGAGGCAGATGAAATGGCATGGCAAGCGTCATCAGATGTCGAGGAAGAACCACTGGGGATAAAACTGGAAGTGCAGAATTTCCCCAGCATCGAGGAGTTCCACTCATTCATGATACAAGGTAACATGAGCTGGACGACGCCTATCACGTCTTACCTTAGGGATAGATAGTTGCCACCAAATTCAAACGAAGTAAGGAAGATAAAGATGCAAGCTACCAAATTCACACTCTTGAATGACGTGCTCTACAAAAGGGGATTCTCCCTCCCTTACCTCAGGTGCATCGAATAGGATGAAGCAAAGTATATCCTAGAAGAGGTCCATGAAGGTGTTTGCGGAGACCACTTGGGGGCAAGGTCCCTAGTATTAAAGATCATCAGAGCAGGGTATTTCTGGCCGACAATGCAAAAGGAAGCGAAAGACTTCGTCAAGAGATGTGACAAATGCTAGAAGTATGGAAACATCAAGAAAATACCAGGAAAGAAATGACAGCCATAACCTACCTATGGCTAAGGTCCCTAGTATCAAAGATCACCAGAGTAGGGTAATTCTGGCCGACAATGTAGAAAGAAGCAAAAGACTTTGTCAAGAGATGTGACAAATGCCAGAAGTACGAAAACGTCTAGCGAATACTAGTGGAAAAGATGACGGTCATAACCTTTCCATGGCCATTTGCATAATGAAGGATTGACACAGTGGGTCCACTGCCCCAAGGTAAAAAGCAAGTAAAATTTTTACTTGTAGCAATTGATTATTGCAAAAAATAGGTAAAAGCAAAAGCTCTAGAAACCACATAGAAGCAAAGATACAGAACTTTGTGTGGAGTAAGATAATTTGTAGGTTCAACATACCATGGACGATCATATTAGACAATGACTGCCAATTTGACAACCAGGCCTTTAGATCTTTTTTTTCAGGGCTTGGAATCAAAAACCAATTCTTGCCTGGGCACCCCTAAGCTAATGGATAGATGAAAGTAACCAATCGAACCTTGCTCAAGTCCATTAAAGTTCGACTGGAAGGGGCAAAGGGTACTTGGCCTGAAGAACTACCAAGTGTCCTATGGGCCTATCGAACCATAGCTAGAACCCCAACAGGAGAGACATCGTTCAATCATACCAACGACACGGAAGCAGTAATTCCCGTTGAAGTAGGAGTCACTAGCATAAGGAAAGAGTTCTTCGACGAGGACATCAACGACAATCAGCTAAGGATGAACCTATATTGTCTTGATGAAATAAGAGACGAAGCATCTAAGAGAATGGCGAGATACTAATAAAAGATGGTTTGGTACTATATCCAAAGAGTAAGACTTAGGAGATTCAGCAAAGGGGACCTCGTCTTATGGAAAGTTACACTAACAACAAAAGATCCAACCCATGGAAAGTTGAGGCCAACCTGGGAAGGCCCCTACAAAGTCATTCACTACTTAAGACAAGAAAGCTACCACTTGGAATCCATGGATGGTAGCAAACTACCCCGTCCATGGAACATCGAACAGATATGAATCACATGACAAGAAAGCACTGACGAGGCCAGTGATATAAATCCATCAACAAATATGAATCACATGACAAGGCCAGTGATATAAATCCATCAACAAATATAAATCACATGACGAGGCCAGTGATATAAATCCATCAACGGATATAAATCACATAACAAGGCCAATGATATAAATCCACTAAAGGTTTAAACCACATGACGAGGCTAGTGATATAAATCCATCAACGGATATAGATCACATGACAAGGCCAATGATATAAATCCATCAACGGATATATATCACATGACAAAGCTAGTGATATAAATCTATCAACGGATATAAATCACATGACAAGGCCAGTGATATAAATCCATCAATGGATATAAATCACATGACAAGGCCAGTGATATAAATCCATCGATGCATATAAATCACATGACGAGGCCAGTGATATAAATCCATCATGACTCCAAACGGGTATAAATTACACAATGAGCCAAGTGAGCCCTTTAGCAAAAAAGTAAGTTTCCTTTTTAACGAACAAAAATCGTTAACAAACCGTTAGAACTTGACGTAGATATGCAACCCCATGAAAAATAAAGGGCTCATACCATCCAAATAGAAGAATTAAAACAAAACTTCTACATACGAGCTAAACGATAAAACATATCATAATACAATTTAAAATAGTTGTCTAAACGCATGAAACATAATGTTCAAAATGAAAAACATGCACGAAAGATATTGTTCAAAAGAAGATGCATAAAGCCCCAAAACAAGTAGGGCACCCAAAAAAAGAAATGAAAAGGGAAAGTATCCTGTAGGAAGTTCAAGCAACAAGGTTATCTTGTCCAGCTCCCTTGTTAGCTCAAAACTACAACAACCCCCTCAACAACATTGGCTTCATCAGCTTCCATCTCTTTGTCCACAGCTTCAAAATCTAGGCTTTCCAGATCTGCTTTTGGTTTGTGCTTCGTCAAGTACCTGCTTAACAGCTCAAAGCCTTTGAAGTACCAATTGAGCAAATTGTCGTTGTACTCGTTAGTAAGCTAGAAGGCTTGCACAACATTATTCCTAGCCATAGAAACCTCACGTTTGGCCGCCTAGAGCTGCTCATCCTTTTGCTCCATCGGTAACTTCTCCGCCTTAAAATCGTCAGTCAAAGCCTTAATCTGCTCCTTCAGCTGGTTCCCATTGTCCATTGCTGTTATCAACTCCTTCCTCAGCTTGGAATTTTCAGCTTCCAGAATATCCACCTTGGAATTGGCTATGACGACGTTTTCCTCATTAGTAAGATGCTAGGTGGTAATATGAATTATTCCTCCCAAAACCTGGTGAAACATGAATGAGGTGAGAATCATCTTAAGACTCACCCTTAGGGTATAAAGAAGACTCCAACAAGAATAAGTTCGAGCTAAAGAATACTTAGACGAGCCTGTGAATGTAGCGATTCACCAACTCGTGAGAAGGGACAGCAATTAAACCCTTCAACTCGTCAGGAGTGATAACATTATGGTCTCTCCTTGGGCAGTGGCAGCATCGTCCCAAATACTAGAATCAGCTTTGCTCTTTCCCTTGTCACTACCACGCGTTCTCTTTGGACGAGGAGTGATATCCTCAATGGAAACTATAGGAGAGGTTGCCTTAAGATCAGAGGCAATTGGAGTGGACGCAGTCTTCTCAGCGACCTCCTTCGTCACCCTAGGTTGCTTTTAACCTATGTTGGATAGTGGCTCGTTCTTTCTATCCCTCAGCTGGCATACATCTCCTGATTAAACTTTATCATCATTTCTGCAACGAACACGATGGACGAGATATTAGTACCAAAACAACGTAGAAACAAGTATGCCAAAATAGAAAACTTACTTTTTTTCTTCTTTAGCTATACCATGCAGGCGTAAGGAGAAGGTTTAGGCCTAGGAAATGACGAGCTAAGGTTCAAGGATTAATCAATTCGTTAAAATCGTCGATAGTCTTCGTGTAGTCCGAAGCGTCCTTGACGCGACCTTTATGTATGCTTTTCACCTTTAGACGAACCTTAGCTATGAAGAAGAAAAGAAAAGTGAATTAGTTCTAAGACTAGACGAAACAAAGAGGGACCCCTTCATCAAAAAAAAAAAAAAAAGATGCACCAAGCGTAGGTGTTCCCCACCTATGTTGTAATCTGGGAACATCACCTCAGAAGTCGTCCGAAAGGGTCTCCTAACCGTCACCAGACACAAAGAAATATCTAGATTTCCAATAATGGAATGACGATGGAAGATTAGCAATGAGCCTGGCTTTCCAATCCTAAGGTACCAGCTTATAATACCCAAATTCTTTCAACTCCTTCAAATGGTATAGATACATAAGCTCATCCAAATGGATCATGTCCCCCTTAGTAACGATCATCCATATCTCCATGCAACTAATGACGATCCTCCAAGAGTTCGACATAAGTTGCCCAGGCGCTATACCCAGATGTTGGAGAAGCTCTATTATAAAAGGATGGACGAGGAACTTAAGGCCACTCAGAAAGGCAGCTTCATAAAAACATACCTCCTTGGGATTAAAGGAAAATTCTTTTCACTTGGACAAGGAAGACAAATCTTGGTCTCATGAGGGAGTTGGAACTTATCCCTAAACCTAAAAAGACTGTCCTTGTCTAGAGAACACTCCTACTTAAGAGAGTGAAAAGCTCTCAACACAATTTGTGAAAAAGATGAAGGGTTTAAAGAATAAGGTGCCGAAACTGCAGTATAAGCCTCCACATCTTTGTCACTAGATGATAAACCTGTGTCAAGCTCACTAGACTTCACCTCCACTGACATCTCTCGAATAGACCGAAACCTGTCTAAAGATTGGCGCAACAAAGGGGAAAGGTTAGCTAAAATTAACCCTAAGGCACTATCCATAGAAATGAAATGCCCAACCTCCGGGCAATCACCAGCAGACCCAAGAAGCATTCCTAAACTAGCAAAGAGGAAAGAGCAGAAGGGCAAAGATGCCTAACCTCACACATCAAAATGAAAAAGGAAATAGAAGTCCCTAACTAAATCAAAATGAAGAGAAATCAGGTAGAAAAGAGAAAAAGATCGTACATGAGAAGAAAGGAGCAAATCGGCCTGAACTCAGAGGGAGGAGGAAACACAAAAATGGAGAAAAGGCAGAAATGGAGAATAAGAAAAAAATAAGGAAGGAAGAAGAAAGAAAAAAGCATTTAAAGGCTTCCCCAAAAACTGAGACGCAGGAAAACCAAGCACCTCGTTAAGGAACATGCCCACGTCTAGCAAATCAAAACATGACACGTGGCCCCCAATGGTGCAACACCGTCACGTAATTATAAATACGATAAAAACAGAATCCCAAGAGTCACGTCCGATGTAGGGCGATCCTCCATATTCCTTAGATTGTTAAGACAGCTAATAACAACTAAGGAATGGGGCGCAACTGATGAGTCAGAAAATCCTACTTGTCCAAACATGGTAATGGACGAAGAATGAGCCATAAATGAGGCATTTATTGCTGGAGCCATTACGATTGGACGAAGTAAAGAGAGCAACGGCTCAGAGGTCTCCATATCTCAACATTAACCACCAGAAATGTTATCTAGACAAGGAATTAAACCACCATTAATGACCCCCTAATGGCTAGAAAAATAGAAGCTTATATAAAGCGCTTCTAACCTAAGGCAAAGGTACATGTTCTTTGACATACCTCTCAACATAGGTACTCAATTATCTCTCTCTCCCTCTCTCTCTAATTTTGTCATCAGAGGTTCATTGGCTGGCACCACATCGATGTGACCTATCCACTTCACTTTCTTCTCGTCTTGCAAGTAAATCGAAGCCACCTAGACGACTACAACTATAGAAAATTTTGGCATCATCAGACTATGTCTGGAGGAACAGATTTCATCCAAACTAACAGCGGGGCAAACAATCTAGCTTTCCTAGCCAAGGCATCCGCAATAAAATTACTTTGTCTAACAGTATGAGAGAAAGACCAACTCCAAAGAGAACTAACAATCAACAAAGTATCTTGTAAAAGATGACTCAAAGAAGAATTAAACAAATCTCCATTATTTAACGCATTGATGATTACCTCTGAATCACCTTCAAGAATCAAATTATCCAACCCAACTTCACTAATGAATAAAGTTGCACATCTAGCCGCTAGAAATTCTGACAAAGCAATAGATGAAGCGTTTAGAATTTTTTCCGATAAGGAGGCCATGACCTCGCCTTCAAAATTTCTAATGACCACACCAATACCTGCTTCTCTAGTATCTAAAAATTAGACCCATCAAAGTTAGTATTGAAACAATTTGTATCAGGAGGCTTCCACTTAATACATTTTCGAGGTTTTGATGTCACACGGGTGTAGACACTGCATTTTGTACCCCTTATGACTCGGGTCTCCCGTTCCCCAATGATGCTCGAACTCCAAGGCCTAAGGCCAGTTTAGAGCCCAATCAAACATTAAATTGACTTGAAGAGTGTTAAAATGGAATATATATAACCTCTTAAATGAGCAAAAATATACTTTTAGAAATGAAATGACCAAAATGGCCCTCAGCCTGCATATGTGGGTCGTGGCCTGTGTACACGAGCCAAAGCAAGCGTACACAAGCACATTCCTACATACACTGCTAGGGTTTCAGAACCATAAGAATGGCAAGTTTTCTATAATAATGGCTAAGGTTTGGAATGAATCCCATATCATCTAGGAGTCGTTCCAAACCCCATTTTTTCAACTATAAAAAAACTTACATGGTACATTTTCAAGATGCAGAGAAATCCCATGGAAAAAACCTAAGATTCACTAGAAACTAGTGAATCAAAAAGGAGTTTTTCACAAAACACCCTCAAGTCATTTTTATCTGATTGGGACTTGTTCTAGTCCCAATCCTTTGAGTTTAAAGTTTCTAATCACTATTTTATTGAATTATGATAGATTGAACTGAGGGGAACGGTTAAAAATCAAGCCTAGGAGCTTTTTCTTTAAGGTATCTTTTCTATCTTTTCTTTTTCTCTGCTTTTCTTCCCGTGTTTTTATCTTGTTTCTTTTTTTGCTTACTTTATGTTTGTGTATGTTTTTTTTAAGTTAGTGTCTTAGTTCTTTTCATGTTTTGTGCACGTTAGGCTGTTAGATTTTTGTTTTAAAGTGCTACTCTGTTTTTGCAGTTTTAGGTTTTCTGGGCAAAGACTTGCATACGCATAATCTTGCCTGCATATGCAGGCTTGATTTTGTGCACGCAGGCCTGTTCTAGCATGCGTGATGCCGTTGCCTAGAAACCCTAAATTTTTGTTTGTTTGTTTTGTCTTTGCCTTCACATGTTTGTTCAGTTTAGGCCCCCTTTTTATATGTTTTAGGCTCTATAGGTTCTTGTCTACCTCTTTTACATGCTTAGATTAGGGTTTTTTGCTATCACATGTTTAGATTAGGCTTTTTCCTTTGACAAAATGCACTTTACTTGTAATTGGGTAGGTCTAGGATGTGTTTAATGCTTCAAGGAACAAGGTTTCAAGTTCAAGTGTCAAAGCCATGCAAGTCTATCTAAGAATCAAGTGAAGAAGTGCTGGATTTTAAAGCTCGACAGCTAGTATCTATTGAGGTTTAAAAGGCAGTTTAAGCCCGATGGTTGACAACTGCTTGATAGATAAGGTATCTATCGAGATTTATGAAAATCAGTTTTTCAAATTTGATTTCATTCTAATCAGTGTATAGATGTTTGAGCTTTCTTTTCTTACAACCATAAACATATATAAGGATTATTTCAAGGATCAACTGAGGTTGCACGAGTGTGAAGCAAAGTTTTGTTCATGCAAATTGTGACTAGAGACAAAATTTGCCTTAGCTCATCTTTCTCTTGAAGAAGCTACTACATTTGTACGCCATTGGATTTTGTGTCCAAGGAGCTTCATGATCTTTATTGTGTGATGAACTGAAGAACTTTGCAGCCAACATTCTTCTCAAGTCGGTGATTAAGTCGCGTACTAGGATCCGCGCATCTATTGGTTAGTCACGTACTGGGAGCCATGTATTGAAAGGAGAGATTGTCACTACAGAACAAGTCCAATTGGGTATTGGGGTAAGGGTTTAACTGTAAGTTGGTATAAGGTACTGGGATTTTTTTACTTGTAACCGCTTGTTGTGAAAATAGTGAATTCTCAAGAGTGGTGACCTTAAAATCACCTGGTGGGTGTTTTGCCTTGGAGGTTTCCCCATTCCTAAAAAAATCACCGTGTCAACTTTATTTTCCGCTACATTTTATTTTAGTTGGTGATTTGTTTGTGCTGCCGTGCATATTGTATGATAATCTGATTAATTAATTAACTTAGCTAATTAATTGGTTAATTCATCACTAGGGGTCAATACATTCTTGGCCTATCATATACCATGTCATTCATTCACATGCCCATTCATCAATGTCATAGGTGTTGTGTTGCTGAGAGTTAAGTAAGGTAAGTCATGCATTCACATGAACATGCATGTTGTTTGTTTAATCCTCCTTTGAGGTAGGGAGTTAATGCCTTGTTCATAAAATTTGCTTGCTTTTGATGATACGCTTACTGCCTTGTTTTAGATGAATGCTAGGGTTTCTTTTATATGTTTGGCTCCCTTTTGTTTGGGTTATAGATAAGTATGTTCGTTTGGGATGAAAGATGCCATGTTGCATCCCAGATGCATGTTAGCATATGTGTGAGTCTAGGACATAAGTGTTGAGTTAGTTATTAATAGGGGTAAGGTATAAGACACAATGATGGGAGGTCAACCTTAGGGTTAGGTGATCTTGGGTGCCTAACACCTTCCGAAGAGTGTACCTAAACTCCGAACCCAATTCTCTGGTAGTAAGATCAAAAGGTCCTTCCTTAAAGGGATGCTATATATATATATATATGGTTCTTAGACCATTGCAAAAACTTGGTGGCGACTCCCCCCTTGTGTCCATAGTAGCCACTCCATTGGGGATGGTGAGTTTAATTCCTATGTATCTTGTTTCTTAACCTTAATAAAAATTATTTCAATGCTTGTTTTGCACACACATCACTTGTTCTCTTTTGTCCCTTAACCTTGGTTGGTGATGAGTACGAAAATGGAAGGCTCCATTCAAGCCCAAATTTTTTGAAGTTTATCCCACCAACTCACAATCGGTTCCATCGCCTATAATGGGCTTTAAGTATGTTAAAGTTTTACTTCTAATCCACTATGGAGTCCACTTAGGCCCTCGGTCGGAATCATAGCCCACCTAGTTATGAGTGACCTACTTATCTATCCCTTTAGCCTTAGGGAGCCTACCCACACTAGAGAGATCTTACACCCTATCACAAAGGATGCCCTTTATATATCTCTTGTTTGTTCAACCATAGACCATGTGTTCACCTAATTCTAAAGGACAAATAAAAGGTATAAAAATGGAAGGGATGGCTCTAAAGTTATGGTATACCCTAAGATGTTGTGGGATAAAGGAAAAGAAGTTCTCACATATAAGAGGCTTGTCCCTAAATCCAAAGGCATATCTTAACTTGAAAGATTCATAAGACCATAGCTTAATTGCTATCATAGGCCCAAATGGAAAAAGCCCTTTTGAAAAAGAGGACTTTGCGCCTAAGATAACAAATATGCAATGGACTTAGAATCCAACATCCTTCAAAGCCAAATGAACTCCTTAATCTTGGGTTTCTTTGTTGCATGCCTAGGCCTAAAATGATGAGAATTCCATAGACTTTGAGAGGAAGGCTATGATGTATTCTGGCTATGATTTATTCTAGCTAGAGGGTTATTTCAAGAAAAAAAAAATGATGAAATAATAAATAAAAATGAAAAGCCCAAAAGTGATGAATACATTGAGAGCCCATGTTTGAGACAAAGGGTTGAAAATTCCTAAGTACATTCTAATGAAAGCCCATGAGAATAAGATGAGAGCTTTATTGTAAATGGACTAAAGCCCAATGAAACAAGGGGCAAAAATCCATGAGAGGGGAGGGAGTGACATTGTAATTGGGCCATCATTAAAATTAACTTAAGAATTTTCTAAGGAAAACTAAAGTTTAAAAGGAACTTTTAATGGGGACATGAACTTAATGAAAATGGGGCTTCTTTTCAGGCATCATTGCACCATCAAAGTTAAGAAAACACGTCCCCATTCCCATTTGGGTTTGAGAGAAAGGAAGGCGCTTGATTAAGATGGAGGACACACACCAAGAAGAAGAGTCCCCCCAAGAAACAATGACTATCTCAATGGAAGACCTAATGGCACAAAAGATCCTTAAGGCTTTGGATGAACATAGAGAGGCCCTTAAGAGAATGGGAGGGCGTCTCACTAGGTTGGAAGAATCTAAGCTCAAGAAGCCTCCATATGTGGAAATACATGATGATAAGGAAGAAGATCAAGAATGGGACAAAAAAGACAAAGTGGAATATGAAAGAAACAAGCAATTTGAAAAGCTCACCGCATAAACCTTGGCTATGAGGGAAAAGATGGAGAAGATGCAACTTGCCTTTTGTAAGGCACAAGGAATGGATGATTACCTCTATAACATGGAGGGAGTAGGCTCAAAGGCTCTTATTGCACTACCTCCCAAGTTCAAGATCTTCGACGTGAAAAAGTTTGATGGGACTAGGGATCCAAAGCAAAACTCAAGAAGATACCTAAGCATTGCTGAAATGAAAGGGCTAGATGAGAAGTAAAATTTGCATGCGTTTCCCCTTTCACTCATAGGAGTTGCATTAAGGTGGTACTATAGCCTTGATCCAAGCAAAACTAAGGTGTGGAATGAATTAGTGGAGTTGTTTGTGGACCAATTCATCTTCAACACCATGTTTGATGTGACTCTATGGGATTTGAAGACTACCAAACAAGGTGTGGGGGAGACATTTTCCAAATACATTACTAAATGGAAGACCAAGGCGTCTAGAATGGTCAATAAGCCAAATCAACATGATCATCAAATACTTACTTCCGATGTATAATAGTAGGCTTTTGTCATCGCCTATTAGCTCATTTGGAGAACTGTGTGATTGTGGGACAAGAATCAAAGATGCTCTCAATAATGGACAATTGGAGAAAGAGGAAAGCAAGCCTTAAACCAAGAAGACATATGGAAGGGGGACAACCACTAAAGCACCCAATCCCATAAATGTAAGTGCCATCATACCCCAACAAACACTAGCCTACCTAAAGAAAGCTCGCCGAGAATTCTCCGACCTAAGAATGACCCTCACCCATGCCTAATCCCATACCTCCCACATGGAACCTCAATGAATATTGCCATAACCACCAAAAATTTGGCAACAAAACTAACAACTGCTTTGGTCTCAAACACAAGATACAAGACCTCATAGAAAATGGAACCCTTTCAAATCCCAACATCATCACCAAACCCAACATTAGAAAGAACCCTTTGCTCAATTACCATAGGGCTCCCCCTCCATATCAAAATTGGGTGCAAATAGATGAAGTTGAATGGGATTGCTCGAAGTTGATAGAGACCATAAATGTCAATGTCAATGTCGTAGAAGTTCAAGGGATATGGAATGAGAAAGATGAAGCCTTGAAGGAGGCGGTAGCAATATGGGGAATACTTCCCAAAGGAGTGACGAAATTGAAGAAAAGAGTCTTGAAGGACAATGTCGCAAATATCACTAGGAGTGGGAAGCACTACAAGCCATCCTTTTTGGAAAAGGATCATCTTGGTAGGGATCTAGGGGAAGGGTCCAAACCCATGGAACCCAAAAGAGACAAAGAATAAGAGGATAGTGCAATTGAATAAGACCCAAGCTCATGTGTCTGTATGGGGCTTACTCATAGCCTCTCAAAAGCATCGTAAGGCTCTCTTGGATGCCTTGAATGGGAAAGAAGTACTTATAGAAACTACACCATAAGAAGTATTGTCTCTCATGGGGGTCAAGGGCTCTTCACACCCCATCCTTGCCTTTTTTGATGAAGATCTCCCTTCTAAAGGAGCGACTAACACTAGACCTTGCAAATCTCCATTGAATGCATGGGTGCCAAGGTTTCAATGGTTCTTATTGACAATGGATTTGCCTTGAATGTTTTTCCTTTTAGGACAGCCCTCATGGTTGGCCTAAACATGGAGACCATTATTCCTTCTCCCTTGACTGTAAGGGCATATGATAATACTTCAAGGAAGGTCATGGGTACTTTCAAGGCTCCTTGTAAGATTGGGCCAATGGAAACCATTGTGGAATTTCATGTCATGGACATTGCCCTAAATTACAACCTTCTCTTGGGAAGAGCTTGGTTTCACCCTAATGGGGAAATCCCCTCCTCACTACACCAAAAGATGAAAATCCCATTGAAATGAGGGATTGCCATAGTGCTTGGAGATGGTGAGATCTTAGCACTGGTTTGTGGACTCAAGAAAGAAGGAAGTAAGCTTCAAATGAGTGGCTTTGAGTTCATGAATATGGCTAACTATGGGTTAAAGTATAAAAGGCATACTGCCAATTTGTTCCTATATTGTAGCCACGATGTGATTGTAATGATGAAGAACATAAGATACATGCCTGGTATGGGCCTTGGAAAAGAAGGAAAAGGGGTAGTTGAATTCCTAAATGGAAGCAACTAATAACATGGCCGAATATAAGGCTTCTATTGCCAAAATGGAAGCTTTTCGAGAATTGGGGGTAAAGGAGGCCGAATTCTTTGGGGATTCAACTTTGGTTATAGCCTAAGCACAAAAATTGTGGAAGGTGAAGGAGGAACATTTGAAGCCATATCAACAATACTTGGAGGACTTGACCAAGTCCTTTGACAGAATTGAATACACAATCATTCCTAGAGCTCAAAATCAATTTGTGGATGTCTTAGCTATTTAGCCTCCATGGTTGAAATACCTGAGGGAATATTGACATTACCCTTGGAGATTGAGCAAAGTTATGAGGAAGTGCACTTGAGAGACTGGGAAAAATTGGGTGCACTAAAAAAAGATATTTGGGTGCTTTTAATGGCACCTCTCTTTTTAGGTAAGTGGCTTGGAGTCACCACTTATTTTTTATACAAAAAAAAAAAATAAGGAAAATATAAATACAAATTACATGTTCAAAATACTTCATTGTCATTGATTGAATAAAGAAAAATACAACTTTGGCAAATTAACCTTACAAGGCTTTGGGTCCTAGTTACAATCTATGCAAAAGAATTCAAAGCTTGCTTTGGTCCTAATTACAATCTACCAAAATTAAAAGAAAAAACACTAATCTACCTATCCAAAAATCCTAAGCTCGAGGGCAAGGTAACAGAATGGGAAGGTGTTAGGCACCCATTCCACCTAGACAGAGTCTGGTCTTCTTGACTCTAATAGCCAATATACCCTTTTTGCATGATATTGAATGATATGTTGAACATACATGACAGACACTTGACAAAAATTAATTTAAATAAATTTTCCTTATGAACGATGTCCTCTTTTAAAAAAAGTTCAAATCTATTTTGTAAATTAAAAAAGAATGATTTGTAAAGAAAAATTAGATTTGTTTTTATGAAGGGTTAAAAAAGAAAGAAAGATTTTGTTAAAAGAATTAGATCTATTTTTCTGTAAAATTAAAAAGATGATTTTTTCAAGTAGAATCAAATCTATTTTTATGTAAAAGAAAGAATAAGATTTTGTAAAAAAAAAAAAAGATCAGATCTGTTTTGAAATGTAAAAAAATTTAGGTTTGCAAAAGAAAAATTAGATCTATTTTTAGAAACAAAAAAAAAAAAAAAAAACATTTTGAAAAGGGATTCACATTCATGAGGTGAATTTATTATGCATGCATCACCAAAAAAAAAAAAAAAAAAAAATTCAACCTAACTTTCAATCTCTTCTATTGAATTTCAAAATCTGCAATTTTGTAACCAAGAAAACTTTTTTCAAAAAAATCAGATTTGTATTTAATGAAAATACAGATCAGTTTTGTGTTGAAAAAACCAGATCTAAAAATACGGATCAGTTTTGAATTTTGAAAAAATCAAATCTATTTTTACTAGAAAAGTTTTTGAATTTTAAAAAAACTAGACCTGAAAACACAAATCAACTTTTTAGTTTTCATAAAAGAATTTTGCTAGTCATTGCAGAATTTGAAACTTAAGAAAAAGAATTACAATAAACAATCACCTAAGAAAATGTTAAAGATTCTAGCAACATCATGGTAATTATATATCAAGACCAAAACAAAATAAACATGCTAAACATATTCATGCATCAAATAATAACAAAAAAAATTAATGAAAGAATAAAAGAAAGAAGAAAAAACAGAATACCTCTTGCATGAGCGTGCTCTTCTAATGAAAGAGTATTTTAGAATTCAAAGGAGTTTGTTCACCTCTTTGAAGCCTAAAATACTTACAAAAAAGAAGTTACTAAAGCAAAAGCCTCTAGAATGTCTTTAACGTAAGGGGAATTGAAAAGTCCGAAGAGAAGACCTTAATTCTAATTTGCTTCCTCTATTTGTAGAGGTTAGGATGCTAAATGAGATCAAATACGATTTGGAATGTGTCCTTATCTCTAAAAAGTCAAAAAAGATAGGCTTTATCTCAATCAAGAAGTCCTCGAGCTGGGTCAGGTTGGTAATTTGGGCCAATCGGCACTTGTCATGTGCCGATTGGCACTCCAAGAATGCCGACAGACCCTTGTGGGTGCTAAACCCGCATTTGAGTTGTGGTCCAATTTGGACTCCTTTTTTGAGGATTTTTTAGCTAGAAATTGCAACTAGACGCATTTTTAATCCGTATTCTCAAAATTAATCCATTTTTCTTGATATCCAAGTCTTTAAAGTGATAATTATCTTGTAGATAAATGTTCCAAAAAAGACTTGATTTTCCACAACTCCTTTGTTATCTGACTATCCATTTTATTCCCATGGAAGTGAGCCTAATTTTTAACACTAACCGACAAATAATTACAAAATTATTTAATTAATTTTAATTGTTCAACCAATCAGAATTAATTTTAATTAATCATGCATGATCGGCTCCACCCAAATAGAATGCATGCAGACCGTAAAAACTTGATTATGTGATATCTTTCAATCCAACTGTCCGATTTGGATATCAGACATACCGTCGAGATCGTTAGAATCTCGAGATCATTTTTATGATAAGCAATGAATAAATTAATGCATGTAATGCAATTCTAAATATTGGGGTATATGAATGGTGACTCTAGTCATCTTCCAAGATTAGATTATGAGTGCAAAATCGAGTGTCTACAAAATGCCCCTCCATGTTAGAGCTTGCAAAGCAAATGCCAATGTAAAACAAAGACACTGATTTTAGCAGCCATGATTTTATCGAGGATGACTTTTCAAAGATTACCTCGCCCTAGAACCTAAAATCTTGGAACATAGAACTAGTCTTTTACTATTTTGAAAGATGAGACTGTGGATATTTGACCTACTTGATAACTAATAAATTTTGAAATGAATCTTGAAATCTAAGGTGACTGAGAGGCTTCTCTATCTAAGTCTATGACTAGTGATGACCAAGGGGCTTCTCTACCTCGAAACCTGGGTTGATTGAAAGGCCTCTTAATCTCAATCTTTGAATGGTGGTGATCAAGAGGTGTCTCTACCTTAATCTAAATGGAAGGTACAAAAGGGGCTTCTCTACCTTGGAACCTAGGGCGATTGAGAAGGTTCTCTTTCTTAATCTTGGATTGCGATGACTAGGGGGCTTCTCTACCTCGATCTGGATGAAAGGTAACCAAGGGACTTCTCTACCTCAGAACCTGGGATGATTGAGAGGCTTCTCTATCTAAATCTTTCGAATTGCAACAACCAAGGGGTTTATCTACCTCGATCTGAATGGAAGGTAACCAAAGGGCTTCTCTAACTCAGAACCTGAGACAATTGAGAGGCTTTTCTATGTCAATCTTGAAATGTGACGTCCAAAGGGCTTCTCTACCTCGATTTGAATTAAAGGTAACCAAGGGGCTTCTCGATCTCGGAAGATGGGGCGATTGAGAGGCTTCTCTATCTCAATCTTTGAATGGCGGCGACTAAGGGCCTTCTCTACCTCGATCTGAATGGAAGGTAACCAAAGGGCTTCTCTACCATGGAACTTAGGGCGATTGAAAGGCTTCTCTATCTCAATATTGAATTATAACGACTAAGGGGCTTCTCAACCTTGATCTGAATGGAAGGTAACCAAATGGCTTCTCTACCTCGGAAACTAGGGCGATTGAGAGGCTTCTTTATCTCAATCTTTGAATGACGGCAACCAAGGGGCTCCTCTACCTCGATCTAAATGGAAGGTAACGAGTGGGCTTCTCTACCTCAAAACCTGGGGCGATTGAGAGGCTTCTCCATCTCAATCTTTGAATGGTGGTGACCAAGGGGCTTCTTTACCTCAGAACCTGGGGAAATTAAATGGCTTCTCTATCTCAATCTTGAATTATGAAGACCAAGGGGCTTCTCTATCTCGATTTGAATGGAAGGTAACCAAGGGGCTTCTCTACCTTGGGACCTCGAACGATTGAGGGGCTTTTCTATCTCAATCTTGAATTGTGACGACAAAGGGGCTTCTCTACCTCGATCTGAACGAAAGGTAACTAAGGGGCTTCTCGACCTTGGAACCTGGGGCAATTAAGATGCTTCTCTATCTCAATCTTGAATTGTGACGACCAAGGGACTTCTCTATCTCGATCTAAACGGATGGTAACCAAGGTGTTTCTCTACCTTGGGACCAGCGACTATTGAGGGGCTTCTCTATCTCGATCTTGAATTGTGACGACCAAGGGGTTTCTCTACCTCGATTTGAATGGAAGGTAACCAAGGCGCTTCTCTACCTTGGAACCTAAAGTTTCGCTTGCAAAAGATCAACATTTGCAATTAGGCTTTAAATGATGGGTGCTTTGTTGTTCCATGGTTTTTGAGATGTGTGATATTAGTCTCTCCCTTTTCTTTGATTTGAATTTCCCCTTTTAGAAAGAAAACCTTGATTAATTTTTGTGGTCCTTTGAAAAAAGTTTTTTTTTTTTTTTTTTTGGAACTTGAAATTTGAAATCTGGAATTTGAAATTTGAAATTTTCTTTGAAAAATGATACTCTTCGTTCTTGATTATCTTAGACTGTTTTTTATTTTCAAAATTGAACTTTTCTTGAAATTGACGTCATCTATCTTTAAAAAAAATCTTTGAAATATTTTTTTATTCTTTTTTTTTATCCCCCCTTAAAAAAAAGAACAAAATAAAAAAAAATTTAAAGGGCTGACTGAGTCAACTCAGTCAAACCTGAGTTGACTCAGCAATTTAGGTTAATAAAGGAAGGGGGTGCCAAATTTTTGGCCCCCTCTTCTTTCTTTGTCTTCATCTTTTTTACTCCTCCCTCCTTACTCTTCTTTCTTCCTCCATTGTCACTATTCACACACTTCCTCCACTTGCATTTTCTTCCTCCTCACACCATTTCTTCCCTAGAAAATCACTTCCCTAAGCTTCTAAACTTGCTTTCATTCATCTCCCTCAATATCTTTTCAGATCTTTATGTTCTTGACCATCTTTACTACAAACCCATTTTTTGAAACCCATCTCCAAACCTTCACTTTTTGCATTGTCAATGGCGTTTTCCAATGGGCTATCCTATCTTACTTTTAATGGGAAGAAATATCATCCCTCCCTTGAATGGAATAAGGAAGAGGGGCTCCTTCAAGATCTTGAGACCCATGCTCCACACTCCAACAAGGACTTCAAGGTGAGCTCATTTTATGATTTCTTTGTTGGCAGATTTGTTGGTTTTATGTTTTGTTGATAGCTTGGTGTTGAGACATTGTCATTTTGTTGTTGTATGTTCTTGTTGAAATTTCAGAAACTGTATGATTTTGTTGGAAATTCTAGTGATCATGTTGTAATCTTGACTTTGGGGTATTATTTGAATTGTTGAGTTATTTGGCATGATGAAATTTGGACAATGTTGATGACCCATGGAGTTTGGTGTTGTATGTAGCTTGTGGTATCAATGAATGAATTTTGATTTGAATTTTATGGGTATTGAAATCATGAAAATTTAATGTATGGGTTTGGTCGAACAAATTTGTTTTTGATGAGAGCGGAAATTTTGTTGGAATGTGTAACTCCTATCTCATGGGTATGGGAATTTTTGTGGGTATGGGTATGAAAAAAAACTTTTGTCGTGGTAAGGAACTTTTGGTGTTGGCCATGGAAGATATATTTTTTTTTGGACAAGGAAATTTCTTGTTGGTCATGGAAAATATTTCATTGGTCATGGAAAAAATTTTTTTGGACATGGAAATTTTTGTTGGTCATGGAGTTTTTTTTTTTTTTTGGTTGGTCATGGGATTTTTTTGTTGGTCATGGAAAAATTTTGTTTTGGAATGAGTTTTTTTTTTTTTTTTTTTTTGTCGGTCATGAAAGATTTTTCCTGGAATGAGTATTTTGGGAAGAGTATCTTGTGGACATCTTGATGATTAGCCAACTTTGTTTTGCAAAACCTTAAGGGTCGAGGTAGCCTCCAGATGCTGAAAGGCATATAATAGATAATGTCTCTGGACATTAAGAACATCATCAATGAAGTAAGCTTCCAGACCTTTTTCCAAGCTCTATTGAATCATGATACCCATGAGTATAAGGATCTCTAGTTAGTCCTTGCTTTGTCAGAGCGGTTTTGGGACACTACTTCCACTTTCCATTTTCCAAGCATTGGTGAGATGATGTTGACACCTTATGACATCTCAGCCATTACGAGCTTAAGATTGGGTGGTGAAAGAATCAAAGTCAATGATTTCCTCACTTAAAAAGAGTTTAGGAGTTTTCTGGGTGTGATGCCTTCAAAAATGAAGAGCAAAAATGTCTCCTTGATGTGGCTATACACCAATATTGAGAATTGTGAGACTGTAGCAACTGGCACTCGCATGTTCATGCTTCTCTTTATTAGAACCCACTTATGTCCAGACTTGGGTAGTACTGTGAGCTTGCGTTATTTGTGGAGTCTGAGGGATATTGGCCGGATCAAAAATTATGATTGGGGTGACATGGCTTACGCTACCCTTTTGCATTTCATGACTCAACTTTCTTGGCGTAGCTTATCAATCTAATGAGGTGCACCATTTGTTTGGCAAGTGAGGTCTTGAATTTCTTGCTATGTGTGCATTTTTGGAAAGTGTCGATGCTTGGCCTTGATTGGGAATGGCAATGGATAAACCCACCACCGCCATCGCGGGCCCTCGTTCGACCACCCACCGTGACGATAACTCCCACGCGCATGAGGCCCCATTGGAAGGCCCCTCTCAATGGTGTGTGTATGGTTCACGCGGAGCTTCGGGTGCTCTCTCTCTCAATGGACAAAGGTAGGTCTACCTTTGGCATTATGGCAGGAATTTGAGCCAAATTTTAAGGGATTCCCAAAGGTAAGTGGAGTCGCCACCAATCATTGGGTTTTTCTAGGGTGTGATTGGTCACCTGTTTTTAGTTAATTTTATTACCAATCTTAGGCTAAGGAAAATTTCATTTTTCCTAATTTAATATGGATGGCAAAAATATCTTGATTCTTAGGTCTAGAAGTTTGGTTATGTGTGGGGAAGGTGTTAGGCACCTCACAATGCCTGTCCAATGACAATCCTTTGTTTTGATAAAACCTTAATTTTTGAAATTTGGTAGTAAAAACATGATTTTGGCATTGGCTTTCACGGCTTTTCATGCATGAAGGCTTTGAGGTTTTGGCTTTTGAAAGGGTGTGGTTCCAATCTATTCTTTCCTATGGCATTCGAGCAAAGTGCCAAATTTCCACTGCGAAAATCCGACGAGAAGTCACCTTACTTTCGTTGCAGAAATTAGGCATTGCTAGCCTTAGGTGACATGGATCGTGACAATCACACCAGAAAAGGGCAAGCAAGTATATATATCCATGCATCATGCACGATGCAAGCATATAGAGTGGGAAAGTAAATGCCTACATCCTTAGAGCATGGCCCAAAATATAGGTGTAGGAAAATAAACAAGGGTCGCCATACTCTAAAGATGAGGACGAATGGTACACGGCATGATATACCTAATACAAACCATCTAAGAGAGAAAGGGAAGAGGAAGAAGGGGGTTTAAAAGAGTACATAACCAAAGGGAAAAGGCTAAACTCCTAAAGCTACTGATTGTAGCCGCTTGACTTATATCCATATGCTCGCATCCTCGCCTTTTTTGCTTGCGCCTAGGAGATCGTGCCCTAGCTCCATGTGCATACATGCAAAGGCAAAGATAAGAAACTAGCAAACAAGCGATGGAGGGAAAAGATGCATAGAGCATAACAGAGAGGCATGAAATAGATAAGCGTGATAGACATGGCGAGCATAGCATGTGACAAAGTCAAGAAAGCAAGCCAACAAGCAAAAGGGCAAACAAGCAAGAGAACACACAAAAGGTGGTTTCCACAAGGGACAAATGTAGGTTTGGACCGCATGTCTATAGCTTCATTGTGTTGAAGCATGGATGACACACTAGCAAGCAAGACTTATGCATGAGCATGTAAGCATGTAAAGATGCATATAAAGCCAATGGTTGGCACAAACAAGCATGGTAAGCATATCATCGCCTGGAGCGGAAAAGAGGAGAGGTATGCGTGAAGCAACCGGCATCCAAAGACGCGTCCCAAGTGGTTACATCCAAACAAGGCCTTATGCATGTCAGATGTAACCACACAACCACAACCCGCTAAGGGCGTCAAGCGTGGCAAAGCCTAGAACTAGAGAGGCTAGCACGGAAGATAAAGCAAAGAAGCAAGCAAGCATAAACATGCAAAATAGGTGATCCAAACCCTTTGATATAGGGCAAGGTATATGGACGATAACAAAGACCTTGGGGCCTAGATCAGGTCCTAACCATTAGGCCAAAAACACAAGAAAGAAAGATAAAATGACAAAAAGGTTACAATAGCACATGGCATGACAAACATGGTCTAGGCATAAGCACACAAACATGGCATGGAGCGCATAAGCACATGGAAGATGGCATAAAGCAAGCAGAGCATAGATCCAAACACATAAGCATGTGAAAACATAGATCTGGACATATAAGCATGTGAAAAACCAGATCCAAGCACGCAAGCATGTAAAAATGTAGATCTAGGCGTGGGCATGGTGACATGTGTGAACATGTGAAAGTTAGCACATAAATATGGAAGAATGTGATTCCAAGCATATAAACATGTACGGATGCGAATCTAAACATAAAACATCGCAAAAAGCGCATGAACACATAGATCCGAGCAAAGCATAACCATAGACATGATAACAAGCATGTAAGCACATAACCCTAACATCGACGCAAAGTAAAGAAAGGAACAAAACCAAGGAGACATGGAATAAAACCCTAAGCATGTAGATCTAAACATATGAGCACAAAAGGATGTAGATCTAAGCACAAACATGGTATAAAGCAAGAAACACACATGGATCTAAGCTAGAAACACACATAAAGCAAGAAACATGCTAAAGAAAGTAATAAATCATGTTATTCAAGAAAAATGAGGAAAAGCTACATCGACATCCCTAAACCCCAAATCCAAAGCATAGAACCAAGGAAAGGAAGATTGGGTACAAAAATAATACCTCGTGTTCTTGGTGAAGAGAAAAGAATCAAGAAACTTTGATGTGTTTTTTTTGGAGCATTTTGAGTGTTTTTTCGGTGTTTGGAAAAGGGAAAATGTATAGAGGAACTGGGCAGAGAGAAAATTTCAGAAAAATGTGTGTCCTTCTAGTTTGGGGCGTGCTTGGGGCTATTTATAGCCCTGGGCGCAAAAATCGAGGCGGCGGCCCTACAGCCTCAAACCTCCTCTGATCAGGATGATCTTGTCATACTTGGATAGATCTTCATTTTCAGTTTCTAAAATAGTATGGAACTCAAAAATCCAACAATCGAAGCAAAAGTGATGGCTCCGGGAAGTTAGCAAATGCAGTTTTCACAATTTTCACAATTTTCTCGTTATCTCAACCATTTTAACTCTGATTTTGACCCATGAATAGTCGTTGGAATGAGAATTTGATAATATTCACAATAACGTTGGTTTCAACCTGTTCCAATGGCTAGATCAAAATTAGGGTTTTTGAGCCCACCCGAGATCGCCTTTGGGTCAAACTTGGTTAAAATTGCTAAAAATCTCCGAGGAGCTCGGCTTTGATATAAAACCATTAAAAATGTTGTTTTGAGAGGATTTTGACCTTGTTTGACCTTTGGTCAAGCCAAGGTTGTGTTGAGCTTTATGTCCTAAAATCCAATTTATTGGCATGTCATAAATAATTAAATTGTTTAATTATATGAGACTATTTATGGATGAACCAATGGGATAATATCTTATTCCATGAGATTCATAGTATGTGACTTAGTAATAAAAGATATAAATCATAAGTTCTTTGTAAACTCAGAATTCTAGTTCGTAGTCGGTGATGAAATTGAGCATTTCATTTGCGGAAACTATAACATATCAATTAAGATGATTTGTCTTGATCATGGAAGTGGAGACTTGTAGATGATATGTTGATATTTTTTAAGAGTTAAGACATATTGAATTGGACCGCTATGAGATTTATTATTCTCCTAACGACTGTCAAATGAATAATAAATCTCACAACTTCTATTTACATCAACTCTATCTTGAAAGAATAATGAACCTGATCATGAGGTGTAGGTTGCTTTCATATAATGGTATTGAATATAATTATTGGCAATTTTGGATTTGTCAAGAGTTAACAGAAAAGCCCAAGGCCCATTGGAGCATAAGTCTTATTTGTTCCCTTTTGGTCCCACTCCAAGCCACATATTAAAGCCCAATTGGAATGGCCCAAAAGGCTAGCCCAATTAGATAATCAGTTATATATAAGAAGAGAAACATACAAAATTTCATAAAGGGTTTTTATTAAGATCACATAAGGAATGAAAAGGTGTGTATGTAAGTGTAAGCCACTCTCTTATTCTTCCTTGGAAACTGATTGAGAGACCGCACTTCTTGGGCATTAAATGGAATTGGATCGAAGATTTAAAGTGTTCCCAAGTACTTCTAATCTTTTGTTTTTGAATTTTACCACTCCAAGGTACACTTTCTTGTTCTTAAATTCTGAAACTTACATAGTAGATGTTATCAATAGAAAAGGAAGTAAATCTGTTACTTTTTTCCTTTCTCCTTTTTTTTTTTTTTTTTTGAAACTAGTGATGCAGGTGATTTTTTTTTTTTTTTTGAAAACAAATGGACGAAGCATGTCCAAATGCCCCAATTTGACAATCCATGCAAATTTTTGATAACTTTATTGCACATTTAATTTTTTTGAGTGAAAAATGGAGTTATGATAGACCCAAGAAGTGCTCGAAAACACAAAATGTGTTGGAGTTTATGCTCTACAATCCAATTTATTGGCATGTCATAAATAATTAAATTGTTTAATTATATGAGACTAAATGAACTAATGGGACATTATCTTAGTCCATGAGATGCATAGTATGCGATTTATGTGATTTAGTCACAGAAGATATAAATTGCAAGTTCTTTGTAAACTCAGAAGTTTAGTTCGTAGTCGGTGATGAAATTGGGCGTTTCATCTGCGAAGACTATAACATATCAACTACGATGATTTGTCTTGATCATGGAAATGGAGATTTCTAGTTGGTATGTTGATATGTTTTAAGAGTTAAGACATATTGAACTGGACTGCTGTGAGATTTATTATTCTCCTAACGACTGTCAATTGAATAATAAATCTCACGACTTCTATTTACATCAACTCTAAATCCTGAGAGAATAATGGGCCTGATCATGAGATGTAGGTTGCTTTGATATATCAGGAGTGAGATCTATAAGTTACGGTCAAAACCTCAATATGTTGGGCAGCCGCATTTAGTGTTGATGGAACATATATTCTCAAGATGGAATTCATAATCTCTTAACGGAGATATAAAATATTCTCTTGAGATAAGTTTAATGAGATTGGTTATTCAGAGTGTTGGGCCCAACCACTTTAGTAAAGAGTTACTAAAGTATATATTTATGGAATTGGATTTCATAAATATATGATGAATAACATTAAGGATTAAACCGGGTACTCAAGGATTAAGATGTAGTAATCTTCAAAGTGGCAGTCTATATTCATGACTTTGTATTACTACGAATATTTTAATGAAGGGGTTGCATGTACAATAAAGTCTTGGGATATAATTTATTAATAAGGCCAAGAGTGCAATTATATTCTTATAGTGTTATTGAATATAATTAATGGTAACTTTGGACTTGTCAAGAGTTGACAGAAAAGCCCAAGGCCCATTGGAGCTAGAGTCTTATTTGTTCCCTTTTGGTCCCACTCCAAGTCACACACTAGAGCCCAATTGGAATGGCCCAAAAGGCTAGCCCAATTAGATAATCAGTTATATATAAGGAGAGAAACATACAGAATTTAAATAAGTCTCTTTGATAAGTGTTTTTGCATCAAGAGATCTCAAAAGAATATGAAATGGTTTGTATGTGAGTGTTGGACACTCCCATGTTCTCTCCTTGGAAACTGATTGAGAGACCACACATCTTGGGCAACAAGTGGAATTGGAGTGAAGATTGAAAGTCTTCCCAAGAACTTCAGATTTCATTCGGTTTTGAATTTCACCGCATCAAGGTACACTCTCTTGTTTTTATATTCTGAAACCTACATAGTGTATGTTATCAATTGCGAATGAAGTAGATCCGTTTATTTTCCGCTGCGTATGTTTTGTATTCGATGCAAACATGTCTATTACCCAACAAAATGAGATAATTGGGACTTGATTGAGCTAGGTGCCAATCGGCACTCTTAGAGAAATGCCGACAAGCACACCCAATTGTGGGCCGATTCCTTGCACTTTTTCCAAAGCATTTTCTGTGTTTTTGAGTTTTTTGAACAATATTTTCTCAGTTTGGGATCATGAAACACTTTCCTAGCCAGCTACGAACTCTTGAAACCTATTTAAACATGGTTAAGGACTAAAGTAGCTTATTTTAGCATCTTTCTTGCAAACAAATTTCTACATCAAAGTTATCAAGAAACAATAATCAGAAGGAAGAGTTATCCATGGTTAACAATCAAAATTTTTCTCATTCAACCATTCATGATATCAATAGATGGGTTCGTAGCTTTGATTTTAGTACGAAGCCAATTTTTACAAGCTACAAGCTAGAGGGAATCAAGGCCTATAGGAAGGTCAAGATCAAGTGGGATTTCCTCCATGTAGCCGTGAAGTTTCGGGATCCTAAAGATCATGAATTCCGGTTTAAAATTGCTAAACTTTGTCCCAAATTTGAAGAATTTTAAGCTATTCTGGGTTATGACCTTGGCAAGAAATCCGTAGCAGTTTCTTGTGATCCCAAACATAGGGAGATTTTATCTGATGCTTTAGGACTTCCTACTTCAATTACCAATAGCATGATTGAAGGGCACATGGTGAATCTTCGTGCAGTTCTTTCAAGACTGATTAACAAACTTACTCATAGAGTGATTGACAATATGTAGAAGAATTTTGGCTTAGCTCTTTGCTTCGTGGGAAAACTTTTTCTTTGCTCTGGAAGGCCTTGTTTTGTGGATTCTCGAGCCATAGGCATTGTGAGTCAAATTAAAGATGGTGATAATCTTGCTTCTCTGATCTTGGCAGAAACTCTTTTAGGATTGGACTCTATATTTCAAGGTGCAGAGTCTCAAAACTTTCTTGGGAGTCCCTTAACTTTGCAGATATGGTTGATGGAAGGACTGGACAAGATTGCCATGCCTACTATTGCTAATTACAGTCCTAGTAGTTTCCTCAGTAGGACTGTCCTCAAAACTGAATGTCAAACTGAAAGCGACTAGGTGAAATTTCTGAACAAGAAATCTTGTGTCTCAATTTGAAGGAATTGTTATTGGTGGAAGTGCCCACCTCCTTTGTTATGGTCTTTAGGATCAGATCACATTTTCATAGTTGGATTAAGAAGGGGGAACTTTCTATAAGGTGGATAGACTCTTGAGGCAGTTCCAATATGAGCAAGGAATGCTTGGTGGAAACAGAAGAAAACCTTTCACTTCGGTGGACACAAATCCTACTTTTATAAGGAACATGTCGTTGGGCTTAGAGATGGCTGACTGAATGGATCAATCTTTTTTGAAGGTTCACTTTCAAAGGATGACCATAGACTATTCTAACTGGCTAGTGAACAAGATTGTGGATAAGGAGGCTGACATGGTTGCTATGAGAAAACAATTTCTTAGAGACAACCAAGAAAGACATGAGGCTGACAACTATGAGTTTAAAAGGAGAGATAGAAATGAAAAAGTACCTAGCACAGATGGAATCAACGAACAACCAAAGGAGAAAAGACTGAGGATAAAATGATCTTTTTATTTTTGGCTTTGAACATGTGTATTTTAAAAGTTGATGTGAAACTCTTAGGTTTAGGAATTATTTACGACCTTCAGGTTAAGGGTTCTATTTGGGGTTTAGGTTTTTAGGGTTTGGTTTCTTTATTTTTATTTTTATTTTATGGTTTGGTTTAGGGTTTAGGTTCTAAATTCTGTGTAATGGCATGGTTTAATGGAATGGTTAAGTTTTGAAAAAAAATTCTTTTGTTTGATGGGTAAATGGTGGGTTTGGGGAAGTCATGAGCAGACCAATATATGGTTGCCTACATACCTCCTTGGCAGAAGGATCAGGTCATCACGTAGTTCATTTTTTATTTGCCTTAACTTTTTCTTAGGCCACCCTTTTGGGTTTTTAGCCTAGCAGGCTCTCTCACTCTTCCCCCCCCCCCTCTTTTACGTAGATCACCCTTTTTTTTTGTCTTTTTTTTTTTTTTTTTTACGAATCTAGGATGGGAAATAACATTATTTACAACCACCTTAGGTGTGGTGTTTTCTGGCTACCACCTCAAACATGGTATTTCTTCAGTTGATCCATGTTGGTTGGCTTAGTAAAAGGGTTTGCATCTAAGTCCATCAACTTTACTACTCCTCTAGAGTATATCTACTTGATAATATATGGACCTGGCAAATTTTGCTTGAACTTCCCGTTTGTATCTTGAACCATGGCTCAGATCTCTTTCAGAACTAAATCACCTAACTTCAAATCTCTAGTTCTTACTTTCTTGTCGAAAGCTTTCCTAAGCCTCCTTTGATAACCTTCAATGTGATACAAGGCCTTGAGTCTCTTCTTGTCCATCACGCATAATTGATCATACCTACTTTGAAACCAATCTACTTCAAGGATTTCACTCTCCAGCACTATTCTCAATGAATGGACACCCATTTGAATAGGAAGGATTGCCTCCATCCCATACACCAAGGAATAAGGAGTGGCTCCTGTGGAGGACCAAATTGAGGTCCTATACACCCAAAGTGCATAAGGTAATTGTAGATGCTAATCCTTGTAGTTCTTCATGCTTTTCTTCATAATTCGCCCTATATTTTTGTTAGCAACCTCAACTGCTCCATTAGTCTGAGGACAGTAAGGTGAGGATTTGTGGTGTTGAATATTGAACTATCGAAGCATCTTCTCTGTTTCTCCCTTGAAATGTAGCCTATTGTCTGAGATAATTTCGTGCAGTACCCTATATATGCAAATGATATTGGTCAAAATAAATTGAGCAACTTTCTTCAAGTTCAAAACCTTGTATGAGGCAACTTCCACCAATATAGTGAAGTAATCAATAGCAACTAGTATAAATTCATAGCCATTGGATGTTGTTAGGTGACTCTTCCCAATAATATCTATTCCTTATGTAGAGAATAGCCAGGGTGAAGTCATGGTATGTAATGACATAGGCAGCATATGCTTCAGATCTCCATGGACTTGGCATTAATGGCACTTTTGAACATGAGCTGCATAGTCTGCTTACATAGCAGTCCAATATAACCTTGTCTCATTATTTTTTGTGACAACATGTGTGCATTCATGTGTGGCCCATAACTTGACTCATTATCCTCTTCAATTATTTGTTACGCTTCCTTGGTAGTCATACAAAAGAGGTGAATTCCATCATATGATCTTCTATAAAGCCTCTCCCCATAAATAATATAATTAGTGGACAACCTTCTGATAGTCAATTGATCATTCTTGTCTGCAGACTTGGGGTATGTCCCATCCTTGAGGTACTGTAGGATGTATGAATACCATTCACCTTCTCCATTTTTTCCCTCATCTTTTTCTATTAACATGCAATAAACTGGCTCTTCTTTTTATTCCACCACTATTGATCTAGCTTCATCCTCCCTAGGTCCATCCTTCATGGATGCCATTGTTGTTAAAGCATCTGCAATCTGATTCTGCATTCTTGGCACATATTGGTTTTGGATATTACTGAATTTCGAGGCCCACTTCTAGAGACATTCACGATAAGACATTAGCCTTTCTTCCTTGATCTTTCATCTAGTCTTAATCTGGGAGATTATCATAGTTGAATCACCGTACACTTCTAACTCTTTCAGTCCAAGCCCTAGGGCTGCTTGTAACCCTATAATGCAAGCTTCATATTTAGTGGCATTATTAGTGGCAGGAAAGTTGAGCCTGCCAGAGAATAGGGTGTGTGTCCCTTTTGGAGAGATTAGGAGAACCCCAATGCCACTTCCATTTTGATTAGTTGCTCCATCAAAATACATCTTCCATGATTCCAGCTCTATCCCCATGATATCCTCATCCGGAAAGTCTCCTCGAATTTCTTCGGCTACTTCAAGTGAATAGTAGGCTAAGTGATCAGCAATTGTTCTCCCCTTCACTAACTTCTGAGTCACATATTTAATATCAAATTCTGAAAAAAGCAGGACCCATTTAGCTGTCTTCCCATCTTGCACTGGCTTTTCCATTAGATATTTTAAAGGATCTATTCTTTCAATCAACAAAACCTTAAAAGCGAGCATATAATGTCTGAGTTTGCGGGTCACCCATACAAGTGCTACACATGTCTTTTTAAGTGGTGAATACTTCTCTTCATAAGCCAACATCTTCTTGCTACTGTAATAAATCGCATTCTCCTTCCTAGACTCCTCTAGGTATTGAGCAAGCAAAGCTCTAATTGTTGTATCCGTAGTTGTGAGATACAACAATAATGGCTTGTCGGGTACTAGTGGGACTAGTATTGGTGGCTTCATCAGATAATTCTTAATCTTCTCAAAAGCTTGTTGACTTTGTTCATTCCATACTGTGGGCACTTCCTTCTTGAGTAGGCGGGAAAGTGCCTCACATGTCATGGTGAGCTGGGTTATGAATCTGCTGATGTATTGTATCCTCCCTAAAAACCCTTGGATCTCTTCTTAGTTCTTAGAGGCTTCATCTCTACAATTGCCTTGATTTTGTATGGATTGACTTTGAAAGTTCAATTAGTGTCTAAAACACTAATAAATGTTTAGACCCCCAATATCAAATTTATCCAACACAAGCTTATACCCAAACAATAGATGTGTGGAATAATAGGTACAAGAAAAAACCTAAACAAATAAACAACTCTACACCATAATTAATCACAACACTGCAGCAATTAAAGGCAGAGAGTAAGGGTTAGAGAGATGCAAACATAAGGATAACACCAGCACGTGTTATCGAAAAGGAAGCTGAAAACTCGGCGGAAAACCTCTCCACTGCCCTCCAAGCGGTGAAATGATCCACTAAAGAATAAAGTTGTAATACACAAATAACAATAGACCCTCCAAGCCTAATCTACACAATGCACCTAAGCCCTCCAAGCTTCTTGCTCCAACAAGGTTACGCCTAACTGTGTCTTCTTTAGCTTCCTGGATCCCATAATAAGCTCATTGCATCAACCAAGTGAATTGGTCATCTCCGAACAACTTCCCAAGCATCAAAATACCTTCTCACTAATATAGGTATGGTGAGATAAGGATTTGGCAAGTGTACCTCTCAAGGATATGTCAATGGAGAGGGTGAGAGTAAAGGAATTTGGAAACTCAAATGTCTAAGGTTGTGGATGACTCAATCTTGGTTTTCTCTCGGATTTCTCTCTCAAAATTCTCTCTAGAAGCTATCTACATTTCGTGGGTATAAGGGTATTTATAGTAGTGTACGTGAGGAATGTGAAAAGTCAGTTTTTAGCAAAAACAGGGCATTCTGACAACTTGGCCTCACAACTCGTCCCAGTCGCTAGTTCCAGTCGCAAGATAACTAATTGGCCAAACTGTCTTTTTTGTCCTGTAGTACTCCAGTTGTCATGACCCTTCAACTTCCTGCATGTTTCACATGTGTGGCATTTTTTCGAGTTGCCAGTCACGAGTCACTTGTGAGATGCACTTGCGAGAAACCTCAAAATGCATACATTCTTGAATTTCTTCACACTCTCTCACACACAACCCTTACATAATTCCCACCTAAATACAGGGTATCTAATTGCTAAATTAGAAGCAAACTTGGCATGGAATAAAGCCAACACATGATTGAATAAATTCACCCTTACAGACTTCAATTCTCCTCTGACTTACCATAAACCCTAATAGCTTTCTGAATGTTACACCAAAAGTACACTTCTTTGGATTCAATCGCAAATTATAGAATTGGATTCTTTCAAAGAACTTCCGTAAAGCTGGTATGCACCCTTCACGGTCTTTAGACTTCACTATCATGTCACCAACATAAACTTCTACTTATTTGTGGATCAAATCATGTAACAAAGTAGCTGCTGCACTTTGGTAAGTAGCACCAACATTCTTAAGGCCAAATGGCATGACCTTGTAGCAATACGTCCCCTATGGAGTAATGAATGAGGTTTTATCCATATCTTCTAGAGCCATCTTCATCTGATTGTATCCCAAAAAACCATCCATAAATGACAGCAAGGCAGGCCCTGCTGTGTTATCAACCAGGATGTCAATGTGAGGTAAAGGAAAATCATCTTTCAGGCTAGCCTTATTGAGATCTCGGAAGTCTACACACATTCTCACTTTCCCATCCTTTTTCGGCATTGGAACCACATTAGCTAACCATTCTAGATAATTGACCACCCTCAGGAATCCTGCTTTGTACTGTTTCTCGACTTCTTCTTTGATCTTGTGAGTCCACTCTGGCTTCATACATCTCAACTTCTGCTTGACCGGCTTCATGGTTGGATTTGTTGAAATGTAGTGTTGCACTATTTTGCGTCAATCCCAGGCATGTCTTCGTATGACCATGCAAATACCTCTTTGAATTCTGTCAATAGGGCAACTAATGCATCTTTCTTAGGGGAGGTTAGGGTAATGCCCTCTTGTATTATCTTAGGTTCATCATCAGTTCCCAGGTTAACAGGTTGGGTTTCTTCTTGTAAGTTCGTTTAGACCCCTGTAAACTAGATTGTTTAACCTAATTAATTAACCAAGTGAATACTTAGGTTTATTATTCAGATCTCGGTTAAAACAATAACAATCATATCAAGTAAAGCAGCGGAAAATAAAGAACACAAAGATATGATGACCTAGGAAAACCAAACCGGTAAAAAACCTGGGGAGGATTTAACCTAGCTATCCTCAAGGTAAAAAAGCAAATCCACTAGAAAGAATTGAAGTTTACACAATAGCGACTTAGACCACTAACATCCTATTGCTACCCAATGTAGGAAACTTACTACCACGACCACGTGACAGCTCCGAGACCACGGACTCCTTCTTTCTTTAATCTTTGCAAAACACAAACTCACCTGTTTGTGACTTTGAGATCCCACTCAAAGGTTTAGCAACACAAACTCTCCTGTTTGTGACTCCAAGACCACCCTTGAAGGTTTAGATCATCAGCTCCTTTGATGACTAGAGAAGGCAGCAACTTCAACAATACCGGATCTTGAGATTCTTCAAGGAATAACACCGGTAGAAGTTATAAGAGAGGTTTTAGGAAAAAAAACCCTAAATACAAAAGAGACACACTCTTCTCTCTCTAAAAAGCCTTTTAAAAAACGTGCTTAAGGTTTCCTTTATATAGTGGGAGAAGTAGATCTGAAACCCTAATCCTTAATGGGCTAGAACTGCTGTTTGGGCCAACTTAGAATTCTGCAGATACGATTCTCGATCGATCGAGCCTGTTTTTCGATCGGTCGAATCAGGCAAATTCTGAAATCTTCTTTCTGCAGCTTGTATGTTCTTGTGTGCTCACGATTTGCCAATTGTTCTAAACTTTTAGAACCTAACACTTCTTTTATAGGTTCTACATGTCCTTGTTTTAATCCCTTATTATTAAGACTTTCTTTACCAATTTCTGAAATAAAAACATTCAAAGCCAATAAAAAAGCAGAATTAGAAATCACATTATAAGGAAAAGAGTTCTCAACAGAAACAGACTCTATAGGAATATGATCATAAACAGACTCAACAAGAATGGTAATACTAGTAGAAACAGACTCAATAGGGATAGAAACAATCTTTTTGGCAAGGGTGTTTGGCTCGACAGTCTTGATCTTCATGGCAGAGTCTTCCATGGGGTGGGCAACTCCTTCCTATGCCTAATTCTTCAGCTCAGTTGTGGCTTCAATGATGGCAGGTGGCTCCTAGCGCGTTCCTTCTTCCCTCAGCATCAGTACCATGAGGTCTGCAATCATATAATTCGTGCCTTAAGTGTCAATCTCCATATCTGCAGGCTTGTCAGTCACATAAGCATTCAGATGCTCTATACTGTCCATCCACTCAACAAACAGATCTTACTTCCCTTTGTTGCTTGGGTGGATGTACTGGGGGAGATATTCGAACCCATTCCCTTCCATCTTTTCATCTTAACCTTCGAGACTCTCTAGTTTTAAGTTTCTAAAATTATGGATCATCAACTTTCTGTCTAGAGTGGCCAATTTAGCATCTGTGTTATCTTCTTCCTCAGTGTATGGGGTCAATAAGCCAAGTTCTGAATTATGGAATGACCCTAACTCAGGAATTTCTCTACCATGCTTGTCGTATCGAGGGCCTAACTTTGAGCTAACATTAGTAATGTAGCTCCAATCCAAGGGACGCCTATAGGGGTAATCATTGTAGTCTATATTGTTGGCCTCTTCAACCTCCTCTCCTACAGCTTCCAGCACATTTTCTAGCCCATATTCTTCACTTTCAGTGCCATTCTCCATGTCTATAGGTTCGGCTTCAACATCATCCTCTATATCTCCATCATAGTAGTCTACATCGTCATCAAAGTGGTCTTCATAAAAAGGTCCTTCATCTTCATCTTCTCTATCACTAGGGTGTTCGCCCCAATCATTGCCATTATCTTGCCTATCATAGTCTTCACTACATTTGCTTTCACTATCACTGTTGCTATCATCTTCTCTATCTCCATCGTCACTACTGCTGCTATCACTACTACTATCACTCTTCCTGTTACTACCTTCATCATATCACTAAAGGCTTCTCCCCCTTCTTTATCTTCATCACTTGTTCTTGCTTCATATGGGCTCTTCAATGCATGTTAGCAAGCCTCCCAATACTCTTCTTCTTCTATATTGCAAATGGCATCTCCCAGAAGTGTAGTCATTGCATCAAGGTCCATGTAATCAGCCTAATCAGTGAGGACCTAATTTGTGTCTTCCTTCTTCAGCTCTGGAAGCTTGTTGTTGCAATCAAATAATAGCTCAAACCCAAGCACCATTGTTCTTGTCTCAGGATCGAATCTCGGTTTATGGAATCCCCAATAATGTTGACTATCTCTAGCTTTGACAAACTTTCCATTTAGTGTGGGAGTATAGGGCTTTAGGGGTTCTGGGGAACAAGGAAGTCCTTTGGCTTTAGCCTTGGCACGGGCCATTCTACTCACTTCCATCTCTAGAAAGTCATCATCAGTTGGCTTATAACCTAGCCCAAAAGGTAGTATGGCAGTGGGAATTATTGGGACTTGAGCGGTTGCCTTCTTTATAGTCTTCCCCAAGTTCATCCTCGGAAGGTAATTTATTCTCCTCATCATTGCCACCACGTTGTTGTTGTTGTATGGAGCAAAGTCCATGGGGATCTCTCCACTTTTCTTCTCAATTTCAAAGCCATCTAGGGTCAATAGCTCCTTCTCAGAATCAATACCAAAAATGGGCTTAGGTGTAGTCATAGTATCACCGTATATGGTAACTATGGCTCCTTCATGCAGAAACTGAACCTTTTGATATAGGGATGAAGGTACGGCCTCTGTGTCATGGATCCATCGCACAAGGAGCATATTGAAGCACCATGCTATGTTCAAGACTTGAAATTCCACCTTCTTGATCATTGGCCCTATAGTGAGCTCCAGTGTCACGGTTCCCAAGACCTCCTTTCTACTATTGTCATACGCTCTCACATGCTGATCTGTCGGCACAAAATCTTCAATACTTAGGACCAAGCAACATGCAGTCTTTAAAGGACACACATTTAAGGCACTTCTAACATCAATTAGTACCATTAGAATCCTTTTGCCTTTGGCATCTACAGTGATGTGCAATGGGTCATTGTCGACGCCTGGCCTCGATCGGAAAGGAAAACCGCCGTCGTTAAGCCTTCATTCTCGATTGATTGGTGTGTTGTGTGTGCGGTTCACTCGGGGCTTCGGGTGCTCTTTCTCTCTCTTGGTGGAGGAAGGTAGGTCCACCTTTGGAGGTGCGGCAAGAATCTTGGCCAAATTTTAAGTGATTACCAAAGGTAAGTGAAGTCACCACCAATCATTGGGTTTTTCTAAAGTGTGATTGGTCATTTGTTTCTAGTTGATTTTATTACCGATCCTAGGCTAAGAAAAAGGGCATTTTTCATAATCTAATGTGGATGGTAAAAAGTCTTGATTCTTAAGTCTGAAAGTTTGGTTACGTGTGGGGAAGGTGTTAGGCACCCCATAACGTCTGTCCAAGGACAGTCCTTTGTTTCAATAAAACCTTAATTTTTGGAGATTGACAGTAAAAAACATGATTTTAGCATTGACTTTCTGGGCTTTACATGCGTGGGGGCTTTGAGGTTTGGCTTTTGAATGGGTGTGATCCCAATCTATGCTTTCCTAAGGCATTCAGGCAAAGTATCAGATTTCCATGGCGAAAATCCGACAACATGTCACCTTACTTTCGTGGTGGAAATTAGGCATCTCCTTGCCTTAGGTGACACAAATTGTGACAATCACACCGGAAAGGGTGAGTAGGTATATATATACATACATCATGCACAATGCCAGGACATAGAGCAGGAAAGTAAATGCCTACATCCCTAGAGCATGGCCCAAAATATAGGTGTAGGAAAGTAAACGAGGGTCGCCATACTCTAGAGATGAGGACAAATGGTACATGACATGATATACCTAATACAACCCATCTAAGAAAGAAATGGGGGAGGAAGGAAGGGAATTTAAAAGAGTACATAACCAAATGGGAAAGGCTAGACCTCTAAATCTACTGAACACAGCTGCTTGGCTTATATCCACATGCTTGCAACCTCACCCTTTTTGCTTGTGCCTAGGAGACCATGCCCTAGCTCCATGCGTCCTCGCTCTATGTGTGTACATACAAAGGCAAAGACAAGAAACTAGCAAACAAGCAATGGAAGGAAAAGATGCAAAAGGCATATGAAAGAGGCATAAAACAGATAAGAATAATAAAAATGGCAAGCATAGCATATAGCAGAAGACGTGACGAGCCACAAGATAAATAAGCAAGCAAGAAAGAAAACAACAAGCAAAAAGGCAACGAAAGGTGGTGTCTGCAAAGGACAAATGTAGGTTTAGATCAGATGTCCATAGCTTCATTGTGTTGAAGTATGGACGACACACTAGCAAGCAAGACTCATGCATGGACATGTAAGCAAGCATGTAAAGATGCATAGAAGCCAACAGATGGTACAAACAAGCAGGACAAGCATATTATCTCACGGGGTGGAAAAGGGGAAAGGTATGCATGAAGCTACCGGTATCATAGTGATGCATCCCAAATGGTTACATCTAAACAAGGCCTCATGGGC
Organism: Lithocarpus polystachyus; assembly: GCA_033629205.1. Lineage (NCBI taxonomy): Eukaryota > Viridiplantae > Streptophyta > Magnoliopsida > Fagales > Fagaceae > Lithocarpus > Lithocarpus polystachyus. The sequence goes on along the minus strand of CM066162.1, from coordinate 61,673,822 downwards.
GACGGATGAAACCACGCAACCACAAACCTGCTAAGGGCGTCAAGCGTGGCAAAACTTAGAACAAGAGAGGCTAACACAAGCATAAAGCATAAAAGCAAGCAAGCATAGACATGCAAATAGGGTGATCCAAACCCTTTGATGTGGGCTTCGGTGTGAGGACAGAGACAAAGACCATAGGGTCTAGATCAGGTCCTAACCATAAGGCCAAAACATAAGAAAATGCAATAAAAGGAACAAAAGGGCTACAATAGCACATGGCATGACAAACAAGGTCTAGACCTAAGCACATAGACATGACATGAAGCACGCAAGCACATAGATGATGGCATAAAGAATGTAAAGAACATAGATCCGAGCACACAAGCATGTGAAATCATAGATCTAGACACATAGGCATGGAAACATGCATGTAAACATGTAAAAGCCTAGCTTATAGACATGGAAGAACATGGATCCAAGCATATAAGCTTGTGAAGACAAGGATCTAACCATATAGCGTGGAAATAAACACATAGTCACATAGATCCAAGCAAGGCATAGCCAACAACATCATACAAGCATGTTAGCATGTAACCCTAACATCAACCTAGAACAAAAGGAGGAACAAAGCATAGGAAAACAAGGCATATAGCATAAAGCATGCAGATCTAAACATATAAACATGTAAGGATGCAGATCTAAGCATGAAACATGGCATAAGGCATAAAGAGCAAGGAGATTTAGGCTAGAAGCACAAATAAAGCAAGCAACATGCTAAAGAAAGCAATAAATCATGTTATTAAGGCAAAAAGAGCAAGATAAATGCTAGAAAAAAAATTTAGAAAGGTAGGGGGATGGATGGTAGCTAAAGAGCTACATCCACACCCCTAAACTCTAAATCCAAAGTGTAAAACCAAGGAGAAGAAGATTGGGTATAAGAACAATACCTTGTGTTTTTGGTAAAGAGAGAAGAATCATGAGGCTTTGATGTGTTTTTGTGTGTTTTTTGTGTTTTTTTTTTTTTTTTTTTTTGTGTTTGAGAGAGAGGAAAAATGTGTAGAAAACATCCAAGCAGAGAGCAGGACACACGAAGACTTCTCTTTTTTGGTCTGGAGGGTTCTTGGGGCCATTTATAGCCCCGGCAAGCTTTTTAAGGTGGCGGCCACCTTCAGGATTCCTCAGATGGGTTTAATCTTGACATGAATGGAAAGATCTTGACTTCTAGTTTCTAAAAAGGTATGGAACTTGAAAATCTAACGGTCGGATCAAAAGTTATGGCCTCTGAAAGTTAGTGGTGCATCGATCGATGCGTTATCCTAGTTTTTGTGATATCTCGGACATTCTAACTCATATTTTGACTCATGAATAATCGTTGGATTGATAATTTGATAATCTTAACAATGGAGTTGGTTTCAACCCGTTCTGACTTCTGGATCAAAATTAGGGTTTCATAGGCCTGTCGGGAGTCAACTCCGGGTCAAACTTGGTCAAACCTGGTCAAAGTTGCTAAAAATATCTGAGGAGCTCGAGTTTGATATTAAACCATGAAAAATGTTGTTTTATGAGTATTTTGACCTTGTTTGACCTTTGGTTGACCAAGGGCATTTTGGTCATTTTAGTTAAAAAATGCACTTTGAGCGCTTCGGTGTCTGAACGGGTGGTGCCACGCCATTATATATGTTCTCGTAACCCCATGAAGAGAAAATGATATTTTTGGGTTTTTCAGGGTCCGGCCCGCAAATCAAAGGCAAATAAAATACGAAATCAACTGTCATTATGGTGCTTCCCCTTTTTCGTCAAATCTTTGTCAAAGTAGGAAATAGTGAGTTCCCTACTTATGGACCCAATTATAGCATTCAGATTTTACGAAGTAGTGGTTGTAAGGACTTGGATTTGATTGAGAAGGTCAACTAGATTCTAACAGTGCTTGTATGAGGCCATGACTAAACCCCATAAAGATATATTAGCTTGTGTCTTCTGTAGTTACTTGAGGACCTCATCCTCTTCAAAGCGTGTTTGTTGGGTGGCTTTGTTCAAGGCTTCTATTGGGTTGCCTGTCTTCAAATGTGGGGGTTTGATGTGTCTTGCCCCTTTGTGATGTGGGTAATTTTTGTTGGGCCATTTAGATCGGTGTTTTAGGGTTTGAAGTGTCTCCCACCATTTGTGGATGTTGGTTCTTTTAATTGGGGTTTGAAGGGTTTGAAGTGTCTCCCCCCGTATGTAGGTGTTTGGTAACTTGCTTGGTGTTTGAAGTGTCTCCCCCCATTTGTGGATGTTGGGTAGTTTGATTGGGGTTCGAAGTGTCTCCCCCCATTTTTAAATGTTGGGTAATTTGATTAGGGTTTAAAGTGTCTCCACCCATTTGTGAATGTTGGGTAATTTGTGGTTTCTGTAACATCTTCACTCCATATATCATACCCTACAGTGGAAGTCATACATATTAACGCTTCCCTTGTCATCATAAAGCACTCAGGGTCATAAATCAACTCAGAAAGGTCCTCTTCCCTTTCCTTTTCAGTCATCAAGTAATTAATCCTTGGCCCTCTCTCAAAATTATGGTTAGGCAAGGGATTATTAGTGACGCTAGGCCTTGTAGGTGATGCAATCACCTTATTCTATTAAGTCTTGAATTGCGTGACGAAGGCCAAAACACTTGTCAGTATCATGGCTAGGGCTTTAGTGGTAGGCACATCTCATAGTCACATTAAATCTTGCACGTAATGGGTTTGGGATTAGACTTGGGTCCAAGGGTTTTAGTAACCCTTTTTCTTTTATTTTTTTAAACACTTGACTCACGGGCATGTATAACTCATGAAATTCCCTCCTAGGCCTTAGAGGTGGTCCTTGTGATATTGGAACTGGGGCAATAGGAGCAACAAGTTGATAAGAATCATTTTTGTATATATTAGAAACTTCTACAGTTTTGAAATTAGATCCTAAATTCTTTTTAGCCCATGGTAGGTCTTCATTCTTTATAGTGCCATTGTTTATTGCATCCTCAATTTGGGTTCCAACAGCAATTTTTTACAACCATGGTCATTTGTTCTTCTTTGCTTGGCATATTCATCATCTGTGCCACCTTAGATCTCCACTTGGTAATGAAGGTAGAGAAGGACTCTTTCGGCTCTTGCTTTGTGGTCTCCAAATCTCTTCTTGTGACATCCACCTCTATGTTGTACTTGTATTAATTGCAAAACTCGCGGCAGATGTCCTTCCAACTCCTTGCTTTAGCATCGTCTAGGTTGAGGAACCACCTTAGAGCGGCTCCATTCAGGGTGTTTTGGAACATTTGAGCAAGTAGTTCTTTAGTTGCTCCTAGGGGTTGCATGGCCCTCATATACATCTTCAAATGAAACTTTGGGCTACCAGTCCCGTTGAACTTGTCCAAAGTTGGCATCTTGAACTTGGGAGGCAATCTCACATCGGGGAAAAGTGAGAGTGATTGGTAGTCCATGAGGTCTTCCATCTTGCGAGCTCTCTTGATCATCTCTTTCATTTTGTTTATCCTCTCGTTGATCTTCTTCTCACCCTCCATGGTTGAGGAATTATGATCAGCCTGCTCTCCTCCTAACCACTCTTCAGGCTCTGAAATTGTTGTGCCATAAGGTTCATGTCCTCGCTCAGCAGGATTTGACTTGCTACCATAGTGTTCAGTAGCTCCTGAATGTTCATAGGTTCTTCAGTATTCGGATGTTCTCCCCCTTCTGCCATAGTGATGAAGTCTTAGATTTCTTGTGGCTTGGATTGTCTCATAGGTCGAATACGAGATTGTGTTGTTGCAGTAGTGGAGTGTCTTCTATGCAGATGAGCTTCAGTATTGTGATGGAAGTGATGGGCTTGAAACTGGAACAATTAGCTTGAGTGTCGGTCTTGGGTTCTCTTTAGAGTCTTCCCTCTAATCTTGACCAAACACATGCAACAATGCAATGCAATTTTAACATGGACCGGCATAAGGGTAGGTTCTAAAGTCATTACATTATAGGATGGGTTTGTTGTTTCATTGTTTACCATAGCTAGGACGTTACACCTCCCAACTTGTAATGTAATGAACATTATGTTAGTTCGAATGCATGGTCTATCCTTTGTAGTCAACAAGAAATGATCTAGTTGATGGAAATAACATGTTTGTATCGCATACAAAACATACGCAGCAAAAAATTAACGGATCTACTTCATTCGAAATAGATAACATGTGCTATATAAATTTTAGAATATAAGAACAATAGAGTGTACCTTGGTATGGTGAATTTCAAAACCGAAGATGAAAAGCACTTGGGAACACTTTTAATCTTCACTCTAATTCCACTTGATGCCCAAGATGTGTGGTCTCTTAATTAGTTCTATGTGTTTGTTCTAGAGAGAATAAGAAGGAGTCTGTTACACCAACATACAAACCATTTCATGTTAAAAAATATTCTGTATGTTTTTCTCCACATAACTGATTATCTAATTGGGCTAGCCTTTTGGGCCTTCCCAATTGGGCTTTAATGTATGGCTTGGAGTGGGACCAAAAGGGAACAAATAAGACACTAGCTCCAATGAGCCTTGGGCTTTTCTGTCAACTCTTGACAAGTCCAAAGTTACCATTAATTATATTTAATACCACTATATAATTATAATTACACTCTAGGCTTTATTAATAAATTATATCCCAAGAATTTATTATACATGCAACCCCATCATAAAATATTCGTAGTAATACAAAGTCATGAATATAGACTGCCACTTTGTAAATTACTACATCTTAATCCTTGAGTACCCAATTTAATCCTTTTAAAATTATTCATCATATATTTATGAAATCCAATTTCATAAATATATACTTTAGTAATTTCTTACCAAAGTGGTTAGGCCTAACTCTCTGAATAACTGAACCTATTAAACTTATCTCAAGGGAATATTTTGTATCTCCGTTAAGAGACTATGAATTCCATCTCAAGAATATATGTTCCATCAACAATAAATGTGGCTACCCAACAACTGAGGTTTTGACCGTTACTTTAGATCTCACTCCTGATATATCAAAGCAACCTACACTTCATGATCAGGTCCATTATTCTCTCAAAATTAAGAGTTCATACAAATAGAAGTCGTGAGATTTATTATTCATTTGACAGTCGTTAGGAGAATAATAAATCTCACAGCGGTCTAGTTCAATATGTCTTAACTCTTAAAACATATTAACATATCAACTAGAAGTCTCCATTTCCATGATCAAGATAAATCATCTTAGTTGATATGTTATAGTCTTCGCAGTTGAAATGCCCAATTTCATCACCGACTACGAACTATAATTCTGAGTTTACAAAGAACTTGTGATTTATATCTTCTGTGACTTTTCACATAAATCACATACTATGCATCTCATGGACTATTAGATAATGTCCGAATATTCATGTTACCATTATTTTAGATAATAATAAAACAATTTTATTAATCATAATATTAAATCATACATAATTTCATACTTGATATCATACATAGCATAGGAACTTGCTCAATTCTCACAACACCAAGATTGAAAATGAATTTCTTGAGCTAAACAGCTTCCTTTATCGCCTCACAAGCAGCAGCATATTCAGCTTCCATGGTGGAGTCTGTAATACAAGATTGCTTGACACTCCTCCAAGTTATGGCTTCAACTCCCAAGGTGAAAGCACATCCTGATGTGGACTTTCTGAAATCTAGATCCGATTAGAGGTCTGAATCTGTATAGCCAATGGGAATCAAATCCTCACAATGGTAAAAAAGCATATAATCTCTTGTTCTCCGTAGATACTTGAGAATACGCTTTATAGCTTACCAATGTTGTGGTCCTAGATTTGATTGATATTGGCAAACCATGCCAACTGAATAGCAGATATCTGGTCTAGTACAAAGCATGGCATACATGAGACTTTCTACTGCAGAAGCATAAGGAACTTGTCTCATCATATCTACTTCCTCTTGAGTCTTAGGCCTTTGGTCATCAGATAAAGGAACTCCATGTCTGAAAGGAAGTAAACATTTCTTGGAGTTTTGCATGCTAAACCGTTCTAGAACCGTATCTATATATCCAGCTTGTGATAAGCCTAACATCTTATTCTTGCTATCTCGCCAAAGCTTGATCCCTAGAATAAAGTTAGCCTCACCTAAGTCTTTCATATCAAATTGGCTTGACAACCAAACCTTTATTAATGACATTACACCTACATCATTTCCAATGAGTAGAATATCATCAACATAAAGCATTAGGAACATTATTACTTTCTCTTGATGTCTTTTGTACACACATGGTGCATCAAGATTTTGTTCAAAACCAAATGATTTGATTTCTTGATCAAATCTGATGTTCCATGACCTAGATGCTTGCTTAAGTCCATAAATGGACCTTTCCAACTTGCATACCAAATGCTCTTGGTTCTTTGCTATGAAACCTTCTAGTTCCTTCATATAGATTTCCTCTTCAAGATTGCCTTTGAGAAATGTATTCTTGACATCCATTTGCCAAATCTCATAATCATAATGAGCAGCAATGGATAAGAGAATTCTAATAGATTTAAGCATTGTTATTGATGAAAAGGTTTCTTCATAATCAATACCTTCTTTTTTAGTTACCTTTTGCCACTAGCCTGCTTTAAAGGTTTCAACCTTTCCATCTATCCCTCTCTTTCTCATGTAAACTTCTTTGCAACCAACAGGTTTAATGCCGTTGGGTGCCTCTACAAGATCCCAAACTTAATTGGAATACATGGAATCTATTTCAAATTTCATATCTTTGACCCAATGATGAGCTTCTATATCATTTATTGCCTCTTCATAAGTGTAGGGATCTGATTCAGCCTCTTCTGAGATAGTTTCATAAGTTTCTCCCAAACCTATGAATCTTATAGCAGGCCGAACAATTCTCCCACTACGATGAGGCACCTGTGTACTAGACATCTCATAAGTAGTATCTTGTGGTGTATCCAATATAGCCACATCATCCCTAGTTATATCCATTGGTTGTTCATTTATAGGTTCACTCATTTCAGCCAAAGCAACTCTACTTTTAAGAGTATAATCATTCATATAGTCATTTTCCAAGAATTTGGCATTTGTACTAACAAACACTTTATTATCTTTATGACTATAGAATAAACCTCTAACAGTTCCTTTGGGATACCCTACAAGGAATACCACTTCTATTTTAGACTATAACTTGTCAGACTTTCCTTTTAACACATGTGCTGGACAACCCCAAATATGGAGATGTCTCTTACTAGTCTTAAGCCCATTCAACAACTCTACAGGTGTTTTAGGAACAAACTTCGAAGGTACTAAATTCATAAGGTATATTGCAGTATTTACGGCTTATCCCCAAAAGGAAATTGGTAGAGTCGAATAACTCATCATGGACCTAACCATATCTAAAAGAGTCCTATTCCTTCTTTCCGCTACACCATTTTGTTGTGGAGTTCCAGGTGCAGTCAATTAAGATATAATCCCATTTTCAGTTACGTAATCCTTAAAATCCCTAAGAAGGTATTCCCCACCACGGTCAGATTGAATGGCCTTTATGCGTTTACCTAATTGATTCTCAACTTCAGCCCTAAACTCTTTGAACTTTTCAAAGGCTTCGGACTTCCGTTTCATTAGGTACACATAACCAAATCTAGAGTAATCATCAGTAAAGATAATGAAATACTCATAGCCACCTCTTGCTTGGATTGACATAGGTCCACATACATCTGAACGTATTAGTTCAGCAACTCTTGGGCTCTTCTACCTTTTACATTAAAAGATCGTTTGGTCATTTTACCTTCCAAACAAGATTCACAAATTGGAAATTCATCAAAATCTAATGGCTTTAAGAGTACATCATTGATCAGTCTTTGAATCCTATTTGAATTAATATGACCCAAATGCAAGTGCCAAAGATATGCGTCACTAGTAGAAGGAAACTTCCTTTTTAATGATTTTACATGTGAGCCATTATCTAATTCAAAATTATATAATTCATGCTTATCAGGAGTTAAAATATAAAGACCATCCATAATATTGCCAGAACAGATAAATACTTTACCCTTCTTTATTACAACATTGTCTTTAAGGATAACACAATATCTATGTTTACCCAAATAAGTTGCAGAAATTAAATTCCTACGAACATTAGGTACATACAGACAGTCATCTAATATTAAAACCCTTGACTCAAAACATAAATTATAAACACCAACAGCTACAACTGGAATCCTGCTCCCATCAGCCAAAGTAAGAAACAATTCCCCTTCATCAAGCCTTCTGGTCTCCTAGAACCCCTGCAAAGAATTGCAGATATGATTAGTACAACCTGAATCCACACACTAGGAATTCGTGGGAATTTGTACTAAACATATTTCAAGAAGGAATGAAATTTTCATACCCTTATTATTGGCAGCCTTGAACTTTGGACAATTTCTCTTCCAATGTCCATTTTCACCACAATGGAAACATTTTCCTTTCAGCTTCTTTCCTTTGTCGGCAACCCCGAAGGCAATTTGTTTACCCTCTTGCTTGGTGAAGTCCTTCTTCTTCTTCTTCTTACCCTTGCCTTTCGACTTAGGTTGAGAAGTAGAAGCTTCACCCACATTAGCTTCAACACTAGAAATACTAAGGATGCCTTCCGCCGTTACCAACTCATTCATTAATTCAGACAAAGAATAAATCTTTTTGTTCATGTTATAATTAAGTCTGAATTCCTTAAATGATTCCGGTAGTGATTGGAGTATCATATCCACTTGGGATTCTCCATCAATGTCGACACCTAAAACTTCCAATGTATTCAGATTAGAGATCATTGTAAGACAATGCTCTCTCACTGAACTACCTTCAACCATTTTGGTATTATAAATTTGCCTCATGGTTTCTTACCTTGCAGAACGGCCTTGCTCACCAAACATCTCCTTCAGACTTAGCATAATATCCGAAGCTAGTTCTACATCCTGCATTTGATGCTGTAGAACATTTGAGATAGATGCTAGGATGTAGCACTTGGCCATCTCATTAGATTTCTGCCAACGATCATATCGTTGTTTTCCTCAAGAGGAGCATCTAATGAAGGAAAGCTAGGACATGGTTTAGTAAGCACATATTTGTGCTCTTCAGCAGTGAGAACTATGTCCAAATTTCTTTTCCAGTCAACACAGTTGGATCCAGTCAGTTTGTTTTGATTAAGAATGGTCACAAGTGGGCTAAATGATGCCATGTTCAAATATGAAATAATAAACATGAATATAATAAGTAAACTGGATATTATCAATTTAGCATATAAACATATAATATGGAACCTTAATAAAACCATGATATAATATATGCAACGACAACCCAATCCTGCAATTAATATTCCTCAGCATAGAGTGAATATAAAATACTATGATTGATTGAGAACTATTCTCATTATTAGTGCTATCATGATAACTCTTATTAAACACTAATAATATGCCGTTATACATTTGGCCTCTAAATAATTATAGTAAGAACTTAGCATAGAGGATACTATAATATTTAGTTTAGTGTATATCATTGTTTAGAATTGTGTGTAGCCACATTTCATCCCCTTAATAGGCTTATTTTGTAGTACCATGATACAAAACACCCTCCGCATGGAATGCAAAGCTCAAGACTAAGACAAGGTGTTTGATCAAACTACTATAAACCAAGAAATTCAATCTTGTAGGACCATGAAATAAATACTTTCCGCATGGAATGCAAAGCTCGAAGCTAAGACAAAGTATATATTTCACACTATTATGAACCAACAATAGAGGCTATGAGATCCAACCCTTGTATCTTTCTCCCACTAGATGTTTTAAATTAAAGGTTTTTTTTTTTTTTTAACATGCATAAACTAATTATACACAGTCTTGCACTTTATACATGTGAAAACATTTAAAAAAAAAAAATTTTGAATTCCTAGTTCTCACGGGTATCTCGCGACTAAGTGCTACCTGCGAAAATGTGTTAAGCAAAAAAAAATTGAAAACACAGAAAATCATATAGAAACTTTCGCTATTGTCTTGCGGGTATTTCGCGACTTTCGCTACTGCCTCGCGAGTGTCTCGCAGGTATCTCACTACTAAACGCTTCCAGCAAAAATTTTTGTGCTTCAGTGGTAGTTTTTTGCGGGTAAGCTTACTCGCAAAAAAATCGTGTTTTCAGTTTTTTCAAGTTCAAATATTGACAGTTTTCAATGGTTTTTCATAAACGAACAACCACCATATGAACATATCATATGGAAATTGATATCAAAACTGAATTCTATTGATGCTATAGCCTTAAAGATCAATTTAACACACTTAAATTCAATATTTAAACAACATCATAACATCAATATCAGTTTTTATCAAATCATAGTTTCAACAACCATGCAGAAAATTAAATGCAAATATAATCTTCTATCATCATGAAACTATTATCTCTAATTCCAAAATTCACAAAACATGTTATACAGATTTGAAATGAAGACCACTCTGATACCATTTGATGGAAATAACATGTTTGTATCACATACAAAACATACGCAGCGAAAAATTAAAGGATCTACTTCATTCGTAATAGATAACATGTGCTATGTAAATTTCAAATTATAAGAACAAGAGAGTGTACCTTGGTATGGTGAATTTCAAAACCAAAGATGAAAAGCACTTGGAAACACTTTTAATCTTCACTCCAATTCCACTTGATGCCCAAGATGTGTGGTCTCTCAATCAGTTCTATATGTTTGTTCTAGAGAGAATATGAAGGAGTCTCCTACACCAATATACAAACCATTTCATGTTAATCAAAATTATGTATGTTTCTCTCCACATAACTGATTATCTAATTGGGCTAGCCTTTTAGGCCTTCCCAATTGGGCTTTAGTGTGTGGCTTGGAGTGGGACCAAAAGGGAACAAATAAGACACTAGCTTCAATGGGCCTTGGGCTTTTTTGTCAACTCTTGACAAGTCCAAAGTTACCTTTAATTATATTTAATACCACTATATAAATATAATTGCACTCTAGGTTTTATTAATAAATTATATCCCAAGACTTTATTATACATGCAACCACTTCATAAAATATTCGTAGTAATACAAAGTCATGAATATAGACTACCACTTTGTAAATTACTACATCTTAATCCTTGAGTACCCGGCTTAATCCTTTTAAAATTATTCATCATATATTTATGAAATCCAATTTTATAAATATATACTTTAGTAATTTCTTACCAAAGTGGTTAGGTATAACTCTCTGAATAACTAAACCCATTAAACTTATCTCAAGGGAATATTTTGTATCTTTGTTAAGAGACTATGAATTCCATCTTGAGAATATATATTCCATCAACACTAAATGTGGCTGCCTAACATACTAAGGTTTTGATCGTTACTTTAGATCTCACTCCTGATATATCAAAGCAACTTACACTTCATGATCAGGTCCATTATTCTCTCAAAATTAAGAGTTCATGCAAATAGAAGTCGTGAGATTTATTATTCATTTGACAGTCGTTAGGAGAATAATAAATCTCACAGCGGTCTAGTTCAATATGTCTTAACTCTTAAAACATATTAACATATCAACTAGAAGTCTCCATTTCCATGATCAAGATAAATCATCTTAGTTGAAATGTTATAGTCTTCGCAGTTGAAATGCCCAATTTCTTCATCGACTGCAAACTATAATTCTGAGTTTACAAAGAACTTGTGATTTATATCTTCTGTGACTTTTCACATAAATCACATACTATGCATCTCATGGACTATTTGATAATGTCCGAATATTCATGTTACAATTATTTTAAATAATAATAAAACAACTTTATTAATCATAATATTAAGTCATACATAATGTCATACTTGATATCATGCATAGCATCATACAATAGGATTTAAGTGCACTAATTCTAGCCCTAGTGACTTTGGGCTATAAGTTGGTAAGTTCACCATTGGGTACCCGAATCTAATGAAGACTGGTGATCCATGGTTACTACCACCATATGTTTGAGTTAGGTGCATATATATTTGTTGTTTTGATGGCACACATTATGACAGTTAGGGTAAGCTCCTAACAATCAACATGGCAACACAAACAAAAAATCATATAAACATCTCAAGACATAAATAAACAAACAAACAACAATATCATGCAAAATTATGCAAAAGACAAGGGTATATGGTTGGTCACTTAAAGTCTAACACGAAGCTTAACCCTCGACATTCCCAACGGAGTCGCCACTATGAGAGACCGGGAAAAATTGGGTGCACTCAAAAAAGAGATTTTGGTGCTTTTAAGGGCACTTCTCTTTCTGGTAAGTGATATGGAGTCGCTACTTATTTTTATACAAAAAAAGAAAAGAAAAAAAAATATAATTACAAATTACATGTTCAAAATACTTCATTGTTATTGTTTGAATAAAAAAAAAAGTATAACTTTGGCAAATTAACCTTACAAGGCTTTGGGTCCTAGTTACAATCTATGCAAAAACACAAAGCTTTGGTCCTAGTTACAATCTACCAAAATTAAAAGACAAAACACTAATTGGTCCTTTGTAATTGTATGTTTTGGCACTTATGTCTAGATCTTATTAATCTAAATGATATTAAAAATTGGTGAAAGATAGGCTTTTATAACCATTATTTTATTATATTCCTAGTCTGTGAATTCTATTTAGAGGATAATATGATCTAGGGCTCCTTTTTGTAAAGGATGAAGTTACAATGACTTTTTTTTTAAGTTAGTGCATACATAAAGGAGGAATAGGGCTCTTTTAAAGGTAGACTGTTCTAGAAGAATACCAGAATTTTTAAAAGACAACTATAAAATACATTTAGAAATGAGATGGTTGTATTAGATACACCACAAGACATTATTCTGTAGATAACTATTACACCAATACAATATCGTAGTAGAAGGATTATTAATTACCAAATAAATTCATACTTTTGGGGTAAATTTTTGAAGTCATTCCACAAAAATATGAATTTGATCCTCGGTCCTATGTAAAGGCAATAGATGATATGAATATGGATTACTGGATCAAGGTTATGTGAATAGAATTAATTTCTATTTAAAGTCTAGAACTTGTAGAGATGCCTAATGGCATTAAGCCTATTGTTTTTAAATAAGTCTACAAGTAAATGAGATTGATAGATTTGAAGGTGCAAATCTTCAAAGTCAAGACTAGTGGCGAAAAGATTTATTCAGAAAGAAATTGTTCGACTATGAAAGATTTTTTCACCAATAGTTAAGTTTGACTCTATCTAGATTCTCTTATTCATTATATTTCATTTTGGATGAAATATGGTAATGGATATCAAGAAAGCTTCTTTTAGTAGAAATCTTGAGGAAGTCATCTATATGATGTAACTAGACTTGTTCATAGCAAAGAACCAGTAGTGTTAAGTATGCAAGTTGCTTAAAGTTCATTTATGGACTAAAGCAAGCATCTGAATCATAAAATATCATCTTTGATCAAGTAATCAAGTTGTTTGATTTTGATAAAGTATTTAAAGGCCTAATGTGTGTAAAGCTATATAGAATAATATATTTCTTAATGTATGTTGATGACATTTTAATCATTTAGAATGAAGTTGAGTTATTGTCATCAATGGATTTTTAGTTGTCTAGTCCAATATGATATAAAGTACTTGGGAAAGACTGGTCACATCCTAAGAATTAAACTTCATTAAAATTCAGAAATTAGGATGTTGGGTCTATCTCAAACTGCTTAAATAGATTGAATTCTATTAGCATATAATACTTCAAGAAAGGATTCTTTCGTTATAAGTTTTGAAGTTCTTTTATAAAGAACTATAGTCCTAAGACATATAAAAGGAAGAGCATATTAAGACGGTCCCTAATACCATATCAATAGAAAGTCTTTATGCTATGCTATATACAAGGCTAAATATCTATTTTGTAGTGGGCATGGTAAGAAAATATCAAGTGAATCAAAGATTACTTAATTTAGTGGGAGTAAAGCATTTACTCAAATATCTTAGGAGAATGAGGGATTATATGCATATCAATAAAAGTGAGTTTTTGATTGATACTAGATGTACAAATATTAACTTGTAGTTTGATTGTGATTCATGAAGTTGGACTTCAAGATATGTGTTCATCCTAGGTGGTGAAGATACACATTAAGTGCAAACAATATCTCATTAGAGAGATATGAGTACTTGAGTAATAGTAGAAAAGATAATTTATGCAATAAATCTGACTGAAACTTGTTTCTAAACCTTGCCTTAGAGTGACTATGAATTACTCTAAAGACAGATAAGTGTCAGATATATGGTAAATTGTCTTTGAGGGCAAGTGGAAGATTGTTGGGGTTTATGCCCTAAAATCCAATTCATTGGCATGTCATAAATGATTAAATTGTTTAATTATATAAGACTATTTATTAATGAACTAATGGGACATTATCTTAGTCCATGAGATGCATAGTATGTGATTTATGTGATTTAGTCATGGAAGATATAGATCACAAGTTCTTTGTAAACTCAGAATTATAGTTCGTAGTCAGTGATGAAATTGGGCATTTCATCTGTGAAGACTATAACATATCAACTAAGATGATTTGTCTTAATCATGGAAGTTGAGACTTCTAGTTGATATGTTGATATGTTTTAAAAGTTAAAACATATTGAACTGGAACGCTGTGAGATTTATTATTCTCCTAATGACTGTCAAATGAATAATAAATCTCACGACTTCTATTGCATGAACTCTTAATCCTGAGAGAATAATGAACCTGATCATGAAGTCTAGGTTGCTTTGATATATCAAGAATGAGATTTATAAGTCACGATCAAAACCTCAGTATGTTGGGCAGCCGCATTTAGTGTTGATGGAACATATATTCTCAAGATGGAATTCATAATCTCTTAACGGAGATATAAAATATTCTCTTGAGATAAGTTTAATGGGTTTGGTTATTCAGAGTGTTGGGCCCAACCACTTTAGTAAGGAGTTACTAAAGTATATATTTATGAAATTGGATTTCATAAATATATGATGAATAACATAAAGGATCAAACCGGGTACTCAAGGATTAAGATGTAGTAATTTTCAAAGTGGCAGTCAACTTTCATGACTTTGTATTACTACGAATATTTTAATGAAAGGGTTGCATGTATAATAAAGTCTTGGGATATAATTGATTAATAAGGCCTAGAGTGCAATTATATTCTTATAGTGGTATTGAATATAATTAATGGTAACTTTGGACTTGTCAAGAGTTGACAGAAAAGCCCAAGGCCCATTGAAGTTAGAGTCTTATTTCTTCCCTTTGTAGAATAATCTGGTTTTGTATCTCATACAAAACACACAGTGGAAGCAACAAAATGGATCTATTTCATTCATAATTGATAACGTGCACTATGTAAATTTCAGAATTCAAGAACGAGATTACATACCTTGGTGCGGTGAAATTCAAAACAAAAGATTCGAAGTACTTGAGAACACTTTTAATCTTCACTCCAATTCCACTTTACGCCCAAGATGTGTGGTCTCTCAATCAGTTTCTAAGGGAGAATTATTGAGTGGCTTCACTCACACATACACACCACGTCGCAATGATGTATCTTTTTCTTATGAAAAAATTATGTATGTTTCTCCTTTTATAACTAACTGATTATCTAATTGGGCCGGCCTATTGGGCATTTCCAATTGGGCTTTAGTGTGTAGCTTGGAGTGGGACCAAAAGGGACCAATAAGACACTAGCTCCAATGGGCCTTGGGTTTTTCTATCAACTCTTGACAAGCCCAAAATTACCATTAATTATATTTAATACCACTATATAAATATAATTGCACTCTAGGCCTTATTTATAAATTATATCCTAAGACTTTATTATACATGCAACCCCTTCATAAAATTATCATAGTAATACAAAGTCATAATGTGGACTGCCACTTTGTTAATTACTACATCTTAATCCTTGAATACCCGGTTTAATCCTTTTAAGTTATTCATCATATATTTATGAAATCCAATTCCATAAATATATACTTTAGTATATTCTTACTAAAGTGGTTAGGCCTAACACTCTGAATAACAAAACTCATTAAACTTATCTCAAGGGAATATTTTATATCTCCATTAAGAGATTATGAATTCCATCTTGAGATATATGTTCCATCAACACTAAATGTGGCTGCCCAACTTACTGAGGTTTTGATCGTGACTTTAGATCTCACTCCTGATATATCAAAGCAACCTATACTTCATGATCAAATCCATTATTCTCTCAGGATTAAGAGTTCATGCAAATAGAAGTCGTGAGATTTATTATTCATTTGACAGTCGTTAGAAGAATAATATATCTCACAGTGGTCTAGTTCAATCTGTCTTAACTCTTAAAACATATCAACATATTAACTAGAAGTCTCCACTTCCATGATTAAGACATCTTAGTTAATATGTTATACTCTTCGCAAATGAAATGCCCAATTTCATCACCAACTACGAACTATAATTCTGAGTTTAGAAAGAACTTGTGATCTATGTCTTCCGTGACTAAATCACATAAATCACATACTATGCATCTCATGGACTATATGATAATGTCCAAATATTCATGTTACCATTATTTTAGATAATAAAATAACTTTATTAATCTTAACATTAAGTCATACATAATGTCATACATAGCATCATACAATAGGATTTAAGGGTATATATATCCTAACACCCTTTGGGTCCCACTCTAAGCCACACACTAAAGCCTAATTGGAATGGCCCAATAGGCCAGCCCAATTAGATAATCAGTTAGTTATAAAGAGAGAAACCTACAGAATTTTATTTCAAGAAAGAGAGACATCATTGTGAAATGGTGTGTATGTGTAAGTGAAGCCACTCAATTATTCTCTCTTGGAAACTGATTGAGAGACCACACTTCTTGGGCGTAAAGTGGAATTGGAGTGAAGATTAAAAGTGTTCCCAAGTACTTTTAATTTTTTTTTTGAATTTTACCGCACCAAGGTATGCTATCTCGTTCTTAAATTCTGAAATTTACATAGTGCATGTTATTAATCATGAATGAAAGAGATTCATGTTTGTTGCTTCCGCTGTGTGTTTTATATGAGATACAAAACCAGATTTTCCAACATTAGAACATTCCAATCCTTTATTGAATTCAAAAACAAAAACATGAGAATCATAAAAGTGTAGAAAAGTAAAACATGAGGCCCCTCAAGGTGGTCACTCAGTCCTTCTTGCCTTCTTGCTAGTTTTCATTTAAGCTTTCTCATCTTTTAGAATCCACTTCATGTCATACCCCAACCATTACTTGTACCTTGCAGTGGGGTAGATGTATTTGGGAGGAAAAATGTCTTTCGTCACCCTACGACGTGGCCAAGCCTCATTGATCCTACTCAAGATCCTATTGGTGAACACCGCGGTGTGGAAGGCACCCTCATCATTAAGAGCTCCTTGACACTCTCCAAATTGCCTTGAGAAACTGCAAGTGGAGTAGTAAGATCAGCATTGAAGCCCAACTAAAGTCACATAGTGGTCCTTGCAGCAACTATGGACCATGCTTGAGATATGCCACCATGCCACAACTCACTAAATGTCAGTCTCCTTAAGGTGACCCATAAGCTTCATGTACACCTCAAAGCCTATGTCACTCTGATGAAGCCGGTGGTCTCTAAGATGCCGAGGAAGGTAAGTGCTAAATGGTGGGAGGTTGAAGCGATCGAAGCCTCTCCTATAGCCATGTTTATAAAAGAGAGGGAGAGAGAAGAAGGAAAAAAAAAAGAGGAAAGATGGAAAGCATGAGTGAGAAAAAATAAAAAAGATGATAAAAGATGATATAAGGTGCCTCGATGGGTTGAAAACCGAAAGGAAATCCATGCAAAATTAGAGGAATCCCACTAGGTTGGGAACCTAGGCAAAAGTTAGGGATTATACCTGAAGAAGAAGAGGACTTCTCACAAATAAGCTTGCGTCCTTCCTATGAAAGGCATCCAAACCTTTGAGGATTTTCGCCAAGATCAAGCCAACTAGATTACCTCTTCTTAGCTCATAAGCTACCTTGCATATCCGAAGATCCACACAATATGACTTTTAGACCAAGAAATACCTTGTAAGGGCACATATGCTAGGCATGAAGGAAGGGCCGAACCGGAAAAATATTCAAAGACTAGCCTAAGATTAAGTTTGCCATGGACGCACCACCTATTTGCCGTGGCAGTAGGGATGCCCAACACAACTTGTAGGAAGGAAGAAAGATCCCCACCTATGGTAAGGAAGATGTGGTTAGCAATTTCCGATTCACCCATGATAGCAACGGTGAGAAACCGGGGAAACTCGGGTGCTCTCAAAAAAGAGATTTAGGTACTTTAAGGCACCTCTATTTTTAGGTAAGTGGTGTGGAGTTGCCACTTATTTTTTTACCAAAAAAATAAGAAAAAATAAATATAATTATATATTCAAAATACTTCAAATGTTAATGATTGAATAAAAAAAAAGTACAATTTGGTAGATTAACCTAACAAGGCTTTGGTCATAGTTACAATCTACGCAAAAAAAAAAAAAAAATATATATATATATATATATATATAAAGCCTTGGTCCTAGTTACATTTTACCAAAATTAAAGACAAAATACTAATCTACTAACCAAAATCCTGAATTTGGGGGCTAGATTAAAGAATGGGAAGGTGTTAGTGTTGGGTTATATACATGTTTGCATCGAATACAAAACATACGCAGCGGAAAATAAACGGATCTACCTCATTCGCAATCGATAACATGCACTATGTAAGTTTCAGAATATAAGACCAAGAGAGTGTACCTTGATGCGGTGAAATTCAAAACCGAATGAAGAAGTACTCAGGAAGACTTTCAATCTTCACTCCAATTCCACTTGATGCCCAAGATGTGTGGTCTCTCAATCAGTTCTATGTTTCTAGAGAGAATATGAAAGAGTGTCTCTCTTCCTTATTTCATATATTATTCATATTAAACATACAAACCATTTTATTCTATATAAAATTCTGTATGTTTCTCTCCTCATAACTGATTATCTAATTGGGCTAGCCTTTTGGGCCTTCCCAATTGGGCTTTAGTGTGTGGCTTGGAGTGGGACCAAAAGGGAACAAATAAGACACTAGCTCCAATGGGCCTTGGGCTTTTCTGTCAAATCTTGACAAGTCCAAAGTTATCATTAACTATATTTAATACCACTATATAAATATAATTGCACTCTAGGCCTCATTAATAAATTATATCCCAAGACTTTATTATACATGCAACCCTTTCATAAAATATTTGTAGTAGTACAAAGTCATGAATATAGACTGCCACTTTGTAAATTACTACATCTTAATCCTTGAGTACCCGATTTAATCCTTTTAAGTTATTCATCATATATTTATGAAATCCAATTTCATAAATATATACTTTAGTCTTACTAAAGTGGTTAGGCCTAACTCTCTGAATAACTGAACCCATTAAACTTATCTCAAGGGAATATTTTATATCTCCGTTAAGAGACTATGAATTCCATCTTGAGAATATATGTTCCATCAACACTAAATGTGGCTGCCCAACATACTGAGGTTTTGACCGTTACTTTAGATCTCACTCCTGATATATCAAAGCAACCTACATTTCATGATCAGGTCCATTATTCTCTCAGGATTAAGAGTTCATGTGAATACAAGTCGTGAGATTTATTATTCAATTGACAGTCGTTAGGAGAATAATAAATCTCACAGCGGTCCAGTTCAATATGTCTTAACTCTTAAAACATATCAACATATTAACTAGAAGTCACCACTTCCATGATCAAGACAAATCATCGTAGTTAATATGTTATAGTCTTCGCAGATGAAATGCCCAATTTCATCACCGACTACGAACCAAAATTCTGAGTTTACAAAGAACTTATGATTTATATCTTCTGTGACTTTTCACATAAATCACATACTATGCATCTCATGGACTATTTGATAATGTCCGAATATTCATGTTACCATCACTTTAGATAAGAATAAAACAACTTTATTAAACACAATATTAAGTCATACATCATTTCTCACATAATGTCATACATAATATCATACATAGCATCATACAATAGGATTTAAGGGCACATATCCTAACAGTTAGGCACCAATTTCGCCCAAACAAAGTTTGGTCTTCTAGACTCTAATGACCATTATATACCCTTTTGTATTGATTTTGAATGATATATTATAATACACATGACAAACACTCGACAAAATTAATTTAAATAAATTTTCCTTATGAATAATGTCATCTTTTCAGAGAAAAATCAGATTTGTTTTTGTAAGATAAAAAAAATGAGATTTGATTTGTAAAAATCAGACCTTTTTTTGTAAAGTGTAAAAAAAATGGGATTTTATTTGTAAAAATCAGATTTGTTTTTGTAAAGGGTAAAAAGAAAGATTTGATTGGTAAAAATCAGATCTGTTTTTGTAAAAGGTAAAAAGAAAGATTTAATTTGTAAAAATCAGATATGTTTTTGTAAAGTAAATAAAAAAAAATAAAAAACTTTTAAAAGATGATTCGCATTCATGAGTCAAACTTATTATGCATGCATCACATATTAAAAGCAAAGACTTTAACCTAAAACTTAATTTCTTCCTTGAAATTTCAAAATCTGCAATTTTATAAAAAAGAGAGAACTTTTTCAGGAAAAAAATTCAGATTAGTTTTATGACCAAAAAATTCAGATTTGCATCTACGGAAAATACAGATCAGTTTTGTGTTTGAAAAAAAGTTCAAATCTGCATCAAAGGAAGAAACAGATTAGCTTTGTGTTTGAAAAAAAAAAAGATCTGTATCTAAGGAAAATACAAATCAGTTTTGTGTTTGAAAAAAATTCAGATCTGCATCAAAGGAAGATACAGATCAGTTTTGTGTTTGAAAAAAAGGGGTTTTGATGATTATTAACAGATTTTGAAATCAAAGAAAAAATTAAAACATACAATCAACTAAAGAACATGTCAAAGAAAATTTCAACCAAATATCTAAGCATAGCAAATATGAATTAAAAACAAGGCATAATAAAATCAAACATGTTAATCAAATTCATGCAATGATTGACCACGATATATTAACTAATGGAAAAGAAAAACAGGCAGAAGAATATAATTAAATGCCTCTTGCATGAGCGTACTCTTCAGTAGAAGAATATTTTAGAAATCAAAGAAGTTTTCACCTCTTTGATGGCTAAAATACTTTACTTACAAAAAAGAAGTTCTTAAAGCAAAAGCCTCTAGAACGTCTTTAACGTAAGGGGAGCAAAGAAGTCAAAAAAGAAGAGCCCCAATTCTGATTTTTTTTTCCCCCTCTATTTATAGAGGTTGGGATGCTTAAAAAATAAGCTGAATGAGATCAGATACGAATTGGAGTGCGTCCTTATCTCTAAAAAGTCGAAAAAGATGCTTTATCTCAATCAATACATTCTCGGGCCGGGCCAAGTGATTGGGCCAATCGGCACTTGCCATGTGCCGATTGGCACTCCAAGAGTGCCGACAGGCCTTCTTGGGTTCCAAGCTCCCATTTGAGTTTTGGTCTAATTTGGACTCCTTATTTGAGGATATTTTAGCCAGAAATTGCATATAAACACGTTTTTAATCCGTATTCTAAAAATTTTTCCATTTTTCTTAATAATTAGGTCCTTGAAGTGATAATTATCTTGTAGATAAATATTCTAAAAAGACTTGATTATCCACAACTTCTTTGTTATCTGATTATTCACTTTATTCCCATGCAAGCAAGCCTATTTTTGACACTAACCAACAACCAATCACAAAATTAATTTTAATAGTTTAACCAATTAGAATTAATTTAAAGTTATTGTGTGTGATTAGTTCCACCCAAACAAAATGCATGCAGACCATGAAAACTTGAGCTTGTGATATCTTTCAATCCGACGGTCCAATTTGGGAATCAGACATACCGTCACGGTCATTAGAATCTTAAGATTATTTTTATGATATGCAATGAATGAATTAATGCATGTAATGCAACTCTAAATTTTGGGTATATGAATGGTCACTTTAGCCATATTCCAACATTAAATTATGAGTGCAAAATCGATTATCAGCAAAATGCCCCTCATTGACAGAGCTTGCAAAGCGAATATCAATGTAAAACAAAGACACTGATTTTAGCAACCATGATTTAATCGAAGTTGACTTTTCAAACATTACCTAGCCCTACAACCTAAAACCTTGGAACATAAAACTAGTGTTTTATTGTTTTGAAAATTAAAAACTGTGGATATTTGACCTACTTGACAACAAATAAACTTAAGGTGAATCTTGAAATCTGAGATGACTGAGAGGCTTCTCTATCTCAGTCTGGATGTGGGGTGATTGAGAGGCTTCTCTATCCCAATCTGCATGTGGGGGCGACCAAGGGGCTTCTCTACCTTGATCAGAATGGGGAGACAACCAAAAGGCTTCCCTATCTTGGAACTTGAGGCGATTAAGAGGCTTTTTTATCCCAATCTTGAACGGTAACGACTAAGAGGCTTCTCTTCCTTGATCTAAATGGAATGTAACTAAGAGGCTTCTCTATCTTGGAAATTGGGGTGATTGAGAGGCTTCTCTATCTCAATCTTGAACTGTGACGACCAAAGGGCTTGTCTACCTTGATCTGAATAGGAGGTAACCAAGAGGCTTTTCTATCTACGGAACCTGAGACAATTGAGAGGCTTCTTAATCTCAATCTTGAACGGTGAGGACCAAGGGGCTTCTCTACCTTAATCTGAAAAGGAGGTAACTAAGAGGCTTCTCTAACTTAGGAACCTGAGGTGATTGAGAGGCTTTTCTACCTTGATTTGAATAGGAGGCAACCAAGAGGCTTCTCTACCTTGAAACCTAAGGTGATTAAGAGGCCTCTCTATCTCAATCATGAACTATGATGACCAAAAGGCTTTTCTACCTTAATCTAAATAAGAGGTAACAAAAAGGATTCTCTATCTTGGGAACCTGAGGTGATTGAGAGGCTTTTCTATCTCAATCTTGGACGGTGACGACCAAGGGGCTTCTCTACCTTAATCTAAATGGGAGGTAACTAGGAGGCTTCTCTATCTCAATCTTGAACGGTGACAACCAAGGGGTTTCTCTACCTTGATCTGAATAGGATGTAACCAAGAGGATTCTCTATCTTGGAACCTAGGGCGATTGAGAGGCTTCTCTATCTCAATCTTGAAGTATAACGACCAAGGGGCTTCTCAACTGTGATCTGAATAGGAGGTAACCAAAAGGCTTCTCTATCTTAGGAACTTTAGGTCATTAAGATGCTTCTCTATCTCAATCTTAGATGATAACGACCAAGGGGCTTCTCTACCTTGATCTGAATGGTGGGTAACTAAAAGGCTTCTCTATCCTAGGAACTTAAGATGATTGAAAGGCTTCTCTACCTCAATCTTGACTGGTGACGACCAAGGGGCTTCTCTACCTTGATCTAAATAGGAGATAACCAAGTGGCTTTTCTATCTTAGGAACCTGAGGCAATTGAGAGGCTTCTCTATCTCAATCTTGAACGGTGATAACCAAGGGGCTTCTCTATGTTGATCTGAATAGGAGGTAACCAAAAGGCTTCTCTATCTTAGGAACATGAGGCAATTAAGATGCTTCTCTATCTCAATCTTGGATGGTAACAACCAAGGGGCTTCTCCACCTTGATCTGAAAGGGAGGTAACCAAGAGGCTTCTCTATCTTGGGAACCTAAGGCGATTGAGAAGCTTCTCTACCTCAATCTTGAACAGTAACAACCAAGGGGCTTCTCTACCTTGATCTAAACGGGAGGTAACCAAGGGGCTTCTCTATCTTAGGAACCTGAGGCGATTAAGAGGCTTCTCTATCTCAATCTTGGATGGTGACGACCAAGTGGCTTCTCTACCTTAATCTGAATAGGAGGTAACCAAAAGGCTTCTCTATCTTGGGAACCTAAGGTGATTGAGAGCTTTCTCTATCTCAACCTTGAATGGTAACCACCAAGGGGCTTCTCTACCTTGATCTGAATCGGTGGTAAACAGGAGGCTTCTCTATCTTAGAACCTTGGGCGATTGAGAGGCTTCTTTATCTCAATCTTGAATTGTGATGACCAAAGGGTGAATAGGTGGTAACCAAGAGGCTTCTCTATCTTGGGAACCTAAGGCGATTGAGAGGCTTCTCTATCTCAATCTTGGACGGTGACGACCAAGGTGCTTTTTTACCTTGATTAGAATGGGAGGTATCCAAGAGGCTTCTCTATCTTGGGAACCTGAGGCGATTGAGGGGCTTTTCTATCTCAATCTTGAATGGTGACAACCAATGGGCTTCAATACCTTGATTAGAATGGGAGGTATCCAAGAGGCTTCCCTATCTTGGGAACCTAAGGCAATTGAGAGGCTTCTCTATCTCAATCTTGAACGGTGACGACCGATGGGCTTCTATACCTTGATTGGAATTGGAGGTAACCAAGAGGCTTCTCTATCTTGGGAACCTAAGGCAATTGAGTGGCTTCTCTATCTCAATTTTTAACGGTGACCACCAAGGGGCTTCTCTACCTTGACCTGAAAAGGAGGTAACCAAGAGGCTTCTCTATCTTGGGAATGTGGGGTTTTTCCTGCAAAAGACCAAACTTTGGGATTAGATTTTAAATGATGGGTGTTCTGTTATTCCACTATTTTGGGATGTGTGGTCTTCCTCTCTCTCTTCTCTTTGACTTGAATTTCCCCTTTTAGAAGGAAAACCTTGATTGATTCTTGTAGTTCTCTAAAAAAGTTTTTTTTTTTTTTTTTTTTGAAATTTGAAATTTTCTTTGAAAAAATGATGTCCTTTGTTCTTGATCCTCTTTGAAAATTTATTTTTTCTTCCTTCAAAATTGAACTTTTCTTGAGATTAATGTCACCTGTCTTTGAAAATCTTTGAAAAGTTTTTTTTTTCTTTCATTTTATTTATCTCTTTTCTCAAAGAAATTTTTTTTTTTGGAGAGCTGCTAAGTCAACTCAATCAAACCTGAGTTTACTTAGCAACTCAGGTGAATTAAATGAGGGCGTGGCCCAATTTTTGGCCCCCTTTTTCCTTGTCTTCATTTTTTCTTTCTTCACCTTTCTTCTTCATCTTCCTCCATTGTCACTATTCACAAGCTTCTTCCACTTACATTTTCTTCATTCTCATACCATTTCCTTCTTAGAAAATCACTTCCCTAGGCTTCTAAACTTGCTTTCATTCGTCTTCCTCAATATCTTTCAGATCTTTGTGTTCTTGACCACCTTTGCTACAAACCCATTTTTTGAAACCCATTTCCAAACCTCCATTTTCTGCATTGTCAATGGCATCTTCCAATGGGCCATCCTTTCTTACTTTCAATGGGAAGAAATACCATCCATCCCTTGAATAGAGTGAGGAAGAGGGGCTCCTTCAAGACCCTAAGACCCATGATCCACACTCCGAAAATGTCTTCAAGGTGAGCTTATTTTTTGGTTTCTTTGTTGGCAAATTTTCTGGTTTTATGTTTTGTTGAAAGCTTGGTGTTGAGACATTGTCATTTTGTTGTTGTTGGAATTTCAAACATTGTATGACTTGGTTGGAAATTCTTGTGTGATCATTTTGTAATCTTGGCTTTGGGGCATTTTTGAATTATTGACTTATTTGGTATCGTGAATTTTGGACAATGTTGATGACCCATGAAGTTTGGCATTGTATGTAGCTTCTAGTATTGTTGAATGAATTTTGACTTGAATTTTATAGGTATTGGAATCATGAGAAATTGATGTGTGGCCTTGGTTGAACAAACTCATATTTTATGAGTGTGAGATTTTATTAGGATGTATAAGTCTTATTTCATGAAAATGGAAATTTTTATGGGTATAGGTATGGAAAATTTTTGTGGTGTTATGGATTTTTTTTTTTTTTTTTTTTTTTGTGTTGGTCTTAGGATGTTTTTTTAGCATGGGATTTTTTTGGACATGGAATTTTTTTTGACATGGGATTTTTTTTTTTTGACATTTTTTGGAAATGGAAATTTTTGGAATGAGTATTTTGGGATGAGTATTTTGTGGACATCTCAATGATTGGTTAATCTTTGTTTTGTAGAACCTCAAGAGTCGAGGTAGCCTCCAGATGTTGAAAGGCATGTGGGAGATATTGTCCCCAGACATTAAGAACATCATTAATGAAGCTAGCTTCTAGACCTTTTTCTGGGCTCTATTGATCATGATACCAATGAGTATAAGGATCTCCAATTACTCCTTGCTTTGTCAAAGCGATTCTAGGATACTACTTGCACTTTCCATTTTCTAGGCATTGGTGAGGTGATGTTGACACCCTATGACTTTTCAGCCATTACTGGCTTAAAATTGGGTGGTGAAAGAATTAAAGTCAATGATTCCATCACTTTAGCAGAGATTAAAAGTCTTTTGGGAGGGATGCCTTCAAAAATGAAGAGCAAAAATGTCTCATTAATATGGTTGTACACCAATATTGATAACTGTAAGACTGTAGCAATTGGCACTTGCATGTTCATGCTTCTCTTCATTATAACTCTCTTATGTCCAGACTTAGGTAGTACTGTGAGTTTGTGTTATTTGTGGGGTCTGAGGGATATTGGCTGAATCAAAAATTATGATTGGGGTGGCATGGCTTACGCAACCCTTTTTGCATTTCATGACTCAACATTCTCAGCATAGCCTTTCAAGCTTAGGAGGTGCACCATTTGTTTGGCAGGTGAGGTTTTGAATTCTTGGCTATGTGTGTGTTTTGGAAGGTCATTTTGGTTGTTATGCCATTGATGATGTATGTTGATTTTTTCCAGGTCTAGATGTATGAATATTTTGGGGTTGGTCCTCAAGTTTTAGAAGATGTTGGTGACACATATCCCAGGTTTCTCCGTTGGTTGCCTAAGTATCGTTTGTTAACGCCTTCCAAGCGTTCTTTACAAGTTTGGCATATGGTGATTGATAACTTGACAACCGATGATGTGAATTTTTTTTTTTTTTTCGTTCTAGGGGTCTTGTGTTTGGTTGAGAGTATTTGTGTTCTTTCTTTTTTTTTTTTTTTTTTTTTTTTTTTTGTGCTATGTGGTTTGGTTTCCTATCATTCTGGGTTCTTTGTGATTTTCAGATATCTTTGGATCCTTAGCTTGGCTATGATGAGTGTGCTGAATGTGAATGGGCTCAAAAGCGGAATGGCCACCAAGTACTGTTTGAGTGTGGCCATGGAAGATATTGGTATCTTGGTGACCAAGTATTATCTTAAGTTCAACATATGTACCCTCCTGCGACGATTCCAGATTCAACCTTGCCCTTCCATCCGTTTGGCTGATGTTCTAGCTAATGAAGAAATTGCTCATGCTCAAATCGACCATGTTGTTTTGGGGACACCAGGAGACTATCTTGAATTTGTATAAACTCAATTGTAGGGTTGTTTAGCTTGCATTCCTGTAACCTCGGTATTTTTCTTTCTTTCCGAAGTCAATTTGCATCTTATCTTATATCCTCATCTTCTTTGTTTCAACCTTTGTGAAAATGTCTGCATGTTGCACTTTTAGGCTACATCATCTGAAGAGGAGGAGAGTCCCCCTCCTAGCCATGCTGATGGCTCTTCTAGTTCTTTCATGGAGACATATCCTCATTTTCCCGCATGGTAGTATGAAGTGATGAACCCTGATGGGTCATATAGCTCTGTGAATTTAAATAGGCTAGAGTATACCCCAAATGTCCCCTAGAATGACCCAGTATATTCTTGAATCCTTTGGTCTTCTTTCTCATGTTTGCTCATTGAGTTATCTTGAACCTGTGGATTTGTGCTTCAGGACGGTACTAATCTTGTGGAAGAAAGCATGCGGGTGATTGGAGGTTTGCAGCTTGTGGCACGCACTAAATCTTCTCAATATGTGCTCAATGATATGAACCAGGTATAAAATGATACTTACTTAATGCTCTTTGCTTGAATCTCCATGATAATGGATCTAACACTTGTCTCTGTTGATTTTTCAAAATAGCCAAATGGCAATGGCTGATGCCAACACTAGATCCTTGGAGGAAAGGACCAGGAATCTTGAACTTCAAAACCGAAAACAAGAATCTCGATTTTATGTAAGTCAAGAAAGAGACACTGAAGGTGGCTCTTCTAGGGGTGGGTCTAGGAGATCTTCCTGCAAGTAGACCCAAAGTTTGAATGATGCATAACCTGTATCTTAATTTTCCTACAAAGACAAGAAAGTATTCCTTAGACAATTTGTATTAATTTTTGCTCTTAGCTCTTTATCTTTGGATTGCTTCTGATCTTGCTGAAACTTAGATGGGTCAAGTTTAGAATTCATTTGATGAAGTCTTGTAGTAAACAATTTGAACTTTTTTGACCACCTTGGATGTGATTTATACTCACCTGAATGAGGCAGGGCCAAATGCCCCTAGTCTAGAAACTTTATGCATAATGACCTTTTATTTTTAAAAATAATTTTTCTCCTTTCTTTTTTTTTTTTTTTTGAAAAAGGGTGAGTGACTTTTACTTGTTCCAGAGAGAGAGGACAAGGCATAGCTGAATGACCCTAGTTTAAGAGATAAATCCATGACTTATTTTCTCTTCCCTTTTTTTTTTTTCGAAACAAGTGATGCAAGTGATTTTTTTTTTTTTTTTTGGAAAACAAATGGACAAGGCATGTCTAAATGCCCCAATTTGACAATCCATGCAGGTTTTTGAGAATCTTTATTGCACAAAAAATTTTTTTAAGTGAAAAACAAAGTCAAAACGGACCCGCAAAGTGCCCTAAAACACAAAACTGGGTAATTGGGCCTTGGTTAAGCTGGGTGCCAATTGGCACTCTTAGAGTGCCGACTGGCGCTTTAGGGTGCCGACAAGCACACCCAATTTTGTACCAATTTTGAAAAATATTTTCTCCGTTGGGACTATGAAACACTTTCCTAGTTAGCTACAAACTCTTGAAACCTATTTAAACCTAGTTAGGGACTGAGGTAACTTACTTTAGCATTTAACCTACAAACAAATCTTTGAATCAAAGTTATCAAGAAACAATAATCACATGCAAGAGTTATATATGGCTAACAATCAAAATTTTCCTCGTTCAACTATTCATGATATCAATAGATGGGTTCGTAGCATTGATTTTAGCACCAAGACCAATTTTACAGCCTACAGATTTGAGGGAATCAAGGCTTTGAGGAATGTCAAGATCAAGTGAGGTTTTCTCCATGCTTCCCTGAAGTTCTGGGATAGTGAAGGCCATGTGTTCCAATTTAAACTGCTGAACTTTATCCCACAATTGAAGAATTTTCAACTATTCTGGGTTATGATCCCGGCAAAAAATCTGTAGCAATTTCTTATGATCCTAGACATAGGGAGATTTTATTTGATGCTCTAGGACTTTCTACTTCAATTACCAGTAGCATGATTGAGGGCCACATGGTGAATCTTCATGCAGTTGTTTCAAGACTGATTAACAAACGTACTCATGGAGTGCCTTACAACATGTAGAAAAATTTTGGCCTAACTCTTTGCTTCATGGGAAAATTTTTTCTTTGATCTAAAAGGCCTGGTTTTGTGGATGCTCGAGCCATAGGCATTGTGAGTCAAGTTAAGGATGGTGATAATCCTGCTTCTCTGATCTTGGCAGAAACTCTTTTAGGATTGGATTTTGTATTTCTTCGTGGAGAGTCACAACACTTTCTTTAAAGTCCCTTGACTTTGTAGATTTGGTTAATGGAAAGACTGGACATGATTGCCATGCCTACTGTTGCTGATTATGGTCCTGGCAATTTCCTCAGTAGGACTGTCCTCAAAACTGAGTGTCAAACTGAAAGTAGCTGGGTGAAATTTCTAAACAAGAAATCTAGTTTCTCAATTCGATGGAATTGTTATTGGTGGAAGTGCCCACCTCCTTTGTTGCGGTCCCCTAGATTAGATCACATCTTCATAGTCGGGTTAAGTAGGGCTACTTTCTATAAGGCTGATAGACTCTTGAGACAATTCCAATATGAGCAAGAAATGCCTAGTGGAAAAGGAAGAAAACCTTTCACTCCTATGGACACAAATCCTACTTCTACAAGGAACATGTTGTTGGGCTTGGAGATGGCTGACCGAGTGGATCAATCTTTTGTTAAGGTTCACTTTCACAAGATGACCACAGAAAATTCCAACTGGTTGGTGAACAAAATTGTAGATAAGGAGGCAGACATGGTTGCCATGAGAAAAAAATTTCTCAGGGACAACCAAGTAAAACATGAGACTGACAACTATGAGTTTAGAAGGAGGGACAAAGATGACAAAATACCTAGCATAGATGGAACCAATGAACAGCCAAAAGAGAAAAGATTGAAGAAAAAATGATCTTCTCAATTTTTTGGCTTTGAACATGTTTATTTTAAAAGTTGGTGTGAAACTCATAGGTTTAGGAATTATTTTGGACCTTCAAGTTTAGGGTCTGTTTAGGGTTCATGATTTTAGAGTTTTTTTTTTTTTTTTTTTTTTAGGTTTTGATTTAGGGTTTGGGTTCTAAATTCTGTGTAATGGCATGGTTTAATGGAATGGTTAGATTTTGAAAAAAAACTCTTTTTTCTCTTTCTCTTTTTTTTTTTTTTTTTTTTTTTTTTGCTTGATGGGTAAATGTTGGGCTTGGGAAAATTGTGACTGGACCAATATATGGTTGCCTAAGTACCTCCTTGGCAGAAGGATCAGGTCATCATGTAGTTCATTTCATTTGCCTTAACTTTTGCCCAGGCCACCCTTTTGGGTTTTCAACCTAGCAAGCTCTCTCACTCTTTTTGTGATGAGAATCAACATGCACTCCTTGTAATAGATGGATTAGGTTTTCTACATTCAGCCATGCACTCCTTGTAATAGATGGATTAGGAATGTAGCACTCCTTGTAATAGAAGGATTAGGTTTTCTACATTCAGCCATGCACTCCTTGTAATAGATGGATTAGGAATGTAGCACTCCTTGTAATAGAAGGATTAGGTTTTCTTCATTCAGCCATGCCTTATAAATAGCATGCACTGCTTGTAATAGAGGGAATATATTGAATTGAATTGAATAAAAATCAGAAAATGTGAGGCTTTGCTCTTCTCTTTGGTTCTTCAAGAACTGTGAACTTATCAAGGATTCTTCCTTGTGGCGTTCAAACTTATACCTTTGGTTCATGATTCCTTTATAATCATTGGGTCAAGGTCTGTAACTTATACCTTTGGTTCGTGATTTCTTTATAATCATTGGGTCAAGGTCTGTTACTTATATACCATTGGTTCGTGATTCCTTTGTAATCATTGGGTCAAGGTCTGTTACTTATACCTTTGGTTCGCGTTTCTCTTATAAACGTTGGGTCAAGGTTTCTATCAAATCTGAATTTTAGCTTTCTTGGGCAATATTCCAATATTGTTTGTTGGGTCTCAAAGCGAGTCTTTTGAGGTTCGCATCATTTGGTATCAGAGCTCAGGTTCTAAAATCAGTTTTCTATCCTTTTTTTTCTTTTGTTTCCAGTTATCTTGTTTCTGTTTTTTGTTCTTCGTTCTTGTTTTGTGTCGTGCACTAAGTTCTTCTAAAAAAAAAAAAAAAAGATGGTAATTATTGAACACATTGTGGAAGATTCAATTGAGGTTAAATATGAGAATGAGTCCACAACTCACAATCCTCAAGTCTCAGTTGATTTGTTGAAGATGACAATACAATATATTGATTTTCTTGGAGTAGAAAATTTTAATTTTATTATCAACCCTTTGTTGATTGATGTTGCAAATAAATTGAAAGTAGATGAGAAGAAATTTTATGCAACACTTTATGATGGATTCAAGCTTCAGAACCGTATCAAGTTATTAAAGCATTCGAAGTATTTGTTTATTTGGAGCGGAAGATTTCAGATTTCGAAGATCAACTCGAGGACGAGTTTGTTTCAAGAGGAGGGGTCTGATGTGACGATTCGAGGACGAATCCTTTTGAAGAGAGGGGGAATGATGAGAATCAACATGCACTCCTTGTAATAGATGGATTAGGTTTTCTACATTCAGCCATGCACTCCTTGTAATAGATGGATTAGGAATGTAGCACTCCTTGTAATAGAAGGATTAGGTTTTCTACATTCAGCCATGCACTCCTTGTAATAGATGGATTAGGAATGTAGCACTCCTTGTAATAGAAGGATTAGGTTTTCTTCATTCAGCCATGCCTTATAAATAGCATGCACTGCTTGTAATAGAGGGAATATATTGAATTGAATTGAATAAAAATCAGAAAATGTGAGGCTTTGCTCTTCTCTTTGGTTCTTCAAGAACTGTGAACTTATTAAGGATTCTTCCTTGTGGCGTTCAAACTTATACCTTTGGTTCATGATTCCTTTATAATCATTGGGTCAAGGTCTGTAACTTATACCTTTGGTTCGTGATTTCTTTATAATCATTGGGTCAAGGTCTGTTACTTATATACCATTGGTTCGTGATTCCTTTGTAATCATTGGGTCAAGGTCTGTTACTTATACCTTTGGTTCGCGTTTCTCTTATAAACGTTGGGTCAAGGTTTCTATCAAATCTGAATTTTAGCTTTCTTGGGCAATATTCCAATATTGTTTGTTGGGTCTCAAAGCGAGTCTTTTGAGGTTCGCATCATTTTGTTTTTTTTTTTACACTCCTTTTGCGTAAATTGCCCTTTCAGGTTTTCAATTTACCTCTCTTTTTCTTTTTTAGATGCCTTACTTTTTACCTAGACTGCCCTTTTGGGTTTTTAGCCTAGCAAGCTTTTTTTCTACTTCTCTTTTTTTTTTTTTTTTTTTTTTTGCCAAAATTAGGAAAGGAAATGACATAATTTACAACCACTTTAGACGTGGTGTTTTCAGACTAGACGTGGTATTTCTTCAATTGATCCGTATTTGTTGGTTCAGTAAAAAGGTTTACATCTAAGTCCATCAACCTTACTGCTCCACCAGAGTATATTTACTTGATATTATATGGGCCTGCCCAATTTTGGTTAAACTTCCCATTTGTCTCTTGAATCGAGGCTCGGATCTATTTCAGCACTAAATCCCCCAACTTTAAGTCTCTAGTTCTCACTTTTTTGTCAAAAGCTTTCCTAAGCCTCCTTTAGTAGCATTGAATGTAATACTTGCCTTGAGTCTCTTCTCATCCATCATGCATAATTGGTCATATCTACTTTGCAACCAATCTACCTTAGAGATTTCACTCTCAAGTACTGTTCTCAATGAACGGACACCCATTTCAATGGGAAGGACTACCTCCATCACATACACCAAGGAATAAGGAGTGGCTCTTGTGAAGGACCGAATTGATGTCCTATACCCCCAAAGTGCATAGGGTAATTGTAGATGCCAATCCTTG
Organism: Lithocarpus polystachyus; assembly: GCA_033629205.1. Taxonomy (NCBI): domain Eukaryota; kingdom Viridiplantae; phylum Streptophyta; class Magnoliopsida; order Fagales; family Fagaceae; genus Lithocarpus; species Lithocarpus polystachyus. Next base: position 61,640,540 of record CM066162.1, on the reverse strand, counting down.
TATTTTTTCGTGCTCTTCTTTAGAATTCGTCCTATATATTTGTTTGCAGCCTCAACTGCTCCATTATTCTGAGGATGGTAGGGTGAGGATTTATGGTGCTGAATATTGAACTGTCGAAGTAGCTTATCTGTTTCTCCCTTGAAATGTAGTCCATTGTCTGAGATAATTTCATGCGATATCCCATATCTACAAATGATATTAGTCTAAATAAACTGAGCAACATTCTTCGAGTTCAAAACCTTGTATGAGGCAATTTCCACCCATTTAGTGAAATAATCAATAGCAACTAGTATAAATTCATGGCCATTGGATGCCGCTGAGTGATCTTCCCAATAATATCTTTTCCACATGTAGAGAATGGCCAGGGTGAAGTCATGGTATATAACGACATAGGTGGCATATGCTTCAGATCTCCATAGACTTGGCATTGATGGCACTTCCGAACATGAGCTGCACAATCTACTTCCATAATAGTCCAAGAATAACCTTATCTCATTATTTTTCATGACAGCATGTGTGCATTCATGTGTGGCCTATAACTTGACTCATGAACCTCTTAAATTATTTGTTGTGCTTCCTTGGCGGTCACACAAAGGAGATGAATTCCATCATATGATCTTCTATAAAACCTTTACTCGTCAATAATATAATTAGTGGACAAACTTCTGATGGTCAATCGGTAATTCTTGTCTATAGACTTTAGGTATGTCTCATCCTTGAGGTACTGTAGGATGTCTGAATACCATTCACCTTCTCCATTCTTTTCCTTATTTCTTCTATTGACATACAATAAACTGGCTCTTCTTTTTGTTCCACCACTATTGGTCGAGCTTCATCTTCCTTAGGTCCATCCATCATGGATGCCATTGTTGCTAAAGCATCTGCAATCTAATTTTGCATTCTTGGCACATATTGGTACTGGATATTATTAAATTTTGAGGCCCATTTTTGAAGACATCCATGATAAGGCATTAGCCTTTCTTCCTTGATCTTCCATCTATTCTGAATCTGAGAAATTATCAAGGCTAAATCACCTACACCTCCAACTCTTTCACTTCAAGACCTAAGGCTGCTTGTAACCCCATAATGTAAGCTTCATATTCAGTGGCATTATTAGTGGCAGGAAAGTTGAGCCTACTAGAGAACGAGATGTGTGTCCCTTTTGGAAAAATTTAGACACCTCCAATACCACTCCCATTTTGATTAGTTGCTCCATCAAAATACATCTTCCATGACTCTAGCTCTATCCCCATGATATCCTCCTCCAAAAAGTCTCCTTGGATTTCTTCAGCTTCTTTAGGTGAACAATGGGCCAAGTGCTCAGCAATTGCACTCCCCTTCACAAAATTTTGAGCCACATATTTAATATCAAATTCTGATAGAAGCAGAACCCATTTAATCTTCTTCCTATCTTGTACTAGCTTCTCCATCAAGTATTTCAATAGGTCCATTCTTGCAATCAACAAGACCTTGAAAGCAAGCATATAATGTCTGAATTTACGAGTTGCCCATACAAGTGCTACACATGTTTTCTCAAGTGGTAAATACTTCTATTCATAAGCCAAGACCTTCTTGCTGATGTAATAAATCACATTCTCTTTCCTAGACTCCTCTAGGTACTGCGCAAGCAAACCCCCATTGCTGTATCTATAGTTGTGAGATACAACAATAATGGCTTTTCAAGTACCGGTGGGACCATTATTGATGGCTTTATGAGATAATTCTTAATCTTCTCAAAAGCTTCTTGGCATTATTCATTCCATATTGTAGGAACTTCTTTCTTGAGCAGTTGGAAAAGTGGCTCACATGTCATGGTGAGTTGGGCTATAAATCTGCTGATGTATTGTATCCTTCCTAAAAATCCTCAGATCTCATTCTCAGTCTTGGGAGGCTTCATCTCTATAATTGCCGTGATCTTGTTAGGATCTACTTTAATTCCCCTTTGACTTACCATAAACCCTAGCAGCTCTCCAGATGTTATGCCAAAAGTGCACTTCTTTGGATTCAACCATTATTTATAGAATTGGATTCTTTCAAAGAATTTCATAAAGTTGGTATGTGTCCTTCACGGTCTTTGGAGTTCACTATCATGTTGTCAACATAAACTTCTACTTCTTTGTGGATCAAATCATGTAACAGAGTAGTGGCTACACATTGGTAAGTAGCACCAACATTCTTAAGGCCAAATGGCATGACCTTGTAGCAATACGTCCCCCATGGAGTACTAAAGGAGGTTTTCTTCATATCTTCCGAAGCCATCTTTATCTAATTGTATCCTGAAATACCATCCATAAATGACAACAAGGCATGTCCTGCTGTGTTATCAACTAAGATATTAATATGAGGTAAAGGAAAATCATCTTTCAAGCTAGCCTTATTAAGATCTCAGAAGTCTACACACATTCTCACTTTCCCATCCTTCTTCGGCACCAGAACCACATTAGTTAACCATTCTGGGTAGTTGACCACTCTCAGAAATCCTACATTGTACTATTTCTCAACTTTTTCTTTGATCTTGAGAGTCCACTCTGGCTTCATTCTTCTCAACTTCTGCTTGACTGGCTTTAAGGTTGGATCTGTAGGAATGTAGTGTTGAACTATGTCTGTATCAATCCCAGGCATGTCTTCGTATGACCATACAAATACCTCTTTGAATTCTGTTAGTAGGACAACTAATGTATCTTTCTCAGAGGAGGTTAGGGTATTGCCCACTTATATCATCTTAGGTTCATCATCAGCTCCCAGGTTAACAGGTTGGGTTTATTTTTTTATAAGTTCTACATGTCCTTGTTTTAATTCCTTATTATGAAGAGTTTCTTTATCAATTTCTAAAATTAAAACATTCAAAGCCAACAAATAAAAAGAATCAGAAATCAAATTATGAGGAAAAGAGCTCTCAACAGACTCAATAAACTCAAGACTTTATAGGAATACGATCACAAACAGACTTAACAGGAAAAATAATACTAGTAGAAACAGAGTCTTCCAACGGTCTTGATCTTCTTCACAGAGTCTTCCATGAGGTGGGCAGCTCTTTCCCATACCCAATTCTTCAACACAGTTGTGGCTTCAACAATGGTGAGCGGCTCCCAATGAGTTCCTTCTTCCCTCAGCATCAATACCATGCGGTCTTCATCCATACAATCCGTGCCTTCACCATTAATCTCCATATCTATGGGCTTGTCAGTCTCCTAAGCATTCAGATGATCTATACTGTCCATCCACTCACCAAACAAATCTTGCTTTCCTTTGTTGCTTGGGTGGATGTATTAGGGGAGGTATTCTGACTCATTCCTTTCTGTCCTCCTATCTTCATCTTCAAGGCTCTCTAGTGTTAAGTTTCTAAAACTGTGGATCATCAGCTTTCTGTCTAGTATGGCCAATCTGGCGTCCATGTCATCTTCTTCCTTAATGTATAGGGTTAGTAAGCCAAGTTCTGAATTGTGGAATGACCTTAACTCAGGAATTTCTCTACCATGCTTGTCACATCGAGGGCCTGACCTTGAGCTACCATCAGTAATGTAGCTCCAATCTAAAGGCCACCCGTAGGGGTAATCATCATAATCCATATCATCATCTTCTTCATTTTCAACTTCCACCTCTTATCTCCAATAGCTTCCTGCACATTTTCTAGCTCATATTCTTCACTTTCAACGCCATTCTTCGCATTTATAGGATTAGCTTCATAATTATCCTCTATATCTCCATCATAGTAGTCCATGTCCTCATCATAGTGGTCTTCATAGAAAGATCCTATATCTTCATCTTCTCTATCACTAGGAGGTTCTCCCCAATCATTGCCACTATATTGGCTATCACAGTCTTCACTATTGTTGCTTTCATTATCACTGTTACTATCATCCTCACAATTTCCATTGTCACTATTGCTGCTATTACTACTAGCTAGCGTTTAACCCGCGCAATGCATGGAATCCTGACAAATTACATTGAAATAAAACAAACATACCTTTTCAGTAGACAACTAACCCAACCAAAAAGCTTAAATCAAAACCAACTCAACCAAAATACTCAAAACTAACTCATATTTCTTAGTTCATAATAAAAAAAAATAAAAAATAAATATAAATAAAAAAACCCTATAACATTCAATTTCAACTATAGAAAATGCTGCTTGTGGAGGTAATAAACTCCCTTGAGATCTTAAAATGGCAGATTTTGCTCGAAACGGCGCAGGTGAAACAGAGTGAACACCATTAACTGGTGTTGGAGACTCGAATGGATACATTTTGCTAGCAGCAAAACTGGACCTATTCACCAAAATGACTCAATATAGCATTAGAACAAAAGGGGAAAATGTATTTATATTAATCATTTAATCATGTTGTTAAAGATGACAGCAAATCAAGTGTCAAAGAGAAAATATAATAAAATTGAGAGAAGCCAGGCCAAATAGATATTCTGTAAATCTCCAAAGCTACTATCTTTCAAGTTGAAAACATGAGTTTCATTTTGATCATTGAAGAAATGCAATTCCTTTTATACTCATTAAACTCTTCAGCCAAAATCGATAAACAACAGCCATTACCCAAAACAAAAACAATAATTACTCTTTGAAATCAACCACTTTGGGACCATCACAGTCTCTAACAATAATCACGCCTGGTGAATGTTATAAATTTGTCTAAATAGAGGTAATTCAAACAATAAATACATACTAGATAGAAAGGAAATGCAGTGGTGAGAAGTTTCAGGGAAAAAAAAACTATCTGAAGTAAAAAAAGAGTAGGCTGACCTTTAATTAATAATGTTACAGAGAAGAGATGAGATAAAGTAGCAAATAATATGGCAGTCGCAGTAACTTAACAGTACATTTAGGTTACTCTTTTTTTAAAAATAAAATAAAATAAAATAAACAATACAAAGAAATACGTAAAGATTCATAGAGTAAGGTAGTATATCCATTTGTTTGTCTTGCTTGTAAGAGTATGTTATTTATAAAATATATTTAAATACATTAGGCTTCAGTTTTTTTTCTTCTTTTATGACCAGGTCTTCCATCTTCAGTAGTTATAGGAGTAGCTAATTCAGGTCTTTCAACAGATGTTTCTCCTATTTCTATTTTTTGGCTGGCTGTGTACTTGTCCTTCCTTGATTTTCTTACACTTTCCTCCATTGTGTCCTGCAATAATTTTCATTCTTATGTATCAGTTAAAGCAATGTTTAAATCATATAGTAAACAAAGTGAAATAAGTATGCTTCAATTACCTGATGTTCTTCAACTTTACGTGAGTCATTTTGCTTATGTGAAATTTCCGTCTCCAAAATCTTCGAAACCGTATAATTTTCTTTTCCATAATTCAATTATATTCATCAAGATGTAGTTGGAACAAATATTCATTTCCAATTATTTTCTAAATCTCTTTTGGTAAAATATTCTCATCTAATTTCAAAATCTGTATGAACAAAGAATCATACAATTAGCAAAATATGTATACACACATGCGTCATATCTTGTGCAAAATATGTATACTTCAATTTTCTAATAATGAAGATTAGGGCTGATATTTATATTTAATTTACCTCTTGCATCTCTGCAAGTTCTTTGTAGTTTTAGATATAATTTTCTCAGCTCCTTTGTCAAACAATATGAACGTGGTTGAATCGGTCTCATCTTGTACTTGGACTTGTATCCTATAGCTACTTTAGATACAAATTTGTTAGTAGAATATTATATATAATTGGTGTGTGTTTGTGAATTTACAAATCATTTTTTCTTTCATTACCTTGGAACTGCAAAATTTGGTTCATTTTTACAACGTTCACACCATAGAACTCCTTTTACTTGTTTCAATTTCATCTTGCATATAAGACATGCAACATAATACCATCCATATTTGTTGTTGATATTAATGATTTTGGCATTGCATGTTACCAGTATGTCCTATAATGCAAAGTTTGATTAGTTTATAAAATTATATTTTATTATAAATCACAAACACAATTACCAATTACAATAAATTCATAATGTATAAGTATAGTTGATACCTTTGTCTTTGAGTTCCATTCCGAGTCCTTAATTTCAGCAACTGTTTTTTTTTATTATGTAAGGCAAGTTCTCCATCTTGTACTTTAAGTAGTCCTTTTGGCACTATTTCTTTTACGTATATGTCCATTGTGGATTTCAATCTATGCATCAAAATTAACATTATTTTATATTTTTTTTTCTGAATATTCAAATTTTTAGCATAGTTGTACAAATCATAAAAAGGAATAGATATAAACAATGTTATATATCTAAACAAACTGAAATAACCATGTCTTCTTAAAAATACCTGCTGGTCTCTTTTTTTAAACTATTGTTCCATAATCAGAAAATTCAAATTGGGATTGAGGTATTGAATGATCAAATCCACTGAATTTTGAGACTGAAGTTGTTGAATTGAAAAGTATTTTGAATTTGTTATGTACTGGACGATAGTTCCCTTTATTTTCTTCAACTAAGAAATTTGTAATTGTATATATGCTCCCTTCATTTAGTTGTGGATGATAACTTTGAGCAAGATTCTTTCTAATGCTTGCATGTATCAATGTTCCCTACGAACATTTCAAATGAATTATCCCTTAATCAATAGGAGCAGTACATAACAACCAATTTACATTGTCTGGCTGCAAGTTTTAATAAAATAATATTAGCAAAATTTATTCTAAAAGGAAATCAATTATGAATTTACCTCTTTGTAAACCAATATCATATCGAGGCTAATCAGATCATGGTTATTTGCAATATTAATTGCATCCCACATTCGTAAAACTCTAACTTTCACTTTAAAGTTATCTTTGTCCCTTGATATCTACTTCAAAGTTGTGTACTCCATATTCATTTGAATTTGTATTATCTGCACAATTTAAACATCAGTAAAATTTATATAAAATTATGGAGTAAAATCTATCGTTTGCAACATAAGTGACAATCTAACTTATATTATTGGCAAATTCAAAATAATGAACAGTATGTATTACGTCTGCATAGGCCATTCAATATTTCTTTATATACAATATTAATATGGCAGGTTCAACAATAAAAACAATGTTAACATTCTGTGACCATCTATTTGGCCAATGACATACATGTCAATTTAATCTAAAATAAAGTTTTAATTGAATCAAAATAATGATGACATAAACAGGGAAAACAATTAGGCTATTTTAAAGTCTCAGTTTGATTTACATAAAAAAAATCTGTAAAACAAAAACAATATTTAATAAACACAACAACCAAACAAAAAGATGTCAAGAAATTGAAAAATAAATGGAAAATTAGAGAAAAAGGTAGCCAAACTTGATACTTACTGAGTAATGCAGCAAAACAGAATTTAATGTACAGTAAAAATTCCAAGGAAACCATAATTTTAGTTTAAGGAAAACCATCAACAAATCTATACTCTTCAGTATTCGACAAAATATTAAGACAATCGGAAAAGAAAAGTGAAAACCTAACAGAAATCTCTTGAATGGAAAAAAAAAAAAGTAAATTAGAACTCATATGTTTTTCAATAGAGATAAAAGAAGAACCCTAGAAAATTAAATTCAATAGAGGGAAAATGATCTGTGGGCAGTTATAGACAATTGGGAATGGTAATTGAATAGAAAAAAAAAATGCTCACCTTCTAAATAGTCTATTGTTGCAGAGAAGGCTTCTGAATAGTTTGCTGTTGCAGTGAAGGAATGGCGATTAAAACAATTGAGGGAGGGATTCTCTATTTGTTTTTGTGTGCTTGGCTGAATAAGTGCACCACTTGAAGATTTTCAGTTGACACACCACTTGAATAGTGTTTATAAGTTTTCGGGTTTTTTTTTTTTTTTTTTTGGCGTTCTTTCCTGGAAGCTTCACAGGTTTTAAAGTGTATTTTTGGGTTTTCCGAAGAACACAATAACATACAATCAATAACCATTTTTTTCCCATGAGTGAGGCTAGGCTTGGGATTGGCTTTTATTGTATATGAGTTTCCCACATAACTCCATAGATCTCATGGTTATTAGATGAAATGGATTGGGCTTTTTAGCTTAAGGTATGGGCCTACCCATATGGGAAATTGGGAATTGTTCACAATAAGAATTTATTTGGAATTTTAATTCTGAAATTTATGTGTATGTGGCAATTTTCTGATTTGTGAATATGCAATGGCCTTATTGAATGTAATTTTTGTGATTTCTAATCTTTAAATGTCATCCAAACTTCTTCGTAAAAAAAAAAAAAAAAAAAAAAATCCAACTGACAAATGAAATTCCTAAAACCTATCTTTCCACAACCAGTTTTTAACTTCTACCTTATTGACCATAGGGCAAGGCTACACACTCCACAATAAAGGTTGTTAAATGTGAAACACAATGTCTACAGTATTAGTTAAATAAGTATGTAGCTAATGTATTAGAAATTAGAAATTTTAAAATAAAAAATTTCAAAATAGTTAAAAAGCTTAAAGTTGATAGTTAAAAGTTATTCCAAATGGTTATCATGGTAGATAAAAATTTTGCTTGCCAAGTAATATAATTGTTAATAAAAACTTTTATTTTTTTGTATTATGACAACATTATACCCTCCTTATCAAGGGTTAATAAATTAATAAGTCTTAAACTATCGAAATCTTGCAAATGTCTAAAAAAAAATGGTTTTACTGAAGATATGCTCAATCTGTTTGTTGGGAAAGGTCCTTAAAAGATATTCCTTTAATAATTTAAAAATATAAATATAAAAAAAGGAAAAGGTTGCAATGGCAATCAAATTGGTTCATTTTGCAAACTTTAAAGATTACTATTACTATGAAGCTCTACTAATTAATACCACATTTATGTCCCTTCTTCAACCTGGATATTTGCCCAAAATATGGAGTTTGGACTATTCATTCAACACACTATTATTTTAACCTTTTAAACCTGTGTGGGAAACCACAAAGTTGAAGTGCAGGTAGAATCATGTAAATCAATCAAATCTTTGGTACCATTTTGCAGTTTCAGCTTTGTGGTCATGCCACATTGGTTGCTGCACACACAATCTTTGAATGTATTCTACAGTGTGAAACTCAAAGAATAAGAGATGTCTTCCAACCAAACATAATCTACTAAATGAATCACATGCAATTTCTGTCAACTTAATAGCAATCACATTCATTGTTTTATTAATGAAAATCCACCCACCAGCAACCATAAAGTTGCAACAACAAAATACATTCTCTACAATTATCTGCCACTAAAATAAAAGTTTAAAGTAGCTAGCCATGGTAATTATGTAGATAGAGTGGAATATTAACTAAAATCTAAGAGATAATCAACTTTGTATAAAAAGCATTACACTTTCAAATTTCAATGTTCTACAATTTCAATCACTCTTCAAAAACAGTAGAACAGGTAGGATGGAAAACAGAAACTGAAAATTAAATTGAATTATGTAATTGCTTTTTTTCCTTATGATCTTAACATGCTAGGTGCTGCTTCATTTCAAATAGTGATGATGCTTTTTCTTTCTTAGTGCTCCGCCCCCTCTTGAATAGTAAGTAGAACTCTGGTTGCATTGATTCAAATCCAATAATAGATAAAACCAGATGAAACCCCTGTTTTTGGTGGCATGACAGCAAGCACAGACTGGCAGGAAGGAGTCAACTAAATGACCAAATCATTGGTAAGTCCTTACTGCTGTAAAAAGGCTGAAACTAAAAAAAAAATACATCATGACACTCTTGAACATCATAAAATGCTAAACCAGCACATTCAGATACAATTGACATACCAATACCAAGTCTAGATGACTTAAAAATATTATTCCTTGAAAATGGTGATTTAAGTGATTAAGGTGGTAGCAATGAATAGAAAATATTATGTTCTTACTACTGTAAAAAGTCTGAACCCTATATCCCAATTATCACATTCACTTCCCTCAAAGAATCCTCAAAAAATGAGATTGAAACCATAACCTCAATTCAAACAATAGAGTGCCCATCAACAAAAAGTCAAAAACATGAAGCAAAGCACACCATAAGCATAAAAAACAACATTCTTTTAAGGCTGGAATTTCAAACCATTAACCATTCTATAAATTTAACTTTTTTTTGTTTACAAATAAATACTTTATACATAGAATGTTAAGATAAAAAGAAACAATTACCAAGTTGAGGAATAAGAATAAGAAAGTGACTTACCTAAAGCAGCAAAACCAAGAGATCACGTGAGAAGTAAAGACCCGCAAACAAAATAACCTGAATCCAAAAAGGATGGCGGAGTACTGCTCCTGCACCTGCTCCTGGGATTTCTTTTGCTAAGATGATAGGAGGCTACTGCTGCCATTGAAAGATATGAAAAGTTAGGTTTCTGTTCGTGCCTTAGAAATAGCGCTGTTTGTAAAGATCACAATCAATCAACGCTTAGATTCCAAAACCCAGAAACTAAAAAAACAAAAGCACAAAACCTAACATCAGGAAATGGAATATAAAATTCTTTATTATTTTTGTGAATGTTGTTTCAGATGGTCAACTTAAATTAATGTATATAATACATTAGGCTTTATTGACGAATATTGATTAGAAAAGAACTCTAAAGGCACCATATTAGTAAAAACTATTGTAAAAGCAAATCATTTATGAAACAAAAATCAACATACACCTATGAAAAGTGAACCAGATATACCCTGCTTTAGAAGTTGGATTTGGTATTTAATCTTTTTTTTCCTTTAACTTTTTACTATTTGCATCACTTATGAAAGAAGATTCAGTGTTTGCTTTTCAATCTATTCATTCTTTAGAAGATAAGGTAGCACATATATACATATATATATATAGAGAGAGAGAGAGAGAGAGATGAGATCCACACCTGGAGCGGGTACAGTCAAACTCTGAGTATTTATTGATGCCTTAGCATTGTTTGTCCAAGATGGTATCGTCAAGTTCAGGGTAGATTGGCCTGCCCCTTGCATGTCAGAATTAGTATCAAAACCAGTAATAGCCTAACAGAAACCAAATAATGCTGTGAGCACTACACAAAGCACATTAAACTCTACACCAATGCCCCCTGCCACTCTTGTCTTGTGCCCCTAAAAGAAAAGTTTTTTTTTTGAATGCTATAATGGATCAATTTTGTATGATATGACCCCTTTATGCTTTTCTCTTTTCAGTATAAGAGAATATAAAGTCTCAGTTTTTCTGCCTTCCATATTAGAATCTTTAACTTAAATTTATCCTCCAACAGATTGACAGCCAGTAATCAATCATTAAACACATGTTTCCAATAATTGCACCACGTGTTAAACCTGAGGGAGATAATTAGACAGAGAACAATCTGGGGCTTTGGCACTTGTATGAAACACTGCTATTAATCTTAGAGTACTCTATTGTCCATTAGAATTGATATTACAAATAGAAACAACTATCATTAAAATCTAAGATAAAACACTAATGACTTGAAGCTATCAAATTGGACAAGTCCTAAAGAGATGATTATCATTAATCTAAACACCCATGGTCTGCCAAGACCCTTAGAAACCTGCTCATATTAAAAAACAGTTAATATAACAAAAAGATTAAACTAAGGTGTAGTAATTCTTTAATGTGCCCATTAAAAATTTAATGCTAAATGAACTTCAATTGGTTATAGAAAATATATCCAAACTGGAAAAGTTAAATGTGAACCAAGAGCACTAAACTAAGCATCATTGATGACCGTAGCTTCAAGGTTTTTGAACCAAGAACACTAAAAATGGCATTTTCATAATGCTGATAGATGTACAAATACTTGGAATCTATGCCAAAACTTTATTTGGCATTAGGAAAACCAAGTTAGACTCCATTAAACCATACATATTTTACAACTATAGTAAGAATAAATTTGAACGCCACAATAAATAGTTCTTTACAAAAACTCCAAGGTCCTCTTGTGTCACTGACATGCACATTTTCCAATTTATCATTACAAATTTTAACGATGGCGAAAGGAAAGTCAAGAATACAGACCTTGTAGGCTCATTTTGCAAGGCGTTGAATTTAACAAACTCAGCTTGAGTTTTTCTCTCCTTCTTTGTTAGATCAACTAAAATGTTAAAACTCCTTTACATTCTTCTCTGCTTTAACAAATTGTGCTTGCATATTTATTCATAGCCCAACAATTAGTTAACCATAGACATATTTTAGTTAATGGTCATATAGTTATCTATATTAATATTGAAATACATGAAGCCTAGGACCAGGGATCATAGTACTAAACCAAGTTGCAATTATCTATAGTATTCATAAGCGAAGGAAGCATCTATTTGAATTTAACTGAAAGATACCTTAAGGATCGATTTAGATTTAGACAAAACTCTTAAGGATGGATTTAGATTAGATATACACATTTGGAAAACTCTAACTTTCACTTTCAAGTTGTCTTTATCCTTCGATATCTGCTTCAAAGTTGTGTACTCCATATTCATATGAATCTGTATTATTTGCACAATTTAATCATCAGTAAAATTTTAAATAATTATGGAGTAAAACTTGCGGTTTGCGACATAAGTGACAGTCTAACTTACATTATCAACAGCTTCAAAATAATTTTAATAAATAATATGTATTACCTATTGGTAGATCATTGAATATTTCTTTATATACAATATTTTTTGTATGAAAGCGATCATCATTATCATTTTCTACAATAAGTACTCTAAGGCCATTTCTGCTTGTAACTCTAGAGACGGCAACGTATAACTGTCCATGGCTGAAAACTGGTTTGTCTAAATATAGGCCAACACATTTCAAGGATTGACCCTAGCTCTTATTAATTGTCATAGCAAAGCAAACTGAAACTAGAAACTATCTTCTCTTTAGTACGAAAGGCCATTTAGATTCAGAAGGAGAGAGAACTATTCTTGGAATAAATACTTTATCTCCAACATGAGATCCTAATATTATTTGAGCTTCCAAAACCTATTTTGATAACTGAGTGACTAAAAGTCTGGTACCATTACAAAGTCTAGCACTTTGGTTTAAATTTCAAAGTAGCATTATTGGCAATCCTACCTTCAACCTAAGTTCATGGTTTGGAATACCAGGGAACTTCAATGAATTGAGAAGCTCTGTTGGATACATGACATCTTGATCTAGAATGTTGGTTGAAGCTTTACATATCGAATCTGCACTGAAATATGTTTCTTCATCAGCATCAATAAGGTCAATCATGTAATCATTTATGTCTTCAACAACTTCATTTGTTGGAGCTAAAATTTCCCTTTCTTCTAAATACTTTGAATCATTGAATTTTGTATGGAAGTCAGGATAAGTAGCATTCACAATATCATTGAAAGGATGAGCATCAGGTTGAATTAGTAAGTCATGTGGTATTTCAATCAATGCTTCGCTTTCACTATTATTAAGTTCACCATCACCAATTTTCAATATCCATTCAGCAAATTCTCTTGCAGCAATATCACCTGGATTTTGTGTCAGCCTTATATTTTTGGTCAAAATGAAAACTCTACAATTGTTCCATAATGAAGACTTGTTAATTGATGCTTCAACTATTTTTTCTCTTCGTCCTTTAGCTACGACCAGTAATATTTGTCTAAAATCACCACCAAGAACAACTGTTTTTCCTCTAAAAGGTTTGTCTGCACTGTTGCTGGCAATAAAACGTAAAATATCTCTTAGTGAACGATCAACAGCTTCAAAACAGTTTCGGTGTGTCATAGGAGCTTCATCCCAAATTATAAGACTTGCTTTTGTCATAAGTTCTGCAATTTGTGAACCTTGTTTAATACCGCAAGTTGAATTGTCTGTTACAATTATTGTTATTTGAAATCTCGAATGAGCCATTCTCCCTCCTAGCAACAATAATGCAGCAATTCCAGATGATGCAATTGCAATGACAATCTTTCCTTCTGAACACAATCGGCATATAATGGTTTTCCAAAGATAAGTCTTCCCAGTTCCTCCATGTCCATATACAAATAAGAAGTCACCTTTATCTCTAAAAACAGAATCAATTACTGCATCATATATATTCCTTTGATCAGAATTAAGACCATTAAAAAGTTCAATATGTTCCGCTGCCAAAGAATCTCTATCATAATCCAATTCTTCTTGTAATATTCTATTGTTACATTATCTCAAAAGCAACGTGTTTGGATATGGTATTGTTTCAAATTCTTGCAAAGACCTTCCACTTCTTATTAGAATTTGTTCTATATCACTTAGGGCGTAATTCTGCAATTAGAAGTCGTCAAGATGTAGATTGTCATAGCGTAAAACTGCTCTCTGACGATGAAGAATGTCCTCAGATAATAAACACCAATTCAAAATCCATAATTTATAAGGGTCAGAAACTTCACAAAAAATTAGTATTGTGACGAAAAGCTCACGAAGTTGTTTTCCTAAAGCCCAATGTGATGCATGATTTAAAGCTTCATGCCACTCTTTATCATCATCAAGCAAACCAAGCACATAACATGCCGATCTGAAATCTGAATATACTACATTATTAATAGTTCTTATTTCTTTAAAGGATCAAGCTCCTTTAACAACATTTAATAGCATTCGTAAATAAAAACGCTGTCCACTTGCAGGATGAGCATAGTATATATGCCCTATACATCTTCTAGACTTCCTCAATCTCCATTCCTTGTCTCTTTTATGCCAAACCCATTTTGTTGGAAACTCAAAATAAGTTAATCCCCTTGCTTCTTCATACAATTCATTTGCTTTCATCCACTCCGTAAATTTACGTTTTCTGATATTTGGTCTATCAATAACATTATCTAAATACTCAGTATCTTTAAAAACAACTGGCTATTGTTTTCGATATGGAAGCTAAGTCTTTGAATAGCAGGTTGTCGAAAGTGGATTTCAAACTCAAATATCCTCCAGCATGCCTCTATGGCAAACACATATCTACAATTTAAGTATCCCTTAACTTCATCTGTGTCTGTCATATTTTGCATTCCAGTAGAAGCATCAACATGTAAATTTTCTTCAAGAATCAAGGTTGCACGATCAGGTCCCTTCGTAATATACTTGAATACGTATTTGATAGACCTTGAACGATTGCACCACTCGACATTTATGTGAGCTTGAAATTTCACCAATAAGTCAATATTGTGAGGAACTATATATCAATTATCGAGTTTAACTCCGTTTCTTTCAACATATATTCCATTATTCCTTCTTCTATATATTGGGAAACCATCATTATCAATAGTGGTTTGAGAAAAAAATTTCTTAGGAAAGTGCTTCACACATTTGTTCTCAATCATACAACTTACTCTTGAATTTATAGATCCGCAAAGACCATGGACCATGTATTGTTTGACAACATCATAAGCTAGTGGTTCCTTATTCAAATCTGGAATTTCTGCTAAGATTATCTTGTCAATTTCTGCTGCTGTAGGATGTTTGTCATCACTATGTAGAAAAAGCAATATGTGTGCATGAGGTAGGCCTCTCTTTTGATATTCAACGGTGTAGACAACTGGTACCAAAACAGCAAGTTAATTATATTAATATAGAGTAATTATGAACACCAAAAGGAATAAAGAATCACTCTTCCAAAGTGTACCTGCAATCACTCTTCCAAAGTGTCGACCATGCTTTAAATTGTTTAAAAGTTGATCAAGTTTTATCTTAAATACTCTTGCAACCACATCAGGTCGATCTTCAATATTCTACCTAGGTTTCCTAGATATGAAAAGCTCAATTTCCAGCCATTTTGCATTGCATGTGAAGGTAATAAATAGATCTGGGTAGCCAGCCCATCTACAGATCGCCATTGCATCTTGGTAATTTTCAATCATATACCTTGGACTTCTTGTGAAATTTGAAGGTAAAACAAATCTTTTTCCAACAGATGCAGGGGTGGTATCACCCCTCATAACCGCATCCTTCAGTCCATTATACAGTTCAATCCTCAAATTTTCTTGATTATTTTTCACCCACATAAGTCTTATTGCCTCAATACATGTATAGGCATCTACATCAAATTGCTGAAATAATCGACCACCAGATATCAATGTATGTCCCTCACCATCCCGCTCTTGCAATATGAATGCATAATACTCTCTCATAGTAATGAAGTCATTCGTGTCAGAGCTGATCTCATCTATATTTCTACACAAAATGCCAAGCCTAAAGCCATCCTCACTATAGGGAAATAAAAGAGGATATTGCAATGCCATGTACGATGGATGCAACTCGTTGATCCTGTGTAACCCTCCTTTTAATTCCACAATAATATCACGATATGCATTATCAACACCAATATCGCCAACAATGATTGCAACAATTTTAGAACATGTAGGAAGATTGTACTCTCTTCCATTTGTAGTTCGTGAGCTGATAAGACGTAATCTTAAACGATGAATATCACGTTCTATGAAACGATCTCTAGAAATACGAAATATCTTCACCAAATTGTTTGACTCATCAAACATTTGGACCAATGCGTCAATAATAGATGGATCAAGGTCTTTATTAACTGGACTGCTACTAAAGGCATCCATTCTATGTTGGACTTCATTTTCAGTATCATAGAAATATAGTTGTGCAAATTGTGGGTCCTCACCATTATTAGGAAGAAGTGTTCCAATCCTATGATGGGTTTGACCATTAAATCTGAAAATGTAAGGCCCCTACCATCGTTAACTGTATTATCCACCTTGCCACCCATGGATGTCATAGCAAACATTGCATTATAACTCCTTATTTGAGTTCTGAATGTTTTAGATCGTTGTCCACCAAGAGGATCTAACAACTCATTAAGAAGAGGAGGTAGTTTTTTAAGCAAAGGCAATTTCACCTTACCCTCCATACAGCACAAAGAATATTTTGGAATTCTAGGCCTTTTAGATTTTACACTTCTTTCTTCATACCATAACACCGCACCACAATGGTTACATACATATGAAGGTGGGCCAAAATTCCAAGGTTCAACAACATTACTTGGTGAATGTAATGAACAGTTTTCATGATTGACTACTATTTTGTCTCTCCTTTTTCTTTTTCTTTTTAGCAATGACTTTTTTTTTTTTGTATTTTCTAGCTTTTTGTAAAGTTTTTTTGTCTTTCATACTATTTTGTTTTGGATCACTTTTCAAACATCATCATCCGTCTTTGCTGTTGTGCTAATCTTGCATTTTCCCTTTTCTCTTTTACTATTATAAGATGGAAAAATGAAAGTAAAATTAGCATTTGTATTAAAAGTGAAAGAGTAAATATTTAATAATCTTCTCAAAGCTACTTTTGTTCAGATATTTTTTAATCAAACATCAACAAATGATAAAGAGATACAAATCTAAATAAAACCAACAAAGGGGAAATTGGGCTTAGCATCTGTTTTAAAAGTCAAAGAGTACGTATTTAATAATCTTTTCGAAACAACTTTTGTTCAAATATTTTTTAATCAAACATCAACAAATGATAAAGAGATGCAAATCTAAATAAAACCAACAAAGGGGAAATTGGGCTTTGCATCTATTTTAAGAGTCAAAGAGTACATATTTAATAATCTTTTCGAAACAACTTTTGTTCAAATATTTTTTAATCGAACATCAACAAATGATAAAGAGATACAAATCTAAATAAAAGCAAAAATGCGGAAATTAGGCTGTACTAGCCTCTTAATAGCTAAAGCAGAGATGATAAACCTACAATAGCATGTGAGAATGTAAATACCAGTGAAAACACAAAACATAGCAGGTTTATTTGAAGTAAATAACAAAAAAAACTATCAGTTTACTGAAATAATTAATACTAAGAATGTGACATACACAATTAAAACAAAAGAATAAACAAAATAAGCAAAGAAAAAAACAACAACAATAACATATTTAAAAACACTGTCAATAAACTGAACCTAATAGCCTCAACAGTTCAAAAAAAAAAAAAAAAAAAAGATACCAAGTCTAATAGAACAATTTTGAAATAAATATCAAGAAGGGAAAATAATAATAATAATAATAATAATAATAATAATAATAATAATAATAATAATAATAATAATAATAATAATAATAATAAGCATTCTAGTAAATCAAAAAAATAAATCAAAAGAGAAATATTAGTAAAATTAAATACTAAGAAGGAAAAAAACAAAGGAAAGAATTGAAGTGGGTGTGCTGAATATGTTTAAAATCATGAAATTTGGTGTAAAGATAGAGTTAATTCAGGTGTATTCTCTAAAACTTGAGATCTGAATTAAAATTTTAAAATCAAATTTTAATGCTAAGATAAGAAGCTAGTATGGGGTAATTCTTCTGGATTACGTCATAAACAACCATCCAAACTCACAAAATGTTCATCCAATAGGTACAAAGTATCAGTCATGATAGAACATGATAGAATTGCAATGCCAATACCAACTTCAATTCCATGTGAAGATGGTTTTCTAGCACGTATAGTGAAATACTTCAATTTAAATTATTTCATCAAAATAGAAACAAAATTGTATCATAATTATATGATTTTGAAATTATGTAGACACAAATAAAACTGATGCACTAGTTCAAAAACCGAAAAAAGCTTTTTAATTCCTCAAAGCTTTTCTAATCAATCTAATGAATCATAAAGTCAAGCAAAAAACAGAAGTTAGCACCTTGCTATATTTTAATAATTTTTGTCACACTTTTAATAGTAATTGAAAGCCTATAAATGCGTACTTTTGGATGAACACATCAACCAAAAAGGCTTTGCTTTTACACCAACAAAGAGAATGCCTTTATTACAAAAGAAGTGCAAGACTGTTTTTGTAAAATCAAATTGACAATCAAAATCAAATTAAAAAATATCAAGCTTCTTCAATTTCCCTCTCGGTCTCTAATGGAAGGAGAACTCTGTTTTTCTTTCCTCTAAATGGTATTTTAAAGAGTAGTTTATGAGAGAAAATGTAAAAAGGAAGACTGAAATAAGGCATAACACTAATCATTTCCCCCGCATATAATCATTTCTATTATGCTTCGAAGTATTGATGATGTCTCACCTATAATTTCCCATGCAAATGCCCATCCATTACAGTGATGATTCCAATTTTCTTAAAGTTCATACTAATAAAATAACCTGTAGCCAAGCAAACTGCCTATTTGGCTAATCTCACCTCATGTATTGATAGCCACAAAGAAAAAGAAAAAAGAATAGCCATTAAAGCATATTGCAGGAGCAGAGTTTAACTTGATAAGCATTTTGTTGTAATGCAACTCATATCTAAACAGCCCGCTCATCCAAACTTTAAATCAAATAAAAATTAAATCAAGCCCCTAAGAAAGTAATGGAGAAAATAGAGATAAAAAAAAATATAGATTCAAAAAAGCAAAAAAACACTGGAAGCTACCTTCCTTTTAGTACAAAAGGCCATTAAGACTTAGAAGGGAATAAAAGAAAATATTTGATTATAGAATTTTGGAATAAAAAGTTAAGGAAAATAATGTAAAGAAGTAGGACAGGGGCTACAATAAATATTTAAATTTTTTAAGAAGAAAATAAAAATGAGACTAAATAACTTAGGAACCAAAAAATAGGATCAAGTTTGTTACACACATAATAAAGTTTATAACAATAACAAAACTGTCAAAAGTATACTATGATTAGAATCCCTAAATATAATTATAATTTCAAAAAAACAGTTGAAGAAGCATATTAAAGAACCAAACAGATATGAAGAATGTAATTGCAAGAAAATACTCCCTTCACATAAACCATTCATGTCACTTAAAGAATCTGTCTCATAAATATGGTCATTAACAAACTCTACATGGAAAACAAAAAATAACATTGAGCAAATATTCAAGATTTCTCAATTTCACTCCCCCTTACAAATAACAAAAAAATTATAATGATATTATTAAGCCTAAAAGATAACCAACCATTAAAATTTAGGTAGGATTTAAAATTCTAGGAACTGTATTTCAAAGAGTTACTATTGTGAAAACTACAGTTGATTCACTTCTCCATGGATGTCAATTAAAAATACATTTGAGCAGTTCACATCCTAGAACTTCTAAGAACGCTAGCTAAGTCTTTCATATAATTTTAACTCACCATGAGATCAAAACTCAATGCATTCAATTTAAGAGGAACAAAACCAAAGTTTTCTGAATCTAATTTATAGAACCAAAAACAACAAAAATTAAAGCTCCATACAAGACCATAAAAGAACCGATAATAAGAAAGGCAAATCTCATCACTGATTCCTTTACATAACCAAACCAAAAATAAAACACACGTAATAGAACTAACAACAAAAATATACATCAAATTGAATCTCACATCAAATATTCACATTTTAAATTGCTACGCCAGCCATTTACAAATTATTTTACTAAAAAATTACGGTTTATATTTAATTTATGCACTAACTCTAGATACTTCATATAATCTCTTACTTTGGTATAAAAAAATTCAGCAATTCAAATATTTTAGACGACTATAACAAAGAAATTGTATTTGTAAAGAACCTTTTATTGTGTAGGAGAAGATGAAAATTTTTTGGTTATATTCTGCCTAGGTTTGTTTAAAATTAGTTTTCTTTTGGGTATTCAGGTTAATCTCCATATTTATGACCAAATTATTCATTTCCATTAAAATTTGATTTTAAACAGCCATAGTATAACTGCTCAGTTTTTTATCATGATGAGGGAAAAAATCTAATGAGAAGATTACATATCAAATTTTAATGGAATTTCATCAAACATATATAATGTAACACCAAAAGAACATTTTTGATGGCCCCAAAACTTAAATTCTGCATTTTGATTGAACAGTACACTAAGGCAACAGATAATCAAGTGAAGAATATGAAATACAATACCTAAAAATGAGTGTAAGTATTAAAGTATGAAAATGCAGAACTGAAATAGGCAGGAATATGAATATGCCATTTGTGAGATATAGGAAAAAGTCAAGTGCAAAATCTGAAATTCACTATAGCAAAAACTTAAGTGCAAAATCTGTTTTACTTGGCAGTATTAAGCAATGACCATTCACCAATTTAAACTCAAGCATTAAGAACCCAACATTTGCAAATCAGAGGGCATAGAACCAAAGTCTTATTAATCTAATTTATGGATTTAACAACACATCAAACCTTAAAAAAAAAAAAAAACAATTACAACAAAACTTAAACCTCACCATGAAAACATAACAGAAACTAACCAAAAAAGCCAAAAATTGAACATGCATAACAGAATAGACAACACATTCATCACTAGAAAAACGACATCAAAAAGGCCTAAAGCAAAAATGGAACATAATAATAAAAAAAGTGAAAATATTGAATTGAACAAAAACAAAATTTAATCAATACTACAATCGAACAAACAGAACTCAAGAAATTATAATAAAAAAATGGAAATTACGAAAAAAAGTAGCAGATTGGCATCAATGGAGACAGAAAGACATTTTAATGTTCAATACCTTTTCTCTATGTTCCAGGGTTTCTTTATTAAAATCAGAGCAACTACAAACGAAAAACTTTAAATATGTACTGCAAAAACCTTTACAACAATGGTAGAGAAGAGACATGGGGAAACGAAAATATTAAAAGGGGAAAATATTTCAGCAAAAAATTTAAAACAACATAAATGAAATGACAGAACTTTTTTTTTTTTTTTGGCAACACACAAATCTATGTTCTCTAGAACCAAATCGATTTCAGTTTGAGAGAAATCATCAATAAATCTACACTTTATAGTAATTTTCAAAATCCTAGAAATGGTAACTGAATAGAAAACCAAATTTTAGGGGAAAACCAACAAAATTACGAACCAAACTAAAATCTGCCAATCTAAAACTAAATTCAATCAATACTACAATCGAACTAAACAAGACTCAAGAAATTGTTTTTAACAAAATTGAGTAGTGCGGTTAAATAGTATCTAACAAAATCTTTGTTATTCTATCTGTTTGAAACGCTAATTGAATGGAAAAAAAGGGGGAAAAAAAACCCTACCTTCTTCAAAGCCCATATTTTTTTGAAAACCCTAGAAACGGTAATTCAATAGAAACCAAAAAAGGGATACAATGCCTACCTTCTGAATTGTTTATTCTTGAAGAGCAAAGACGGGATAGCTTCTAAATCGGCTGTTGTTGTAGAGGATGAACAGAGAATTCCATTTTTCACGATTGCAGAGAACGAACAGATGTTTTCACTATTGCAGTGTTTTTTTTTTTTTTTTTTTTTTGGTTTGTTTGATGGGTTGAAACACGCTAGTCCGATCTGTGTGTATATGGAAGTGCAGCAAAAGTTTCAGTCTGAATGTTAATCGGGAAATACGGTTTGGGTTTTAGGGTTTGCTTTTGTTTTTTGTTTTTTTTTTTTTTTTTTCCTTCTCTGTTTTGTGGATAAGCGGCTTGGAGTTTTATAAGGGGCTACATTTTTCTTTTCCTTTTATTTTTTTATTTTTTTTGAATAAGCGGGTTGGTGACTGAAAGTGAGTCTTCCAGACGCACCGTGCTTTTTTTTTTAGTTTAAGTTGTACACGTGTCAATTTTTTAATGGGGCATTTTTCCTAACGTGGCAGCACCTCCTTAAAAGCTTTTGCTTTTATATATAGTACTAGCGTTTAACCCGCGCAATGCGCGGGATCATTTGAAATCTCATAAGTAAAAGAGAAATTTGGCTAATAAAATCATTTTTTAAGAAAAAAATTTCAAACACACAATTATTTTAATATTTTGAACCTTTATCCAGCTGATTGCTTTCATATGTTAAATACATGGTGAAAATAGCACTAAGTTGAAAATTCCATATGATCAATGCAGACAATTTTTAAAAAAGTTCTTTAACCATAATTAGCTGACACTGATAATTATGTAGATAGAGTGGAATATTAACTAAAATCTAAGGGATAATCAATTTTGTATTAAAAACATTACACTTTTAGATTTCAAAGTTCTACAATTTCAATCACTCTTCAAAGACAGCAAATCAGGTAGAATGGAAAACAGAAACTGAAAACTAAATTGAATTTTGTAGTTGCTATTTTTCCTTCTGATCTTAGCGTGCTAGCTGTTGCATCATTTCGAATAGTGATAACGCTTTCTCTTTCTTAGCGCTCCGCCCCCCTTTGAATAGTAAGCAGTAAGTCATTGGTTCAAATCCAATAATAGGAAGAACCGGCTAAAACCCCCCCTTTTTTTTTTTTTGTTGGCATGACAGCAAGTACAAACTGGCAGCAAGTATTCAACTAAATAACCAAAGCATTGGTTAGTCCTTTGTTGTAGTGGGGATCCCTAAGCAAAGAATATACACTGCACCACAACCATACACATCCCACAAAATTTAGTTCAGAATAAGATCAATAGAATGCAAAAGAAAAAAAAGAAGTGTAATAATCATTTGATTACGAAAATGAACCCCTCATTTTAAGTAGTCAGCAACTTTCAGATTCTAAAAGGCCAAAAAACTACACTACAAATCATATTATAAACAAAACAAAAACTCCCCCCTTTTACAATCAAATTTAAGAAATTTTTACAGACATTTAATCTGGCCTAAGCAATTACAGGTATTGACTTACCCCCCCAAATGTGTAAA
Organism: Lithocarpus polystachyus; assembly: GCA_033629205.1. Taxonomy (NCBI): domain Eukaryota; kingdom Viridiplantae; phylum Streptophyta; class Magnoliopsida; order Fagales; family Fagaceae; genus Lithocarpus; species Lithocarpus polystachyus. The sequence continues at coordinate 61,617,044 of CM066162.1, read as the reverse complement.
CAATTGTACCAGAACTACAATTGAACTACTTTCTAAACCTCCAACATTGTGGTTGCTAATATTTGGTTTTTAAGTAGTTTGACCTCTTTAAAAATTGTGGAAAGTGCTTTCATTTCTCAATGTCAATTTATCTGGTCAAGATCCTAATCATCCTATATATACTTATTAGAGACTTTTGATTATTTTCCTTCACATATAAGATGAGTCCTTGAACTTTGACTCTCTTATTTGACACATGAGACATATTTCCATGCATCAACGTAGTTCTTTATGTTTTATGACTAAAGAAATTTGCTGTATTTAGAAAATTTTAAACTCATCATGTATAGAGTTGTTCTGTCTACAATAAGAAGCCTTCCTGAGTTTTTGCTCTCTACTTTATGTACAATCGTTCTTTCCCATGTCTACATATCACCCTCCACCCCATTTCTTGAAGGCATGGAGATGCCATTTGAGCTGGAGCTCAACGTCAAGTTTTGCTTGCTTTTCTACAAATCTGCTCTAAAAAAATTACATAATTCCATTTACCAATAAATTATTATTACTATACATTCTAAAGACTCTTAGTCATCACAATCCAAACTTTGATGGTATTTACGAAAGATCCTGACAAATTACATTGAAATAAATAGACATGCCTTTTCACTATACAACTAACCCAACTAAAAAACTTAAATCAAAACCAACCAACCCAACCAAAACACTTAAAACTAACTCATATTTCTTAGTTCATAACCAAATCAAAGGAAAAAGAAAAAGAAAAAAAGAATTGTAACATTCAATTTCACCAAAGCTGTACTTATTCGCCAAAATGACTTAATACAGCATCAATTACATATCCACTAACCTAATGAGGTTATGCAAATAGCCGAACACACATACTATCTGTGCCCATGTATCCTGACCTAGTCTGTCAACAACTAAAAATGCAGAAGACAATACTATATTATATTCAATCATTGACAGCCTTGTTCTAAATTTGGGTCTATGGACTTTCATATTCAAGAAATCTCTCAACAGGAAAAATTTAGTAATTTGCATAAATCAAGTCTTAACAGTTCCAAATTAGCAAATGGTACACAGAAAAAAGTAACATAGATCAAAAAATAAAAATAGAAACTTCACAAAAAAATGTATAAATTTGAATCATAGCAAATCTAAAACTTACTTGAAAAGTGTGATATTCTCATCTACCATTCCTACGAACATCAACTATCAAGGAGAAAATACTACTCAAACCTCAACACATCATACTTCTCACTTTACAGCAACAGAACAAAAGGGGAAAATATATTTATTTTAATCATTTGATCATGCTGTTAAAGATTACAGAAAATCAAGTATCAAGGAGAAAATATAATAAAATATCAATTTCATGATGTTCAAAAAACAACAATCATTACCCAAAACAAAAACTCGATCACCCAAGCTTTTCTCCAACTCCCATCGACCACACTATTCATCCGGCTTATACACTTTGAAATCAACCACTTTGGGACCATTGTTGTCTCTAACATACCGAATTGGGAAATATAATTACATTTTTGGCAGACCTACATTCAATCTGAGTTTATGGTTTGAAACATTAAAAAATCTTATCATATTAATATGGAATTGAAAAGAGTAGAATTCAAATATCAAACAAATATTTGGCACTAAAGAACAATACCTTTAATACCAGCCAAATTACTTTTGACTACCTAATTGAAATATATGAATAATATACACAAAATAGAAAATAAATGAAACACATTTACCTTGCTTTCAAATGTTTACAATCAGAGAATAAAATTGTTGGAAGCAAATCACAATACATGTAAAAAAGGAAAATATAAAGAACATAAGAAAAATTATATTTAACATAGAATTGTGCCTTTCCATCATAATGCAAATCACCTTATTAAATTGTTTATCAAATCCATTATTTCACTATGTTCGAAGTATAGACAAATATAGTCTTAAAACATAAAATAGCTCAAATTGCGACAAACACATAAATTGCCCAGTGTATTTTAGTAGGAAGAGATGGACTTGCTCAACTAATTTGAAAAGAACAAAATACAATTTTTCAATGGTTCAGTCCTTATGACATTTTGCTGCAGCCTAACAATCAAATTATGGGTCTGCTCAAAATTGAAAGTACTTGTAAACTGCTTAGCAACATGCTTGAGGAGCTTCAGATCACCAATGCTTAGATATTGGGTTTACCAATCTTGTATTTTTGACAAAGGCAGATGATCATAGATGTTATCAAGAAATTCAAAACCTAAAATCAAAACTCTAAGTAGGAGTGGAAAAATTAAGAAGCAATTGGAATCTATATATCTACCAAAACTGAAAACCCAAGAGTGAGAGACAAAAACCTGAATGGCCAGTGTTCCAAAGAGAGAAAGAAAGAGAAAATAAGGTACCTATGAAAGAGGAGATTGGTGGTGAATCAACAGCAAAATCGATCTTCCAAATCAGAACCCCAAAAAGAATAAAAAGCCTATGAATGGCATATATTAGAAAACAGATAGGCTGTGGGGAGCCGGCATATATTAGTAACAATTAGATAGCAAGGGCAAACACATTGAATATACCAAATATGAATACGTATGTAAAGCTTAAATAGAAACCAAAGCCCCGTAAATGCAATTAGAAAATTTTCTGAAAATCCCTTTTCATCGATGGCAAACCAAAGCCCAACCACAGCCAGAGCAACCCATAGCCACAAAGCAACAAAATTCCGTGAACAATTGAAGCAGAGAGAGAGAGAGAGAGAGAGAGAGAGAGTAATATATAGAAAATAATATTAACGTAAATTAAGGAGAGACAAAAACATTTTTATTTACCTAAAAATAATTTGCCAAAATAGAATATGATGGGCTAGGTTGGACTACGATGGAGAGGCAGAGAGAAATCAATGTAGAGGTGATGAGAGGATTTGAGTGTTAGGTTTTGATCTTGGGGGAAGGAAGGGCTGAGTTTTAGGTTTGGGGGAAGGAGAAACCGTGGGTATTTGTTTTGGAAAGGTTCTCAAATTGCTAGAGGAACATAATAATATTAAATTTTATTGATAGATTCTCCAAAGACAACTACAACAAAAAGTGAAAAAAAGAAAGACTCATTTCACATGTCTTAATATTTTCAATCTTTCCATGGTATATTTAGAAATAAGAATCCAAATGTTTAAACGTCCTCATTTTTTGTTTAGCTACAAAACTTTAATAGTACAAATACACAAAATATACAACTTTTAACTACAATACTTGAAAAACTTAAAGCAGAAACCTAATGCAAAAAATATACAATTTCATAGAGGCAATAAAACAAAACTAATACATATAAATTTTCATAAACTTAGAAGAGTAGGTGTCATCCGTCCCATAAACACAAATTGCACATTTCTTGTAAAAACACTCTGTGGCATATCTATCATTGTGACAGCCACCCTCAACTGTATAGATTTTCGTCCATTTGCATAATCCATTATGTCATTGTTTTATCATTGTACCAGCCATCATTAACAATTTAACACACACACACACACACATATTTATATAGTGAAACTAATAGTAGCCAATTAATAAAACAAATAAAACAGCTATATAAAGGTGCATGAATCCCAAACATACTAAATAAAAACCTACAATTATTCATAATTTGATTCCTACAATTTCCCATTAACCCAAAAAAAAATTAATATTATTATATAAAAAAAATTTAAAAAACCAAAGAAATGACACAAAAAGAGAGATGGGATGGAATGTAAATTTAAACATCTTGTTTGGGCTACATGTTTTATGTTAATTTAAAATTTCCAAGATTCCTTGAATTTCATATGAAAAGTTGCTAGTGTCACATCAAGGAATTTAGGATTTTGAACATAATGTTGTAACAATGTACAGAAAAGAGGAATTATGAGAATGAAGATAGCCTCACCTTGCATAATTAGCTAACATTACAAAAACCCTATTTAGCTTTGGCTGGAATGAAATTGAATTTCCACTAATGAAATCCTGGCAACAGAGTATAAAATCTTAAAATAGCAGCAACTAAAAGTCCATAGCTATGAAATTTGGTGTTAGAAGATTGCATAGCAAAGATCACTTGCTAAACTCTGTTTCAAAAATAACATAAAAAATGCCAACATTAAGATCAAATTAGGACACAACTAACAGCCCTAATTTTTTTTAAAAGGACCTGCAATTATTTGCACAAAGCTACCCTTTATAACAATTCCTAAACCAACAACATCAGTATTTTGCAGAAAATGAACAGCCCAGTATACTTTAAATCATATAGCAGGTGGTGGATCCATGTACTCATACTCGGCACTAGTAATAAATTAGTTTTACAATCTAATTGTGATAGCCACCACTACAATAGAATGTTATAAGTTATGAGGAAACAGGGACCTTCATTTTTAGTAATAATATCTCTTTATTTTACACCCCACAAACTACAAATACTACCCTTTAAACAAATAATGCATATCAAATAAAATCAATCTAAGCCATCATATACAGTTAATAGAAGCATTCAACTTTTATATTTGATAATTAAAATCATAATTTTGTTATCACATAACTAAAAAACAAAAAAAGAATTGATTATAGATTATACCTTAGCACTTTGCTGAACACTTTGAGGGTAATAGGGTTGCCTCTATTCTCTTCTCATGCGATGAAGAACTATTACAGCCTACTAGTTTCTGTTATTCATTTCAAGCATTCCACCATAAAAAATATATCTTGTAAAGGGAAAAAAAAAAACAAATAGGGTCTCTAAAAATTAGAAGAAGAGAGACAAAGATAACTCTGGTAAGGCCAACCAAAGAAAGTGTGAGACTAACGCAATTAGGGTTTAGAATTTTTCAATCATTGATAAAAGCCGATTCAAAATCAAAACCTTAATTAAAACCGAATCTAACCTAATTAGGTAAATCAAAACCAACCAAAAAACCCAAAACTAAATTCTATTAAATGCCCAAATTAAAAAATTAAAAAAAAAAAAAAAAACCTTAAGACATTCAAGGGTCTGACGCTGGCAGGAGGTTGAACAATAATTTGGCTGTGCAAAGGCTTGAATCGACCATGAAGCAAATTAGTGAAAGGCCAGAGGGAGTTCTGCCCTCTCCAAACCTAAATCATATATAACCCCAAATTTCAAAAAATCAAATCAAAACCTAATGTTACCCAAATACGTAAATAAAAATCAATCCAACCAAATTTCTCTAAACTGATTCATATTTCATACCCATACCCAGATCTAAGAAAGAATGAAAAAAAGAAAAACTTACCGGTGGTAGTTCTCTTAATGTCTGTCTCCTTCTCATCTCTGTATCGCAAGGTCTATTTTTTCCTCCTTCTCTATCTCTGGATCGCAAGCAAGGCGCCCTTACGGTGATGGCAGAAGATATGGGTGGCGCCCTTCTTCTTATCTCTGTCTCTCTCTTTTCTCAAGATCTCTCTGTCTCCTTTCTCTGTATAGCAGTCTTTCTTTTTTCTTTTCTTTTTTAAGGCGGTTAGTTTCCTTTCCTTTTATACCGGCTCCCAAACAGTATTTTGATGGAGCAAAACATTATCATTTATGGCTTTTAAATGGTGTTGTAGCGTTACCAAACAATATAATGTATCACTTTTTAACTTATACATGTCTGAATTTTAGATAGATACTTTTCCTATTTGTCAACACCTCCTTAATTGTAGGAATCCACTTTCTCTCAGCTTCTACTATTATATATAGTATATGATTAGATTAGATATCACTCTTGCTGTTGCTACCTTCATCATCATCACTAGGGGCTTCTCCCCCTTCCTCATCTTCATCACTTGTTCTTGCTTCATATAGGCTCTTCAATGCATGTTGACAAGACTCCCAGTACTCTTCTTCTTCTATGTTGCAGATGGCATCTCCCAGAAGTGTAGTCACTGCATCAGGGTCCATGTAATCAGCCTAATCAGTAGGGACCCAATTTATGTCTTCCTTCTTCAATTCTGGAAGATTGTTGTTACAATCAAATAATAGCTCAAACCCAGACACCATTTTTCTTTACTTAGGGTTGAATCTCGGTTCAGGGAATCCCCAATAGCGTTGACTATCTCTAGCTTTGAAAAATTTTCCGTTTAATGTGGGAGTATATGGCTTTTGGGATTTCGGGGGATAAGGAAGTCCTTTTGCCTTGGCCCTTGCATGGCCCATTCTTCTTACCTCCATCTCTAGCAAGTCATCATTAGTGGCTTATAACCTAGCCCAAAAGGTAGGCTGGCTGTAGAAATTATCAGGACTTAAGCAGTTGCCTTCTTCACAGTCTTCTCTAAGTTCATCCCCAGAAGGTAATTCATTCTTCTCATCATCGCCACCATATTATTATTGTTGTAGGGAGCAAAGTCTATGGGGATCTTCTCCATTTCTTCTTCCTTTATTTCAAAACCAGGCTTTTTAACTTCAAAGCCATCCAAGGTCAATGGCTCCTTCTCATAATCAATACCAAAAATGGGCCTTAGTACTGTCAAAGTATCACCATTTATGGTAACTATGGCTCCTTCATATGGAAACCGGACCTTTTGGTATAGGGATGAGGGTACGGCTTCTGTATCATAGATCCATGGTCACCCAAGGAGCATATTGAATCACGAGGCTATGTTCAGGACTTGAAATTCTACCTTCTTGATCATTGGCCGTATAGTAAGCTCTAGTGTCACAGTTCCCAAGACCTCCCTTCTACTATTGTCATATGCCCTCACATGCTAATCAGTCGGCACAAAATCTTTAATACTTAGGCCCAAGAAACTTTTTGTTTTCAATGGACACACATTTAAGGCACTTCCATCATCAATTAGAACTATTGGAATCCTTTTGCCTTTGGTAACTACAGTAATGTGCAATGGGTCATTATAGTGCTTCCCCATTTTCATCAAATCTTTGTCAGAGTAGGAAATAGTGAGTTCCCTATTTATAGACCCAATCATAGCATTCAGATTTAAGAAGTAATGGTTGTAGGGATTTGGATTTGATTGAGAAGGTCTACCAGATTCTAGCGATGCTTGTATAAGGCCATAAGTAAATTCCATAAAGATATATTGGCTTAAGTCTTCTGCAACTGCTTGAGGACTTCATCCTCTTCAGTGGGTGTTTGTTGGGTAGTTTTGTTCAAGGCTTCTATTCGGTTGTCTATCTCCAAGTGTGCGGGTTTGAAGTGTCTCCTCCAATATATGGATGTTAGGTCATTTGATTGGGGTTCGAAGTGTCTTCCCCCTGTATGTGGGCGTTGGGTTGTTCGATTGGGGTCCGAAGTGTCTCCCCCCCCCCCCCCCCCGATATGTAGGTGCTTGGCAACTTGCTTGGGGTTTGAAGTGTCTCCCTGTGGATGTTAGGTAGTTTGATTGGGGTTTAAAGTGTCTCCCCCCATTTATGAATGTTGGGTAATTTGTGGTTTCTATAGCATCTTCACTCTATATATCATACCCTGCAGTGGATTTCATACGCATCAACTCTTCCCATGTCATCATTAAGCACTCGAGTAGGTCATAAATCAACTCGGACGGGTCCTTTTCTCCTTCCTCTTTAGTCATCAAGCAATTAATTCTCAATCCTCTCCCAAAATTGTGGTTGGGCAAGAGATTATTAGTGCTGCTAGGCCTCCTAAGCAGTGGAATCACCTTATTGTCTATTAAATCTTGAATTTCATGACGAATGCCAAAACATTAATCAGTGTCATGGCCAGGAATTTGATGGTAGACGCATCTCTTACAGTTTTTTACAACCATGGTTAATTGTTCTTCTTCACTTGGGTTATTCATCATCTGTGCAGCTTTGGACCTCCATTTGGTAATGAAGGTAGAAAAAGATTCTTTCGGCTCTTGCTTAGTGGTATCCAAATCTCTCCTTGTCACATCCACCTCTATGTTATACTTGTATTGATTGTGAAACTCGTGACAGATGTCCTCCCAGCTCCTTTCTCTAGCATCATCTAGGTTGAGGAACCACCTGAGAGCAACTCCAATCAAGGTATTTTGAAACATATAAGCAAGTAACTCTTCAGTTGCTCCTAGGGGCTGTATAGCCCACATGTACAACTTCAAATGGGTTTTTGGGCTGCCAATCCTGTCAAACTTATCCAAGGTTGGCATCTTGAACTTGGGAGGCAATCTCACATCAAGTAAAAGTAAGAGTGATTGGTAGTCCATGAGGTCTTCCATCTTGCGAGCTCTTTTGTTCATCTCTTCCCCCTTGTTTATCCCCTCATTAATCTTCTTTTTACCCTCCATTGTTGGGGGATTATGATCGGTCTTGTTCTCCTCTTGGCCACTCTTTAGGTTCTGAAATTGTTGTACGATAAGGTTCATGTCTTCTCTTAACTGAATTTGGCTTGCTACCATGGTGTTTAGTAGCTCTTAAGTGTTCATGGGTTCTTCAGTTTTCGGATGTTCTCCCTTTTCCGCCATAGTGATGGAGTCTTCGGACTTCTTGTGGCTTGGACTATCTTATAGGTTGAACACAGGATTGTCTTCTATGCTCACGGGCTTCAGTACTATGATGGACTTGAAACTGTAACTACCAGCTTAAATGTCGATCTTGGGTTCTCTTTGGAGTCTTCCCTATGATCTTGACCAAATTCTCCCCTAAGAAAAGTCTTGGTTAGGTCAAACAAAGCTAGGTCCCCATCTACATCAATCAACCAAACACACTCATGCAACAATTCAATGCAATTTTAACATGGACTGGCCAAAGGGTAGGTTCTAAATCATTCCATTGTAGGGTCGGTTTGTTGTTTCATCATTTCCCATAGCTAGGATGTTACACCTCCCAACTTGTAATGTAATGAACATTACATTGGTCCAAATAGAGTGGTCTATCCTTTATAGTCAACAAGAAATGATCTAGTAACATTGAGCTATGAGTTGGTGAGTTCACCATTGTGTACCTGAATCTAATGAAGACCGGTGATCCATGTTTACTACTACCATATGTTGACATGGGTGCATACATATTTGTTGTTTTGACGGCACACACGATGATAGTCAGGGTAAGCTTTTAACAATCAACATGGCAACACAAGCAAAAAAAGATTATACAAACATCTCAACACATAGACAACCAAACAAACAACAACATCATACAAAAAACAAGGGTATATAGTTGGTCACTTAAAGTATAACACGAAGCTTAGTCCTCGACATCCCCAGCAAAGTCGCCACTGTGAGAGACCGGGGAAACACAGGTGCTCTCAAAAAAAGAGATTTTGGTACTTTAAGGCACCTCTCTTTTTGGGTAAGTGGTGTGGAGTCGACACTTATTTTTTTACAAAAAAATAAGAAAAAATAATTATAATTACATATTCAAAATACTTCAAATGTCATTGATTGAATAAAAAGAAAAAGTACAATTTGTATATTAACCTTACAAGGCTTTGGTCTTAGTTACAATCCATGCAAAAAAAAAATGCAAAGCTTTGGTCCTAGTTACATTCTACCAAAATTAAAGACAAAACACCCATTCCGCCCAGACGAAGTCTAGTCTTCTAGACTCTAATGACCATTATATACGCTTTTGTATTGATGTTGAATGATATGTTATAATACACATGAAAAACACTCGACAAAATTAATTTAAATAAATTTGCCTCATGAATAATGTCCTCTTTTCTGTTTTTGTAAGATAAAAAAATGAGATTTGATTTGTAAAAACCAGACTTGTTTTTGTAAAGGGTAAAAAAAATGGGATTTAATTTGTAAATATCATATCTATTTTTGTAAAGGGTAAAAAGAAAGATTTGATTGGTAAAAATCAAATCTTTTTTTGTAAAGGGTAAAAAGAAAGATTTGATTGGTAAAAGTTAGATTTGTTTTTGTAAAGGGTAAAAGGAAAGATTTGATTTGTAAAAATCAGATCTCTTTTTATAAGGTAAATAAAAAAAAAAAGTTTAAAAGAGGATTCACATTCATAAGACAAACTTACTATGCATGCATTACATATTAAAAGGAAAGACTTTAACCTAACACTTAATTTCTTCTTTGAAATTTCAAAATCTACAATTTTATTAATAAAAAAAAAGAGAGAACTTTTTCAGAAAAAAAAAATAGATTAGTTTTATGACTAAAAATTCAGATTTGCATCTAAGAAAGATATAGATCAGTTTTGTGTTTGAAAAAAAGTTCAAATCTGCATCTAAGGAAGATACAGATCAGTTTTGTATTTGAAAAAAATTTAGATCTGCATCTAAGGGAGATACAAATCAGTTTTGTGTTTGAAAAAAAGGGTTTTGATGATCATTAACAGATTTTGAAATCAAAGAAAAAATTAAAACTGACAATCAACTAAAGAACATGTCAAAAAAAATTTCAACTAAATATCTAAGCAAAGCAAATATGAATTAAAAACAAGGCATAATAAAATCAAACATGTTAATCAAACTCATGCAATGAACGACCACATTATATTAACTAATGGAAAAGAAAAATAGGCAGAAGAATATAATTAAATACCTCTTGCATAAGCGTGCTCTTCAATAGAAGAATATTTTAAAATCAAAGAAGTTTTCACATCTTTGATGGCTAAAATACTTTACATACAAAAAAGTTCTTAAAGCAAAAGCCTCCAGAACATCTTTAACGTAAGGGGAGCAAAGAAGTCAAAAAAAAGAGCCCCCAATTCTGATTTTTTCCTCTATTTATAGAGGTTGGGATGCTTAAAAAATAAGCTCAATGAGATCATATACGAATTGGAATGCGTCCTTATCTCTAAAAAGTCAAAAAAGATAGGTTTATCTTAATTAGAACGTTCCTGAACCAGGCCGAGTGTTTAGGCCAATCGGCACTCCAAAAGTGCCTTCAGTACCGAGCCTGCGTTTGAGTTTTGGTCCAATTTGGACTCCTTTTTTGAGGATTTTTTAGCCAAAAATTGCACATAGATGCGTTTTTAATCCGTATTCTAAAAATTAATCTATTTTTCTTGATATTCAGGTCTTTGAAGTGATAATTATCTTGTAGATAAATATTCTAAAAAGACTTGATAAAACTTCTTTGTTATCTAATTATTCACCTTATTCCCATGCAAGTAAGACTATTTTTGAAACTAACCAACAACCAATCACAAAATTAATTTTAATTGTTTAACCAATCAAAATTAATTTAAATTAATCATGCATGATCGGTTCCACCCAAAAAAAATGCATGCAGACCGTGAAAACTTGATCTTGTGATATCTTTCAATCCGACGGTCCGATTTGGGAATCAGACATACCGTCGCGATTGTTAGAATTTCAAGATTATTTTTATGATTTGCAATGAACGAATTAATGCATGTAATGCAACTCTAAATTTTGGGAATATGAATGGTCACTCTAGCTATCTTCCAAGATTAAATTATGAGTGCAAAATCAAGTGTCTGCAACAGCAATTTCCTCGATAGTGGGGCATATATTTATCCATTGAAACGGAATACATGCCAAAAAGGAACCCAATAGTTGACAACAACACGAAGAAGAGGTGCATCCACCATAATTTATTGGTAGGGGAAGATGCAAGAAAAACTATAGGGAGTGATGGAATCCTTGAAATCAGGACCAGTCTTCCTAATCCAAGTGGAGACATCAAGAGGAGAATTTTCTGCCATTAGGGGACCTCAAAAAAGTTTTCTCAAGGTTGGAAATACGTTGGTGAGGGTTTTAAACTCAAATGGCTACTTTTACACTTAAGTAAGTCAGTTAGGGTTTTCTAATTTGTGATCCACATACGTAGGGTCAACCCTACGAATGTAGTTCATATGCAAAGTTAAAGCTACGTATGCAGGCTCATCTCCACGTATACATAACTCTTGGCAGAAGCCCATGCTCCCCTCTTTTGAGAAGAGTTTTTTACTCCAAAGCATCCCTAGAATTCATGTGACCTAAAGAATCATTCAAAACACATTCCAAGCATAAGATTACAACCATCAAAGAAGCAAAGTTGAATAGAAACATACAATTTATGATATATCTTGTAAATTAAGTGCTAAGTTCCCAATCAAAAGCATAAATGTAAAAAGATTTTCTTAAATACAATCCTTTGTCTCAAACTGAATTCAAATGTTGCTAAAAGGGAAAGAAAAACACTAAAAGCAAAAAAAGAAAAGAAAAAAGTTGTGTGTTGTATGCCTATATGTGTTGTGACTACAGGAAATCAACGGTGCAGCCTCTTTCTCAGTTGGTAGCTAGAAGTCGTGTCCGAGTCCTCCTCACCACCACCACCATCATCATCATCACCACCACCTAGGTGGGACACTCATCTAGGACTGTACAGCTCCAGTTGGTCACTTCCAACTTGAGATTCCTGGCCAGCCACACCAACTCCTAATCTTTTTGGATAGTGGGCTGCAATTCAAAGAAGGAAGGATTAGTGACTTAAACAAAAAGAGAAATTTGGCAAAAAGAGAAATGACAAAAGGAAAAAAGAACTCATCGCTCGAGCGTTGAAAGGGAAAGGATAGCCCATGACATTAGGATTACAGGGCACGACATGCTCCCGAGCAAAGCCATCCGGGCCATAAGCATAGACCGTCCAAGGGAGATGTGGAGGATCAATGGGCTCACTGGCAGTAGGTCCCCCCTGTTACAATTTCCCACATTAGAGATCATGACAAACAAAAAAGAAAAAAGAGAAGAGAAAGAGATTGAGCATATACCTAAACAGTAAGGGAAGGAATGAGGCGAGTGATGTTAAACTCCTCATAGTCCAACTCCTCAACAAGTCGTTCAGTGTAAGAAATGCAGCTCCCCCACGAGTTGTACTCAGCATCAGTCATGAAGTGTAGGGCAAGCATGAACTCAGGAGGGTCCATCGAAATGTGTTGGTCATCCCTACCCACCAACAGGCACTTCACCCTCTCTACCAAATATAGCGCCCTCAAGCCCGTTCCTTCAAGGGTTCAGGTAATCTTCGAAGCAATGAGAGCGCCAGGCTCCAAGTCTTGAGCAGCAGGAAGGCGCTAGCAGACCAATGGGGCCCAGTTTACCTATAATGGCACAAGGTTAGAAGAATAGTATTCTAAAGGAAATGCATAAAGAAGCAAGAACAACTGAAACTTTTAAACTTACCTCATCCGAAGTTAACCCCGCAAGGTGGGCCCTCACTTAAGGAAAATCCTTCAGAACTAGGTCGGTGCCTAGAGTTATGAGAGTATCAAGGGGGGAATAAAGATAGGCAAGGCATGCCTGCCCCCAGTTGGCCCTCCGTGCCACTTTGAAATCCTAAAAGAGGGCCAACTGCCTTAACGACACCGTTTGCATACCATTGGCAAAGAGATAAGCCCCCAATAAGTGGAGAAGGAATGCCTTAGCTATACAAATACACTCCTCTGTGGTCTTCTGTGGGAGGAACACGTAATCTGACACCAAGTCGAAGTAGTGGACGGTCTCAGTAGAGTACTTCCTCCCCAACATGTCGAGACCCAGCTAGATGCCTGACGCACCATCCAAACTAATGATGGCCCCTTCGAAGATAAGGTCGGTCATGCGGTAAAATTTGTATGGAGTCATAGTCATCTCCCGCTCAGCAATATGAAAGGTATGGATAGTATCCCACCACCTCTCAAGGAGGCACTACACCAAAGTAGCGCTCGCAGACTTCTTCGGAAGAAGATCAATGATAAGCTTAAAGCTCACCTCCTAGATAGTGCTTTCCCTATCAGTATAAAGGGATGATGACTGCAAAAAAAGAAGATGGCATTAGATTCCTGATTCATGCAGAATTTGGAAAATATGATGTTTTGATGCAAGAATGAAGATAAAAAGAGGACGTAGTGATATGCGGATGCAAAAATGACAAAAAGGTGTGTTAGGATTGCACATAGAAGTGAAATGAATGAAAAATAAGTGAAAATGGGCAGAGTAGAGCTTCTGCTAGACGTCTATCGTACGCAGGTCAAAGCCCACGTATGCAGACAGGACCCCACGTATGTAGGACCAGAACCCACGTACACAAATCCTTAAGAACAAAGCTACGTATGCAAGAACAGAGCTACGTACGCATAAGTTCATGTTGCGTATGCAAGCTTGAGCCCACGAATGCAAAAGCACAAACAGGAAGTGTCCTTTGACATTTTCAAACATATATAATCCAAAATCAATCCTAAACATGTTCTTACCCCTCCTAATTTGTTAGGTTTTCATCTAATCCCGTAGCAAAACCCAAACATTTGCATGGCTAAAAACACATTGAAACAGAAGATTAGAAAGAAACTTGAAAATGAGAAAAAGTTTGAAAACTTACAGATTCAGCCATGGGAATGTGATTCTCTAGCCAGTATGTCAATGGTGGAGGCCCTACCAACCTCGTTGCTCCACTCTAGTGGGTGAGGTGGAATGCATCAAAAGATAGGATGTAGGAGTGTTTTTTGGCCTTGGGTGCCATTGGAGAAGATGATGAGAGAATGAAAGAAAATGAGAAAGTGAGAGGGTTTGAGAAATGAGAGTCAGAAAGTGAGAGAAAGAAAGAGGAGAGTGAGGTTTTTGTAGGAAAAAAAAGAAGAAGAGTTATGGAGAATATGAAGAGGTGAAGGAGGTGAAGAGAATGAAGAAAATTTAAAAAAAAATGGTTGGTAACCATTGGGAAAAATGAAAAGGCAGGAACACACTTGATGGCTAAACTATGTGTAGTTTAGGCCTCACTACTAAACTATGTGTAGTTTAGTTATCAACAGTAAATAAAATAAATAAATAAATAAAATTTTCCTTTCAAAAAAGGAGGGACATCTCAAGATTACCTCAATTAAGGCACAAAATTATCAAAGAACTACGCAGTGAACAATAAAGGAAGTAGAAGACTCTTCCCCGGATCAAGCACATCAAAAACCATTCCCAGTGGATCAAGCACATCGAGAATTGTAGACACTCAATTTTGCACCCATGATCTAATCAAGGAGAATGACTCGAATGACCATCCATGCACCCAAAAATCATAATTGCATCACATGTATCAATTTATTCTTGCATTACATACATCATTTTGTCTTTATATTACATGCGTCATGTCATTCGTTACATATGATAAATTTGATCTTGGGATTCTAACGGTCACTACGGTGTTTCCGATTTCAAATCGGACCATCAGATCAAAAGATATCGCATGATCAAGTTTGCACGGTCAACATGCATTGTGTCTAAGTAAGGTCAACCACACATGATTAGTTTAAATTAATTTTGATTGGTTAAGCAATTAAAATTAATTAAATAATTTTATGATTAGTTGATAATTAGTGTTTAAAATAGGATTGCATACATAGGAATAAAAAGGGTGATTGGATCACAATAAAATTGTAGATAATCTGAACCTTATCGAGATTTATTTTAAGGGATTTATCTACAAGATAATTGCTCTTAAGAAAGCCTGAATTATCCAGAAAAGAGAAAAAAATCATAAACGGAGGATGAAAACATGTCTAGGTATAAAGATCGGCCAAAAAACCCTAGAAGAAGAGTCCAAATGGCACCCGAACACGGAAGTGCGTTCGGCATCCAAGAGCCAATTTGGCACTTTTGGAGTGCAAAATGGCACTTTAAAAGTGCCAAATTGCCATCATGTGGGCTTTGGCCCAACGGCCTTCGAGTGATGATAAGACACACCCTTTTCGACCTTTTCGCAAAAGGATGAGTCCGAATTCACATCCTAATCATCCGTGCCTATTTTTTTGAGTTTTCTGGCTTCTATAAATAGAGTTGAGGTCTCATAATTCAGCACCTTTTTTTTACTCTCTGAGAGGCATACATTTTAGGCTCTCAAATCACCCATATTTTCTGATCTCTTCTCAGAGTGTTGCTGCTTAAATTAGGGTTTTTAGGTTTCAAAGAGAATTGAATAAGTTTCTTTGAACCCTAAAACATCCTCTCAAGAACAAAGAGCACTCATGCAAGAGGTTTTTTCTTAACCCTTTTTCTTATGATGTGATGATGCATGTTATATCTCTTTCTTTTTCAAATAGTCATTGTTAATTGTTGTTTTTTTATGTGATTGTTATAATCTTCTTCTTGAATGTCAATACTCTGCATGTAAATAATTCTTTTTATTAAAATAAAATAGATCTACATCTTTCTTAGATGTAGATCTGGATTTTTCTTGAAATAAAACAAATTGGCATCTTTTTTAGATGTAGATCTTAATTTTCCTCAGACAAAAAAAAATCTGCATCTTTATGAGATGCAGGTCTAAATTTTTCTCCAAACAAAACTGATTTGTATCTTTCTTAAGATAGAAATTTGATTTTTTTTAATACATGCAAATTGTTGAAATAAAGGAAGAGATCATGTACTACTATGTTTGTGTTTGTTTTAATTCATGATTGCATAAATTTATATTATGAGTGAGACTCTTTTCTTACAAAAAATTGTTTCCATTCTTTTTAAAAAAAGCATATTAAAAACATATCTGAATTTTTATCTTCAAAAACCACTTTTTTCTAAATGCTACAAAACAGATATGATTTTTCTGTCATCAAAAACCATTTTTTTACCAACCAAAACATATCTGAATTTTTAAACAAAAGAAGAGACTTCATTCATAAATAAATTTATGTGATTTAGTTTTTCTTAATTCACATGTTCAACATATCATTCATGACATGCATAAAATGGTACATTGGTCACAAGTATCTAGAAGACTAGACTCTGTCTGTGTAACACCCGTCTCACTTAAAATTTAATTTAACTGCTTCTAGAGTGGATTTGATGAATTGCTTAATTTTATTTGGAGGAGACATTATTTTTATATTAAGATTTCTACAACAACAACAACAACAACAACAATAATAATAATAATAATAAGGGGAAACGTGAATAATTATTTTGTGGTTTATTTAAATTTAACTTTTGGTCTCCTTATCAGTTAAGGAAAAGGATAAGAGATTAAAACCTAGTTGGATTAAGAGTTTAAGTGTTATTGGAATTCTTTAGAGTCCTAGCCTATGTAAATAACCTTATTATGAGTTTAATTTCCAACATATGTAGGGAACAATTTTAACGTGTAAAGCTAAAAGTTAGGGCTTCCTACGTGAAAGGCAGAAAAAAAAAATTAAATAAATTAGTGATTAGCGTATAAGCTTAAAAGTAGAGATTAGGGTTTCTCAAACTAAAAGAGTTGGTGGCCGTGCGCTTCAGGGGAGCAGCCAACAAAGTCGTTGAATTGAGGTAACGTCCTTGTACGCATGCCTATTTAATATCATTGGACACTATTTGATTTAGGAACCTTTGTCTCTAGGCTGATTGAATTAATTGAATATTACTAATGGTGCATAGGAATAGAGATTATGGAAGTATATTTAGTCAGATCTTCTGGGTACGTGGAGTACATCTCATCCCATATAAATTAAACAATTGTAGAAGTCCTAGGGTGGTGTTCTAATGGTTTACGTGTTTTTATATGTAGGGATAACCGATTTTGTTGTTTAGGGAATGATATACAATATACAAATTATATAAAATATATTAGATGTTAAATAGGGAATGCTTTACAACTATTTAATCTAGAATAGGTTTGGGGATATATTAGAAAGATATGTTAATTTGTACTTTGCCAAATCTTTATTGTGGCTGAGGAATTGTTTTATCAAGAGGACTTTGTGGTTATTCAAAACCTGCCCTTATTGAGTTATTTAATTATTATTTAGGTTCTAGTTGACGTCGTATCGAGTGATTGAAGTGAAGCTTGGTTTAGCAACTAGAGGTAAGTGGACTCCAGCACACGACGTCTCTCAAGACGTATATATTTATATACATATACATATATATTTGTGGTAAAAATATATTTATATATATACATATATATATTTGCAAAAGTGAAGTTCAAAAACTTATACCATTGTTAGTGCTTTATACATACTCAAATCTTATTATTTATTGTATATTATTATGAATTTATATATGTCAAGTATGTTTCAAACGGTCAACTAGACAGTCTGCAACCTTTGCCAACACAGGGTTAAGTGTTGGTCTTCGGCCGAAGTAGTGTTAGTGTGGTGTGGTGCAGTGTTACTGTTGCTCTTTGGAGCTAGTGTTGCCTCTATGAGGTTAGTGTTATTATTTCCCATGGGAATCACCCACCGAATGTTTAGCAGCTTTTGTTAGTGTTTGACTGATATTATCCATATCGAACTATTGTTTTATTGCTACAGATCTTTGTAAGTGGAAAGTTGTTTATTTATTTTTATAATAAATTGTTCATACCTATTTGGTGCATATTGGCATATTAAAGTGGTTATTATTTTATTTAATGATTACAGCGTTCTAGTGAAATGTTTTATTTTTAACAGTTCTATAGAATATATTATATTACTGTTAAAACTATTGGTAAATGTTTCGTGTAGACTATATTTTGTCAATGATACTAATATTTTGTTTTGAAAGACAACCTCATGTTATGTAGTCTCTTATTGAGCCTCTAGCTCACCCTCTTTTTCCACCCTTTCAGATTTGAGCAATGGAATGTCCATTGATGGTAGATCAATGGAGCCTTAGATTGAGGACTTCTTTTGGAGCTTTGTTAGTTGGTGAATTATTTTAGTATATTTTTTTCTTTGGGACAATGAGTTTGACAATTGTGGAACTATTTTGAGATTGTATTTTGAGACTTTATTGTGAAGGATTTTGTGTTTTTATGGATTTCATAGGAGAGTTGATGTTGGATAAAAGTTTATTTGTGGATAATTAATTACGCTCTGTTCCATTATATTATTGTTGATTATTTCTAAAACAGGTTATGCATCTAAATCCTTGATTTAGGTTTGGGGTGTTACAGTTGTGGTATCAGAGCCGGTGCAGTAACCCCGTGTGGGCTCGGAGACACTACCCCACAAAGTGGGCCCTAATGAGGACATTAGGGATTTAAGTGGGGGAGATTGTGATGCCCCAATTTGATTGATTAATTGTGTGATGTATGTGGGTGTGTAATGAGTCCCACATCGGGTATTTACTGGGTAGATCTGGGCTTTATTAACAACTACAAGGAGTCTCAATAGTGACTAGTCCTTTTGAGGTATAGCGCAGATGTGGCTAGCGCTTTTCCTTGGGTCGTTACAGTTATGGTATCAGAGCATAGGTTTATGATCCTGTAGACTTATAGGTTTAATCTTAAGATTATTTTGGAACAAGGGTGTGATTACAAGGAATTTTAGTGTTAGAATTATTTGACCTTTCCTAGCAATTTTAGTTGATTTATTTATTTATTTATTCTAGAGTGTGTAGGAATGATTGTGTACTATCTATGTGTTTGGTTTTGACCCTCAGGAATATTTGAAATCTTTACTTATGATATCTTGTTGTATTGCTTAGAGAGATGGCTCCACCAAGGAGGGACCCAGAGAATTATCAACCGAATGCTGGGGGAACCACTAATCTTCAGGCTATTATCGAAGCCATTGGGGGCTTAACCAATATAGTGCAACATCAAGTAGGAACCACCAATCCGACTAGTGCCTTGGAGAAGTTTAGAAAGCTTGACCCTCCTGTTTTCAAGGGTACAAAGGATCCAATTGAGGCTGACAACTGGCTTAAGGAGATAGAAAGGCTCTTTAGAGCAATTGAAGTTAGTGATGAGCAACGAGTTATCCTTGCTGTTTTTGTACTGAAAGGTAATGCATTGGAATGGTGGGAGTCCACAGAGAGGACACATGGAAGAGAAGTTATAACGTGGCAGTATTTTGTTGAGCTCTTTCGTAAGAGGTATTTTCTTGATAGTTTGATGGTGCAAAAGGAAGCTGAGTTCATTCGCATAGCACAAGGTACTCAATCAGTGTATGAGTATGAGCGGAAATTTGCTGAATTATCCCGCTTTGCTCCACACATGGTTGACACGGAAGCAAGGAAGGCTAGGCATTTTGAAAGAGGTTTAAGGGAGGAAATTCAAGGACCAGTTTCCATGTTCAAATTGGAAACATACGCAGAAGTGGTGGATCGAGCTCTCATAGCAGAGAGAAATTGCAATCGTCTCTCAAGGGCCAATGATCAAGAGAGGAAGCCAAACTAGAGTAATTTTCTTAAGGGAAAGTCTAGTGGAAGTTCATTCAAGAGGCAAGGGGTGCCTAATTCTAATAAGAAGGCACATAAAACTTGTCCAAGATGTGGAAAGGCTCATAGTGGAACATGTTATTTGGAGTCAAGGGCGTGTTTTAAATGTGGCAAGACTGGACACTTCATCAAGGATTGTCCAAATTTGCGAGCGGAACAAACTACCAATACAAATGGGAGCCAACAAAAACCCAAGGTTCAGGGACGAGTTTTTGCTTTGACTAAACAAGACGCCGAGGCATCCCCATCAGTGGTTTCAGGTACACTTCTTGTTTCCAGTCAACATGCACAAGTGTTATTTGATTCTGGTTCAACCCATTCTTTCATCTCACATAGACTTGCATAAAAGCTAAACATGGAACCTGAGAGTTTAAATTATGAATTGTGTGTTGCTACACCTTCAGGACAACAAATGATTACCCATAAAGTGTACAAGTCTTGTAATGTTTTAGTCTCTGGGAGGGAATTAAAAGCAGATCTTATGTTGCTAGATATGTTTGAGTTTGATGTGATTTTAGGGATGGATTGGTTATCTACTTTTTATGCTTCCATAGAGTGTTTTGGGAAGAAGGTAGTATTTAGAATTCCTGGGGAGCCAGAATTTTCCTTCAAGGGAGATCGTGTGGTGAAACCACCTTTATTGGTTTCAGTTATGCAGGCAAGACGATTGCTAAGGAAGGGTTGTGAAGGGTTCCTTGTTTGTGCTTTGAAGGGTGATAAAATAGAATTAAAAGTTGAAGACATCCCAGTGGTGAAAGAGTTCCCAGATGTGTTCTCTGAGGACTTACTTGGACTACCCCCTGACAGAGAGGTTGAGTTCACTATTGACCTAGTACCTGGTACTGGCCCAATTTCCAAAGCACCTTATAGAATGGCCCCTACAGAGCTCAATGAATTGAAGGAGCAATTGCAAGACTTGCTTGATAAAGGCTTTATTCGGCCTAGTGCTTCCCCTTGGGGTGCTCTAGTGTTGTTTGTTAAGAAGAAGGATGGTAGTATGCGGTTGTGCATTGACTATAGGGAGTTGAACAAGGTAACTATCAGAAATAAATACCCTTTGCCACGAATTGATGATTTGTTTGATCAGCTTCAAGGCGCTCAAGTCTTCTCTAAAATTGACTTGAGATCTGGTTATCATCAGTTGAGAGTTAAGGAGGATGACATACCAAAGACAGCTTTTCGAACTAGGTATGGTCATTATGAGTTCTTAGTGATGCCTTTTGGCCTAACGAATGCTCCAGCTGTTTTTATGGATTTGATGAATAGGGTATTTCATGAGTACTTGGATCGGTTTGTTATTGTTTTCATTGATGACATCTTGGTTTACTCTAAAAGCCAAGAAGAGCATGAGGAACACTTGAGAATGGTTTTGCAAATTTTAAGAGACAAGCAGTTGTATGCTAAATTGAAGAAGTGTGAGTTCTGGTTGAATCAAGTGGTGTTTTTAGGACATGTGATCTCTAGAGATGGAATTACAGTGGACCCTAATAAGATCGAAGCTGTAGTTAATTGGGCTGTCCCTACTAATGTAAGTGAGGTAAGAAGTTTTTTGGGCCTTGCAGGTTATTATAGAAGATTTGTGGAAGGATTTTCTAGTATTGTAACTCCTTTGACTCGATTAACTCGAAAACATGCAAAGTTTGATTGGACAGAAGAATGTGAAAGAAGTTTCCAGGAGTTGAAGCAACGGTTGGTTTCTGCACTAGTATTGACTATTCCATCTAGTTCTGGTGGTTTTGTGATATATAGTGATGCATCTCGTAAGGGTCTTGGTTGTGTTCTAATGCAACATGGGAAGGTGGTTGCTTATGCCTCTCGACAACTAAAGAATTATGAACAGAATTATCCAACTCATGATTTGGAATTGGCAGCAGTGGTTTTTGCATTGAAAATTTGGAGGCATTATTTATATGGTGAGAGATGTGAAATATACACTGACCATAAAAGTTTGAAGTACATATACACTCAGAAAGAATTAAATTTGAGGCAAAGGAGATGGCTAGAATTAATTAAAGACTATGATTGTTCCATAAATTACCATCCTGGTAAAGCCAATGTTGTGGCTGATGCACTTAGTCGAAAGTCGTATAGCTTCTCAGCTGCTTTATTAACTACTCAGAAGCATATTATTGTTGATCTTCAGAAACTTGGGGTAGACATAGTGACTGGAGACTCCCAATCCTACCTGGCAAGTTTAAGTGTACAACCAACTTTAATTGATAAGATCAAAGCTGCTCAAAGTGGTGACCCTCAATTGTTTAAGATCATGGAACAAGTACGTGGTGGAAGTAGATTTGATTTTAATATCTCTAATGATGGTGTTTTGAGATTTGGTAATAGGCTTTGTGTGCCTAATGATTCATTGATTAAAAGAGAGATTTTGGAGGAGGCCCATCGTTCGCCTTATACATTGCATCCGGGTAGTACCAAGATGTATCATGACCTTCGAGAAGTTTATTGGTGGATCAACATGAAAAGAGAAATTGCTCAATTTGCGGAACAATGTTTGATTTGCCAGCAAGTCAAAGTGGAACATCAGAGGCCATCAGGGTTGTTACAACCTTTACCTATTCCTGAGAGGAAGTGGGAGAATATCCCCATGGACTTTGTGTGTGGGTTACCAAGATCACCTAAGAATCATGATGCTATTTGGGTGGTAGTGGATAGGTTGACTAAATCTGCCCACTTCATTCCAATTAGAATGAACTACTCTCTTGACAAACTGGCTGAACTTTATATAAATGAGATTGTGAGGTTGCATGGAGTGCCAGCTTCTATTGTATCTGATAGAGATTCGAGAATCACTTCAGGGTTCTGGGATAGTTTGCAAAAAGCCTTGGGTACTAAGTTGAACTTTAGTACTGCTTGCCACCCTCAAACAGATGGACAGTCCGAGAGAACTATCCAAACTTTAGAAGACATGTTGAGAGCTTGTGTCTTGGATTTCAAGGGTAGTTGGAATGACTATTTGACTTTGGTGGAGTTTGCTTATAACAATAGCTATCACTCCAGTATTAAGATGGCGCCTTATGAGGCTTTGTATGGGAGAAAGTGTAGATCCCCGGTTTATTGGGATGAGGTCGGAGAGAGGAGAATCTTGGGTCCTGAGATTGTTCAAAGGACCAGTGAAAAGATTGATGTAATTCGGGAAAGGTTGCATGCAGCTCAAAGTAGACAGAAAAGTTATGCTGATCCGCGGAGAAGAGAAGTGGAATTTGAAATAGGAGACATGGTTTTCATTCGAGTGGCACCTATGAAAGGAGTTATGAGGTTTGGCAAGAAGGGTAAGTTAAGCCCTAGGTACGTGGGGCCCTTCGAAATTTTGGAAAGAGTTGGTTCTGTTGCTTACCGGTTTGCCTTACCACCGGCTTTGTCAAGGATACATAACGTTTTCCATGTATCCATGTTGAGAAGGTATGTCCCTGATCCTTCTCATATCTTGAGTTATGAGCCACTTCAAGTCAAAGAGAACTTATCCTATGAGGAAGTCCCAATTCAGATTTTAGACCATAAAGAGCAAGTGCTACGTAATAAGACTATACATTTGGTCAAAGTATTATGGAGGAATCATTCCATAGAAGAAGCTTCATGGGAGCGTAAGGACGAAATGCAATCCAAATATCCCCAGCTGTTTCAAAAGTGAGGTACGTTTTGAATTTTCGAGGACGAAAATTTTATAAGAAGGGGCGAATGTAACACCCGTCTCACTTAAAATTTAATTTAACTGCTTCTAGAGTGGATTTGATGAATTGCTTAATTTTATTTGGAGGAGACATTATTTTTATATTAAGATTTCTACAACAACAATAACAATAATAATAATAATAATAATAATAATAATAATAATAATAATAATAATAATAATAATAATAATAATAATAATAAGGGGTAACGTGAATAATTATTTTGTGGTTTATTTAAATTTAACTTTTGGTCTCCTTATCAGTTAAGGAAAAGGATAAGAGATTAAAACCTAGTTGGATTAAGAGTTTAAGTGTTATTGGAATTCTTTAGAGTCCTAGCCTATGTAAATAACCTTATTATGAGTTTAATTTCCAACATATGTAGGGAACAATTTTAACGTGTAAAGCTAAAAGTTAAGGCTTCCTACGTGAAAGGCAGAAAAAAAAATTAAATAAATTAGTGATTAGCGTATAAGCTTAAGAGTAGAGATTAGGGTTTCTCAAACTAAAAGAGTTGGTGGCCGTGCACTTCAGGGGAGCAGCCAACAAAGTCGTTGAATTGAGGTAACGTCCTTGTACGCATGCCTATTTGATATCATTGGACACTATTTGATTTAGGAACCTTTGTCTCTAGGCTGATTGAATTAATTGAATATTACTAATGGTGCATAGGAATAGAGATTATGGAAGTATATTTAGTCAGATCTTCTGGGTACGTGGAGTACATCTCATCCCATATAAATTAAACAATTGTAGAAGTCCTAGGGTGGTGTTCTAATGGTTTACGTGTTTTTATATGTAGGGATAACTGATTTTGTTGTTTAGGGAATGATATACAATATACAAATTATATAAAATATATTAGATGTTAAATAGGGAATGCTTTACAACTATTTAATCTAGAATAGGTTTGGAGATATATTAGAAAGATATGTTAATTTGTACTTTGCCTAATCTTTATTGTGGCTGAGGAATTGTTTTATCAAGAGGACTTTGTGGTTATTCAAAACCTGCCCTTATTGAGTTATTTAATTATTATTTAGGTTCTAGTTGACGTCGTATCGAGCGATTGAAGTGAAGCTTGGTTTAGCAACTAGAGGTAAGTGGACTCCAGCACACGACGTCTCTCAAGACGTATATATTTATATACATATACATATATATTTGTGGTAAAAATATATTTATATATATACATATATATATTTGCAAAAGTGAAGTTCAAAAACTTATACCATTGTTAGTGCTTTATACATACTCAAATCTTATTATTTATTGTATATTATTATGAATTTATATATGTCAAGTATGTTTCAAACGGTCAACTAGACAGTCTGCAACCTTTGCCAACACAGGGTTAAGTGTTGGTCTTCGGCCGAAGTAGTGTTAGTGTGGTGTGGTGCAGTGTTACTGTTGCTCTTTGGAGCTAGTGTTGCCTCTATGAGGTTAGTGTTATTATTTCCCATGGGAATCACCCACCGAATGTTTAGCAGCTTTTGTTAGTGTTTGACTGATATTATCCATATCGAACTACTGTTTTATTGCTACAGATCTTTGTAAGTGGAAAGTTGTTTATTTATTTTTATAATAAATTGTTCATACCTATTTGGTGCATATTGGCATATTAAAGTGGTTATTATTTTATTTAATGATTACAGCGTTCTAGTGAAATGTTTTATTTTTAACAGTTCTATAGAATATATTATATTACTGTTAAAACTATTGGTAAATGTTTCGTGTAGACTATATTTTGTCAATGATACTAATATTTTGTTTTGAAAGACAACCCCATGTTATGTAGTCTCTTATTGAGCCTCTAGCTCACCCTCTTTTTCCACCCTTTCAGATTTGAGCAATGGAATGTCCTTTGATGGTAGATCAATGGAGCCTTAGATTGAGGACTTCTTTTGGAGCTTTGTTAGTTGGTGAATTATTTTAGTATATTTTTTTCTTTGGGACAATGAGTTTGACAATTGTGGAACTATTTTGAGATTGTATTTTGAGACTTTATTGTGAAGGATTTTGTGTTTTTATGGATTTCATAGGAGAGTTGATGTTGGATAGAAGTTTATTTGTGGATAATTAATTACGCTCTGTTCCATTATATTATTGTTGATTATTTCTAAAACAGGTTATGCATCTAAATCCTTGATTTAGGTTTGGGGTGTTACAGTCTGGGCAAAATGGGTGCCTAACACCTTCCCATTTCGTAACCAAGCCTCCGGATTTAGGTCTTTAGTTAAGTAGATCTAGTCATGTCTTTATTTATTTTGGGTAGATTGTAACTAGGACAAAAAGCCATGTATTTTGGTAGATTGTAACTACAACCCAAAGCCATGTAAAGTTCAAATTTTCAAATTTGTATTTTTTATTCAATCAATGATAGAGGAATAATTCAGACATGTATTGTATCTTTTTTATTTAGTTTTTCTTATTTTATGTACATAAAAAAATAAGTGGCAACTCCATACCACTTACCCAAAAAGAAAGGTGCCCTAAAAGGTACCCAAATCTCTTTTTTGAGGGATCCATCTCTCACAAAAACCATATTCAGTGGTTAAGCACATCAAAAACACCATCCCCATGAAAGAAGAAGAAGACTCTTCCCCAGCAGATCAAGCATATCAAGAACACTATCCTCAGTAAGGAAGTAGAAGATTCTTCCTCAAATGGATCAAACCTATCAAACATCACCCTCAGTGAGGAAGCAAAAGATTCTTCCTCAATATTTCAAGCATATTAAGAACACTACCCTCAGTAAGGAAGCAAAAGACTCTTCCTCAATAAGTTCAAGCGTATCGAGCACCATACCCAAAAGATTCTTTCCAGATGCACCCAAGCACATTAAAGCAATCCCCAGTAAGGAAGCAGAAGATTCTTCCCTAAAGTATCTCCAGTAAGAAAGTAGAAGATTCTTCTCTAGTGAGTCCCATACACCCAAAAAATCCCTAACGAGGAAGTAGAAGATACTTCCTTAAAGTCCTCAGCGAACCATGAAGGAAGCAGAAGATTCTTCCCTAGTGGATCACACATCTACACTACTCCTCAGCGAGTCCTCAACGAGTCCATCCATACCACTCCTCAACGAGTTTCTCATCCCCATGCAAGTCGTGAGAGGCAGAAGATTCCTCCCCATGCACACCTACTCCTCAGCAAGTTTTTCCACCATTCTTAGTGGATCCAACAAACAAGACTACTCGTGCACATATCCTCTGGGAATTGAACATGTAGGCACAATAGAAAAGGGTAGAGATAGTGATAGAGAAAGAGACCAAGGTCAACCCGAAGCAAGAGCCTCACCCGTAAATGTAGAGAAAGAAGTGAAGAAGACAAGAGGAACAAGTCACCTGGAGAAGTTTGAGGTAAGAGCCTCGAATGGACACCACAAAGACTATCCTTTTGTTATTTGTTAGGTTAGCTCGTAAGAGCACCCTTATTTTATTTTTTATTTTTTTCCTTTCAACTAACTCTAGGATAGTGAGTCACTTGACATTTGCTTACAAGTGAAAAAACAGGTTTTGGGATTGTGAACCTATCGTTCCTCGTTTCCCAAGCAACAAAGGTGGCACTTCAGACATATGAATCATACGCAGCTTTTCAGAGTTGCACCCCACCCCATGTATGCGTAATATGTGTCGTGTGCATCGGTTAGGCCTGAATTGTACGTCAAAACAAAATGTTTTGTCTCTTATTCATTTGACTTTGTTAGCAAAGCTCATGAATCAAAAAAGGGGCATTCATAGACACCACATTTTGTATCCCTTATGACTCAAGCCCCCGTTCCCCAATGATGCTCAAACTCTAAGGCCTAAGGCCAGTTTAGAGCCCAATCAGATACTAAATTGAGTTGGGTAGTGTTAAAATGGAAAATATAATCTTTTAAATGAGAAAAAATCTATTTTTGGAAATAAAATTACCAAAGTGTCCCTCAGCCTACGTACGTGGGTCGCAGCCTGCGTACGCGGGCCAAAGCAAGCGTACGCAAGCACATTCTTGCGTACGCAACTAGGGTTTCAAAAGCATAAGAAAGACAAGTTTTCTACAAAAATGGCTGAAGTTTGGAATGAATCCCACATCATCTGGAAGCTGTTCCAAACCCCATTTTCTCAACTATAAAAAGCCTTACATGGTAAGTTTTCAAGACACAGAGAAATCCCACAGACAAAAAAAAAAAACCTAAGATTCACTAGAAAATAGTAAATCAAAAGGGAGTTTTTCACAAAACACTCTCAAGTCATTTTTATTTTATTGGAACCTGTTCTGGTCCTAATCCTTTGAGTTTAAAGTTTCTAATCATTATTTTATTGAATTGTGATAGATTTGACTGAAGGGAACGGGCAAAAATCTAGCCTAGACGCTTTTGCTTTAAGGTATCTTTTCAATCTTTTCTTTTCTTTTCTGCTTTTCTTCCTGTGTTTGAATCTTCTTCTTCTTTTTTTTTTTTAGTAGTTTATGTTTGTGTATGTCTGTTTAAGTTAGTGTCTTAGTTCTTTTCATGTTTTGTGAACGTTAGGTTGTTAGATTTTCGTTTCAAAGTTTTGCTCTGTTTTTACTTCTTCTTCTTTTTTAGGTTTCCTGGGCAAGGACTTGTGTACGCATAATCTTGCTTGCGCATGTAGGTTTGATTATGCACATGCAGTCTGTTCTAGTGTGCATAACCATTGCCCAAAAACCCTAAATTTTTGTTTGTTTGTTTTGTCTCTGCGTTCACATGTTTGTTCTGTTTAAACCCCCTTTTTATAAGTTTTTGGCTCTATAGGTTCTTGTCTACCTCTTTCACATGCTTGTTTGCTATAAAATGTTTAGATTAGGGTTTGTCTTAGCTTTGATACCATGCCATTCATTCACATGCCCATTTATCAATGCCATAGATGCTGTGTTACGAAGAGGTAAGTAAGGTAAGTCATGCATTCACATGAACATGCATGTTGTTTATTTATTCCTCCTTTGAGACGTAAAGTTAATGCCTTGTTCATAAAATGATTTGCTTGCTTTTGATGGCCTTATTTTAGATGAATGCTAGGGTTTCTTTTGTATGTTTGGCTCCCTTTTGTTTGGTTGATAGATAAGTGTGTCTGTTTAGGATGAAAGATGCCATGTTGTATGTTAGATGCATGTTATCTTGTGTATGAGTCTAGGACATAAGTGTTGAGTTAGTTTTTAATAGGGTTAAGGTATAAGACACAATGATGGGAGGTCAACCTTAGGGTTGGGCGATCTTGGGTGCCTAACACCTTCCCAAGATTGTACCTAAACTCTAAACCCATATCTCTAGTAGTAAGATCAAAAGGTCCTTCCTCGAAGGGACGCTATATATATGGTTCCTAGACCATTGCAAAATTTTTGTGGCGACTCCGCCCTTGTCTCCATAACGGGCTTATCATTGAAATTTTTGAATTCCTGGAGATAAAGTTTTTCCTCGATATGGATTCTGTCTAAAGGTGAGATAGCTTCATTAACTCTAATTTTGTTCCTTCGTCACCACAAAAACTAAGCAGGCACAGCAAATAACTCCAAGGCCTTCGGTTTGCTACTGATAAGCTCCACCAGGTTAATAAAAGTACCCCCTAGCCACTTTCCTGCAATCCGCCTAGCCAAAGTTGACATCCCACACAAATCTAATCGCCTCACAGCCCTATAAACAATGCAGCAAATTTTCTTGATTACCCGTGCAGAAATCACAGCCCTTATTTGTGAGAATTTTTCTTTTTTTCAAATTCTATTTTGTAGGGAGAGAATCTAAACAAGCACACCAAAGAAAGTGTTTAATTTTTCCAAGTACTCGAAGCTTACATAGCCCATTCCAGAGAGGTTTTGCTGTTGCTATTGAAGAACCTGAAGCCAAATCTGCTCCTTGCAAACACAAGAGACTATAGGCTAATTTTACAGGGTATTCACCTGTCCTGCTACCTAGCCAAAAAAGAAAATGAGGTTGGGCATAAAAGCTGATAGGGATAGCTTTAATTTGCTGCGCTTTAAAAGGGAGGAAATTTTAGTCAATAAGGCTGGAATTCCAGCCCCCAATGGCTTGATCAAAGAGGTCTGAAACCACAGAATGTATTGGCAGTTTTGCCAAAGGAGATCGCACCCTTCCACCTTGCTTACCAGTAGCCACTTATCACCATAAATCTAAATAGAAAGGCCATCACTTACATGCCACTTTGCCCACAATGTCATGACTTTCCTAGCTTTAAGAATGCTTTTCCAAGCAAAAGATCCAAAAGAAACTTTAGCTTCAAAAATAAAGCAATTCGGAAAGTACTTGGCCTTGAATACTTTATAGAAAAGAGACTCAGTATCTTTAGTTAAACGCCGAACTTGTTTTGCCAACATTGCCTTATTAAATTTACAAAGATCCTTAAAGCCCGTTCCCCCTTCACCTTTAGGACGACATAATGTTTCCCATTTTTTCCAATGCACCTTCCCCCTATCTCCTTTTTGTCCCCACCAAAACTTATGAATCATGGCTTCAATGTCTTTACACAAACCCACAAGAAGCTTAAAATAAGACAAAGCAAAAGTAGAAATTGCTTGAATAACAACTTTAAGCAATACCTCCATACTCGCCTGAGAAAGAATTTTTTCCTTCCATCCCTGCAATTTTTCCCATACTCGTTTCTTAATGAAATTTAAACTTGCTGTTTTATTTTTTCTTACAACTGTAGGCAGCCCAAGATACTTCTTATACTCCTTTATTTTTGGAATACCCAACAAATCCTTTATAGAATTTTTTACTTCAATGGGAATAAACTTACCAAAGAAAAGGGTGGTATTTTCTTTATTAATCTGTTGACCTGAAGCTTTTTCATAGATGTCAAGAATCTCCTGTATAGTCTGAATATCTCTCAACTAAGCTCTGCAGAAAAGTAAGTAATTGAGTAATCTTCGGTCCATTTTTACATAGTGAGGAGACCCGAATCCTGTCAACATGTACAGCTTAATGAATAAGAGATGTTAAACCTTCAAAAACAAGAAGAAAAGATAAGGTCATAATGGGTCCCCCTGTCTAATGCCCCTAGAAGGTTTAATATTACCCTTAGCCTTCCCATTGACCAAATGGAGTAAGAGACAGAACTAATAAATTCTGAAATAACCTGAATCCACCTCATGTGGAAACCCATCTTCTAAATAATTTTTAGTAAAAAACCCCATCATAGCTACTGCTTCTGCTTCCTTCAACAACTTTTTCTTTACCCCTAAAGTATGAGAGATGTTACAAAATAGTGTTTGCTCCACCATTTTAAATCCTTCCAACAAAGCTATAATTTTTCCTTTCGCCTTAACCACTGGAAACCCATCGCAATTACTCCTCAAGCTGCTTCAATAGTAACATGGCAGCCCTCCTTATTTAGCAAAATTTGTTCAAACCTCCAAGTTCGCTACCTCCTTTCAAGAATACCTAAAGGATGAATCAGAAGAGGTTTATGATCAGAAGACCCACACTCCAAATGCACAACACTATAGGCAGGAAACATAGAAACCCAATCCTCAGTACCCACAGCTCTATCAAGTTGCTCCCAAATACTAGAACCATCAACAAAATGCTCTGCCCACGTAAATTTATTACCCACAAACCAAAGGTCCCTAAATCTGCATTCATCCAAAACATCATGAAAATCTTGCATTTGAGAATTAGGCCTCAAAGGCCCACCAAGCTTCTCTTGAATTCTAATAATCTCATTAAAATCCCCCGAACAAAGCCAAGGAAGGGAGTTACAACGCTGAAGTCGACTCAAAATATCCCATGATTCAGGATGCCTAGAAGTTTCCGAGAACCTATAAAATCTAGTAAACCTCTATGAATTTTCCTTCCCTTGATTAAAAATAGCATCTATATAATTAAGGGAGGAATCTTTGACCACTAAGTCAATATCATGTTTCCAGAAAAGTGCCAAACCACCACCCCGAGAAATTCTTGACACACCAAACTTAAAACCAAGTCTCAAAAAATCACAAATACTAGATAGCCTTGCTTCATCTGGCCATGTTTTGGCTACAAACACTACCGCAGGATCTTGTGAACGGACCATATCTCCAAGCTCTTAAACTATCTGTTAGTTCCTAAGCCTATGACAATTCCAACAAAAGAGATTCATTGTCCCTGGCGGGTTTGGGAATCAGCCTCCGCCAAAGGGGAAAAAAGTTTGCCAGTAGTTTTAGCAAGCAGCAGAAATTTTTTATTTGGATATTCAGAAATATTATCATCTGACGACAGCAGACGTTTGGAAGATAAACTCACACTATCACTAGAAACAGAGCCCAAGGTTGGACGGGGAATACGTTTCCATGAGGCTTGGTTTTTTTTTGTTTTTTTATTAGAGAGGTCTGAGGACTTGTTGCCATCACGTGTTGGAGAGGTTGAATTCATTATGGGAATTAAGGGAGCACATAGTTGAGTAAGTGGAGACAAAACCTTGGATGGATTAACTTCAGCACGTGCAGAAAAAATATGAGAATCCTTACTAACCTCAATAGACTCCTCACGTGTCCCACTGGAATCAAACTTCCAATTTCCTTATCAATATCAGCTAGCTGTTGCATGCAGTTTTGGTGTTGGCGTGTGAGTGTATTCCCTTATCTCATCCCCCTTCCCCTGTGTGTGTGTGTGTGTGTGTGTGTGTGTGTTTTTCTCAAAAAAAAAAAATATATATATATATATATATATATATATCAGCTAGCTATTGCGTGAAAGTAGCCATGGTATTCAATGGACCCACTGGAAAAGGATTAATTGGAGAATTAAAAGCAGACGGCTCCATCAGTTTCATCTTTCCATTAACAGTCGCAGTAAAATCTTCCTCCAAATCCACACATTCCATAATCGGTTTATTAGCAGCACTAATATCCCCCATCAATGTTTCCGTTTCCTCAATCAATGCTTCCATTTCCATAAATGATTTATTGCTTGTCGGACTCTGATCAGCAACCCCAGGCGCCGCCGCTGAACACCCCACACCACCACATTCAAAATTTTCAGATTGCCGCTGAGGTCTATGTTCATAATATCCAGGAACGTAAATTACATTTTTCCTAGATGGAACAAATGGAGGTGCTCCCATAAAGAGCCCGAATTGTTTTTGTTCCGGTGGTAACGTACCTTTACTCTGGATCCACAACGCACAATTTTTATCATCGTGATTAAGGCATCCACACCAATAACAGAGGTTTGGAAGCCTTTCATATTTGAACAAAACCCAAGACTTTTCCCCAGATCAAGTGACACAAACCGACCTCGACACAATGGCTGAGCGATATCAACCACCACGCTCACATGAACTGTAAAGTTGTGATTTACAACTATTTTATGTTGGCTTTAATTCCGTGTCAAATTTGATTGTAATTATGTTCAATCTTTTGTACCCTGTATTTTATGTGAGATTTTATTGTAAAGGTTGTGCGTGAGAGAGAGTGTGAAGACTCAAGGTAAAGTGAAGAGCAATAAGTTTTTGTAGGTGTCTCGCGAGAAGCTTACACACGAAATGACTCATGTGCCCTACACATAACTAGAATGCGAAGAGTCAAGACAGGTTGGTGATAGCTGGTTTTCGCGAATGTCTCACGAGTAAGGCCTTCCCACAAGATACTCGCGAACATTCTGTTTTGCTAAATTGTCATATTTGATACACACTATCTGTACCCACACTATATATACCCACATTACCCACAGATGTTAAGGAGTGCTTTTTAGAGAAAACTCTAGCCACAAACATTGAGAGATAGATATTGTTATACCTACAATTCTCTATACAATTCATTGTGGATTTTCCTCAACTCTTACCTCTCCATTTCCATTCACTCGAGAGGTTGATAGCCCAAACACTTACCACGCCCTTTCAGAGTGTCAAGTGAGGTTTTGGTGTTGCTGGGTAGCATTGGAAGAAGCCAGGCTTTGGCGGATGCCATTGGGTGTATTACGGGATCCGGAAAGCTAGACAAGACCCAGTTCTGAGAAGCCTTGTTGGAGTAGGAGCTTGGAGGGCTTAGGTGCATTGGGCAGATTAGGCTTGGAGGGTCTCTTGCTACTCGTGTATCCCAACTGATTGTCTAGTAGTTCGATTACCGCTTGGAGGGCGGTGGAGAGGTTTTCGCCAAGTACTTTGGTTTCCTCTTCGATAACACATCGACGTGTTATCTTATGTTTGCATTCTTCTTCCCAACTCTTTTACTTTTCAATTTACTACTGTGTTATATTGATTATTGGTTAAAGTAGTTTATTTGTTTATCCGCTCACATTTACTCTATTCCGCACTTAGTATAAGTTAGAGTAAAATCTATTGAGCCGTAATATTTGATTTGGGGGTCAAAACAACTCTTGTGTTTTTAACACATTTTTTAGCTTTCACGAACAAAATTACCACCCTCATCGGCAAAAGCTTTGACGGATCGTGTCACCTCCCCAATTATGTCACATATACTCTCAACTATTTCCTTAGACATGAATCGAAGAGGAATTTCATGAACTTAAACCCAGAAAGCCACCAAATTAAACACCAAGTCAGTTAGCAGACCATCCTTGTCATACTTTTATAGGACAACCAGGTGTTTCTCAAAGCTCCAAGGCTTACTTAACGTAATGCAATCAACATCCTGCTTATTTTCAAAAACAAAGAGAGCCTTATGTTCTTGTGGACACAACAGAAAGTGTTGGAGTCACCACCTAGTTTTTGCGATGGTCTAGGAACCATATATTTAGCGTCCTTTTGAGGAAGGACCATTGATCTTACAACCAGAGATATGGGTTCGGAGTTTAGGTACGTTCTTGGCAAGGTGTTAGGCACCCAAAACCGCCCAACCCTAAGGTTGGTCTCCCATCATTATGTCTTACGTCTTAACCTCGATAAAATCATGTTCAATACTTGTATTCTAAACTCACACATACACTAACATGCATCTAAGCATACAACATGACATCATTCATCCCGAAACACAGACATATCCATCCATAAAGCATAAAGGACCCAAACACACATATACAACCCTAGCATTCATCAAATCAAGGCATCGAGGCATTCATCACATTACAAACCCTAACCATACATCTAAGCATACTCCATCACAAACTCCATCATATTATACCAAGGCAGCAACAAAAGAAGGCAACAAAGTAGACATGGCGAGCAAACATAGATCATCACATGTATTCCAAACTCTTAGACATGAAATCACACATCAAACAAGCATATTCATCTCTATCATCCAAGCAAGACCATCTCACAGATGCGTGGGAATTTCTAATGCATGACTTACCTTTTACTTACCTTACAACAACTCAGCACCTATGGCATTATGTATGAGTATATGGAAGCATGATCATGGCATTGAAACAAGGCAAACACAAAACAAACCCTAATTCTAACATGTGATAGAAAACAAACAAACATGTGAAATAGACACTTTTGAAGCATAAAAATGTGGAAAAGAAGCTAAACAAAACAAACTTGTGAAAGCAAAAGCAAAACAAAAGAGAATACCAAAATTAGGGTTTTCGGAAAGCGGCTTGCGTATGCAAGAACAAGCTTGCGTGTGCATAATCAAGCCTACGTGCGCAAGCAAGATTATGCATACGTAAGCTCTTGCCCAGAAACCCTAATGCACCAAAAATAGGGCAGAACCTCAAAACTAGAATTCTAACAACCTAACATGCATTTTAAACATACAAACAAACAAACCTAGACTAGATAAAAATGTTAAAGCATATTAAAAGAAGAAAACAAAACAAAAAGAAAGATTTAAAGCCATAAACTGAAAGAAAGGAAAAGAAAAGTTTAGAATAGATACCTCAAAGAAAAGCTCTTTAAGCTTGATTTTTTACCATTCCCCTCAGTCAAATCTATTCACAAACCAATAAGAAAGTGATTAGCAACGTTAAACTAAAAGGATTGGGGCCAGAAAAGGTCCTAATCAAACAAAATTAAGTTGAGGGTGTTTTGTGAAAAAATCCCTTTTTATTCACTATTTTCTATTGAATCTTGTATTTTTCCCATGGGATTTCTATCTCCTTGAAAATGAACCATGTAAGGCTTTATATAGTGGAAAAAAATGGGGTTTGGAACGGCTCCCAAACAGTGTGGGATTCATTCCAAACCTCTGCCATTATTGCAAAAAACTTGCATTTTTTATGTTTTTGAAACTCTAGCTGCGTATACAGAAGCATACATGTGTACACATGCTTTGGCCCATATACGCAGGCCACTGCCCACATACATGGGCTAAGGGCCTCTTTGGTCATTTATTTCCAAAAATAGATTTTTGCTCATTTAAAAAGTTATATTTTCCCTTTTAACACTCCTCAAGTCAATTTGATATCTGATTGGGCTTTAAACTGGCCTTAGGCCTTAGAGTTTGGGCTTCATTGGGGAAATAAGGCCCAAGTTGTAAAGGGTACAAAATGCGGTGTCTACAGTTCCCCTAAATTCCGAATCATGAACCCACAAGTAAATCACCACAATTGCTTAAAGGTTCTTGCCATATCCTCCATATTTAGAACCCGAGGTGTAAGGAACTTTGCAACAATAATAAATTCACTAGACCACTAAGTTTTTGGCTGAGTATAACCCGAATTCTCTTTATCGAAAACAGAGAGATTACGCCATGACTTGGTAAGGAGATCCATAACTATCAGGAAGAAATCAAAGTCAGACTATTTTCCAACACCTTGAAGAAAAAACCCACTAGCTCTTTAGCGACACTTGGTACCTTAGGAGGACAGACAATCCTTCAAAGGAAGGAATGATTCCACAACCTAAGAGAAGAAGGAGAACCAGCTTTCTTAGCGACAGAGAAATTGTTTGAGCCTTGACTAGTACCTTAAGTCTAAAAAATTATTCTACTTTAAAGTTAAACAACCTTCTACAGTACATTCCTCTAAGAAAATTGAACAGTCATCATACAAAGTAAATATTTGTCATATTTTGGTGTTTTCAAATGAGATATCTACTAGTATTACAAGATTCAAATTGCCCTTTCTAATTATTGAGAATTAAAAAAAAATGAAATAACAAGTTAGAAGCTTAATATTATTCTTCTTAACCCACTAATAATGATTACTCACCACAAAAAAAGAAAAAGAAAAAGAAAAAGAGAAGTACTAATTTTTTTAAAGAAGAAAGAAAAGTAATGATAATTGCTATAAATTTATGCAAAATCTAAATTAATGTTATGCCAAAAATATGATAGGTGGTGTTGATGCCCATTTTTGTCAAAAGGCCCAACAGCAGAGGAAGCCAAACAATATGGGAGGTGGGAAAGAAAGGAGGGGAAAACTGTAAAGAAATAAGGAAGCAAGCCCAGTGAGTTGAAGTGGCAAGATTGATAGCCAACAGGCCTATGAAGGTAACAAGAGGTAAAGAAGGAGTAAATAGGCTGAGGAAGCCCAAGGATTGAAGTAGTAAGCATGTGGGAATAATGAGAGGTAAAGAAGTAATGGGCTTGGGAAACCCAGGAAATAATGTGGTAAACTCAATGCGCTTATGGAAGATGGGAAAGAAAGGAGGGGAAAACTGTAAAGAAATAAGGAAGCAAGCCCAGTGAGTTGAAGTGGCAAGATTGATAGCCAACAGGCCTATGAAGGTAACAAGAGGTAAAGAAGGAGTAAATAGGCTGAGGAAGCCCAAGGATTGAAGTAGTAAGCATATGGGAATAATGAGAGGTAAAGAAGAAGTAATGGGCTTGGCAAACCCAGGAAATAATGTGGTAAACTCAATGCGCTAATGTGGCAGGAATAAGGGTCAATAAGCCCATAAGAGTAATAAAGAGGTAAAGATGTAGTAAGTGGGCTGAGGAAGTACAAGGAATCAAGCAATAAGCCCATAAGAGTAATAAAAATGCAAAGATGTAGTAAGTGGGCCGAGGAAGCCTAATGAATCAAGCAATAAACCCATAGGAGTAAAAAGAGGTAAAAAAGAGGTAAATGGGCCGAGGAAGCCCAAGGAATAAAGCGGTTAACCCAATGGGCTGACATGGCGGAAATAATGGCCAACAAACCCATGAAGAATGATAAGAGGTAAATGGGTCGAGGAAGCCCAAAGGAAAGACTTATTAGGTCAATGGGCTAATACGGAAAGAACACCAGGCAGCAAGCCCGCGAGAGCAATGAGAAGTAAATGCAAGACAAGGCCGTGGCAGACACGATGAAGCAATATGGTAGGATTAAAGGCCAAAAGGCTCACAGCCATGAAGAAGAGAGACAAGACGAAGGCTCAGCAAGCTACGTGGGCAAAGGCCTTCGCTTGGGCAATACCTAGCCCAAGAAGGGATAAAAGGAAGAAGACATGACTTCAAAAGCCCACGTATCATCCATGCCATAAAGGATAAACACAAACTAGTACATACAGCAAACTAAACAATGCAAGAGTAGCAGAAATGGTGTGAAGGCTAGAAAGAAACACACACAAATGGAGTGGAGCATGCACAAAGGACCAGGGCACCACCTGCTTATACCTAGCCAATACAGGGGAGATGGGCTATGAGTCAAGGTTTTCAACGGGTGTGGTTTGGCGGTGGGGGGAAAACAGGGGTTTATTATGGGGTTCTCGCCCAAGCTTCTTTGGGGGAAATGTCCTGTTGGAATGGCATTTCACCCAAAAGAGGAAAGTATGGGCTAGGACCACTTGATGCATGCCATAGAGGTAGGTGGTGAGGTAGCTTACTCTTTATCCATTGAGGTAAAACAAAAACAAAGAGAGATAAGAAACATGACAAGTAATTTTGTCTGGAAATGGAGAGTGGTGCAACCATCACACTCTAGGCAGAGGTAATGGCTGGACAACCAACAACTAAGTGAGCAGTCCTAAAGAGATGCCCGCAAGAATCCAGAAACGGTTGAGGGACAAAAAGGTTAAATCCCACAATGGCAAATGGTATAAAATGAGGTAGCCATGAACAATAAATAGGGGGAGGGAAGAAAGCAAGATGTAGGAAAGAAGAGAGAAGAGAAAATATGAAAAAGAAAGAAAAATTAGAAAGACTAAGTGGGAAGGCCAATCCCAACTCTCTTACCTGAGTCTAATGGGCCTTAGCATAGCAGAAAGGGTTGAGGCCCAACAATACAAAAAAAAAGGTCCCCCATTTTTTAATTGGCAACTCCACTAGGGAGTTGGGAGAAAGACAGGGAAAGCAAGAAAATCCCTCGCAAGTTATGCCCCTAAGATCAAAGAGGATATGAAATATGAGTGTCGTGCCATCCCAGGTAGAGTCAAGGTCGACCACACCGCACTAACCCAATCAAGCAGAAAATGCCAATGGAGCAAGAGCTGGGCCACAGCAACAACAAAAGAATCCTGCTGATAATAATAACTTCTTTTTTGAAATGTTGTAGTCAGTGTAGTATTCTTAGCAGCAGTTGATGGAGGAGATTTGCCAGCTAAAGGCGGACAAGACGAAAAAAAAGGGGAGTCAACATATCCCCGAGCATGTGGCAGACAAGGAAGAGACCCTTGTGGGCGGTGGCCCGCAGAACGCAAAACAACACTTCATCACAATGGCTAACGTAGTAGCACTGCTAGAACAAGAAAAGGCCAAGGCACTTAAGGAAAGATTTTATTCACGGAGACCTCTGTATCCCTTGAGGATACTCAGCAAGCCATATCCCAATAGGTACGAGCCGTGAACCTTCGCACAGTATGATAGCAAGAGGGGAGTGCCGTTAAGCACGTAAGCAAGTTTATAGATACCCTTTGTCCCTACGAAGCAGACAAGGACTTTTCCCTCCGAGAGTTTTTAAAGTTCTTATGTGATCGGGCATATACCTAGTACACTGGCTTAAAGCCAAGATCAATCCCAACATGGGACGATATGGTAGATGTATTATGCACCAAGTATTTGCACAGAGAGGAAACAGTGATGCTTGCAACTTTGCAAGGTACCAAGCAAAGAAGCAGCAAAGACCTCATAGAGTATATCAAGAGGTTAAGAGACATAGGGCTATAACCACTATGAATAGAAAACATTGGTGGAAATGTGTATGGACAATATAATCATGGAATATAGAGCTATCATGGAGAACCTAGAAATTTCCCAGTTTGCCCAACTATCACAGAAGGTCAGGAAAACAGCCCAATCAGTCAAGCCC
This sequence comes from Lithocarpus polystachyus, assembly GCA_033629205.1. NCBI lineage: Eukaryota > Viridiplantae > Streptophyta > Magnoliopsida > Fagales > Fagaceae > Lithocarpus > Lithocarpus polystachyus. The sequence goes on along the minus strand of CM066162.1, from coordinate 61,577,278 downwards.
ACCTCTGACAAGCCCAAGGAGCGGAAACCTGCACTGTAGGCCTTGACAGTGTCCACCGACGAGAAGAGAAAGAAGTCAGAAAGGAGGGAGTACGATAGCCCTCCACCAATACCATGTACACCAAAGGAGTTGGATATGCTCTTAGACAAATGGATTGCAGATGGATTTTTCAAACCTAATCACGTTTCTAAAGAGCCCACTGAAGAAAAATGGAGAGACCCATGTCTCTACCACCTATATAATTATGTGTAGCACGCTACTGCAGAATGCTGGGCACTCCGGAAACTAGTGCATTATAGGATCAAAGAAAGGACCCTTGAATTGTCCAAACCTGAGATCTAGAGGAACCCACTCCTTAATCACAAAGGGAAGGGGGTAGTAGCAGTTGCATTTATGTAAACTCCGGCAAAGAAGAAGAAGAAAGATCGTCGCTGCTTGCCACAGCCATCACAACCCTGCAGAAAAGTACCCGGTTCAAGAACTTGTTTTACCGATTGAAGCTAATAGCAAACAAATGAAGGATGGCCATGAAAGCTTTGGTAAGCATTGCTTTGGGAGCAGGAGTAGAATGCCTTATTACAGAGGTTCGAACTGACACGGCCTTTCTGCAAGAAACCAATGAGATCACTTTCAACGATAAAGACATGGAGGTGGGATACCCAGACCACAGAAGGCTTCTTTACTTGGCGACCTCCATAAATCAAATTCCCATTAAGAGAGCCCTAGTTGACACATGTGCTTCAGTGAACCTCATCCCACTAAGCATAATGCAAGCAGTAGGAATACCAGAGAACAAGATTTAGGGGTACCCGATGGAAGTAACGAAGTTTGGAGGAAAAGGCAAGTACACAGCAAGATACATACAGTTGTGGCTAAAGGTAGGCCCAATAGCCTCTTTAGCTTAATTCCATTTAGCTCATCCCACTCAGTATAATGTAAGCAGTAGGAATACCAGAGAACAATATTTAGGGGTACCCGATGGAAGTAATGACGTTTGGAGGAAAAGGCAAGTACACAACAGGATACATACAGATGTGGCTAAAGGTAGGCCCAATAGCCTCTTTAGCTTAATTCCTTGTAGTGAAGACGGAAGTTTCCTATCATATTCTACTAGGAAGGCCAAGGCTGCACAAGCATCATCTCATTCTGTCCACCAATTACGAGTGTGTGAAAAAGAGGATGAATAGTAGGATGATATGTATTGCAGCAAACCTATCCCCATTCGAGCAAGCCAAGGCCCATTTGGTTGAGACAATGTTCTACGACAAATGGGCACCATTTGGGGAAAGTTCGGTAGCCAAGCCAACTAGCACCTTTGTCTCCAAGTGGGAGGACATTCAAGACGACCCAGAACCTGATTTGAGGGAGTTGTTGCTGCAAAAAAGAAAAAGAAATAAACCGCCAACTCCGGAGCCAAATAGTTATCAACAATGTGTTAGGGTCCAAGCACCTAATGGCAGGATAATATATAAATTATGAAGGTGCGTGGGGCCTACCTACAACACACAAGGGGGTCCTAGAAGATAGCCACAGCATAAGAACCTAGTATGCAACGTGGGCTAGGAAAGTTTAAGGGAAGAAAGCAACACGGAAAATGAAAAGAAGATTACGACAGAGAAAGAAGTACAAGCAACGGCTAAAGAAAAGCTAGAGGAAATTGACCTGGGCACGAACCCACAAAAGCCAAGACTAATTTAAATAAGTTTAAAATTGTTAAAGGAGGAAAAGGCAGAATTGATCCTGCTATTGAAGGAATTCAAAGACATTTTTGCATGGGATTATAGTGAAATGCCTATGCTAGACCTAGGGTTAGTGGTAGACACGCACAACATGGATCTTGGGACCAAGCCAATGGCCCAACCTGCCAGGGTGTTTCATACCGAAGTAGAGGGGCAGATAATAAAGAAGGTACAGAAACTATTAGTAGCCAGGTTCATCAAACCGAACCAACACCCACGGTGGTTGTCAAACATTGTACCTATGAAAAAGAAGAACGGGCAGATACGATGCTACATTAACTTTAGAAATCTTAATCAAGTCTGTCCCAAAGACAAATTCCCGCTGCTCGACATGGATCTACTGATAGATTCTGTCGCAATGAATGCCATTTTCTTCTTTATAAAAGGATTTAGCAGGTATAATCAAATTCGGATCGCACCAAAAAATGCGGAAAAGACTGCCTTTAGAACACCCATCGGGAATTTCTACTACACAGTGATGCCCTCTGGGCTGAAAAATGTGGGTGTAACTTATCAGCGCACTATGACCGCCATATTTCATGACATGATGCACCAAGAAATGGAGGACTATGTGGATGACATAGTGGTGAAGTCAAGAAGATGAGAGGATCATGCACTTTTGGAATAACTGTCAAAAAAATTTAGGGATATTTGGTCCACAGCAAAGGGATAGACGTAAATCTGGCGAAAGTAGTGGCGATAGCAACTATAAAGCCACCAGCCACGGTCAAAGAATTGAAAAGTTTTCTGGGCAAAGTCTCCTACATTAGGAGATTCATGCCTGATCTAACATCAATGACTTCAGCTTTTACGAAGTTATTAAAAAAGGAACAGAGCTTTGAATGGGGGAACGCTCAGCAAAAAACTTTTCAAAAGCTTTAACAGATTATGATGAACCTCTCCACAGTGCAAGCCCTAGTTTGCAAAAAACTGTTGCTGCTTTACCTAGCCTCAAGCCCATCTACCATTGGGGCTCCGATAGCCTAGGAAGATGGAGGTGGCAGTCAGTTTATTACATAAGTCGTACCTTAAGGGATGCTAAGACGCATTATCCTAGGGTAGAAAAGGTATGCTTGGCAATCGTCTATGCGTCGTAAAGGTTACGCCATTACTTTTTGGCTTATGAGGTACATTTGATGACGAAGTCCCATGCGATCAAAGCGCTTCTTTGACAACCCATTTTGTCCAGCGATCAAAGCGCTTCTTTGTCATAGTATGACTTGAAAGCGAGACACCCAAAGCGGTAAAAAGCCAAGCCATAGCAAATTTGTTGGCCTAATTTCCTAGAGAAAAGGAATTCCCACTAGATGATGAGGTACCCAGAGAAATAGCCATGGTAGAAATAGCCAGAGAACAATGGATCATGAAATTCAATGGCTCCTCTATGGCAAACTTAGAAGGCGAGGGAGTGGTCCTTTATTGCAATGATGAAGAAACCATAGTACTCTCATTCAAGTTAGAATTCCCATGTTCAAATAATACAGTAGAATATGAGACCTAATGAGATTAGTGATAGCCCTCGAGATAGAGATCAAACACCAAAGGGTGATAGGCAACTCCAACTTGGTGGTTTGTCGAGCTAAGAGGAGTTTCTCTTTAAAAGAACCAAGTTTGGCCCTATACAAGACGTTGGGCTAAAGGATTGAAGAAAAGTTTTGTACAATTGAAATAGAGCATGCCCAGAGGAGTGAAAACCAATACGCAAATGCACTAGCCACATTGGGCTCACAAATAGCCTTTGAAGGAGGCAAAGCTAGAGTTGAAATTAAGAAGCAAGGAGAATCCATTATTGAAATACTCAAGGACAAGTTCCCAGAAAAAGAAGATTGCAGGAGCAATTCATATGCTCAGGGGGTTGAATGTTGATGCCCATTTTTGACAAATGGCCTAGCAGTATAAGAAGCCTAACAATATAGGAGATGGGAAAGCAAGGAAGGGCAAAACAGTAAAGAAATAAGGAAACAAGCCTTATGGGTTGAAGTGGCAGGATTGATAGCCAGCAAGCCTATGAAGGTAACAAAAGGTAAAGATGGAGTAAATGGGCCGAGGAAGCCCTAGGAATGAAGTAGTAATCCCGTGGGAATAATAAGAGATAAAGAAGAAGTAAATGGGCCCGATAAGCCCAGGAAATAAAGTGGTAAACTCAATGGGCTGGTGTGGCAGGAATAGGGGTCAATAAGCCCATAAGAATAATAAAAAGGTAAAGATGTAGTAAGTGGACTGAGGAAGCCTAAGGAATCAAGCAATAAGCCCATAAGAGTAACAAAGAGGTAAAGTTATAGTAAGTGGGCCAAGGAAGCCCAAGGAATCAAGCAACAAACCCATGAGAGTAAAAAGAGGTAAAGAAAAGGTAAATGGGCCGAGGAAATCCAAGGAATAAAGTGGTAAACCCAATGGGCTAACATAGTGTGGACACAACAGAGAAGTCACCACTTAGTTTTGCAATGGCCTAGGAACCACGAATATAGCTTCATTTTAAGGAAAGAGCATTAATCTTACTACCAGAGATATGGGTTCAAAACCTTTGTCCCTAGACTCTACAATCCTCGTAGATGAACTTACAGTAGAAACCTTCTACCGCTTCAGAACCTCTGAACTCTTCAATATATGAGTGCCACCCTTTTTGATGCACGAATCCCAGTACGTGACTCACTCACCAAGTTGAGGAAGAAGAATGTTGACTGCAAAGTTCTTCACTTCATCAACAATGAAGATCAAGAAGCACTTGGTTACAAAACCTTAAGGTGCAAAAGATGCAGTAGCTTTTTTTAGAGAGAATAAGGCTTCGGTCACCTTTTTCAGGTGTTCTCCTTGTATTCTATTATGTGACAGCCTCTAAACTAAGCCTTATATATGTCTAAGGTTATGAGAAAAGAAACCCTACACAAATACATAAGCATGGGCCGAAAACCAAATCTAAACATTCTAATTTCCGTAACCTCGATAGATTCTCGATCTGTCTAGAATCTGTCGAGCTCCATTCATTAAATCTCGAAAGATAGCTATCTGTCGAGAAGCTGTCGAGCTATCTGTCCGCAGGTGTCGAGCTATCTGTCCAGCTTTAGTGAATAGCTTTTCTTCACTTGTTTCTTGGTCCAATCTTCCTGGCTTTAATACTAGACTTGAACAACATGTTCTTTGAAGTATTAAACACAATCCTAGATCTACCCAAATACAAGTAAAGTGCGTTTTGTCAAAGGATTAGCCAACTACACAAAATATTGACATATGTTCCTAACATCAAATCACATATGTCCTAACAATCTTCCCCTTTGGCAATCCGTGACAAAACCACAACAAACAAATGAACATATGAGAGAAGTCATAAATTACTCAACTCACACTCACTTGTTGAATACAATAAAATCTATCCTAACACAAACTCTTGAAAAACTTTGCAAGAAGAGAGTTCATGGCAAGTAGACTTTGACAACCTGTATTTTTGAAACACTTTAAACAAAACATATCAAGGCATCTTTGTGTGAGACAAAAATAATAGATTGTATACAAAAATATAAGAAACATGTGTATAAAGATAGAAAAGAAATAACACATGTAGAGATAGGTGAAAGAAGACATATATTATCATATATATATCAAAGATAAGTACAATGTATGTAAACATGGTCATAAGACCGGTGTACAATAAGAAGGAGGTAAGCACTCCCCCTAACAAGATGAAACACATCTCCCCCTTACAAAAGAATGTATTTCTCCTCTAACATGTAGAATCTTTAAAAAAGAAACCACATATTTCCACAATTTCTCACCCTTTTTGTCATGATTGACAAAGGGTACCAGAAGCAAGAAAGCTTCACCTGAGAAACATAAAGATGATCAAGGATGATCAAGGGGGTATAAAGAATCCATAAAAATGCATGAATGTAAGGAAACAAGATGCTATGGATGACAAGATAAAAGAAAGATGACAAACATGTGAAAAACAATGCATGCAAAGGATCTCGACAGATCGAGAGGTGTCGAGATGCTATCGAGCCAACCTCGATGGATCGAGAAGGTGTCGAGGATCTATCGAGGAGACAGAAAGTTTCTCGATCAATCGACCTATCTATCGAGAGGTGTCGAGATTGTGATAAAAAGCAACTGAAGAGCTCGATAGATAAGCTAGGTGTCGAGAGGTGTCGAGATTGCTTAAAAATAGTTTTTCAAGAAAGGAAAAACACAGATATAAATGCAATCAAGCATACAACTCAAACAAGGATCCAAACAACATTTTTACCTCTTAAAATCATCTCTCAATCAACAATTTTAAGCACATTGATCTCAAAAACACAAACACACACACACTATACAAGTCTAATTAATTTTATATTTCAAAAACAAGTTAAGACAGTTTAGTGAGCATACATTAACACATGTAAACCTAATGATGGCCAAATCACATTATACCTGCACATGTATCAAAAGTAGTATAGAAATATTGCATGTTGTGTGTGAAAAACATCGCAAGATTGCAAATGTGTCAACATGTTATGACGATTTGTGATATGAGAAAATCACTTTAACTCTCACACAATTTTAACTATTTGATGGGAACTATCACCTTTAAGGTACATCCTATAACTCCCACATCTCCTAGAGTACACGCTTGCAATCATATATAAAGTATTTTTATTCTTTTTGCTTTTTATTTTTCTTTGCATATTTTCTTTTATTAAGCATATCATTCATGGGTATATAAAAGAGAGAAAAGAAATACCCAGTGAATTAAGCATTTGACATTGCACTTTTGCTATGCTGAAATATACAAATGTCATTGACATTGCACTTTTATTATGCCGAAGCATATAGATGTCATTTCATGATTGGCGGACAACAGTGGTAAGATGGTTATTTATGCCTTTCTCTTAGAATTTTCTAGTCCTACCCGTCAAAAAGAGTGATACGAGTGTTAAGTACAAAAGATAACTTAATCTTACTCATCACAAACAAGAGCCACAAAACTCACTTGCTTAGTTGTGCATAAAGATGCACATCTAAGCTACAAAAGATATAAAGTTTAGAAAATTTTACTTCAATGGCCATCCAAGGTACACAAGTACCAATGTACACAAAACACGCACTGTTTTTGTATTTTTCTGATTTTTCCTTTTTATTTTTATTTTGAAAACAAAACTAAATAAAAACTAAACAACCAAACAAAAACAGACAAAAAACATGAAAGCATGAAAGAAAGATGCATACGCATGAAGGCATGATAGAAAAATGCAGATGCATGAAAGCATGATTACAAAAGCAGATAAGATATCAAGCAAAGAGAGTCCTACTTTAGATAGAAAGAATTAAAGCAAAGGACAACCAAAAAAGACAATTAAGTCTTAGGCTCCTCACCCACACAACACGAGTCTTTGGCCATGAAGATGAAAAGGTACGTGTCCTAGTATGTCTACTAAAGGACATAGAACAATTAAAATTCTCTTGAAATTGAGTTAAAAAGCTCAAAGCTTTTAATAACTCTCCAAACAAAGGTGTAGGTCCTTAAGAGGAAACCTGTGACCGTTTGGACAATTGCATATAAGGATACAACTTAAAGCAATTAGGACGAATATGTCTAGAAACACCACAATGGTGACAAATCAGTTTTGGATTTCATACCTTTATAACCTTTTTCAGATTGGGGCACAAAGATAGTCCTTGATCCAGAAGCCGTGGAAAAAGAGCTCATCTAGCTTGACTAACAGATCAGGTTTTTCAGTTTTTACTTCATTAAGCTCTTTTCTACAAAGATGAGAAGTCTTTTCAGATTTTATAAATTCAATGCATAGCTTGTCATAGGCTTCCTGAAGGGTCAACTTCTTAGGTACTTCATCATCAGAAGAATCCTCACTGTCACTAACACTCTCCACAATCACCTTATCAGTTGAAACAGTTAAGGCCATAACGTGACTACATTCATCCACATACACATCAGAAGAGTCATTCTCAGTATCACTCCAGGTAGCAACCAACCCCTTATCTTTTGATTTCTCGGTCTTTTCGTTCAGAAGGTAGTTTGGGCACTTTATCCTCATATGACCAAAACCTTTGCACTCATGGCATTGGATAAGGGGTTTCTCATTCTTGCCCTTCCTTGAGGATTTAGATTTCCTAGAAGGTTTGCCTTTATCCTTTTTCCTAAATTGAAGAAGTTTGATAATCTCATCAGTTATAAAGGTTAGATCCTCATCCTCATCTTTACTTTGATCTTCATCTTCAGAGTCCTCAATCTCTTCCTCTATACCCTTGAGAGCCAAGTTTCTACTCTTTCCACCTTTTCCCATTAAACCTAATCTCATCTCATAGGTTTGAAGGTTCCCTACAAGCTCAATCAAAGGAATTTGATCAATGTCCTTTACTTTTTCAATGACAGTGATCTTGGCATGGAATCTTTCAAGTAAGGACCTAAGGATTTTCCTAACAATTTTGGATTCTGCTATAAATTCTCCAAGGTTGAAAGCAGAATTCACAATATCCTTGGGTTTAGCATAGAACTCATCAAAGGTCTCATCCTCCTCCATTCTTATTTCTTCAAAACTACTAGTGAGTCTTTAAAGCTTCACAGTCAATACTGCCTTGGTACCTTCGTAGGTGGTCTTAAGAATGGTCCATGCTTCCTTGGCAACTTCCGTGGATGATATTTTCTTGAATTCATCATTGGTCACCTCACAAAACAAAGCATTCAAGGCCCTACTGTTGTAATTTGCCGCTTTAATTGTTTCTTCATCCCAATCCATCGGTGCTTCCTTTGGCTTAATCCATCCAACTTCAACAACTTGCCATACCTATTCACCTAAAGCCAGCAAAATAACTTTCATACGAACTTTCCAGTATGCATAATTAGTTCCATCAAATAAAGGAGGATCAAAATAGATTGTTCACAATCCATGACAACGGGGGTCAAGGATCATACTCAGGAAATTAATCCAAGCAAAGTGTACCCGCTCTGATACCACTTGTTGGGAAATTTAGACCCCGGTTGATAGAATTAACAAGTTTTAAATCTAAGTTTTTAATTAGATTTATTATGAATAAAACTTGTTAAAACAAATAAACACCAATATCATGTCAAAAATAAATGCACGGAAAAGTAAATAAGACAAGATATGATGACCAAGGAAAACCAATGAAACAAACTAGTTTCATAGTAAAAAACCTGGAGGGAAACCTTCCCAAAAGGCAATCCACTATAGTAAAAAGAAGTTTCAAATCTAGTACAAAACCTTTATCCCTAGACTCTACAATTCCCATAAATGAACTTACAGTAGAAACCTTCTACTGCTTTAGAACCTCTGAACTCTTTAATATATGAACGCCACCCTTTTTGATGCACGGATCCCAATACATGACTCACTCACCAACTTGAGAAAGAAGAATGTTGGCTGCAAAGTTCTTCACTTCATTAACAATAAAGATCAAGAAGCACTTGGTTACAAAACCTTAAGGTGCAAAAGATGCAATAGCTTTTTTTAGAGAGAATAAGGCTTCGGCCACCTTTTTCATGTGTTCTCCTTGTATTCTATTATGTGGCAGCCTCAAAACTAAGCCTTATATATGTCTAGGGTTGTGAGAAAAGAAAACCAACACAAATACATAAGCATTGGCCGAAAATCAGATCTGAACATTCTGATTTTCGTAACCTCGATAGATTCTCGATCTGTCTAGAATCTATCGAGCTCCATTCTTTAAATCTCAATAAATAGTTATTTGTCAAGAAGCTGTCGAGCTATCTGTCCACAGGTGTCGAGCTATATGTCTAGCTTTAGTGAACAACTTTTCTTTACTTATTTCTTGGTCCAATCTTCATGGCTTTAATACTAGACTTGAACAACATGCTCTTTGAAGTATTAAACACATCATAGATCTAGCCAAATACAAGTAAAGTGCATTTTGTCAAAGGATTAGCCAACTACACAAAATATTGACATATGTTCCTAACATCAAATCACATATGTCCTAACAAGTATTAGGCACCCAATACCGCCCAACCCTAAGATTGGCCTCCCATCATTGTGTGTTACATCTTAAATTCAATAAAATCAATTTCAACACTTATGTCCTAAACTCACACAGACACTAGCATACATCTAAGCATGCAACATGGCATCATCATCCCAAAACACATACATATCCATCAATAAAGCATAAGAAGCCAAACCACACATATACAACCTGAGCATTCATCTAATATGTGAAAACCCTATCATGTCATACATAAGGTATCAACCTAATCATAGCAGCAAGTACATCATTTATCAATTAAACACAAAATGCAACACAACAACACATGTACATATCCATCAAATAAAACATGACAAAACATATGCATGTGAATGTGAATGTATGACATACCTTTACTCACCATGCTGCAACTCAATACCTATGGCATCATGCATGGGCATGTGAATGCATATTCATGGCATAAAACAAAGAAACAAGAGATGAAACCCTAATCTAGCATATCAAAGGTAAATAACAATAAAACATGTGAAACAGAGGCTTCAGATACACATATACATAAAAAGAAACTTAAATAGGAACATGTGAGATAAGAAAATAAAATGAGACAGAAGTAGAAGACTAAACTAGAGTTTCTGGGCAGCAACATGCGTACGCATACCGAAGGTTGCATACGCAGGAGAAGGCCCACGTACGCATGCATAAGGCATGCGTGCGCAGCTCTGCTCGAAACCCTAACCTAGAAACAGCAAAGCAGAAAAAGAGAGCACAAATAAAAACCCTAATTTTAACAACCAAACATACTTAGGATATATAGAAAACTATAAAATTAACCTAAACAAACATATGTAAGCATAAATAAAGCTAACAAACAAGATTAAAACTTAAAATAAAGACAAAAAAGAAATAGGAATAAAAAGAAAGAGTTATTGCAAAAAACTTACCTTTTTGCAGAAAACGTGCCTTTTTATGTCTCTGAAACCCTAGCTTTGCACGCACTGCCTGCGTACATATGCTTTGGCCTATGTACACAAGTTAATGCCCACGTATGCGGGCCGAGGGCCACTTTGGCCATTTTATTTCTAAAAATATTTTTTTTTCTCATTTAAAAGGTTATATTTTCCATTTTAACACTCCTCAAGTAAATTTGATATCTGATTGAGCTCTAAACTGGCCTTGGGCCTTAGAGATTGGACATCAATGGGGAATGGGGGCCCGAGTCATAAGGGTTACAAAATGCGGTGTCTACAAATGGCCATCTTTTGATTTGTGAGCTTCACTGACGAAATCAAAAGAATAAGAGACAAAATATTTTTTTTTGCTATACGGCTCTGGCCCAACCCACGCACATGACACACATCACACATACATAGGGCGGGGTGCAACTTCGGAGAGCTACGTGGGATTCGTATGTCCAAAGTCCCACCTTTGTTGCTCGAAAAACAAGTAATGACAAGTTCATTATCCCAGAACCTATTTTGCCCCTTGTAAGCAAATGGCGAGTGACTCACTATCTTAGAGTCACTTAAAAAGAAAAAGAAAAACAAACAAGGGCGCTCTTCAAGCTAACCCAACAAACAACAAAAGGACATAGTCTCTATGGTGTTCATCCGAGGCTCTTGCCTCAAACTTCTCCGGGTGACTTACACATCTTGTCTTCTTCACTTCTTTCTCTACCTTTTCTGGTGTGGCTCCGACCTCGGGTTGACCTTAGTCTCTTTCTCTATCTCTATCTCTACCTTTTTCTATCGTGCCTGCATGTTCAATTCCCGGAGGACATATGCATGAGTAGTCTTGATTGTCAGATCCACTAGAGGTGGTGAAAACTCGCTGAGGAATAGGTATGTATGGGGAGGAATCTTCTGCCTCTTTCATGACTTACTTGGGGTTGAGAAACTCGCTGAGTAGTAGTAGAAATGGACTTGCTGAGGAGTAGTGTAACTTTTGTAGATGTGTGATCCACTTGGGAAGAATCTTCTGCTTCCTTACTAGGGATACTTTAGGTGTACTTGGTCCACTGAGGAAAAATTTTTTGCTTCCTCACTGGGAATTGTTTAAATGTGCTTGGGTCCTTCAGGGAAGAATCTTCTGCCTCCTCCATGGGGATGATGTTCCAGATATGCTTGATCTACTGAGGAAAAATCTTCTACTTCCTTACTGGGGATAGTGTTCTTGAGTTTATGCGATCCACTAGAAATGGTTTTAGGATGTACATGCTTCTTTGAGGGAGGAGTCTTATGCTTCCTTTACTACTTACAAGGGGATCCTTGGTGACTATGTGCCTAATTGGGGCAATCTTGAGATGTTTTTCTTTTTTGAATTTTTTTTTTTATCGTTCATGACTAAACTACAGGTAGTTTAGTGGTGAGGCCTAAACTACACGTAGTTTAGCCATCAAGTGTGTCCCCACCTCTAACAGCTACCAACCGTTTTTTTTTTTTCTTCATTCTCTTTATCTCCCTCATCTCCTCACATTCTTCATAACTCTTCAACTTCTCCTTGTTTTCTCTACAAAAACTTCCCTCTTCTCTCTTTTCCTCACATCATCTGATTCTCCCATTCTCTCAAAACTCCCTCATTCTCTCATTTTCTCTCTAGACTCTCTTCATCTCCTTCAATGGCACCCAAGGCCAAGAAGACTTCCTACATCCTTTCCTCCAATGCATTTCTCCTCACCCGCTAAAGTGGAGCAGTGAGATTGACGAAATCTCCTTCATTAACACACCGGCCAGAGAATCACATCTCTATGGCTGAATCTGTAGTTTTTCAAACTTTTCTCATTTTCAAGTTTCTCTTTAATCTTCTATTTTGATGTGTTATGGCCATGTAAATGCTTAGGTTTTGTTATGGGATAGGTTTAGATGAAAACCTAACACATTAGAAGGGTAGGAACATGTTTAGGATTAATTTTGGATGATGTACACTTGAAAATGTTGAAGGACACTTTCTGTCTGTGCTTGTGTGTGGGCTTGAGCCTACATACGTAGCTTGGACTTATGCGTACGCAAATCTGTTCTTGAGGTATTGCATATGTGGGTTCTGGCCTGCATATATAGGGTCCTATCTGCATACGTGGGTGTGGACACAAGGGGGGAGTCGCCACCTAGTTTTTGCAACGGTCTAGGAAACCTGTATATAGTGTCCTTTTTGAGGAAGGAACTTTGATCTTACTACCAGAGTATGGGTTTGGAGTTTAGGTACGCTCTTAGGAAGGTGTTAGGCACCCAAGATCGCCTAACCTTAAGGTTGGCCTCCCATCATTGTGTCTTAATCTTAACCTTATTAAAAACTAGTTCAATACTTGTATTCTAGACTCACACACACACTAACATGCATCTAACATACAACATGGCATCTTTATCCCTAAACAAGCACACTTATATATCCACAAAGCAAAAGAGAGCCAAACACATATAAGAAACCCTAGCATTCATCTAACATGACAAAAACCCTATCATACATCTAAACAAGGTAGCAACCCCAAACATGACAGCAAGCATATCATTCAAGCTAGCAACCACATTATGAACAAGGCATTAACACATTATAAACCCTAATCATACATCTAAGCATGTTTCATCATATCATCAAAATAAAACCAACACAAATTCATGGACCTTTCAAATCATGCCTTACCTTTTGCTTACCTTTCAGCAACCCAGCACCTATGGCATTATGCATGAGCATGTGAATGCATGTTCATAGCATCAAATATAAAACCCTAATCTAAGCATGTTGAAAGACAAATAAGCATGTGAGGCAGAGGCACAAATACGTATGATCATATGAAAAGGCTTTTAGAAAGGGGCAAAGCATGTGAAACAAACCAAACAAACAACATAAGGAATCTGGATTAGGGTTTCTGGACAAGTACCTACGTACACAGCTAGAGGGCTGCGTACGCAGGGTTTAACCTGCGTACGCATGCTAATGACATGCATGCATGGGACTTGTTCAAGAACCCTAACCCAGAAACCCGAAACAGAAAATAAAGCACAAAAAAACCTTAATTCTAACTATCTAGCATGCTCAAAACACAGCAGAACTATAAAACTGACCTAAGCAAACATATAAAATCCTAAACTATGCAAAGAAATAGGATTAAAACTAAAAAGAAAGACAAAAAGGGAAAAAGGAAGTAAGAAAGAATACCTTAAACCAAAAGCTCCTAGGCTTGAATTTTTACCATTCCCTTCAGTCAAATCTATCACAATTCAATAAAACAGTTATTAGAAACTTTAAACTCAAAGGATTAGGGCCAGCAAAGGTCCCAATCAAATAAAAATGACTTGAGGATATTTTCTGAAAAACCCCCTTTTGATTCACTATTTTCTAGTGAATCTTAGGTTTTTCCCGTGGGATTTTTGTGTGTTTTGAAAAGCTACTATGTAAGGCCTTTTATGGTTGAAAAAATGGGGTTTGGAATGGCTCCCAAACGATGTAGGATTCATTCCAAACCTCATCCATTTTTGCAGAAAACTTGCCTTTTCCATACTTCTAAAACCCTAGCTGCGTACGCAGGATTATGCCTGCATACACATGCTTTGGCCCACGTACGCAGGTCGCTGCCCACGTACGTAGGCTGAGGGCCACTTTGGTCATTTATTTAAAAAAATAGATTTTTATGCATTTAAAAAAGTGATATTTTTCATTTTAACACTCCTCAAGTCAATTTGATGTCTGATTGGACTCTAAACTAGCCTTAGGCCTTAAAGTTCAAGCATCATTGGGGAACAGGGGCCCGAGTCTTAAGGGGTACAAAATGCGGTGTCTACAATATCCATACTCCCTCGAGTATTTCAACCATAAAGGCTAAGGCAACTAAGGCATCCGCAAATTGATTTTGAGCTCTAATGATGATTGTGTACTTAATCTTGTCAAAGGTCTTGGTCAAGTCCTCCAAGTATTGTTGATTAGGCTTCAAGTGTTCCGCCTTCACCATCCACAACTTTTGTGCTTGGGCTAGAACCAAAGTTGAATCTCCAAAGACTTCGACCTCATTTACCCTCTGATAGTGTCCTGAAAAACACCCAACTCCATACTCGTCCGTAGGGGTCGTCCATAGAAGAAGGGAAATACCTTAACCCAGTAAACTCGTCCACAGCAGACTCGTCCGTCCAGAAAGACCCTTGGACGGACTGTAGTGACTTCAAACGTGGTCATTGCAGACATTCCCTGGACGAAGTTTATACACTTGTTCTAGAACACATTTGCAATCAAGGCATTGCCGCGAAACCACCTCCAATGACGGTTACAGAACGTACGGCCTAATAAAGTAACTTCCATGGCAGTTATGGAAGTTACTTACGAACCTTCCGGCATCCTCCAATGTAGGAGAAGTTATCAAGTGAGTAACTGCTCATGGCATAGACTATATAAGAACAACGATCACCAAATAAAGAGGTATGAGACATTTTTCCCAAATTTTTGGTTATTCCAAAGGATTAGGGATGACACTGACTTTATCATCGGAGGGTTTCCGACCGGTCCACCCCGGTCACCTCTGACTTTGTTCATCTCTTCAGGTCTTCATTCAGATTATCATCGTCGCCGTTAACATCCAAAGCATCCAGCCTACTGATTTTGTCGTGCATCATCAGTTGGCGCCGTCTGTGGGAAAGAGTAAGTTTGTACTAACAATTACTTTCCTTCGACAAAAGGCTGTATGGTTCGGACAAGATCAAGGGCTACCAGCCCAGGCCACCAGGAGAGTAGGGATGCCTCCAGCAATCCCAACCGCGATCGACAGTCAGCGCCAGTCGCTCAACAGCCCGCCTTCCAACATATGCAGTCCATGGCAGCCGCCATGGCAGAGTTGACCCGACAGAATCAAGAGTTAACTAGGGAGATACATGTACGAAGGCAACGTCAAGAAAGGTTGGAAGAAGGACAAGCCTAGAGTCAGGAAGGTAGGGAGAATGCTGAGCCCGAAGGACAGTCGAGAGGTACTGTTTCACAGAGGGTGCCACACTTGGAGAGGGAAATGGACCAAATGCGTAAAGCCATGGACGAAATGCGGGAGAACATGGGAGGACGAATCCCGTGGAAGACTTGGTTCACCGAACGGACTCCCCTTTCTCAGCCTCCATTAACAGCCATCCCCTGCCTCCCAAGTTCAAGATGCCTTCCCTAGACTCATATGATGGGACGCGTGATCCATGCGATCACATTGCAACCTTCAAAACAACAATGCATCTCCAGGGAGTTCCAGACGAGATTATGTGTAGGGCTTTCCCTACCACGCTTAAAGGACCGGCACGAGTATGGTTCAGCAAAATACCACCAAATTCTGTAAGTTCGTTTGAGGAGTTGAGTAAACTGTTTGTCAATAATTTTATTGGAGGACAAAGGCATAAGCGTTTCTCGTCCAGTTTGTTAACTATCGAGCAAGGGAAAAATGAGAGCTTGCGCTCCTTCATTACTCGTTTCAACAGAGAAGCCCTCACTATGGACGAGATGGATGACAAGCTACTACTGGCAGCCTTCCACAATGGAGTCAATTCTGACTTGTTCATCCATAAGCTCTATGAGCAAGAGCCTTAGACCATGGCTGAGCTCGTCCATTCGGCTCAAAATTTCATGAATGCGGAAGATGCGATCATAGCTAAGAAGAGGAAGAGGGCCGAAAGAAGGGAAGGAGACAACACCCGTCACCAGGAGCAAGCTCCCCGTTCAAAGAAGGCCCGCGCTGGGGAGAAAAGGGATCAAGATAATAGAAGGCCAGTTTCATCTTCAGGAAGAGGTCAGCACTACACGCCTTTGAATGTCCCACTTGACCAAGTGCTCATGCAGATCAAAGACGATCCATCCCTGAAATGGCCAGAAAAGATGAAGGGAGATCCCAACAAGCGCAACAGGAATAAATATTGTCGTTTTCACAGAGATCACAGGCATGACACGGATGAATGTTTCGATTTGAAGCAGCAAATAGAAAACCTCATCAGGCAGGGAAAGTTGAGGAACTTCCTTGGACGAGATCAGAAGGATGAAAAGTTGAAAGGAAAGATGGAAGAGGCGCCCAGACCTCCGCTGGGAGAAATAAGGGTGATCATAGGAGGAAGTTCAACGGGACAAACTTCCAGGTCGCGAAAGACATACCTAAAGGTAGTACAAAACGTTCAACTCTCAGGACGACCTGTCAGGACGAGGGAAGCCGAAGAACAATCCGTTTCCTTCACAGACGAGGACGCTGCAAGACTTCACCACCCCCACGACGATGCTATTGTTATTACCCTGCTCATCGCAGGTTATACGACTAGGAGGGTGCTAGTTGACAATGGCAGTTCGACAGATATCCTGTATTACCCTGCCTTCCAGCAAATGAACCTCGGACGAGACTTACTCCGCCCAGTGAACTCACCCTTAGTGGGGTTCGGAGGAATGAAGGTACAACCGGTGGGAATAGTTACGCTACCCATGGTAGTAGGGACACATCCACAGCAGATAGCCAAAGAAATAAATTTCCTTGTAGTGGACTGTTCGTCATCGTATAATGTTATCATCGGAAGACCTACCCTAAACAGGTGGAAGGCAGTAACGTCCACTTACCACTTGTCAGTGAAGTTCCCTACAGAATATGGGGTGGGACAGGTTCAAGGAGATCAGCTAGCAGCAAGAGAATGCTACCTAGCCATGCTAGCCATGGACAAGGAAGTTCAGACGATGAACATAGAGGAAAGGAGAGTCGTTGCAGAGCCTACCGAAATGTTGGAAAACATTCCTTTGGATGAGGATGATCCCCAAAAGTTCACCAAAATAGGAGCAAGCATGAAGAATGAAATAAAGCAAGACCTCGTCCATTTTCTGCAAAAGAGTGTGGATGTATTTACTTGGAGTCACGAAGACATGCCGGGAATTGATCCAAGTATCATCACACATCGATTGAATGTATGTCCGTCTTACAAACCCGTCCGTCAGAGGAAAAGAGTTTTTGCTCCAGAACGGGACAAGGCTGTTAAAGAAGAAGTCCAGAAGTTGAAGACAGCACAATTCATTCGGGAAGTCTATTACCCAGAGTGGCTGGCCAACGTAGTGATGGTCAAGAAAGCAAACGGCAAGTGGAGGATGTGTGTGGACTTCACTGATTTGAATAAAACTTGCCCCAAGGACAGCTACCCCTTGCCACGCATCGATCAATTGGTGGATTCAACAGCTGGACATCGGCTATTAAGCTTCATGGACACTTTCTCGGGCTATAACCAAATACAGATGGACGAGGCAGACCAGGAAAAGACATCCTTTGTAACGAGCCAAGGATTGTTTTGTTATAAGGTGATGCCCTTCGATTTAAAGAACGCAGGGGCAACTTACCAAAGGCTGGTTAATCAGATGTTTCAACTGCAAATAGGACGAAATGTGGAGGTTTATGTAGATGATATGCTAGTGAAGAGTTTGGAAGAGAGGAATCACTTGACTGATCTCCAAGAGACCTTCGACACGCTTAGGCGGTATAATATGAAACTGAATCCCAGCAAGTGCGCTTTCAGAGTATCGTCGGGAAAGTTTCTTGGATTCATGGTTTCGCATAGAGGAATCGAAGCGAACCCCGATAAGATCCAGGCCATCATTGACATGAAGCCGCCAGGAAACGTCAAAGAAGTCCAAGCACTCACTGGACGAGTTGCTGCGCTCAATAGGTTCGTCTCCAAAGCAACTGACAAGTGTTTACCATTTTTCAGGGTTCTTAAAAAAGCCTTTGAATGGACGGACGAATGTCAGAGGGCCTTCCAAGACCTCAAAACCTACCTGACCACTGCTCCGTTGCTAAGTCCGTCCGTACCTGGTGAAGAACTATACTTATATCTGGCGGTGTCCCCACATGCAGTAAGCTCGGCGTTGGTCAGAGAAGAAGGAAAGGTACAAAAGCCAGTCTACTACACAAGCCGAGCTCTGAGAGGAGCAGAAGGACGGTATCCTATGATGGAAAAATTGGCCTTTGCTTTAATTACGGCCTCGAGGAAGTTGAGACACTATTTTCAAGTGCATGTCATTAATGTCCTGACAGACCATCCATTGAAGAAGGCAATGGACAGATTGGAAGCTGCAGGAAGACTAGTCCAATGGGATATTGAACTTGGAGAATTTGATATCAGGTATCTGCCGAGGAGTGCGATAAAAGCGCAGGTATTGGCAGATTTTATTGCGGAATTCACTCCCAACAAAGGTTTGGACGAGCTGGGTGGCGCTCGAAGATGGATCATTCATGTAGATGGGTCCTCCACGTTACATGCAGGGGGGATAGGAGTTATTCTGAAATCCCCAGAAGATGATAAACTGGAGTATAAAGTTCGCCTGCAGTATGCAACAACCAACAATAAAGTGGAATATAAAGCCCTCCTGAAGGGGCTAGAGTTGGCAAAGTCCTTAGGGGCAGAGTCAGTACTCGTCCATGGAGATTCCCAGCTAGTCATGGGTCAGGTGAATGGGACATACGAAGCCAAAGAAGAACGCATGAAAAAATATCTCAATAAAGTGAGACGCCTTGTAAAGAAATTCAAAGAAGCCGGTTTCATCCAAATTCCAAGAGAAGAGAACGTGGAAGCAGATGCTTTAGCAAAAGAAGCCTCGACCGATAGCGCTTCAAGCAACTTTGACGAAATTCAATACATGCCAAGCGTAGATCTACCAGAAATACAGCAAATAGAAGGTGAAGACAACTGGATGACACGAATACTAGCTTATCTAAAAGATGGAAGGTTACCAGAGGAGAAGGACGAAGCCAAGAAACTGAGAATCAGGTCGGCAAGGTATGTCCTCATAGACGATGTGCTGTACAAAAGAGGTTTTTCCCAGCCCTACTTGAGATGCTTAGCTCCGAGCGATGCAAATTACGTATTGCGGGAAGTCCATGAAGGGTCCTGTGGAAACCATTCGGGGGCAAGAGCGCTAGTGCATAAAATCCTCCGTGCAGGGTACTATTGGCCAACCATGCAAGCAGATGCAAGAGCCTACGTCCAAGTATGTGACCAGTGTCAACGATTCAGCAACGTCCCCAAGCAACCCGCAGAATACTTGACTCCTATGATGGCTCCTTGGCCCTTCGCGCAGTGGGGACTAGACATTTTGGGTCCCTTTCCATTGGGAACCAGACAGATGAAGTTTTTAGTGGTGGGTATTGACTACTTTACTAAGTGGATAGAAGCAGAACCACTAGCCAAGATCACACAGCAAAATATCAAAAATTTCGTCTGGAAAAACATTTTATGCCGGTTTGGAGTACCCAAGGTGCTAGTATCAGACAATGGACGGCAGTTTGACAATGCACTGTTTAGAGACTTTTTCGGACACTTCGGAATTCAGAATCATTACTCCTCCCCCTCTCACCCACAGGCAAATGGCCAAGCAGAAGTAGCAAACCGATCCTTGCTGAAAATCATCAAGACTCAGCTTGACGGGGCAAAGGGTGTATGGCCAGATGAATTACCAGGCGTTCTTTGGGCTTACAGGACGACAGCGAGAACCCCCACAGGGGAAACACCCTTCAAACTGGCTTACGGGAGCGAAGCAGTCATACCTGCGGAGGTGCACATGGCCAGCCATAGAGTGATGAAGTATCAGGATGAAGAAAATGGTGATCAGCTTCGTCTTAACCTCGATCTCCTAGACGAGGTACGGATGGATGCAGAACAAAGAATGACAAGGTATAAAAACTTGATGGCCAAACACTATGATACCATGGTCAAACCCAGGCGCTTCGACATAGGGGACCTCGTCCTAAAAAAGGTTTCCTTGGCCACCAAGAACCCTGCTCATGAAAAGCTGGGGCCGAATTGGGAAGGACCCTATAGGGTTATTAACTGTAAGAGGCAAGGATCCTACTATTTGGAAGCTCTGGACGGACGGAAGCTGGAACACCCCTGGAACGTTGAACATTTGAGGAGATACTATCAATAAAACCATGGACGAGCATCAGACGTCATGGGTGTCCAAAGTAGTTTTCTACTAAATGCTTACTATTAATGTTTTAGATGTATACTACTTATGAACTACTGTGATAAAACATTTGTAATTCCCTAAAAGCACTAGCTCTCAAGCATGTGCCATTCCTATGGACGAATATTTACATTTTCTTAAAGCATATATGTGATGTATTTTTAAGTATATCTGATTATGTGTGAAAATGAGCTAAAGACGAGGAAAATCCTTGGACGCAAGGATGTATCGTCCGTGAGCTTTCCTCAAAATCAGGATAAAGCCAGGAAAAGTCGTCCAAACCAAGAGGCGAACTGATGCATGTATCGTCCATAAGCTTTCCTTACACAAGGATAAAGCAAAAATGAGGTACATCCTTCCAAATTAAAAGACGAATTGATACCTCAATATGCAAAACTAGCCATGGACGAGGGATAACTCAACCCAACCATGGACGAGGAAATACAACCCAGGGGGTATTGGCTGAGGCAACCAAAAGTTGGACGAGTGAAAAAAAAAGTAAGCAAAAATTTAAAAACTAATCTATGGACAAGTTCTCGTCCAATAAAAAGTTGCTTTTCAACTAAACACGAACAAAATCCCTATTAAAGACGAGCTCAAACATTACTGGAATGAAAATAAGTTCATCCATATCATGAGAATGAAAAATAAACATTCATTAACCATAAAGGGAGGACAACCTACGTCCAAAAACCCTTGAAATTGAAACATCGTTTACAAAGCCGTCCTAAAAACTGTGGACGAAGAAATTGTACTTATATTACATTCAAAGGTTTTGAGCAAATAGACCAAATAAAAACAAAAGTACATAAAAAACTGCTATTAAAACTAAGTCTTCACAGGGGGGGATCAACACTAGGGTCGTCTTGAGCGGGCTGAGTAGTGGCGTCGTCCTCAATGTTGATATCTTCAGAGCTCGTCTGGAGAAGAGAGCTTGAGGTAGCGCCACCAAGATTGAGTTTTATAGAGCTGAAGTCAAGGCTGGGGAAGTTCTCCATGGTGTCTAATCTGAAATCCTCAAACCCAGCTGCATAGTTCGCGTCCAAAGAATCAGTGTACTCTTTGGACGCCTTGAACTGTGCAACCGCGTCTCCCCTAGCCGTTTCAAGAAGACCACTCAGCTCGTCATTCCTTTTTTAGAGATGCTCAAGACGAGTGTCCTTCTCTATGACATCAGTCTTAAGCTCGTCCAGATGGACCTGCAGCTCCTTCACTTCGTCCTTGGCCTTGGCCGCCACTTCAGCCCACCTCTTGCTCTCGCCCTTAACCTCCTGTATCCTCCTCTCCAGCAGGATCCTCGTCTTGTCCAGTTCCGTTGCTTGCCTGGACGCGGCAATGAACTTAGACATGGCCTGCACAAGATTCATTTTTAGACATGTATGGATAAGACTAAAAAATAAAGGGAAGACGAGATAAAAACAAAGTTCACCTTGAAAAGGTCATGAACACCAGAGTGCTCAAAATCCTTCAAGGACATGTTGTAGCATGCCGCCACGTCCTGATCTGTAACAACCCTTTCGAACCTCTCTCAGGCTAAGTCTTCATCTCTAAGAAGGTTCAAAGGGACTTGGCTAGAGGGCTGGGGTGAAACAGGCGCTTAGACTATGGACGGCATATGCACAGACGGAGGATCCAAGAGCTCGTCGTCCACAATATGGACGGGAGTCTGCTGGACAGTAGGTACAGAGCTGGATTGGACGACCCCAGATTTCGACGGCCCATGCTTGGCCCTTTTCTCTTTCCGACGACTTGGAAGTTTCCCCAAGTCGACCCCCTTAGACACAGACTTCCTTTTGTCACCAACTAATGGACGAGGTTGGGATCGAACACCTTGCCCAGCCACCTCGTCCACCACCTCCTTACCCTTATTTTGATTCATTGTTGCCATTCCTACAAAAATGGACGAAGATGATGAACAAGTAGAACAAGAAACAAACAAAGTAAAAATAAAAGTAAATACTTACGTCTACGAACGGTACGTTCATGAGCGATAGCTTCAGCGGATGGCTCTGGACCTAGGCCCCACGCTGCAAGGCGTCTTAAGCTCACCAAGAAGTGGAACGTCCTGTCAGTGTACAAACGAGCCTTTTGAACTCGTTCAATGTAAAACCTGCTCAGGTGAGGTCGTCTGACGCCTAAAGAAAAAAAGAGAGAAGAGTGTTAGACGAGAATAAATAAATGAAACATATATAAACATCTTAGGATGGACAACCTTAGACGTACCTTCAGGACGAAGGTTCCCTAATTCTCCTGTGTAGGGACCAAAGGGATTCCTACCAACTTCACTTGGCTTCCCAGCCCAGGGACCAGAGACGAAGAAGAACTCCGTCTTCCAGTTCCTGTCTGAAGTAACCAAGGACTGGATCAACCTGTAATCAGCCCCCCTAGCTGTGAATTGATGGAAGCCCAGGGATTGATTGATCTCGGAGGGCTTGTAGCAGAAGAGGAACTCGTCCACAGTGAGAGGACGATCCCCCCCAAACACCTCCCTCCATAAAACTTGCATGGAGACAATCAGTCTCCATGCATTGGGATAAAATTGGCAGATGGCCAAACCTAACCTAGAAAGCAATTCCCTAGCAAAGGCGTTAAGAGGCAACCTCAAGCCTCCCAAAAGGTAAGCCTCATAAATACCAACTCCAAAATGGGGTTGGCAACACCATTCCCCACGGACAGGTAACCTAGGGTTTAAATTATCTGGGATTTGATACCACGATTTCAAAGACTCTAACCTTTTGGTATCAGTCTTAGACGGGATATCTAAGGCACAACTGTAGACAATCTCCTCATCGTCTTGAGCTGTAGACGAGGGAGCACTGGTGCCTGCCCTCGACCCAGACTCAGTCCTCGTCCTAAGCTGTTCCTGGAGAACCTCTAAAGGAACTCCAGGGACCCCAGACGTATACTCGTCTGAGGTATTCCCATTACTACTACTGTTACTGCTACTGTTACTCGACCCACTAAAACTACTAGGATCATGGAACTCGTCTATGGCTTTCTCGATACTATTGCTAGACGAGGAGAGGACAACTTCAGACATTTTTTGAAAAGTTGAAACCTAAGGACGAGGATAAGGAGAATACCTGGATCTAGATGGCTATGGACGCGGAAAACTTCTAGACGAGGCGCTAAGACGAGGAATGTCAGGGAAGAAAATTTTCAGAAATGAGAGGGTAGCTCAGGAATTGCACTATTTATAGGCGAAGACTTTAGTACCTGAAACGTCACAACCAATCATAAGCTGACACGTGGCACACTCCTCGAAAAATGAGTCGACGTGAATCTCCGCTACTAAGATCATGACACGTGGCAAGTTAAAACGTGGAGTATTTACACAAGCGTCCAAGGGACAACACCATACAACATCTTCCTAGATGACCCACGGACCAGGGGCAACTGATAGTGTCCTGAAAAACACCCAACTCCATACTCGTCCGTAGGGGTCGTCCATAGAAGAAGGGAAATACCTTGACCCAGTAAACTCGTCCACAGCAGACTCGTCCGTCCAGAAAGACCCTTGGACGGACTGTAGTGACTTCAAATGTGGTCATTGCAGACATTCCCTAGACGAAATTTATACACTTGTTCTAGAACGCATTTGCAATCAAGGCATTGCCGCGAAACCACCTCCAATGACGGTTACAGAACGTACGGCCTAATAAAGTAACTTCCATGGCAGTTATGGAAGTTACTTACGAACCTTCCGGCATCCTCCAATGTAGGAGAAGTTATCAAGTGAGTAACTGCTCATGGCATAGACTATATAAGAACAACGATCACCAAATAAAGAGGTATGAGACATTTTTCCCAAATTTTTGGTTATTCCAAAGGATTAGGGATGACACTGACTTTATCATCGGAGGGTTTCCGACCGGTCCACCCCGGTCACCTCTGACTTTGTTCATCTCTTCAGGTCTTCATTCAGATTATCATCGTCGCCGTTAACATCCGAAGCATCCAGCCTACTGATTTTGTCGTGCATCATCACCCTCGATTCTCGAAGAGCTTCCATTCTGGCCATACAAGCCTCATATTCAGCCATGTTATTAGTTGCTTCAAAGTTCAACTTAATTTCCAAAGATATGTTAGATCCCTTGGGAGTGATCAAGAGTATTCCTATCCCATTCCCATATTGGTTTATAGCTCCGTCAAAGTACAACGTCCATGTCCCTACCTTAACATCTAAAATGTCCTCATCCAAAAAGTCTTCTTTACCATCCTCCCTCTCTATGGGATTCTCAGCACAAAAATCCGACACAACGCTCCTTTTGATAGTTTTTCTAGCCACATACTTCAAATTGAATTCTGCAAATAAGATCAACCATCTTGACAATATTCTACTCAAAGTAGGCTTCTCAAAAAGATTCTTCAATGGGTCCATTCTTACTACCACCCATATTTGGAAAGGTAAGATGATATGTCTTAGCTTCTGTATGGCCCAAACAAGTGCAAAGCATGACTGTTCTATGGGAGTATACCTAGTCTCATAATCATGGAACCTCTTACTCAAGTAGCATATGGCTCTCTCATTCTTGTCATCATCTCCTTGTGCAAGCATACTTCCAACTGCATCCCTTATGATAGAAAGGTATAGGAGTAAGGATTTTCCATGTTGTGGAGGCACTAGGATAAGGGGTGGAGGAGATATTCCATGATAAGTTCAAAGGTCTTTTGGCACTCATCATTCCATGTATGTGGTTCATTCTTCCTTAGGAGTTTGAAAATGGGCTCACAAGTGGAGGTGAGCTTGGCAATGAATCAACTAATGTATTGTAATCGACCTAAGAAACCCCTTATCCCTTTCTCACTTCTGGGTGGAGGCATCTCCAATATAGCTTTGATCTTGGATAGGTCAACTCATATCCCTCTATCACTCACTAGGAAGCCTAGCAATTTTCAGGCGGTTACTCCGAAGGTACACTTTTGTGGTTTCAATCTTAGCCTATACTCTTTAATCCTCTCAAAGAACTTCCTCAAGTTTATGGTATGGCTTTCTCTATCCTTGGATTTCACTATCATATCATCGACATACACCTCCACCTCATTATGCATCATATCATGTAACAAGGCTATAACCATCCTTTGGTACGTTGCCCCAACATTCTTAAGGCCAAACGACATCACTGTGTAACAATAGATTCCCCATTCGGTAGTGAAAGCAGTTTTGGTCATATCTTTGGTAGCCATCTTGATTTGGTTGTACTCTAAGAAACCATCCATGAAAGACATCAAGATACTTCCAGCCATGTTATCCACTAAGACATCAATGTGAGGGAAAGGAAAGTCATCCTTAGGGCATGCCTTGTTCAAGTCCCAAAAATCCACACACATCCTCACATTCCCTTCCTTCTTAGGTATGAGCATAACATTGGCTCTCCATTCGGCTTGGTGTATGGATTTAATGAACCCTACCTTTAATTTTTTAGTGACTTCCTCCTTGATTTTTAAGAGCCATTCGGTCCTCATTCTTCTCAACTTTTGTTTGACAGGCACCATGTGATTATGAGTATCAATGTGATGTTGAGCTATCTCAGGGTCAATTCCAAGCATATCTTCATAAGACCATGCAAACACCTCTTGAAATTCCGTAAGGAGTTCTTGAAGATCTTTTCTTTCTTTTTCATTTAGAGTTAAGCCAATTTCAATTACGCGTATTTCCCAAATTAATAGTTTTAAGAGCTGGTTTCAAAGTTTCAATTTTCTTTTCCAATTGTTTATTAATGTCATTTTCAAATTCATTTGAATCATTAAAGTGTAGAATTTCAATGTTATGGGACACATCAAAGTAAGCCAAATCAAAATTCATCTTATTGAAAAGTACACTGGAACTTGCACTGCAAAACTTTTTTCCCATGTTTTCAGAAAACCCAACCCAAGTCCAATTATTAATGGGCCCCACAACAGGGGTGATGTGATAATAGCTTAATTTTGCATATTTATATCATTATTAGAAAGCATTATCATACTTATTTTTAGTTAATTCATGCATTCTATAGTTGGTCTTGGAATAATCCTAAATAATCAATTTTGTGCTTAATTGAGATTTAATGTGTGAATATGTCTTTTGTAGGATAATGACATTAAATAAGTGGATTTGTGCAAAGAAAAAAACTATTGGACTTTACTTTTACAAGGGCCATGATGAAGTCAAAAAAGGTCAACCCAGTTAAATTCAAGTCCTATTGGAGCAAGGAATCAAAGGAAATGGGCCGAAAGTTCGAATTCTAAAGTTAAATGGGCTGAAAACATTGCTTAAGTGAAGCCTAATAACCTAGGATTTTCTCCAAACGAGAATTCAACTTGTAATAGGATTCATTGACCTATTTAAAGGCTCTTTAGGGAAAAATTCAGGAGAGATGTCATAGAACGTAATTTAGGTTTTCTTAAAGTTATTTCTTAAAGTTTTTGGAATTTTATTTGTGTTATGGCTTGTTAGAAGCCTTGCTAAGGCAAGGGGTGAAACCTAACCGTTTATTGGTATGTTCTTAACAATTATTTTATGGTTTTAATGCTTGTGTTATTATGTTTTAATTGATTTACTCATCTAGAAAAGTGTTTAGTTCTGTATAATTTCGATTTATCGTAGATTCTGGGCACGTTAAATGCTTAGTATTCCCTACGAACTAATTCACTAGTTTTGTTTTGCCTAAAATCAATCAATTTCATGAAACTACCTTAAACAATTAATTCTTGAGTTTTTATTGTTAAATCATCCAACTAAGATCATCCTTCATATGAATTTTAGTTGATTATAAAATAAATATTGCTAAGACTACCAATAGATATATTGTGTGTAGATCCCTAAACCTTAGCGCCTTAATATATTGTTATTTTTCTCTCAATTTAAATTAACTTTATTAAATCATCAAAAATCTCTCCAATTAAACTTTATTATTTTAGTTTTATTCTCTTGTGATTTGCTAATCAATTCCCCTTTCCCTGTGGATTCGACCTCGGACTTACCAAGTTATTACTTCGCAACAATCCTACACTTGGGAGCATTATTTAAGTTGTAGCAAGTTTTTTGCGCCATTGCCAGGGATTAGGCAATTAGAGAAGCGTTCCATTTCGTTTGGAGAGGTTTTCAGCATTAAATTTCTTCACATATTTGGTAATATCTCTCAAACTCTTTTCTTTTTAAGTAATTTAATTTTCCTTTAGAGTTTTTCTTTTATTTTTACTTCTTTTTATTGTTAAAGGTATTTCTTTTCTTTTCTTTTCTTTTCTTTTCTTTTTCTTTTTCTTTCTTGCTTTACTGTTGCATGCATGTTTGGTGTCTTGATAGTGATAATCACTTGGTTAGAATTGAGTCTAATAATTCGTTTGGCAATTTAGCTGATTCTTTCACACATTCTCACACACTTGATATCATGGTGGACTTAAAGTGTAATCATGGTGATGAAAATGATTTAAATAATGAAACTTCCATGCTCACCAACCCTTTAGAACTCTCAAGGATTATTTGCAACCTACTAGGAGTAGTGCACCATCATGCATCATTTTTCCAACTAATGCAAATAATTTTAAGTTTAAGCTCGGTATGATTTCATTACTTCCTAAATTTCATGGCTTAGATTCTGGAATCCTTACCTATGTTAGGAAATCATCATGTTTGCATCGAATACAAAACATACGCAGCGGAAAATAAACAGATTTACTTCATTCGCAAATGATAACATGCACTATGTAGGTTTCAAAAAATAAGAGCAAGAGAGTGTACCTTGATGCGGTGAAATTCAAAACCAAATGAAGAAGTACTCGAGAAAACTTTCAATCTTCACTCCAATTCCACTTGATGCCCAAGATGTGTGGTCTCTCAATCAGTTCTATGTATCTAGAGAGAATATGAAAAAGTGTCTCTCTATCTTATTTCATATATGATTACTCTTATTAAACATACAAACCATTTTATTCTATACAAAATTCTGTATGTTTCTCTCCACATAACTGATTATCTAATTGGGCTAGCCTTTTGGGCCTCCCCAATTGGGCTTTAGTGTGTGGCTTGGAGTGGGACCAAAAGGGAACAAATAAGACACTAGTTCCAATGGGCCTTGGGCTTTTCTGTCAACTCTTGACAAGTCCAAAGTTACCATTAATTATATTTAATACCACTATATAAATATAATTGCACTCTAGGCCTCATTAATAAATTATATCCCAAGACTTTATTATACATGCAACCCCTTCATAAAATATTCGTAGTAATACAAAGTCATGAATATAGACTGCCACTTTGTAAATTACTACATCTTAATCCTTGAGTACCCGGTTTAATCCTTTTGAGTTATTCACCATATATTTATGAAATCCAATTTCATAAATATATACTTTAGTCTTACTAAAGTGGTTAGGCCTAACTCTCTGAATAACTGTACCCATTAAACTTATCTCAAGGGAATATTTTATATCTCCGTTAAGAGACTATGAATTCCATCTTGAGAATATATGTTCCATCAACACTAAACGTGGCTGCCCAACATACTGAGGTTTTGACCGTTACTTTAGATCTCACTCCTGATATATCAAAGCAACCTACATTTCATGATCAGGTCCATTATTCTCTCAGGATTAAGAGTTCATGTGAATTCAAGTCGTGAGATTTATTATTCAATTGACAATCATTAGGAGAATAATAAATCTCACAGCGGTCCAGTTCAATATGTCTTAACTCTTAAAACATATCAACATATTAACTAGAAATCACCATTTCCATGATCAAGACAAATCATCGTAGTTAATATGTTATAATATTCGCAGATGAAATGACCAATTTCATCACCGACTACGAACCAAAATTCTGAGTTTACAAAGAACTTGTGATTTATATCTTCTGTGACTTTTCACATAAATCACATACTATGCATCTCATGGACTATTTGATAATGTCCGAATATTCATGTTACCATTATTTTGGATAAGAATAAAACAACTTTATTAAACACAATATTAAGTCATACATCATTTCTCATATAATGTCATACATAATATCATACATAGCATCATACAATAGGATTTAAGGGCACATATCCTAACAACCTACACTTTAAGGAATTTAAGGAGGTATGTTCTACCTTCCATGACCAATCATGTAATGAAGAGACCATTAGGTTGAAATTGTTCCCTTCTTCTCTTAAAGACAAGGCAAAAACTTGGCTTAATTCTTCGAGACCTAGGTCAATTGGTACTTGGCAAGAGATGCAAATTGACTTTTTAAAGAAATTTTTTCCAATTCATAAGACTAATGCACTTAAAAGACAAATAATGAATTTTCCAGAAAAAGATAATGAAACATTTTATAAATGTTAGGAAAGATTTAAAAATTTGCTTAATACTTGTCCACACAATGGCTATGAAACTTGGCTTATAATTAGTTTTTTCTATGAAAGTTTAACTCTAAAGATGCGCCAATTTGTAGAGATGATGTGCAATGGAGAGTTTTTGAATAAAGATCCTGATGAGGCTTTTGATTATTTTGATCTCTTAACTAAGAATGCCCAATCTTGGGATACCACTGATACCTCAGATAGGTCTAGAGCATCCACCAATCCCTCTGGGGGTGGTAAGTACCAACTTAGGGAAGATGATGACCTTAGTGCTAAAGTGGCTATTATAACTAGGAAGCTAGATGCCATGGAATTAAGGAAAGTCAATGGAGTCAATATTGTGCCTAAAATTGATGAGGTTTGTAGAATTTGTGAGACCATGGAACACCCTACCAATAAATGTCCTACAATTCCAGCTTTTAAAAGGGTGTTGCATGATCAAGCAAATGCTATAAACATGGTGAAAAATCATACCCTTCCCCCTATTCAGAGACATACAATTCAGGGTGGAGGAATCACCCAAATTTTAGTTGGAGGAATGATAATGTGGTTGCACCTCCTACACATGGTTCTTTAAATTTTGTTCCCTATAATCCCCTCCCAAAGAAGAGTCTTAAGAACACTTTGCAACAATTCATACAAACTCAATCCACCATTAATAATCATAACTCACAAGCCATAAATGACATTAGGAGCACTCTCACTAAATTGACCACATCTATAAGCATAATAGAAAAAGGTAAGTTTCCATCTCAATGACAACCAAACCCCCAACGTCAATTTTGTGTTGATGATTGTGCTGGGATAAGTGCCCTTAAATCCTATTGTAATATGCCGTGTATGATATTATATATGACATTATGTGTTAAATGATGTATGACTTAATATTATAATTAATAAAGTTGTTTTGTTATTATCTAAAATAATGGTAACATGAATATTCGGACATTATCAAATAGTCCATGAGATGCATAGTATATGATTTATGTGATTTAGTCACAGAAGATATAGATCACAAGTTCTTTGTAAACTCAGAATTTTGGTTCGTAGTCGGTGATGAAATTGGACATTTCATCTATGAAGACTATAACATATTAACTACGATGATTTGTCTTGATCATGGAAGTGGTGACTTCTAGTTGATATGTTGATATGTTTTAAGAGTTAAGACATATTGAATTGGACCGCTGTGAGATTTATTATTCTCCTAACGACTGTCAATTGAATAATAAATCTCACGACTTGTATTCACATGAACTCTTAATCCTGAGAGAATAATGGACCTGATCATGAAATGTAGGTTGCTTTAATATATCAGGAGTGAGATCTAAAGTAACGGTCAAAACCTCAGTATGTTGGGCAGCCACATTTATTGTTGATGGAACATATATTTTCAAAATGGAATTCAAAGTCTCTTAACGGAGATATAAAATATTCCCTTGAGATAAGTTTAATGGGTTCAGTTATTCAAAGAGTTAGGCCTAACCACTTTAGTAAGACTAAAGTATATATTTATGAAATTGGATTTTATAAATATATGGTGAATAACTTAAAAGGATTAAACCGGGTACTCAAGGATTAAGATGTAGTAATTTACAAAGTGGCAGTCTATATTCATGACTTTGTATTACTACGAATATTTTATGAAGGGGTTGCATGTATAATAAAGTCTTGGGATATAATTTATTAATAAGGCCTAGAGTGCAATTATATTTATATAGTGGTATTAAATATAATTAATGGTAACTTTGGACTAGTCAAGAGTTGACAGAAAAGCCCAAGGCCCATTGAAGCTAGTGTCTTATTTGTTCCCTTTTGGTCCCACTCCAAGCCACACACTAAAGCCTAATTGGGAAGGCCCAAAAGGCGAGCCCAGTTAGATAATCAGTTATGTGGAGAGAAATATACAGAATTTTATATTAGAATGAAATGGTTTGTATATTCATAAGATATGATATAAGTGAAAGAAAGAGACACTCTTTCATATTCTCTCTAGAAAAACACATAGAACTGATTAAGAGACCACACATCTTGGGCATCAAGTGGAATTGGAGTGAAGATTGAAAGTGTTCTCAAGAACTTCTTCTCTTTGGTTTTGAATTTCACCGCACCAAGGTACACTCTCTTATTCTTATATTCTGAAACTTACATTGTACATGTTATCTATTGCGAATGAAGTAGATCTGTTATTCTTCCGTTGCGTATGTTTTGTATGCGATATAAACATGTAATTTTCCAACAGATTGTAGTTCCTCTAAAAATAAAGTAAGTCAAGTTAAATCTGTAACTACACTTCATAGTGAAAAAATCGTTGAAAAAGATATTCCTAAAAGCAATACACATGATGAATATTCCAAAATAAAGAGTAGTGATGAAGTCCTTGAGCCTAAATCTTTTGAACTTGAAAGGTGTCCTATCCTTTCTCCCTTTCCCCAAAGGTTTATTCCACCTCAAAAAGTGAATCAAAATTTTAAAATCTTTGAAGTGCTTAAGCAAGTTAAAGTGAACATTCCTTTTTTGGATGTCATAAAGCAAATTCCATCATATGCTATATTTTTGAAAGATTTGTGTACTGTTAAGCATAAGCTTAATGTATATGAGAAGGCATTTTTGATTGAACAAGTTAGTGCAATTACTCAAAACAATAGACCTCCTAAGTTCAAAGATCCAAGTTGTCACACTATTTCATGTGTGATTGGTAATTCAAAAATAGAGAAAGCATTGCTTGATCGTGGGGCAAGTGTGAATCTTTGTCGTATTAAATGTATAAGCAATTAGGTCTAGGCAACTCAAAACCTGCTTTCATAATTTTACAACTTGCCGATAGATCTGTGATTGTTCCAAAGGGTGTTGTTGAGGATGTTTTGGTTCAAGTGGACAGATTTTATTTTCCTGTGGACTTTATTATTTTGGACATGCATCCTATTCCTAATGCTAATTCTCAAATATCTGTGATTTTAGGATGCCCATTTCTTGCAACTTCTAATGCATTGATAAATTGTAGCAGTGGGGTCTTAAAATTATCTTTTGGTGAGCTTAATATTTTTAATACTTGTAAGCAAACTAGGGATGAAGAGGATATGCATGTGATTTTAACTTTGATGAGAATTTTGAAATTGCATACATTCATTGTCTCTTGGAATCTGCACAAGAATTGGAAGAGAGCAATTGGAAATTGAAATATGAGGAGTTGCCACCATGTGAGATAAAGTCGTTGCCATCTAGTGAGCAGGTACCTAAATGGGAGTTAAAGCCCTGGCCAAATGATCTCGAGTATGCTTTTCTAGAAACCGATGAGACTTTTCCTATGGTAATATCTTCTGAACTTGACTCCTTGCAAGAATGTAAGTTGTTAAATGTTTTGAGTAAACATAAAGTGTGTCATAGGAAGGAACATGGCTACCATAAAATGACTTAGTCCATTAGTTTGTACTCACAGGATTTATTTAAAAGACAATGACAAACCATCTAGGAAGACTAAACAAATTTTTGAAAAGACGATTAACCCAAATAAAGATTGCTCTTTGAGGTTGAATGATACACTTTGGGTGTACCATACTCCCTATAAAAATATTTTAGGTATGTCTCCATATAGACTTGTTTATGGTAAAGGTTGTCACTTGCTTGTGAAATTGGAACATAAATCATATTGGGCAATAAATATGTTTAAATTTAACAAGGTTAGTTTATTAAGAAAATTGCAATTGAATGAGTTTGAAGAAATTCAGTGTGATGCATATAAGCACTCTAGGATTTATAAAGAAAGAATGAAGGTTTTTCATGATAAACAAATTTTAAGGAAATCTTTTGAACCATCTCAAAAAGTGCTTTTGTATAATTCTATATTACATTTGTTCCCCAGAAAATTGAGATCTAGATGGACTAGACCTTTCATTGTTAAAAATGATTTCCCCCATGGTGCCATAGAAATTGAAAATCCTAAGAATGGTAACATATTTAAGGTGAATGGACAACGTCTTAAGCCATTTCTTGAGAATTTTTCACAAGAGGATGAATCCATTCATTTGGAGAATCCCATTTATCAAGCCTTGCCAAGCAATTAGCATTAGTGTTTGTGTCGTATTTTAGATTTTTTTTTTTATTATTTTTGTTATTTTTTCCCCTTTTGCAGGTGTTATAGTTTTTTTTTTTTGTTCATTTATTTTCATCTCTTCAAGGTACTCTCTGTAATCTCTACTCTTTATTGTTTTTCCTTGTTATCATTGAGGACAATGTAAGTTTTAGATTGGAGGGAGGAACTTGAAATGATTTGCATTAGGTTTTATTTTATGCTAAAAAAAAAAATTTGGGTTGTTTTAAGTCCAATTTTCAAAAACAAAGCATTGCTTAAGCAAGAGTTTTAAGTCAAAATTCCTCCTCTTTATCCTATATTATGTCCCAATGAAAGTCCTATTTGATCTTAAGGATGGTATGGTTTGGATCTTGACATGACTAATCAATTTTGTGTGGTGTAATATTCTTAGTTTTTGGCATCCTTTCATAAGACTATAAATGTCCTTTATTTTGCTTCACCACTCTTCATCTTATTTATATGTGATATATTAGTCTTTGTTCTACATTAATCTGCTCAAATATGTTTGAGAATGTTACACCCTTTTCAGAGTGATTTTATTTGTTGAGTGTTAACAACTGTGAGATTTGAGTTGAAGCATAACTTCGAATAGAAATTCAAGCCCTATTTTATCTTAAGACTAAGGTTGTGTTTATGTTGGCTAAACTATGCACACACTGAGTATTGATGGCATATGGAATATCTTTGGTGGTTGTTAGTGTTTTGACCTTTGATTAACTATTTCTACTTAAGTAATAATTTTTTGTTATTTTGTGTCTTTGTCTCAAGTTGCTTAAATCGTTAGAAACTAGCAATGAGCTGGTTAGGGAGTGTGATAATAGCTTAATTTTGCATATTTATATCATTGTTAGAAATTATTATTATACTTATTTTGAGTTAATTCATGCATTTTATAGTTGGCTTTGGAATAATGCTGAATAATCAATTTTGTGCTTAATTGATATTTAATGCGTGTATTTGTTGTCTTTTGTAGGATAATGAAATTAAATAAGTGGATTTATACAAAGAAGAAAGCTAATGGACTTTACTTTTACAATGGCCATGATGAAGTCAAAAAAGGCCAACCCAATTAAATTCAAGTCTAATTGGAGTAAGGAATCAAAGGAAATTTGCACCAAATCCAAGTCCATACCCCTTTTCCTTGAGTAAATTCACTTGAGTTTTGACGTTGGAGAACTCGATTACCCCTTTTCCTTCTTTTCCAAGGCCCATACCAAGCATGTATTTCATATTTTTCATCATTGCAATCACCTCATGGCTACAATATGGGAACAAATCGATAGTATACCTTTCATCCTTTAACCGATAGTCAGCCATGTTTACGAACTCAAAGCCACTTATTTGAAGCTCACTTCCTCCTTCCTCAAGTCCACAAACCGATGCTAAAATTTCACCATCTCCAAGCACTATGGCAATCCCTCCTTTCTATGGGATCTTCATCTTTTCGTGTAGTGAGGAGGGGATTGCCCCATTAGGGTGAAGCCAAGCTTTTCCTAAGAGAAGGTTGTAATTTAGGGTGATGTCTATGACATGAAACTCCACAAAGGTTTCTATTGGCCCAATCTTGCAAGGAGTCTTGAAGGTACCTATGACCTTCCTTGAAGTGTTGTCATATGCCCTTACAGTCAAGGAAGAAGGGATGATAGTCTCCATATCCAGGCCAATAGTGAGGGCAGTCCTAAAAGGACAATCATTCAAGGCGGAGCCTTACGATGCTTTTGAGAGGCCATGAGTAAGCCCCATACAAACACATGAGCTTGGGTCTTTTTTAATTGCATTAAGACCCTATCTTCTTTTTCTTTGTCTTTTTTTCCTTTAGGTTCTGTGGGCTTGGATCCTTCCCCTAAATCTCTACCAGGATGATCCTTTCCAAAAAGGATGGCTTGTAGAGCTTCCCGCTCCTAGTGATGTTTGCTACATTGTCCTCCAAAACACTTTTCTTTAATTCCGTCAATTCTTTAGGAAGTATTCCCCACACCGTTACCGCTACCACTTCTTTTAAGACTTCATCTTCTTTATCCCATATTCCTTGGACTTCCATATCATTGATATTGACATTTGTAGTTTCTATCAACTTTAAGCAATCCCATTCAATCCCATTGATTTGCACCCAATTTTGAAATAGAGGAGGAGCCCTATGGTAATCAGGCAAAGGGTTCTTTCTAATGTTGGGTTTGGTGATAATTTTGGGATTTAAGAGGGTTCCATTATCTATAAGGTCTTGTATTTTTTGTGTTTAAGGCGGAAGCAATTGTCAGTTTTGTGGCCGGATTTTTAGTGGTAATGGTAACATTCATTAAGGTTCCAAGTAGGAGGTATGGGACTAGGCATGGGTGTAAGGTCTAAAGGTTAATGAATCCTTTGGATGATAGGTATTCATATGCTTAGGTGACGGTCATTCCTAGGTCAGAGAATTCTCAACAAGCTTTCTTTAGGTAGGCTAGTGTTTGTTGGGGTATGATGACGCTCACATTTACAAGATTGGGCACTTTAGTGGTGCTTGCTCCCCCTTCATATGTTTTCTTGGATGGAGGCTTACTTTCACCTTTCTCCAATTGTCCATTCTTGATAACGTCTTCAATTCTTATCCCACAATCACATAGTTCTCCAAATGAGCTAATAGGCGATGACAAAAGCCTACTATTATAAGCCAAAAGCAAGTTCTTGATGATCATGTTGATTTGGTCCTTGTCATTTGACCTATTGACCATTGTAGACGCCTTGGTCTTCCATCTAGTCATGTATTCAGAAAATGTCTCCCCTACACCTTGTTTGGTAGTCTCCAAATCTCTTAAAGTCACATCAATCATGGTGTTGAAGATGAATTGTTCCACAAAAAAACTCCACTAGTTCATTCCACACCTTAGTTTTTTTTTGGATCAAGGCTATAGTACCACCTTGATGCACCTCCTGTTAGTAAAAGGGGAAATGCATGCAAAGTTTGCTTCTTATCTAGCCACTTCATTTCAGCGATGCTTAGTTATCTTCTTACGTGTTGCTTCAGATCTCCAGTCCTATCAAACTTTTCCGCATTGAAAATCTTGAACTTAGGAGGCAATGCAATAGGAGCCTTTGAACTCACTCCCCCCATGTTATAGAGGTAATCATTTATCCCTTATGCCTTACAAAAGGCGAGTTGCATTTTCTCTATTTTTTCCTTCATAGCTATAGTTTCCGCGGTGAGCTTCTAAAATTGATTGTTCCTTTCATATTCCACTCTGTCCTTTTCATCCCATTCCTCCACTTCCTCCTCATCATCATGGATTTCCACATGTGAAGGCTTCTTGAGCTTAGATTCCTCCAACCTAGTGAGATGCCCTCCCATTTTCTTAAGGGCCTCCCCATGTTCATCCAAAGCCTTAAGGATCCTCTATGTCATTAAGTCTTCCACGGAGTTAGTCATTGTTTCTTGGGGGGTCTTTTCCTCTTCTTGGTGTATGTCCTCAATCTTGATCAAGTGCTTTCCTTTCTCTCGAATCCAAATGGGAGTGGGGACGTGTTTTCTTGACTTTGATGGTGTAATGATGCCTGAAAAGGAACCCCATTTTCATTAAGTTTATGTCCCAATTAAAGGTTTTTTAACTTTTAAAATATCCTTAGAAAATTTTTAAGTTCATTTTAATGAAGGCCCAAATATCACTCCCTTCCCTCTCATGGATTTGTGGCCCTTATTTCATTGGGCTTTGGTCCATTAAAAATAAAGCTCTCATCTTACTCTCATGGGCTTTCATTAGAATGCACTTAAAAATTTTCAACTCTTTGTCTCAAACATAGGCTTACAATGTATTCATCACCTTTGGGCTTTTCATTTTTTTTTTTTTTTTTTTTTTTGAAATAGCCCTTTAGCTAGAATATATTGTAGTCTTCCTCTCAAAGTCCATGAAGTTCTCATCATTTTGGGCCTAGAAATACAACAAGAAGGCCCAAGGTTAGGGAAGTTCATATTGGCTTTGAATTTAGATGCTAAGTCCATAGCATATTTGTTACCTTAGGCCCAAAGTCCTCTTTTCAAAATGGCTTTCTCCACTTGGGCCTATGATAGCAATTAGGCTATGGTATTATAAACCTTTTACGATCTACCTTTGGATTTAGAGACAAACCTCCTATATGTGAGAACTTTTCTTTTATCCCAAAACATTTTAGGGTATACCATAACTTTAGGACAATCCCTTCCATTTTTACATCTTTTATTTGTTCTTTAGAATTAGGTGAACAGATGATATATGGTTGAACAAATAAGAGATATAAAAGGTATCCTTTGTGATAGGGTCTAGGATCTCTCTAGTGTGGGTAGGCTCCCTAAGGCTAAAGGGACAGATAAGTAGGTCACTCACAACTCGGTGGGGTATGATTCCAACCGAGGGCTTAAGTGGACCCCATTGTGGATTGGTAGCACACCTTTAACGTACTCAAAGTCCATTATAGGCGATGGCACCAATTGTGAGTTGGTGGGATGAGCTCCAAGAGATTTAGGTTTGAATGGAGCCTTCCATCTTCCCACTCATCACCAATCGAGATTAAGGGACAAAAGGAACCAAGTGATGTGTGTACAAACAAATATTGAAATAGTTTTTATCAAGTTTAAGAAATAAGATACATAGGAATTAAACTCATCATCCCTAACGGAGTCGCCACTATAGACAATGAAGGAGTCGCCACCTAGTTTTGCAATGGCCTAGGAACCATGAATATAGCGTCCTTTCAAGGAAGGACCATTGATCTTACTACCAGAGATATGAGCTCAGATTTTAGGTACGTTCTTGAGAAGGTGTTAGGCACCCAAGATAGCCCAACCCTAAGGTTGGCCTCCCATCTTTATGTCTTACATCTTAAACTCGATAAAATCATGTTCAACACTTATGACTTAAACTCACACACACACTAGCATACATCTAAGCATACAACATGGCATCATCATCCTAAAACACATAAATATCCATCCATAAAGCATAAGAATCCAAACCACACATATACAATCCTAGTATTCATCTAACATGTGAAAACCATATCATGTCATATATAGGCAGCAACTTAATCATAGCAGCAAGTACATCATTTATCAATTAAACACAAAAGGCAACACAACAACACATGTACATGTTCATCAAACAAACATAACGACACATATGCATGTTCATATGAATATATCACTAACCTTTACTCACCTTGCAGCAACTTAGCACCTATGGCATCACACATAAGCATATGAATGCATATTCATGGTATGAAACAAAGAAACAAGAGATGAAACCCTAATCTAGCATATCAAAAGGTAAATAACAATAAAACAAGTGAAACAGAGGCATCAGATGCACATATACATTAAAAGAAACTTAAACAAGAACATGTGAGATAAGAAAATAAAATGAGATAGAAGCAAAAGACTAAACTAGGGTTTCTAGGCAACGGCCTGCGTAAGCATACAGAAGGCTGCGTCCGCAGGCCAAGCATCTGCGTATGCAGGAGGAGGCCCACGTACGCATGCATAAGGTATGTGTGCTCAGCTCTGCTCAAAACCCTAACCCAGAAACAGCAAAGTAGAAAAACAAAGCACAAATATAAACCCTAATTTTAACAACCAAACATGCTCAGGATATTAAAAAAAAAAAACTATAAAACTAACCTAAACAAACATATATAAGCATGAATAAAGCAAACAAACAAGATTAAAACTGAAAAGAGAGACAAAAAAGAAAAAGGAATAAAAAGAAAGAGTTAGACTCAATACCTCAAATGAGAAACTTTATAAGCTGATTTTGACTGTTCCCCTCAGTCAAATCTATCACAATTCAATAGAAGTGTGATTAGCAACATTAAACAAAAAGGATTAGGGCCAGAAAAGGTCTCAACCAAACAAAATTGACTTGAGGGTGTTTCGTGAAATACTCCCTTTTGATTCACTATTTTCTGGTGAATCTTGTATTTCTCCCATGGGATTTTTTTGTGTTTTGAAAATATACCATGTAAGGCTTTACATAGTGGAAAAAATGGAGTTTGGAACGGCTCCTAAACGATGTGTGATTCATTCCAAACCTTATCCATTATTGCAGAAAACTTGCTTTTTTTATGTCTCTGAAACCCTAGCTGCGTACGCAGGATGTGCCTACATACCCATGCTTTGGCCCACGTACACAGCTTGCTGCCCTCGTATGTGGGCCGAGGGCTAGTTTGGTCATTTTATTTCTGAAAATAGATTTTTACTTATTAAAAAGGTTATATTTTCCATTTTAACACTCTTCAAGTCAATTTAATATCTGATTGGACTTTAAACTAGCCTTGGGCCTTAAAGTTTAGGCATCATTAGGGAACGTGGGCCCGCGTCGTAACGGGTTTTAAATGTGGTGTCTACACATGGCAGGGATAATGGCCAATAATCCCATGAAGAATGATAAGAGGTGAATGGGCTGAGGAAGCCCAAAAGGAAAGAATTAATGGGTCAATAGGCTGATATGGCAGGAGCACCAGCATGCAAGCCCTCGAGAGCAATGAGAAGTAAAGGCAGGACAAGGTCGTGGCAGACACGATGAACTAGTTGATGGAAAAACATATTTGTATCGCATACAAAACACACGCAGCGGAAAAATAAACGGATCCACTTCATTCGCAATTGATAACATGCACTATTTAAGTTTCAGAATATAGAATCAAGAGAGTATACCTTGGTGTAGTGAATTTCAAGAGTATACCTTGGTGTGGTGTTTCAATCAGTTATATGTGTTTATTCTAGAGAGAATATGAAGGAGTCTCTTACACCAACATACAAACCATTTCATATTGATAAAATTTTGTATATTTCTCTCCACATAACTGATTATCTAATTGGGCTAGCCTTTTGAACCTTCCTAATTAGGCTTTAATGTGTGGCTTGGAGTGGGACCAAAAGGGAACAAATAAGACTCTAGCTCCAATGGGCCTTGGGCTTTTCTGTCAACTCTTGACAAGTCCAAAGTTACCATTAATTATATTTAATATCACTATATAAATATAATTGCACTCTAGGCCTTATCAATAAATTATTTCCCAAGACTTTATTATACATGCAACCCCTTCATAAAATATTCATAGTAATACAAAGTCATGAAAGTAGACTGCCACTTTGTAAATTACTACATCTTAATCCTTGAGTACCCGGTTTAATCCTTTTATGTTATTCATCATATATTTATGAAATTTAATTCCATAAATATATACTTTAGTGAGTCCTTACTAAAGTGGTTAGGTTTAACTCTCTGAATAACCAAATCCATTAAACTTACATCAAAGGAATATTTTATATCTTCGTTAAGAGATTATGAATTCCATCTTGAGAATATATGTTTCATCAACACCAAATGTGGCTACTCAACATACTGAGGTTTTGACCGATACTTTAGATCTCACTCCTAATATATCAAAGCAACCTACACTTCAGGATCAGATCCATTATTCTCTCAAGATTAAGAATTCATGCAAATAGAAGTCATGAGATTTATTATTCAATTGACAGTCGTTAGGAGAATAAGAAATCTCACAGCGGTCCAGTTCAATATGTCTTAACTCTTAAGACATATCAACACATCAACTAGAAGTCTCCACTTCCATGATCAAGACAAATCATCTTAGTTGATATGCTATAGTCTTCGCAGATAAAATGCTCAATTTCATCACCGACTATGAACTAAAATTCTGAGTTTACAAAGAACTTGTAATTTATATCTTCTGTGACTTTTCACATAAATCACATACTATGCATCTCATGAACTATATGATAATGTCAGAATATTCATGTTACCATTATTTTAGATAATAATAAAACAACTTTATTAATCACAATATTAAGTCATACATAATGTCATGCATAATATCATACATAGCATCATACAATAGGATTTAAGGGCACTATTCCCAACAATCTTCCACTTGCCCTAAAGACTATTGTGTACCAATCTAACTCCCAGTCCCTTCAAATGTGATTCGAAAGTCCTTCGAAGCAAGGCTTTGGTAAAGGGATCCGCTAGATTATTTGCACTTTCAGTCTTTGCTACCACCACATCTCTACGAGCAACAATGTCTCAAATGATGTGGTACTTCCTCTCAATGTGTTTTCCTTTCTTGTGATTCCTTGGATTTTTGGATTGTGCAACCGCTCCACTATTGTCACAAAACAATGTGATAGGAACTTGCTCCATTCTTATAACACCAAGATCAGAAAGGAATTTCTTGAGCCATATAGCTTCTTTTGCTGCCTCACAAGCAGCAACATATTTGGCTTCCATGATGGAGTTCGCAATACAAGATTGCTTAACACTCCTCCAACTTATGGCTCCACCTCCCAAGGTGAACACACAACTTGAAATGGATTTTCTGATATCTAGATCTGATTGAAAGTCTAAATCTGTATAGCCAATTGGAATCAAATCCTCACACCGATAAACAAGCATATAATCTCTCGTTCTCCGTAGATACTTGAGAATTTTCTTTACCGCTTGCCAATGTTTTGGACCTAGATTTGATTGATATCGGCTGACCATGCCAACTGAATAAAAGATATCTGGTCTAGTACAAAGCATGACATACATGAGACTTCCAACTGTAGAAGTATAAGGAACTTGTCTCATCATGTCTACTTCCTCTTGAGTCTTAGGCCTTTGGTCATCAGACAGAATAACTCCATGTCTGAAAAGAAGTAATCCTTTCTTGGAGTTTTGTATGCTAAACCGTTCTAGAACCTTATCTATATACCCAATTTGAGATAAGCCTAACATCTTATTCTTGCGATCTTCCCAAAGCTTGATCCTTAGAATAAAGTTAGCCTCACCCAAGTCCTTCATATCAAATTGGTTTGATAACCAAACCTTTACTGATGACATTACCCCTACATCATTTCTAACGAGTAGAATATCATCAACATAAAGCACTAGGAACATTACTACTTTGTCTTGATGTCTTTTGTACACATATAGTTCATCAAGATTTTGTTCAAAACCAAATGACTTGATTGCTTGATCAAATCTGATATTCCATGACCTAGATGCTTGCCTAAATTCATAAATGGACCTTTTCAACTTGAATACCATATGCTCTTGGTTCTTTGCTATGAAACCTTTCGGTTGCATCATATAGATTTCTTCTTCAAGATTGGCATTGAGAAATGCAGTGTCTTGACATCCATTTGCCAAATCTCATAATAATAATGAGCAGCGATGGATAAGAGAATTTTGATAGATTTAATCATTGCTACTGGTGAAAAGGTTTCTTCATAATCAATACCTTCTTTTTTAGTATACTCTTTCGCCACTAGCCTTGCTTTAAAGGTTTCAACCTTTCCATCTATCCCTCTCTTCCTCTTGTAAAACCATTTGCAACCAACAGGTTTAATGCCGTTAGGCGTCTTTACAAGATCCCAAACTTGATTGGAATATATGGAATCTAATTCAGATTTCATAGCTTTGACCCAATGATGTGCATCTATATCATTTATTGCTTCCTCATAAGTGTAGGGATCCGATTCAGCCTCTTCTAAGATAGCTTCATAAGTTTCTCCCAAACCTATGAATCTTATAGGAGGCCGAACAATTCTCCCACTACAACGAGGCACCTATGTACTAGACATCTCATGAGTAGTGTCTTGTGGTGTATCCAATACAGCCACATCATCCCTAGTTATATCTATTGGTTGTTCATTTACAGGTTCACTCATTTCAGCCAAAACAACTCTACTTCTAGGAGTAAAATTATTCATATAGTCATTTTCTAAGAATTTTGCATTTGTACTAACAAAAACTTTGTTATCTAAACGACTATAGAATAAATAACCCCTAGTTTCTTTTGGATAACCCACAAGCAAACACACTTCTAATTTTGGTTCCAATTTATCAAACTTCCCTTTTAACACATGTGTTGGACATCCCCAAATGTGGAGATATTTCATACTAGGCTTACGCCCACTCCATAATTCCATAGGTGTTTTGGGAACAAATTTTGATGAACCTAAATTCAAAAGATGAATTGATGTATTTAAGGCATAACCCCAAAAAGAAATCGGTAAAGTTGAGTTACTCATCATGGACCTAACCAGTTCTAAAAGAGTCCTATTCCTTCTTTCTGCTACACCATTTTGTTGGGGAGTTCTAGGTGCAGTTAATTGGGATACAATCCCATTTTGAGTTAAGTAATCCTTGAATTCCCCAAGAAGGTATTCGATACCACGATCGGATCGAATGGCCTTTATGCATTTACCCAATTGATTCTCAACTTCAACCCTAAACTCTTTGAACTTTTCAAAGGCTTTGGACTTCCATTTCATTAGATACACATAACCAAATCTAGAGTAATCATCGGTAAAAGTGATGAAGTACTAATAACCTCTTGGGTTGACATAGACTATATATCCATATGAACTAATTCAAGCAACTCTTGGGCTCTTCTACCTTTTGCATTAAAAGGTCGCTTAGTCATTTTGCCTTCCAAACAAGATTCACAAACTAGAAATTTATCAAAGTCCAATGGCTCTAAGAGTCCATCTTTGATCAATCTTTGAATTCTGTTTGGATTAATATGACCCAAACACAAGTGCCAAAGATATGCATCTTTAGTAAAAGGAAATTTTCCCTTTAATGATTTTATATGAGAGTTATTATCTAATTCAGAATTGTATAATTCATGCTTATCAGAAGTTAAAATATAAAGCCCATCCACAATATTGCCAGAACAGATAAACATTTTATCCTTCTTTATTACAACATTGTCTTTAAGGATAACACAATATCCATGTTTACCTAAATAAGTTGCAGAAATTAAATTTTTA
This sequence comes from Lithocarpus polystachyus, assembly GCA_033629205.1. Classification (NCBI taxonomy): domain Eukaryota; kingdom Viridiplantae; phylum Streptophyta; class Magnoliopsida; order Fagales; family Fagaceae; genus Lithocarpus; species Lithocarpus polystachyus. Next base: position 61,532,446 of record CM066162.1, on the reverse strand, counting down.
TGAACATTAGGTACATACAGACAGTCATCTAATATTAAAACTCTTGACTCAAAATATAAATTATAAACACTAACAGCTACAACCGGAATCCTGCTCCCATCAGCCAAAGTAAGAAACAATTCCCCTTCATTAAGCCTTCTGGTCTCCTAGAACCCCCGCAAAGAATTGCAGATATGATTAGTACAACCTGAATCCACACACAAGGAATCTGTGGGATTTTGTACTAAACATATTTCAAGGAGGAATGAACTTTTCATACCCTTATTGGCAGCCTTGAACTTTGGACAATTCCTCTTCCAATGTCCTTTCTCATCACAATGGAAATACTTTCCTTTGATTTTCTTTCCCTTATCGACAACTCCTAAAGCAATTTGCTTACCCTCTTGCTTAGTGAAGTCTTTCTTCTTCTTCTTCTTCTTCTTCTTCTTCTTCTTCTTCTTACCCTTGCCTTTTGACTTAAGTTGAGAAGTAAAAGCTTCACCCACATTGGCTTCAAGACTAATATTAGAAGTACCAAGGATGCCTTCCGCCGCTACCAACTCATTCATTAATTCAAACAATGAATAAATCTTTTTGTTCATATTATAATTGAGTCCGAATTCCTTGAATGATTCCGATAATGACTAGAGTATCATATCCAGTTGGGATTCTCCATCAATATCAGCACCTAAAACTTCTAATGTATTCAGATTAGAGATCATTGTAAGACAATGTTCCCGTACTAAACTACCTTCAGCCATTTTGGTATTATAAATTTGCCTCATGGTTTCTTGCCTTACAAAACGGCCTTACTCACCAAACATCTCCTTCAGACTTAGCATAATGTCCGAAGCTAGTTCTACATATGGCATTTAATGCTGTAGAACATTTGAGATAGACGCTAGGATGTAGCACTTAGCCATTTCATTAGATTTTTGTCAACGATCATATCGCTGTTTTTCCTCAAGAGAAGCATCTAATGAAGAAAATCTAGGACATGGTTGAGTAAGCACATATTTGTGCTCTTCAGCAGTGAGAACTTTGTCCAAGTTTCTTTTCCAGTCAACATAGTTGGATCCAGTCAGTTTGTTTTGATTAAGAGTTGTAACAAGTGAGCTAAAAGATGCCATGTTCAAATCTGAAATAATAAACATAAATATAATAAGTAAACTAGACATTATCAATTTAGCATATAAACATATAATATGGAACCTTAATAAAATCATAATATAATATATGCAACCACAACTCAATCCCGCAATTAATATTCCTTGAAAGAAAGGTCATACCAATCACTATGATTAAGCAAGGATTATCCTCATTATTAATGCTATCATGGTAACTCTTACCAAACAAAAATAATTTGCTGCTTTTCCTTTAGCCTCTAAGTAATAATGACATAGCTCCGATGGGAGGTTAACATCATACTTAGTCTAGTGTATACCATAACCTAGAATCAATGTGAGTCACCAAGTAACTCCATGTAAGCGTGGTCATTCTCAATGTAAAAACACATATGATCCATCATTAAGAAGTTTAATTTGTAGTACCATGAATTAAACACCCTTCGAAAGGAACAAGGCATATATGCCAAGGTGAGGTGCTTAATCATACTACTATAAACCGACAATGGAGGCCGTGAGATCCAACCTTTGTATCTCTCTCCCACTAGATGTTTTAAAATAAAGATTTTTAAATTATATAACATGCATAATCTAATTACACATAGCCTTGCAAATTATACATAAAAAAAAACACTTAGAAAAATTTTGAATTCCATAATCTCGATCAATTCTCGATCGCTTCTCGATTGATCGAGCTTCTGAATTTCCAGTCTCAATTGATCGAGAAAGGTTCTGGATGCTCGATCGATGCTCGATTGCTTCTCGATCAATTGAGCTTTGCAAATTTTGAATTTTCAAAATTTTTCTAAGGCAATTTTTAACGACTTTTCATGAACTAACAACCATCATATAAACATGATAGACAGAAATTGATATCAAAACTAAATTCCATTGATACTATAGCCTTAAAGTTCAATTTAACATACTTAAATTCAAATTTAAACAACATCATAACATCAATATCAGTTTTTGTCAAATCATAGTTTCAACAACCATGCAGAAAATTAAATGCAAATATAATCTTCTAACATTATGAAACTATTATCTCTAATTCTAAAACTCACAAAACATGTTATACAGATTGGAATTGAAGACCGCTCTAATACCATTTGATGGAAAAACATGTTTGTATTGCAAACAAAATACACGCAGCGGAAAAATAAATGGATATACTTCATTCGCAATTGATAACATGCACTATGTAAGTTTCAGAATATAGAATTAAGAGAGTGTACCTTACTGCAGTGAATTTCAAAACCAAAGATAATAATTACTCGGGACCACTTTTAATCTTCACTCCAATTCCACTTGTGCCCAAGATGTATGGTCTCTTAATCAGTTATATGTGTTTATTCTAGATAGAATATAAAGGAGTCTCTTACACCAACATACAAACTATTTCATATTGAAAAAATTTTGTATGTTTCTCTCCACATAACTGATTATCTAATTGGGCTAGCCTTTTGCGCCTTCCCAATTAGGCTTTAGTGTGTGGCTTGAAGTGGGACCAAAAAGGAACAAATAAGACTCTAGCTCCAATGGGCCTTGGAATTTTCCAGTCAACTCTTGACAAGTCCAAAGTTACCATTAATTATATTTAATACCACTATATAAATATAATTGCACTCTAGGCCTTATCAATAAATTATTTTCCAAAACTTTATTATACATGCAACCCCTTCATAAAATATTCGTAGTAATACAAATTCATGAAAGCAGACTGCCACTTTGTAAATTACTACATCTTAATCCTTGAGTACCTGGTTTAATCCTTTTATGTTATTTATCATATATTTATGAAATTTAATTCCATAAATATATACTTTAGTAAGTCCTTACTAAGTGGTTAGGCCTAACTCTCTGAATAACCGAACCCATTAAACTTATCTCAAGGGAATATTTTATATCTCCGTTAAGAGATTATGAATTCCATCTTGAGAATATATGTTCCATCAACACTAAATGTGGCTACCCAACATACTGAGATTTTGACCAATACTTTAGATCTCACTCTTGATATATCAAAGCAACCTACACTTCGTGATCAAGTCCATTATTCTCTCAAGATTAAGAGTTCATGCAAATAGAAGTTGTGAGATTTATTATTCAATTGACAGTCATTAGGAGAATAAGAAATCTCACAGCGGTCTAGTTCAATATGTCTTAACTCTTAAGACATATCAACACATCAACTAGAAGTCTCCACTTCCATGATCAAGACAAATCATCTTAGTTGATATGTTATAGTCTTCGCAGATGAAATGCTCAATTTCATCACCGACTATGAACTAAAATTCTGAGTTTACAAAGAACTTGTGATTTATATCTTCTATGACTTTTTACATAAATCACATAGTATGCATCTTATGAACTATATGATAATGTCTAAATATTCATGTTACCATTGTTTTAGATAATAATAAAACAACTTTATTAATCACAATATTAAGTTATACATAATGTCATACATAATATCATACATAACATCATACAATAGGATTTAAAGAAACTAATCCCAACAGTAGTATGGCAGGATTAAAGGCCAAAAGGCTCATGGTCTTGAAGAAGAGAGACAAAACGAAGGCCCAACAGGCTACGGGGGCAAAGTCCTTTGCTTGGATAGTACCCAACCTAAGAAGTGATAAAAGGAAGAAGACATAAGCTCAAAACCCCACGTATCCTCCACGCAATAAAAGATAAACATAAACTAGTACGCACAAGAAAACTAGATAACGCAAGAGCAGCAGAAATGGTGTGAAGGCCAGAAAGAAACAAACACAAACAGAGTAGAGCATGCACAAAGGACTAGGGCACCACCTACTTATACCTAGCCAATATATGGAGAGGTGGGCCACAGGTCAAGATATTCAGAGGGTGTGCTTTGGTAGTGAGGGGAAAACGAGTGTCTATTTTGGGGTTCCCACCCAAGCTTCTTTGGGGGGGAATGTCCAGCCAAGATGGCATTTCACCCAAAAGAGGAAAGTATAGGCTGGGACCACTTGATGCATGCCATAAAGGTAGGTGGTGAGGTAGCTTACTCCTTATCCATTGAGGTAAAACAAAAACGGAGAGAGGTAAGAAACAAGACAAGTAATTTTGTCTAGAAATGGAGAGTGGTGCAACTAACACACTCTAGGCAGAGGTAATAGCTAGACAACTGGCAGGTGAGTGGACAGTCCTGGAAAGATGCCCATAAGAAACTAGCAACGGTTGAGGGACAAAAGGGGTAAATCCCACAATGGCAGATGATATAAAAGGAGGTAGCCACGAACAGTAAAAAGGGGGGGAGGCAAGAAAGCAAGAAGTAGGAAAGAAGAGAGAAGAGAAAATATGGAAAAAGAAAGAAAAATTAGAAAGACTAAGTGGGAAAAGAAAAACCAGAGGGGAAGTAAAACAGCAGGAGTAAAGGCATGCATCAATAGACCACATTTTCTCTCCCTCAAGACATACCCTTCTCTGAAGATTTTAAATCAAGGATCAAACCACTTAGGCCCTTTCTCTAAAGCGAGTAACTTCTATGGTAGAAGCCCTTTGCTGAGATTACTCACATTAAAGATTGGTTCCCTTCCTGAGTTCGCCTCTGCTGAAAAGCTCAGCACATAATCCTACAAACAAGTTGTTCCACTAATTATGTTTATTGGATGATATTCTTACTGTTTGGCTAGAAGTTACCAAGTTATTTACTCTATTCTGTTGTAGTGTTATTTCTACTCGCTGTATTAATTCTGCCATAACTTTGTTAATTTTCTTAACGATGTTAGCTTTATTTAGTACGCTTTATTGTCATAGTTATCCTACTGTAGTATATCTTTGCTATAACACTTGTAACAGTTACTTCTGCTGCGACCCCATAATACGTTCAGCCCATAACACTCATGTCTGTATGCATTTACATTGGGTAAGCCTGACTTGTGCACAAGTTAGCCTGAGGCACAACCCCAGGAAGGCCAGTCCCAACTCTCTTACCTCAGACTAACAGGTCGTAGCACAGCAGAAGGGTTTGAAGCCCAACAATACAAAAAAGACCCCCATAAGTGGTTAATAGTTTTTGAGTCAAATGATTCGTTTCTTTTTTCTTTTTTTTTGGTTTTTTTTTAAATATATGATAGATTTGATTACATGGTATTCATTCCATGATGATTTTGTCATATTATTATAGGCCAAAACATCAATTGATTTTTTTTATAAACAAGATTTGGATACAAACCCCTTATTCAAAGACTAAAATACTTTACCTTGAATCTAAGGTTCCTCAATCCTATAATATATGGGTACTTGGATAAATATTTTTCTTTAAATGTATATTCTCATAACACTAACATAACTAGTCAGATAATATACTAGTTTTTTCTAAAAGAATTTTTTCTTTTTTTTTTATAATGTGATAGTTACAATAGGGAGGATGAGGTATTTGAACCCTAGATATTTTGAAAATACTATAAAGTATCAACCATACATTATCATACCGTACATATACATATTTAAAAAAATGGGAAAATTACACTTTGCCCACTTGTGGTTTGTCTAAAAAAGACTTTGCCTACTTGTGATTATTGACACTTTATCCGCCCGAGGTTAGCTCCGTTTGTCTCCCGTTACCCACCTCTATTAAAAACAAGAGTAAATTTATATTTTTGTTACCCTTTTTATGTCTCTCTCCTCTCAAAATATAAAAAACTAAAAAATCAAGGGAAATGAATATCTAAAAGTTAGGTTTTATAAAAATCAAAACCTAACTATGACATCTTTTTTTTTCATGTATCAACTTTTAGATTTTCTATTTTAACACATTAAAAATTGAAGTGAGGCCAACTCTGACATTCTTGTCAATGTAACCCTTGTAGATGGAGAGCATTTTTTCTAGAGTCCTCAAAGTTGCGAGGGGTTAAAGAAGGATCACTTATATCTGATATGGACCGATTGTGGTTCTTGTCCTTGTCGATGTGACTGTGACTTGGTAACATGTCGAACTGAGGAATTGAACAATTTTACATCTCTCAAAGGTCAATACTCAATAATGCACTTTGAATTGAACAATTTTATACGAAGTGCTACTGTTTTATAATTACTTGAATTAATATATATGCAACATTTTTTAGGGGAAAAAAAGGAGAAATTATGAAAATTGAGCTTAGAGAGAGTAGAAATGAAAGAGAGCGAGGAATAGATTTGAACTCAGAGATTAATTGTAAGGAAAAGCAGTAATAATTAATAAAGCTGAAAGTTCAAATAGAGTGTAAAACACCTATGAACGTTTAGACCCCCAAATTAAAAATACCAACTCAGGCTTACAATCAAACAATATATGTACAGAAAATGAAATGTAAGCTATAACCAAATTTGTAACACACTCTAAACCATAATTAATAACCAACACAACAGTAATTAAAAGGTAAAGAGAAAGGGAAGAAAGATGCAAACACAAGGATAACACGGCGATATGTTATCGAAGAGGAAACCGAAGTACTCGGCGAAAAACCTCTCCGCCGACCTCTAAGCGGTCAATAATCCACTAGAGAATGAAGTTGGGATACATGGATAGGAGAAGACCCTCCAAGCCTAATCTACCCAATGCACCTAAGCCCTCCAAGATTCTTGCTCCAACAAGGTTACGTCGAACCTTGTCTTCTCTAGCTTACCGGATCCCACAATCTCCCATTGCATCAACCAAAATGAATTGGTCCCTTCTGAACTGCTTCCCAAGCACCAAAATATCTCCTCACTGATATGGGTATGGTAAGATAAGGATTTGGCTAAATACACCTCTCAAGGATATATTAATGGAAAGAGTGAGAGTAGAGGAATTTGGAGAATCAAGGATGAAGATTATGGATGAGTCAATCTTGTTTTTCTCTAGGGTTTTCCTCTCAAAATTCTCTCTAGAAGCTCTCTACCTTTCGTAGGTATATGGGTATTTATAGTAGGGTATAAGAGGAAGCGAAAAGTCAGTTACAACCAAACAGGGCATTTTGGCAACTCGAGCTAACTGCCTAGCTAGACTAGAAGTTTTGTCCTGTAGTGCAACAGCTAGCGTGACCCTTCAACTCCCCCTACATGCTTCACGCATATGCCATTCTGGCGACTTGCCAGTCACGAGACTCCCTTGAATTGCACACTTCTAAGATTTCTTCACACTCTTTTACACACTATCCTTACATGAATCCCACCTAAATACAAGCTATCTAATTGCTAAATTATAAGCAAATTTGGCATGGAATAAAACCAACACATGATTGAATAAATTCAACCTTACAAAAGCAATGGGAGTAGGAGTGAGAGTGAGAGTAGTACGGTTGTTGTACTACAAACAAGAATAACGCTCCGAGTTGGAGTAATTGTGGTTGATGTACTCCTAATGGCCCAGACCCAAGGTTTCATTCTTCACTATCTTTCACTCCCCTTATTTTTCCCAGCTTAATAAATTAAATAAAAGTCGTATTTCTAATTTTCTATCACTATTTATACTATAAAATGCTCTCTCTTTCTCCTAAGACTGTTTTTTCAATATTTCATAAAATTAAGCAATACAATACATTTTTGTTAAAATAGAAGATCTAAAAGTTGAGGATTTCGTGGAAGCCTTAAAAAAAAAAAAACACACATGATACTCTCTTGATGGAACAGAAACTAAACTATTAGCTTTTGGTAGTAAACCTTGAATTCATGAGGGATTTCTCTGAATCCACAAGGAGATAAACTAGAATCCATGAGAGAAATAAGTTGACAAAAGCCTGTGTTTATTGATAATATTCTAATTTGCCTCTAATAGCTACAAAACATATAAATACTGAGAAAAACATCTGAAACCCTAATTAGCACTAATTACACGATTAGGTGACAAGATACTAAAATTTACCAAAAGTGGCAAAATTGAGTTAAATGCAAAACCATAAACTACTGACCTTAAAGGTCGTCCCAAAATAAGCGGGACCTTATTTTGACTTTTGAGCAAAAAGTTATTAAAGAAACAAAAATTACTATAAACGGCAAAATTGCAATTTTTGAGGCCTAAATGAAGGAATTCCCCATTTTTAGGGGTACCTCATGGCAAAGTGACGACTATTGCTCAAAAGGGCGTTTCATGTGATTCCGACTCTGAGGCCCATAATTTCTACTAGTACCTTTTTGCCTTACACGTTATTTTCAAGCGCACGTGAGAGTTCAGGAAGGCCATGGCAATCTATTCTACATATGTCTCCCCTACTTGAAAAGAAATCGACCCCGAGTTCCCACTATCTAGCACATTAGGAGGATATTACTCATATAAGTCAACAACATTGAAGGTAGAAGAAATATTCATGTCTGGTGGAAGAGCAACTACATAAGCATTGTTGTTGATCTTCTATGTAATCTGGAATGGCCTATATTTCTTGTCCTTCAACTTGTTGTAGGTACCAACAAGAAACCTCTCCTTTCTAAGGTAGACCAACATTAAATCCCCAACACTAAAGATCTTCTCAAGCCTCTTCATATCAACAGTTTCCTTGTACTTGGCATTTATAGATTCAAGTTTCTACCTCACCTCTTCGTGCATGGTCTTAGTCTGGTCAGCCATATTCTCTGCAGCTTGACTTACCCCTAAAAGCTTAGGTAAAGGTACCAAGTCCAAAACATGTTTTAGGGGCATGCAATAGACAATGGCAAGTGGAGACTTACTAGTGCTTGTGCTAACTGAGCTGTTGTAAGCAAACTCTGCTTAGGACAATGCTAGATCCCACTACTTGGGCTTCTCCTAAGATATACCGGATCAGATTTCCCAAAGTGCGGTTAACCACTTCTGTATAGCCATCAGTTTGAGGATGATTGGTGCTGTTGTTGTAATTCAAGGAAGTGTCAAAACGCTTCCACAAGGTTTGCCAGAAGTGACTGATGAACTTGGTATCATGGTCAGAGGTGATGGACTTTGACACTCCACGCAAACGCACAACTTCTTTAAAGGACAGATTGGCCACTCGAGTAGCAATTGAAGTCTTCTTGCATGCTATGAAATGGGACATCTTCGAGTACCTGTCAACCACAACAAAAATAGAATCCATACCTCGCTAGGTTTGAGGAAGACCCAATATAAAATCCATAAAGAGATCCTCCCATGGTGCTTGTGGAATTGGAAAAGGCATGTGTAAACCAGTATTCTAAGAATGTCCCTTGGCAGTTTAGTAGATTAGACACTTCCTCACATGATTGCCAACATCCCTCTTGAGTTGTGGCTAATAATACCCTTCCTCCACCAATGCTATAGTCTTGTCTCTGCCCATATGTCCACCCAAACCTCCACCATGCAACTCCCTAATAATCTGCTCCCTCTATGAACTTTTAGGGATGCATAATTGATTACCCTGAAAGAGGAAACCATCTTAGATGTACATATTATTGACAGCAGTATGAGTTTGTTGACACTTACCCCAAATATCACCAAAATCCTCATCATTCTCATACAGCTCCTTGAAGCAATCAAACCCTACAACTTTAGTACATAGTGTGTATTAGAATTAGTGCCCTTAAATCCTATTGTAAGATGCTATGTATGATATTAAGTATGACATTATGTATGACTTAGTATTGTGATTAATAAAGTTGTTTTATTATTATCTAAAATAATAGTAACATGAATATTCGAAAATTATCATATAGTCCATGAGATGCATAGTATGTGATTTATGTAAAAAGTCACAGAAGATATAAATCACAAGTTTTTTGTAAACTCAGAATTTTAATTCATAGTCAATGATGAAATTGGACGTTTCATCTACGAAGACTAAAACATATCAACTAAGATGATTTGTCTTGATCATGGAAGTGGAGACTTCTAGTTGAGATATTGATATGTTTTAAGAGTTAAGACATATTGAACTGGACCGCTGTGAGATTTATTATTCTCCTAACGATTGTCAAATGAATAATAAATCTCACGACTTCTATTTACATGAACTCTTAATCCTGAGAGGATAATGGACCTGATCATAAAATGTAGGTTGCTTTGATATATCAGTAGTGGGATCTAAAGACACGATTAAAACCTCAGTATGTTGGGCAACTACATTTAGTGTTGATGGAACATATATTCTCAAGATGGAATTCATAGCCTCTTAACGGAGATATAAAATATTCCCTTGAGATAAGTTTAATGGGTTCGGTTATTCCAAAAGTTAGGCATAACCACTTTAGTAAGAAATTACTAAAGTATATATATATTTATGAAATTGGATTTCATAAATATATGTTGAATAACTTTAAAGGATTAAACCGAGTACTCAAGGATTAAGATGTAGTAATCTACAAAGTGGCAGTCTACATTTATAACTTTGTGTTACTACAAATATTTTATGAAGGGGTTGCATGTACAATAAAGGCTTGGGATATAATTTATTAATAAGACCTAGAGTGCAATTATATTTATATAGTGGCACTAAATATAATTAATGGTAACTTTGGACTTGTCAAGAGTTGACAGAAAAGCCCATGGCCCATTGGAGCTAAAGTCTTATTTATTCCCTTTTGGTCCCACTCCAAGCCACATACTAAAACCCAATTGGAAAAGCCCAAAAGGCTAACCCAATTAGATAATCAGTTATAAGGAGATAAACATACAAAATTAAGTAAGTTACATGAAATGGTTTTGTATATAAGTGTTGGACATTCTCTCATTCTCCCTTAAATAAATACGTAGAAACTGATTGAGAGACCACACTTCTTAGGTGTTAGTGGAATTGGAGTGAAGATTAAAAGTGTTTCCAAGTGCTTCTAATCTTTGTTTTGAAATTCACCACACCAAGGTACACTCTCTTATTCGTGAATTCTGAAATTTACATAGTACATGTTATCAATTGCGAATGAAGTAGATTCGTTAATTTTTCGCTGCGTATGTTTTGTATGTGATACAAACATGTATTTTATGAATGGCGTCGTCAAGAAAGATGCTCGCCTGCTGAGGGGATTTGCCACCTTATTAGTGACACTAGACTTGTGCTTCAATGTGAAATGGAAGCACTATATATAAGCTACCCACCAAGCATGCATCTAGTTAATGCTAGCTTGACTAATGATGTGCTTCAATGCTTGGTGATCTGTATATGATATAAACTCCCTTTGAATCAGGTAGTGCTCCCAATGCTTAAGAGTTCGTACTACAGCAAAGAACTCCAGTTCATAAGCCAACCATTTACTTCGAGTTTCACAAACTTTCTCACTCAAGAATGCTACTGGTCTGCTGTCTTGTGATAGAATAGCGTCTATCCTGGCCATAGATGCATCACATTCCACCTAAAACACCTTATCAAAATTGGGTAATGCCATAACTAAAGCGGTGGTCAGCTTTTCCTTAATCAAGGCAAAGCTCTATTCTGCCTCATTTCCCCATGAGAACCTCCCCTTCTTTAAACACTCAATGATAGGGGCTACTATGCTACTAAAATCTCGAACAAACATTCGATAGAAAGTTGCCAGCCTATGGAAGTTTCAAACATCACTCACTGTCTTTGGGGTTGGCCATTCTCTGACTGCATGGACCTTGTCTATATCAATACGAATCTCATCCACACTAACCACATACCCTAAGAACAACAACTTATCAGTCAAGAAGCTGCACTTCTTCAAGTTGATATACAACTCATTGGTCTGCAACACCATCAATACTTCTCGCACATGATTATAGTGGGCTGCTTTTGTATTACTATAAATCGGGATATCGTTAAAATAAACTACCACAAACTTCCCAATAAATGGTTTCAATACTTGATTCATAAGCCTTATGAAAGTGCTGGGAGCATTGGACAGTCTGAAAGGTATCACCATCCACTTATACAACCCCTCCTTTGTCTTGATAGTTGTCTTCCATTCATCTCCAGGTCGAATCTGAATCTGGTGATACCCATTCTTGAAATCCAGCTTGGTGTAACACTTGGACCCACTCAGCATATCAAACATGTCATCTAGTTGAGGAATAGGGAATCAGTACCTGATTATGATCTCATTGATGGCTCAACTATTTACACACATACGCCAGCTCCCATCCTTTTTTGGTGTTAATAATGCCGATACTGCACATGGACTCAAACTCTCCCTGACTTGTCCCTTGCTCAGAAGCTTATCCACCTGCCATTGTAAAATTTAACCCCCTTAAGGATTCATCCTATAGTGTGACAGATTTGGTAGACTAGCTCTAAAAAATAAATCAATGCAATACTGGATGTCATACATTGGTAGTAAACCTGAGGCAATTCCTCTAGAAACAGCTCCTTTGGAAACAACTCTTCAAACTCCTTGATTAATGGTTGAATTGCCTCAAGTATCTTAACAACCTTCTTCAGCTCTCCATCCGTCACCACTACTACACAAACCTTTTCAGCTACTTACACCCCTTGTCAAACTCATCCTCATTGTTAACTATAAGAAGTGATGGATTCCCCTCCACTTTAGAAGCTTGGGTACATTGCCTTCCTTAATAGGACCGAGGACAATTTTTCCGCCATTCTTAAAAACCACATACACATTATCCTTACACCTATGAGTAGCATCTACATCATACTAAAGGTCTATCCAATATTAAATGACATGCATCTGTTTCAACAACATCACAAACGACTTCATCTACATAACATTTACCCATATAAAAAGTAACATGACACTGTTGAGCAATAAGAGTTTCCATACCTTTCTTGATCCAACTATTTTGTATAGAGAAGGATGCTTTTCTATCCGCCCCAACTTGGTAACCAAACTCTTCGATGCAATGTTCTCTACACTGTCACTATTAATGATCAAGTCACAGACCTTCTTACTGATGGTGTAACGTGCTTAGAAAGATCTTATTCCGCTGATCACTGTGATCTACCCTTGGTGTGATCAACAACCTCTGAATCACTAAAGACCTCCCTAGTGGCTTGCCTTCCTTCTCTCCCTAAACCTCATCAGAATCATAGGCATATGGATCAGCATCATTATACACCTTGTCACCCTCCTGTTCCTCTTCTGCCTCGCCCTCTTCTACCACCACCAGATTCACTGCGGCTCGCTTAGGTAAGCACTAGATCAATGTCCTAGTTTTCCACACATGTAGCACTTATTCCCAGTTAGCCTAGCATAAAGTTTGACATTTGCTATCAGCTGGACTGCGGAACTGACTACTGCCACTGTGGATTGGTTGACACCACATTTCTCCCTAACCACGAGTTGTGATCGTGGTGTAAACATAGGTTGTTTACCTTTGTTGGCAATGAAACTAGATGACTTCGAATTGCAGTTGGGAAACTTCAGACCTGCATTGAAATGCTAATATTTTATTTTCTTGGATAGGGTTACAGCCTCATTTAAAGTATATAGGGTTTGTAAAGATACTTGATCTCAGATGGAAACTCATAGCCCGTGTACAAGTCTGGATATCCGTTGATCTTTAGTTTCCTCCAAATCATTGCAATTTGCCAACCTATCAAACTCCTCCATGTACTCATTAACTGTTCAAGTACCCTGCCTACAATCCTGGTACCGTCTGAACAACTCTTGCGGGTAATTTGGTGGCAAGAACTAATCTGTCATTAGCCTTTTCATCCTTCTCCATGATTGTATTTGAAGCTTTCTCTCATTGGTCCCATTTAACTAAACACGATCCCACCAGGTAGATGCTCCTCCCTTTAACTTGTATGCCACCAAACACATCTGTTTATCATCTAGAGTACCTATATAATCGAAAAACTTCTCAACCTCACTGATCCAAACCAGATACTCTTCAATGGCGACATTACCATTAAAGGATGGTAATTCTACTTTCATACGATAGTCCCTCTGCTCCTAATAATCTCAACCATTATCCCTCACAGGACCATGCTGATTCCCAAGGACTCCTTCAGCATAATCTTCGTCCTCGTTGTTCTCCTCATTGTAGTCTTGCTGCTTATTCTGATATGGACCACGATGGGGAAGGCCACGCGCTGGAATATCACGTCACTCTTCATCATCACGATTAAGTTTTCAGGTAAGTAAAGTGGCAAGCACTTCTTGAATCCGGTCCAGATTCTGTTGGGTCAAATCACAAAACTATTGATTCTCATCATGAAAATCAAGGAACTCAGCCCTAGTGAGGACTGCGTTGTCGACATCATTGCCGCCAACGTTGCTGTGGTGGTCACCGTCTCATCGGTTAGTCATCAGACTAGGGTATGTTAAGGCTCTGATACCAACTAATGTCGTGGAAGCCTGAAGAAAGCACACACTATGCTCTCTTGATGGTATAGAAACTAAATTATTAGCTTTTGGTAAAAAACTTCGAATCCACAAGGGGTTTTCTTGAATCTACAAAGAGATAAACTAGAATCCACCAGAGAAAGAATTTGACAAAAGTTTGTGTTTATTGATAATATTTTCTAATTTAACTCTGACGATTAAAAAACATATAAATACTAAGAAAAACGTCTGAAACCCTAATTCGCACTAATTACGCGATTAGGTAACAAAATACTGAAATTTACCAAAAGTGACAAAATTGAGTTAAATGCAAAATCATAAACTATTGACCTTAAGGGTCCTCTCAAAACAAGCGAAACCTTATTTTGAATTTTGAGCAAAAAGTTATTAAAGAAACAAAAATTACTATAAATGGCAAAATCACAATTTTCGGGGCCTAAATGAAGGAATTTACCATTTTGAGAGGGTACCTCATGGCAAAGCGATGACTATTGCTCAGAAGGCCGTTTCGCTTCAGCCTGCTGTTGATACCCATTTTCGCGACACATTTTGTACATGCCTAATTCAACCAAGCACTCCTTCCTTGTGGCTTAATTCATGTATTGTATTATATTTTATTCTTTTAAGCATGGCCCAAGCCCATGCAACTTTCTGGGGGAACTTGAGAAAGTGTGGTTTGGAAGGTATGGGTCGGTTCCTTTCAGACCTTTTGCATAAGCCCAACTCATGCGTGCTACCAAGTGGCCAAGGGACACTGGTAGCACCTCAGGCTCATAGTGGAGGTCTTGTACCCAAAATTTCTACCTCAAAAAGATTTTATGCTCTGGGTGACTATGCCCTTAATTTTCATCCTATCTCCATTTTCCACACCAAAACACAGCTGACTCTAAGAAAAAGGTTGACCAGTCTAGCCCATTCAACCACCCAAATGTAGTTTTCCAAGGCTTGCAAAGACCAGAGACAGTAGCCATGAAGAGGAAACAACTTTGTTTCCGAAATCATGTAAAAAGCAACCAAACCTTTCCCTAAGCATAAAACATAATACATCAAGTCATAGAAATAGCATCTGAAAGGTCCAAGGCCTTCCTCCCAACTAAAAAACTAGTCACAAGCATCCCCTAAAGCTTGATATAAATATTCATCACCAGCCCACAAGGGAGAGAGGACGTTCTACTCACATACCTGAAACTTCAGAACAAAAGTCCATTCAGCTAGTTAACAATCTCACAATTCCAAAGCTTGGGGGTGGAAATATGGGTATAGGGGAACCTTCCCTCTCTTCCTCACAACCTCTCTCAATTTCCTCTTCTCGGTGACTGTGGGTCAAAGTTTCAGACCTGTTGAACCACGTTTTCCCCATAATGCTGAAACTTGAGAGCAAAAACCCACTGAGCTAGGAAACATTCTCACAATTCTGAACCTTTGGGGTAGAAATATGGGTACATGGGAATCTTCCCTCTCTTCCTCACAACCTCTCTCAATTTCCTCTTCTCGGTGACTGTGGGTCGAAGTTTCAGACTTGTTATAGTTTTATACTTTTTCTGCACTTTTGTTATTAGCATTTTGATTCTCTCTTGTCAAAGCACCATTAGCCTTTTGTTCATTATACATTTGGAATTTTGGGCTTGATTCTCCACAATAAGCACTTCTAAAGAACCCAAGGGGAGATTTGGACTAATATCACATTTTTGGCCCTTATCGGAAAAACATCGTCGACACCGGCCAAATTTCATGCAATTTTGACTTCGAGGCCCATGATTTCTATTAGTGCATTTTTGCCTTGCATGTTGTTTTTAGGTGCACGTGAGAGTTCATAAAGGCCATGGCAGTCTGTTCTACATCAGTTGATACATGAAAATAAGATGTAAATGTTAGGTTTTAATTTTTACAAAACCTAGCTTTTAGATCTTCTTTTCCTTTGATTTTTTTAGTTTTTTTATGTTTTGAGAGGAGAGAGACATAAAATGATAACAAAAATACAAATTTACCCATGTTTTTAACAGAGGTGGGTAATGGGAGACAAACAGAGTTAACTTCAGGTGGGTAAAGTGTCAATTTTTAAACCACAGGTAGGCAAAGTGTTTTTTGGGCAAATCACAAGTGGACACAGTGTAATTTTCCCTTAAAAAAAATTAGAGTTTGAAACCTTGAATACTATAATAAAAATATATGTTATTATAGTCTTTTTATAAGTAAATTTGTATTTGAACAAATAAAACTCTTCTTGTCCATAAGTGAAATACAATAAGTTTAAAAAATTGCAAAAGGTTATGTACAATTTGAATACTATAATAAATAAAAAAAAATGTTATTATAGTCTTCTTATAAGTAAATATGTATTTATAAAACAAGGCTACTTCATGTACATAACAGTGAACACAAGAAGTTTAAAATGTCACAAAGGTTATGTACATAAAGATAATAATTCTAAAAATTCAGGAATGACATTACGATTAATAAAAAGTCTATGTACACAAAAAGTCTATAATTTAAACGATTATATCTTAATATCAAATATGTATGTTATAATTATACATAAAAGTGATAAAACACTATTCTGAGCCATAATATCATAAGAAAATAAATCATAAGAATTTCGTGACAATCTAAGGAAAAACTAGTCACATATGCTGTCCTCAAAGGGCTAAACTAGTTACAATTTATGTTCCTCGTAATTACTTATACTAGTATGTAACCTGTGCGGTATATTATTAATCATGAGTTTATTCATGTTTAAAAGGCTCAGTTAAGTCTAAATTCATATTATTAATCAGAAAATTTTATTAACAAAACTTAGAAGTATATATATATATATATATATATATTTCTATTTATATATACATATATATAATAAAGTTATAAGAATTTAATATCATTATGTTGCTTTTTTTTTTTAAAGGAAGAGAGGAGAAGAAATGGAAAGGAAAATTTGAATTGTTAGATCTATATATTTGAACCATGCCATACTATTTCAAAGAACAAAGTGTTTTAACTTATCATATTTCTTGGGTAAAACTCTATAGTGTTCCATTAAGCAACTGAGCATGCATTCAACTACTCAAAAGATTTTCTCAAAAAAAAAAAAAAAAAAACTCAATAGATGATGAGAAGAAAACAATAGCCTATTTGACATCACTACATTATAGTCATGATACAAATTCTTACGCAAAATTCAATAGACATTATAAGGAAAATTTTGATGCATTCAAGCAAATATATAACTGATCCAAACATCCACATTACAATTATATACACTATAATGACTTGGTCAAAAAATTAAAATAACTAAAAACATAGTAATCAAAGATGAAATGAGCACCCTTTTCAAGCTTTGCAATTTGTTTCATAGCAATAGACACAACAAAATTATTGATAAAACATGAATATTCAAATAAAATTTAACCTTTTGCATGTTTAACTTATTTCTGTCTCTTTGTTACAACAGGAATGAAAGAAATTGAAAAAATATAACTATAAAAAATTCTTGTTTCCTCAGTTTCTTTTTATATATAAAGTGTGTGAGGACACCATTTTTGCTAATACAAAATTAATATTATGCTTTATATTCATTGTAAGTCTCAGAACATATCTGCCAAGAGGGACGTAGTAGTCTCTAAATTTGTGAAAATGTCCTTGCAAATCAAAATGGGAAATTGCTATTAACGTACAAAATGCAATAAATCCATCTACTTTCAAGCTACAAATTCCTTCTCAAACTTTGATTTTGACATTAAATCCTAAGTTTGGCATCAGGATGTAGCTGCAAACGAAGAAAAGAAGAAGTTCAATATTGTTTACCTAAGAAAGAAGAAAAAAAGAAGCTTGAAACTCGGAAAACAATTCCAAAGGATAGATTAAGTAGTCTGCATAATTGATTGAAATAATCCAATATTAAATCCTAATTTATGGTCAAGTGTAGATTTCTTCTTGGCATTCTCTATTCTTTAAAAAGACTTTTGAGAGAGGGCTTAGTTTTTTGTTCTTTTGAGTCAAAGTAGTGTAAATCTCATTCAAAACTCTAATATGATTCTGATTGACACCAATAATCAAACACATTCAAGGCAATTCATCAAATGACAAAACACCCAACTCACATTTGCACCAAATCTAAGCTACCTAACACATTGGGTTTTGATGAAAGAAAGTCCAAAACCTCAGCTGAAATTTTTTTACTACAAAGAGGCAAGTATTTTTAGCTGGAAAAAAAGAGAAGAAAATGGAAGTCTAAAACTCTTCCCAAACCTACATAAAAAAGAGGGGGGAAAAAAATGAAAGAAAATATTCATCAAAGTATCCTTCATGGTAAAATATATATTAGTGCAAGGGCATGTTGTACAGCCCCTCATTTGTCCTACTTGCAGGAATGCTATGTATAAAATACAATATCACTCCATTTAAAATCAACTCCAACTATCTTTTATAGAATTTAAAAAATATTTATCATATGTTACAATGGTGTCCTTCTAGAAACAAAATATCAAGCACATAGTATGACACAAAACATAGAAATTAGCAGAGATCAAAATACTTGCAGCAAGTAAACTATTTAATAGAATTTACAAATTTCAAATTTCTCAAATGAGCATTAAAACCAAATTATGCTCAAGTAGAAATTGTCCATCAAAAGAATAATACTTGCCACAAAAAAGCTTACTATAAATATAGGATGGCAAGATGTAGAGAAATAAGTTTCAAAGAACAAAATGCCCATTGTTCCTAATTTCCTGCTTCTTTGCCAAGTTTGCATTCTATTACATGTTCGAATATATATTTTTTACATGTTTGAATATATATATATATATATATATATATATATATTTATTTAAAAATCAATAGAAAATGGAAAATCCCTAAACTGACCATTAAATTATGATATTCATTGTAACGCAATTACATGCCTCAATCATTGTGATTTGTGAACCCTTTGACCTTTACATCACAACCCCAGGAAAAATAATTAAAAAAAGAAGCCCTCAAAGAACTTGTAAACAACGAAATAGAAAGAACATAGGAAACCAAATTATAAAGAGGAGCATCATGTGAAAAATAACACCTAGAATGAATTTCAAATTAAATACATAGATAACTATCACAATCAAATTTATAAATGATTGAATTATAGTATTTTTATGAACTACATCAATAACTAATAAGCAGAATTTTTGAAAAAAAAATTTGGTTCAATGAACGAAGCAAGTTAAATTATTGATAATGAGGAGATATCTGATAGAATTTTAATAACAATAATTAATAGTTCTTATGTGATTATTTAATATTTAAAAAGTCTATACTGACACACCACTTACAGTTTCATTACAACCTAAACTAACTTGGATTTGGTTAATAACCCAAAACAAAATGAATTCTAACCCAAATACCTTAATCAAAACCAATCCAATATTACATTACATTACATTACTCCAGTATTTCGGAAACCAAACACGGCCAGCCCAACATGAATGATATGTAAGTAAGTATTAACATAAAGAATCCAGGCTAGCTCGGAAAAAAAATCACAATCAGATTTTTTTTTAGGGTAAAAAACAATGCTTCCGGTAAAAAATTGAGATAACAAAATGAAAAAACTACTTGATGAGGGAACATTGTTGCCACCACCATCATCATTATTGTCATACCCAACTA
The DNA here is from genome assembly GCA_033629205.1 of Lithocarpus polystachyus. NCBI lineage: Eukaryota > Viridiplantae > Streptophyta > Magnoliopsida > Fagales > Fagaceae > Lithocarpus > Lithocarpus polystachyus. Next base: position 61,512,524 of record CM066162.1, on the reverse strand, counting down.
CAGACATGTCTTCTTTACATTGAAACTCCATTCAAAATTAACACCCATTTATAACAAAAACTACTTCCTACTTGAATAATTAAAAATTTTCCTTCACCACTTTGGCACGCTTTATAAATGCAAGAAACATCTAGAAATCCTACTAAAAAAGAGCTAATCGTCACCAGCTGTTTTATAATGCATGTCAAACCTTGCTTGAACCCTCTGGCATTCAGCCTGTCTTTGTCTTTTCTATACTTTCTTTCTTCAAAAATATATTGGACAATCCTGACTGTGAACAAATAAGTAAATCACAGCCACAATAACTGAGCCAAACACCACATCATTTTTTCTCATATGCTCAATTTTTTTCAAAATAAGCACTCTTCTTCTTACTAAATTCTGAGATCTCTTAAGTAACCCACTCAAGCATTGTTTTATTTTAGTACTCTTCACATGTAAGCAGTTACTCAAACTTGTTTTCATAACTCATGTTTGTGTCGTAACTCATAGCTTTCTTAGCCCTGCAACCCATTAAAAAAAAAAAAAAAAACTTCACTAGTAGTAGCAATTATTTTGGATATGGGTTCTCATTTAAACTCTAATTTTCTTTTCTAAAAATGCTTCTGTATCTATATATATCTAATTGTGTTTTCTAGATAAGCAATAAGTAGTTCAAAATTCCTAGTTATCATGCTTTTCATAGGAATAACCCACCAAATTGTTCAAAAAGTTTTTCATAGGTACAAACCATAGTAGAAAATTACGAAAACAATAAATGATAATAAACCAAAATACAAAACTCAAACAAAATGATCCATACAAACAAAGAACTATAATAACTCTCTACATCGGAATGGTAAAGGTTGAGCATAAGGAAATAAATTCATAGTTATAAATAATTATAGATATAAACACACTCAAAACTTTGTTTTTAAATAATTCAGTGACAGGAAATTACAAAAGGCCACAGATATAACAAAAATGGGACGATGATCATTTGACAATCCCAACTTTTTTTTACAAATCAAATAGAAGAAGGAAATTAAAAGGAAGCAAAAACTTACAAAACGATTTAAGTTTGACAACTTTTTAGCAGCAATTGCACGATGGTAATCTTGCCTACCATATCCACTTTGGGGTGTTTAAAACTTTTTTCTACACCTACACATCAATAATACTATCAATGTTAACTTTGGAGCAAATAGCAGATCACTAATTTTGTTGGTCCATGATTATTTACAAATAAAATAAAAACTAAACTTCTAGCTTACTATTGTCATAAGGTAAGGCAATATTTATAAAATTTGAATTAATATCAATATCAATCGATTGTTTTTATTACTAATGTCATAAATGATGACATGGTTTGTCTTTATAAAGGATGGAAGAACATAATTCTTTAGAATACAGCTCCTAATCTACAATTGAAAATATTAACTACAAAATAAGATCATTCTTATCTTATTAAAACCATTATAGAAGGAAAAAAGAATAATTTTTTTTTATAATATTTAGCTTTCTGCATCAAATAGGAAAATAAACACCAAACAACAAATTTATTTTAGAAAACAATAAAGCTTCTATGAGAAATTCCATAAAACGTACTCTAAATTTTCTAGATTTAGCCTATCAACTACTCAAAACACATAGATTTTAGAAATATATATATTGGGCAATGTTGGTGTAGTAATCTAAAGCATTTTCTTATCTTTCCTATTCTCTCTCTCTCTCCTTCACTCTCCTCTGTCTCCCTTACTTGCTAATCTGGTATCAAGTTACTATCCCAACTCTTATAACCTGCATTTAGGAGGTAAAATTTTCTGAGTTGTTTTCCATAGTATTTTCAAATTCCATTACTTCTTCTAGACTGATCTCTGTGCTTGACATCAGCCCCTGTTGCAAAATATATGCTAACCTCACTATAAACCTCCCTTGAGCATTTATTATCCACATAATCTTATCTGGTGTATTCCTTATTGAGTGAGGATTTTAACATTGGGTTGGGAAGTACACTTTGGGATGTGGAGCTATGCGGTTTTGGCATGTAACTAAAATGTAGTTACCATTACCATTAGAACAATATTTTTAATGCAAAACCATCAATTACATAAAGTTGGGTTGATGTTTGGGTAGAAAATGCCTGAAAAGTTCTTGGAGGACTGTTAGCTATGGAAAAAAGAACTGTGTGCATGTTATATAATATTACCAATTATATCACATTTGGTTCAAAATTCATTTTATCCACAATGTTGATATCTTCTAGACTTCATCCTTCTAAACTTTTGTTCATATTCATTGTTGATAAATGAATAAATCATTTATATTTATCACAGTATGGGGTGGGGAAAATCAAATCCAAACATCACATATTAAGTCTAAGAGGGATTTCATCGAACATGCCAAATGCAATAAAAACAAATATGAACAGTGCAAATTTTTATCTGCAGTCAAAGAAACCCAAAAATTCAAATTAGGTCCAATTTAGTAACGTCATAGATACAACAGTAAACAACTAAACACAGAAAGAGAATCTGAAACAGGAAAATTAAAAACGTTATGTTGACCTTATGTGTATGAAGTTGCAGAAATGAAACGAACAAAGCATGAAAAGGGGAAGAGTTTCCTTTTCTTTTTCCCATTTTTGTTGAATAAATGGCAACAGAGGATGATAACCTTTTTGTTGAGATACAGCACCAAATTGATCCATGAAGATCTTAAGAGTAAAGACATGCACCCAAAACGAATTGAACCCAAATATCCCCCCAAAAAAAACCAAATCTAAGATAAATAACTAATATTAAAAGCCATTATAAACCAAATTCCTAACTCAAAACCGAATCTAAGTCAAAACCTAAATTCAATCCAATCTAATGAAAATACCCAGACCTAAATCATATTTGACCCCAAATTTAAATAACCAAAAAACAGATACCATACCAGTGGAGAATACGGGTCTAATAAAGGTAGATGCGTGACTGTCATCTCAGTTTTTTCCACTCTCAACGACATTCACGAACACTATCTTTGTATCCCTCTCAAATCTAAATCATTATATGTTTTAAAAACCTGAAACAAAAACAAATCAAATCTAAACCTATCCAATAGGAAAACTCAAGTAAAAGTAACCATTGATATCGAGAGATTCTTTTGAAATTCCATGGCATTCATTGAAGAATAGGGGAGCTGTATATTGAAGGAGAGGAAGGATTTTGGGTTTTGATTATTGTAGAAGGGGAGGTGAACCTGAAAATATGCAGGTGTGATTATTGTGGAAGAGCAGAATGTTTTATTCAGAAAAAAAAAAAAAACCAAAAAACCAAAAAACCAAAAAACCAAATCTAAGATAGATAACTGATATTAAAAACCATTAAAAACCAAATTCCTATCTCAAAACTGAATCTAAGTCAAAACCTGAATTCAATCCAATCTAATGAAAATACCTAGACCTAAATCATATTTGACCCTAAATTTAAATAACCAAAAAACGGAAACCATACCAGTGGAGAGTACGGGTTTGATAGAGATACATGCGTAACTGTCATCTCAGTTTTTTCCACTCTCCACTTTCTATTTCTGATCGGATTTCTCTATGTCGTTCGCTCTCCAGTTTCTAACACAATTCTACACTCCCACGTTTAGATTAAAAAAAACACTCCAATGCCACGGAAATGCCCTAAAATTTATCTTATAACCCTTCTTCTTCTCTAATGACTCAGAAAGCAAATATCTAAAATTGGGAAAACGAATCAAATCTAAACCTACCCAACAAAAAAACTCAATTAAAAGTAGCATTTTATACCCAAACCTACAAAATTGAGAAAAAAATGTACAGTTGTCGATGTCAGTTCCGACGATCTGGTTGTCTAAATCTGGCAAGGGAACGGACGGTGTATGGTTCAGACAAACTCTACTCTCTTTCCCTTTTGATTGTAACGCACAATGGACAGCTTTAGGAACTGTGGCGCTTTCTCTGCTTCTTTCATCACCTCTCCCTTTCATCTGCTTCTTTCTCTGCTTTCATTGCCTCTCCCTTTCTCTATCTCCATCTCCATATCTCAATACCTCAAGGACGTTTGATGGGTGCCGGTTGCGGTGGTCTAAGTCTGGCAGGGGATGGCGATGGCCGACCATACAAATCTCTAGTGTGGTGCAAGGTTTTCTTTTTTCTCCTTCCCTTTCTCTGTATTTTAGTGTTGCTAGGGTTTTTCTAGTTGATATGCTTTTTTATTTTATTTTAACCGACAGAATGTTTTATTTAGCAAAAAAAAAAAAAAAAAAGGAGCATGGCGTTAATTGACTCTAATTTCATATAGAAATTGGTGTGTACACGTGGCATACAATTAGAGTTCTAATTTGGAATTGCAATTTCACATTCTTTCTGCTTCATCTATTATTATATATATATATATATATATATATATATATATATAGATTCGTGAGATTCGCCTAGTAACACTCATGTGGGACTTATCAAGTGCTTGCACAACTCATACTCATACAATTAAATCCAAATAATTTTGAGGCATCACAATACTAGAAAGTACAATAAAAAATTGAATAATATATTCTCAATACATTAAATTACTTAATTAATAACTTTACTAAGTTGACACTTGACAATATCTCACAAAATCATATCAAAGAACATAAATATGCTACTAAAATTGATTATATTTAAAATATAATCCAGCATAAGTAACAGTTTTTTTAGTATTTGAATTTTCCATTTAAATTTCTAATATACCCTTAGTACTAGTATTTTTCATTTTTTCTAATATCAAAATTTGATATATTTTGTTTGTTAAATTATTATTGTAAATATTAATTTGCATTAAAAAATTGTGAATAAATTGCATTAAAAAGTTGTAAATATTAAATTTCATTTAAATTTCTATTATACCCTTAGTACTAGTATTTTTCATTTTTTTAATATCAAAATTTGATATATTTTGTTTGTTAAATTATTATTATTATTGTAAATATTAATTTGCATTAAAAAATTGTAAATATTAATAAGAAATTAAATAAATATTTTAATGAAAAGTTAGAAAATTTTGGATATATATATATTTTTGAACAAAAAGTTAGAAAGAAAAAAAAGATTTAAATATTTGATGAAGAAACCAAAATAATAGAAGTAGTAGTAAAATACCCTTAGTACTAGTATTTTTCATTTTTTTAATATCAAAAATTGATATATTTTATTTGTTAAATTATTATTGTAAATATTAATTTGCATTAAAAAATTGTAAATATTAATAAGAAATTAAATAAAAATTTTAATGAAAAGTTAGAAAAATTTGGATATATATTTTTGAACAAAAAGTTAGAAAGAAAAAAAAAAGATTTAAATATTTGATGAAGAAACCAAAATAATAGAAGTAGTAATAATCCAACCACTGCACACTCTTGGTGCGATAGTCACTCCACAAGTATAAATGTTTGTGGGGTGTGGGGGGCAAGGGTTGGGGTTCAATTCTCTAGGAGAGAGTTTCACATACATATACACTTAGATTATGCTAGAGTATGATTCTATCTTGTATATATATATTAAAAAAAAAAAGTAATCCAAAAATATTTGAAATGAAAAATTAAAATTGTTTCGCTATTTAGCTTATTTTTTATACTATTTATGGGTCTTAATATACTTTTTAATACTATTCATAATCTCACTGTATTATTTCAACTAATTTTTAATTTTATCTACGCTACTTTTAATAATAATTTTTAAATGTAACAAAATAATTTTTAAATATATAAATAGTGTCGTAGGCTCTATTTTTAATGAAAAAATGGTTGAAAAAAAAAGATTTATAAGTCTTATAAATAGTGTGCAGGACCACTAAAAATGTCACGGCAGCACAGAAACACACTTCAAAAAAAAAAAAAAAAAAACCCACAGACGGGGGAAGCGCAAAAAAAAAAAAAAAAAAAAGCGCTTCCCAAACGCTGTCGTATTTTGGCACACACACCACCTTTCCCGTGCCATCACTTTTCTAGTAGCTCTCTATTTCCATCACAGGAGCGGAGAGAGAAAGGGCGAAAATGGGGAATTAGCCCCATTTTTAAAACTATTTAGTTAGTAGGCTAATTTTACAAATTATATTTTTTACTAGCATCTCGAGTCTAAGAGACGCGATTTTGGCCTCTAAATCGAGTCTTTAATGCTCGATTTTCATGGTCTAACAACATCTGATGTGGCATTTTTTCCACATGTACCCACGTGTACACCTAAAAATCGAGTTTCTAATACTCGATTTTCTTATCACATTAAACCCCTTCATACACGAACACCGAACACCAGAAATGAAGAACACCATCTTCTCAACAAAAAAAAAGAAAAATAAATGAAGATCGGAGGAGAAGAAGAGCAGATCGGAAAAAAAATGAAGATCGGAGGAGAAGAAGATCAGATCGGAGAGAGCTCACCTGGGCTCCTTTGCAAACGAACTCCATTTTCTCATCAGAGAAGAAAGAGATAGGGAAAAAAAAAGAGATAGAAATGAAGATCGGAAGAGAAGAAGAGCAAATCGGAAAAAAAAAATGAAGATCGGAGGAGAAGATCAGATCGGCCTCGGCGCGAGCGCGACCTGGGCTCGAGGGTGACCTCGGCGCGCGTGCGGTCTGGGCTCGCGCGCCGCCTCGGCGCGCGCACGGCCTGGGTGCAGCACGGCCTGGGCGTGATCGGAGATGGGTTCCTGATCGTCCGATCAGAGATCGACTGGATGAAATAGTTGAATGGAGGAAGAAGGTTTTGAACATGTGCACTGGAGTTAGATATTTTTTTGTTTATTTTTTGGCTTTGAATTCAAGTCTTAGAGACTCGATTTTCAGGTGGACGCCACCTGGGCAAAATGCCACATCAGACAAATCTGAACATGGAAATCGAGCATTAAAGACTCGATTTATAGGCCCAAAATCGAGTCTTTGAGACTCGAGATGTTAGTAACTTATATAATTTGTAAAATCAGCCTACTAACTAAATAATTCCGATAACTAAATAATTCCGAAAACGGGGCTAATTCCCCATTTGTGGGGTCTGAAAAACTAAAAAGAGAAACTGTTGGGTCTGTGTCTTTCAGTACCCATCCCATCATATATTCTTGTGTTTTTTCTTTCAAGACTTAGGCTGGAAGTTTCTTCCTTAGCAAGGAGTTCAAAAGTTCCAGCCTTTCAGTCGTCACTATTCCATCATCATCTTCATCACCCATCAGGTATATATTTTGCCTTTTGTATTTGCTTCACTCTCTCAAACCTCTCTGTAACTCCCTTTCTCTCTTTCCCTGTGATCACACTCGTCACTCACTGACTTTTCAAGTTCTCAACTTTGGTTTGTGTTGTTAAGTTTCATTGACACTGAATCTTTTTTCTATTTTTAGTCTCTCTGAGTGTATATAGAATTGGGTTTGATATTTTTTTTTTGTTGGTTTCATTCAGATTCACTGGTTTTGTTTTGATTAATAATGGTGTGCAGAGTGAAGCAGAAAAGCCATAGAACCTCTGCAATTATGGAAGTAGACAGACCCCAGGAACTTTCTGCTGAACCTCTCTCATTTGCTAGAAGGTGGTTCTTCAAATTTTTTTTTTTCCTTATTGTTTCGCTGATGGAAAATGAAGGAAAAAAAAAAGAAGCAGAAAAAAAAAAAAAAAAAAACTTTTTCATCAAACTTTCATTTTCCACTATCTTCCCATCACCCAGTTGGTGGGTCATCAGTATATCTTGAAATTGCTTTCCTTAATTTTATTTGTTTTTTTTTAAATTTATTTATAAAAATGTCTCTTAAATTGGGCAGTTGTTGCAGTATAACTGTTTGGTGGGTTTTCAGTTTCTTTATCCTTGTTTGGTTGATGGGAAAATGAAGGAAAGGAAATAATAAAAGAAGGGTTTTATTTATTTTTAGTTTGCTTCATCTCCTAGATAAGGAACTAGTAAGAGGTCTCTTGAAGTTGTTTATGTTTTCTTGGTTTATTTATATTGGTTGTGTTGTGTTGCAGTTATCAACTTGAAGCTCTAGAGATGGCAATCAAGCAGAACACTGTAGTGTTCTTGGAGACTGGCTCTGGCAAGACTCTGATTGCCATTATGCTTCTGCGCAGCTTTGCCTATCTTCTCCGCAAGCCTTCGCCTTTCATTGCAGTCTTCTTAGTTCCCCAAGTTGTGTTGGTCTCTCAAGTATACCAACTCTTAACTTCCTCTCTTTCTCATTGTATACACAATCACATGTATGTAATAGGCATATGTAATTGTTTACGCATTTAAGGCATTAGGTTTTATATTTAAATGGGATTCATCACATGTAGGGATCAATAAATGCCTTGAAAGTATTGGGTTATAATGGAATGAATCACATTTCTCTTTTAAAGTTGTTAGAGATAGGTGTTAACAGATAAAAGATGCACTTGCAATTTAACAAAAAAAGACAAAATATTATGCACTGACTGTTCCCATCTTGTTTCATTTCTAATGTTGGGTAGCATTGAAAACAAAAAATTGCAGTTGTTTGTTTTGGTTCTTGAAAATTTTGAATTTTTGAACTTGATGTGTCCCATTCATATCTATGGCATTGATATGGAAGTTTGAATTTTTAAATTTGGGATTTAGGGTTAAATTGAAAGTAAACTTTTGTTTCCTATTCATTTTTTAGCAGTGAAGTTAGATATGGATACTGACGCTGAAATTAAGAAGTTTATCATTCTCATTCACATTATAACATGGACTTGAAATTTTGGAATTGTGAGACAGCATCTGTTGAAGAAAAAAATATATTGAATCTTTTTAAAACCTTCTCCATCTCTTTATTATTAGCAAGCTAAAGCGGTGGAAATGAATACTGACTTGAAAGTGGGCACGTATTGGGGAGATATGGGAGTTGACTTCTGGGATGCTGCCACTTGGAAGCAAGAAACAGAAAAAAACGAGGTGCAATTTTTTTTCTCTCTCTATATATACTTTAATTAGAAGAAAAATAAATCATATTTTTGTGATTGATCTAATGCATTTTTAGGAGTTTTGCATGAGAACTATGCTATATGACATTCTGTGTGGGTTGCTGACAAATTTCAATAATAAATGACCATCTTTATATGCTGTTTTCACAATGAGTTTCCTGTTTACCACCTTCTACGTGGAGATATGTTTTTATTTTGTGCATGAAGGTGCTCTAACTTTGTAGAGTTTGGGGTCAAATTACAATGTAATCTCCTTATTTTAGCAACATGTATCATACTCAATGCCAATAGTCTTTGGATCAAATGGCATCTCCTCTTCCCATAAACAAGGGTTGGAGGGTGTGATCATGAGTTTAATCCTGGATGGTGCTCATTTGGTTTGAGGCTGTGTCGGGTCTGAAGATACCTGGGTAAGTCTGAACTGGTGCCTGTGGGGCCAGTTCATAACATTGAGCTTTTGGTGGCTGTCCTAGGCTGTAAGCAAGGGTCTCTTCCAATGAAATATTTGGGTCTTCTTTTGGGGCCAAAATTCAAGGACAAGACAATCTGGATTCCAATTTTGGAGAAGGTGGAAAGGAAATTAGCAGGTTGGAAAAAATTATATTTATCTAAGGGTGGTAGAGTCATTTTAATTAAAAGCACTCTTTCAAATCTATCTACTTATTTTCTTTCTTTATTTCCTATTCCTACTTCAGTGGCTAACTGAAGTGCAAGATTTCAGCGGAACTTTCTATGGGGTGGCCTAGGTGATGAGTCCAAATTTCATCTTGTTAATTGGACTACTGTTTGTGCTCCACTTTCTTCAGGTGGTGTGGGGATTAGGAACCTGAGAATTTTTAATGTGGCTTTATTAGGGAAGTGGTTATGGAGATTTGGGCAAGAAAGGGATGCTCTTTGGCAACAAGTGACAGAGGTGAAGTATGGTTGTGAATGGGGTGGTTGGTGTTCTAGCTTATTCTCTGGTCCATATGGAGTTAGTTTGTGGAAAAATATTAGATGGGGGTGGCCCTCTTTTTCTCTGTTTATCTTGTTTGAAATTGGAGATGGATCAAAAGTGCAGTTCCGGCTAGATCGATGGTGTGGAACATCTTCTCCTGCAAACTGCTATCCTGAATTATATAGGATTTGTTAAAACAAAGAGGCACGTGTGGCTAATCTAATGAGGTACACCAATGGAGTCCTTCATTGGGATAAACATTTTTGTAGGGATGTGCATAATTGGGATTTGGAAGCTTTCTGGAGCTTCATGGATACCATTTATGGCACTCCTGCAAGGGGGATTAAGGAGGATAAGAGATGTTGGTTACTTGATAAGGGTAAGGGGTTTATGGTTAGTGCGTATTACCATCTTCTAGCTGGCCATAGTGAACAATTTTTCCCTCGGAAGAGCATTTGGAAGCAGATGATTCCTTCTAGAGTAGCTTTCTTTGTATGGATCATTGCCTGGGGGAAATGTCTAACAATTGACAATTTAAGGAAAAGAAATGTATGCATTTTGGATTGGTGTTATATGTGCAAGTGTAATAGTGAAACTGTTGACCATCTATTTTTTCATTGTCCGATTGCTATGGAGCTGTGGGATATGGTTTTTGGTTTATTTGGAGTTTCTTGGGTTATGCCAATGTCTGTTGTTAAGCTTCTTACCTGCTGGTAAGGTCGATTTGGTCGCCATCGTAATGGATATATATATGAATCGTTGTTCCTCATTGTTTGATTTGGTGTATTTAGAACGAAAGAAATAGTAAGTGTTTTGAAGATAGTAAGCGTTCTATGCCTGATCTCAAGCTATTATTTTTTAGAACCTTATTGGATTGGTTCTTAGTGTGGAGAAACCAACCATTTTTTTCAATTTTGGATTTCCTTGATTTATGTAATTTTTGTAGTTGATAAGTACACTCTTGTATATTCCCTGTGTACTTGGATGTCTCTTTTTTTATATCAATAAATTTTTATAACTTATCAAAAAAAAAAAAAAATTAATTTAACCTAATTAATGAAGTAATTTTTTTTTTGTGCATTAGGTGCTCGTGATGACACCTGCAATTTTGCTTCATGGTTTGAGGCATAGCTTTTTCAACCTAACCATGATAAAAGTTTTAATATTTGATGAATGCCACCATGCAAGAGGCAAACACCCATATGCTTGTATTTTGACGGTAAGTTGTTTATAACTTTTATTTTTGTATTGCCATTACTTTTTTAGCATCTTAGCTATTATCATTGTGCTAAGTGTTTATTCACTGAAAAATTCCGTAACAAAATACGGTTGACTTCTTAATTTTGGGGGATAAAAATTTACACATGTTTGTGACAGCATTCCAACTTCTGAGTAGTTTCTAGCGCTAATTTATCTTATGTTGGATGAGACGATTTCTCGATCTTATGCATTACTTAAGATGTATCAGAAGATGAATACTCCATTTCTACATGGCTTAAGGCTGATCAGGAGAGAAAACTATGTCAGGACTTTATTAGCTTGTTTTGTGCATATATAAGCCTTTTATTTTGATTTGTGTTTGTTGATCTTACATATATTTGTATTCTTAACTGATTTGTCTGTTGGAAGGATTTGGATATAAACATGTGCAATCATATTGAATGCTTATTGGAGGTTGGATATGCTTCAGTCTTTTGATTGACCTTGGCATGATGGGTAATTCAGGGTGGGTAAAGTTTGGTGACAATAGTATATCTAGATCACTGGGTTTCTTCATAAACAATGGATAAGAAAAGGTCTTTTATGCTGTTGGTATATCTTTCATGTTCCAGTAAAGTGATAAAATACTCTTGGTGGTTAATCCCAAAAAGACGAAATGTTCAGTCTCATGATTTTACAGGCATTGGCAAAGATGTTTTATTTTGTATTGTCTTATAGAATGTTTGTGTATGGATTGGTTGTTGCTGCATTCAGATTTTGTGTTATCCCTTCCAGTTGCTTGTTTGCAATCTTACAGATATTGGAGAAGAGGCAAGTTCATGTGTAAAAATTAGTTATGGAGGTCACAAGTTTTCTGGAGTTTGTGTTGCGATGGAAATGCATGATATTTAGAGGTTTTTGTATGCATGATGCATGCAATTGTTGGAGGTTTTGAATTTGCATTGCTTTCAGATTCAGTCAATTTGTCACTTATAATTATATAATGCAAGTTTTTTTTTCTTTGTTATTATTTGTTACCCATGAAACACATTCTTTTGTTATATATGAAATACTTTGAATGCATTTGCAGGAGTTCTATCACCGCCAGTTAGATTCTGCTAAATCTGATATTCTTAGAATATTTGGGATGACTGCTTCCCCCATAAAGTCAAAAAGTATGCAACCTTTGAAAAAATTTAATATTACTACTATTAATTTTTAGTGGTTTTTAATTTCTTCTAATAATTTTTTTGTTGGTGAAAATCAATCATTGCTTTTTAATAATTTCCCCCTTATTTGGGTTTAGGTGGAGACTCTAAATTCTCTTTCTGGGAAAAGATTAATGAACTTGAGACCATGATGAATTCAAAGGTTGCTTATGCTCTTTTGTGTATAAGTTCGTCGTCTCTTACTCTTTTTGTGTGTGTTTGTCTACCGAACTGTCATATTAATTTTGGTGGGTAAACTGATTGACTGCTTTTTCCTCCCTCCCTGTTGGTTGAAGGTTTATACATGTGCTAGTGAATCTGTGCTTGCTCAGTTTATACCATTTTCGACTCCGAAGTTTAAATTTTACAGAGACTGGAAAGTTCAATCCACTCTATATGCTCAGTTAGGTAATAAGTTGCAGGTTTTAAAAGAAAAGGTGAGTATATTTTATGTAAAATTGCAGTTTTGAAACTGTAATATATTCTTCATGACAAATTCTTTTAAAATGGACCACATCTTATTCTTTAGTTTATATTTAAAATGCAATGGTGCTGTGATTCATTGTAAGTTGGGGGAGTACTTGATGTCATCATGTAGACCATTCTTTGTGTCAAAAATTCGCTTCCTGGTTGTTATAGTTCTTGAAATTTAATTTCTTCTTTATGTATTCTTTTAGAAAAGCTTGAGCACACATCCTGTGTGCTTAAGCTTTGCTCTTTGAAATAAAGCCAGTTATACATACTCTTCATGTAGTTAGTTAGTAATGTAGTTATTATATGAATAATTATTATTATTAATGTTATTATTATTTAAAATTCGATAAGTTTTGACTTGAAAAGAACTAATTTGCTTCTTTGAAAGTTCTAATAGTATATATACTTTTTTCAGCATGAACGCTTACTGGAAAACTCTGATCTCAAAGAGTCTACCATAGATTCTGCAAGCAAAAAGATAACAAAGATTTGTTTAGCTTTATTATTCTGTTGGGAGGAACTAGGTATTTGGTTGGCTTTAAAGGTATTTACACTGTCTGTTTTTCGCTTTTCTATTTGTCAATGGCAATGGCATAGCAGACATCATTGATTGTGCACTTGTGTAACAGGCTGCGGAGTCTTTCTTATGCAATGAATTTGACTTATGCAATGAAACTGGCTCAATTTCATGGGGGAAATTGGATGTTCTTAGTGAAAAAATTGTCAAAAATTTCAGTTCAGATGCCTTCAAGGCATTTACAGCTTGTGTTCCTTCAGGTATTTCCTTTCTAAAAAAGAATTGCTGTTTTCTATTGTTATTTGTTGCTTACATTCCTTCTTTCTTTCTCATTACTTCAGGTCCAGGGTGGTCTATTGGTGATAACATTAGCGCCAGTATGGATGCAGGGCTTCTAACTTCAAAAGTTATCTGTCTCATTGAATCTCTTCTTGAATACAGGTTGGCATGATGAGCATCATCCTTATCATTGTGAAAGATGTTTGTGATTTTATATCTAACAATAGCATCTTAAGACTCTAGGATTTCCAATTGGAGTCTTGAATACCTGAAAGCTGGAGAGCATTTTTCCTGCATTCATAGGAAACACTGATTGCTCTAACACAATAACAATTCTAAGGAGGCATGAATGGCCTATTTTCTAAGTGTGATGCAAAATTAATAAATTTTGACAAAGTTGAGCTTTATGTCATGACTCTATAAGGAATTTTTCTTTTTCTTTTTTTTTTTTTTTTTTTGCCTTGTTTAAGATAATAGAAGTATTCATTTCGACAATTTTCTTCGTTCCAATTGTACAGCATTGCACGTTGATGAGTTTACCATGCATTATGTACATACAGGGATTTAAAGGATATTCGGTGTATAGTTTTTGTGGAAAGGGTCATTGCAGCCGTTGTCTTACATTATCTATTGAACGAGTTGCTTCCGAAATATGGCAGCTGGAAGTCTAAATACATTGCAGGAAATAACTCCAGGTTGCAATCCCAAACAAGGAAAATACAAAACGAAATTGTGGAAGAATTTCGTAAAGGCGTGGTATGTGTTTTTTCCTCCTCTATGTAGTTTCCAAAAATGTGTTTGTCACTAATTTCCTTGTTTGATTTTGGGTGTAAAATGTGTTTATAGGTTAACGTCATTGTTGCAACATCAATTCTTGAAGAGGGTTTAGATGTTCAAAGCTGCAACTTGGTTATTAGATTTGACCCTTGTTCCACTGTTTGTAGTTTCATACAGTCTCGAGGCCGAGCTAGAATGCAAAATTCAGATTATTTATTAATGTTGAAGAGGTAACGTCCTTTCAGACCTGGTTCATTCAGATGCATGGTTTTTAAAAACTTATCTGAAAATTTCTACCTGTAATTTGTTTCTGACTTAAGTCTCAGTCACTTCTGTTAAAGAAGTGCCAGCAATTTTTCTCTCTTCCTTTTACCTTCAGATTTACTGTTTCTTGTTATGAGTTAGTTGTTGATCTGGCTTATTCTGAACATATATGGTGTGCTATTGGTACTTGGTACCCTCTTTTGATAATTTAAAATTTTACAGTGGGGATGGTGCTACTGAATCTCGACTGAAGAAATATCTTGCTAGTGGAGATATTATGAGAAAGGAGTCCTTACTTCATGCTTCCCTTCCTTGCTCACCTCTTAAATGTGATTCAAATGATGAGGAATTTTATCGTGTTCAAAGCACTGGAGCAATTGTTACTCTTACCTCTAGTGTTGAATTGATATACTTCTATTGCTCACGGCTCCCTTCGGATTGGTTAGTTAATACTTCTAATAATCTATATTTTCTAAGCAGCCATGTATGTTGTTCACTAACTTCTTAACTTCATATTTTGTGTGTATTTGACTTGATACCTTCTTTTATTTCCTCTAGCTATTTTAAACCTGCTCCAAGGTGGGATAAGATAACTCATACTCTACATCTTCCCATGAGCTGTCCATTAACTGAAGTTGTTGTACAACGGGATGTTGACCCAAAAATTTTAAAGCAGATTGCCTGTCTTGAAGCATGCAAGAAACTTCATGAGATTGGTGCATTGACGGACAATCTTGTTCCAGATATTGTTGTGGAAGAAGCCGATGCACAAGAGATTGGTAATATGATGTTGTGGCATTTATTTCTCCATGCGTTGACTGTCTATAATATTATACTTGCAAATCTTATATAACATTGGGAGAAGTCTGCGCTCCTTGCCTTCCCCCACCACGCCGCCCCACCCCCCCCCCCCCCCCCAAACAAAGCCTTTCATTTTTGAATTTTTATTATTGGTACTTATGCTATTGTCTGTAACTGTTGATGTGCAGGGAAAGAACCTTATAATGATGAGCAACCCTGTTACTTCCCACCTGAACTGGTTGATTGTTGTACAAAGAATTCTAATATAATGTATTATTGCTACTTAATTGAGTTGAAGGAGAACTTTAGTTATGATATTCCAGTTCATGATGTTGTTCTTGTCGTGAGAAGTGAATTAGAACCTGATATTGGAAGCTTTCATTTTGACTTGGATGTTGACAAGGGTAGTTTGACAGTGAATTTTAAATATGTAGGTTTGATTCATCTTACACCAGATCAGGTGATTTCTCTCTCTCTCTCTCTCTCTCTCTCTCTACTTTGCTTTATTTAACTGGCATATTGAATAAATTTATGAGAAATTTGTCTCTTTTTGTAAAATTTTGTTTGCAGGTCCTTTTGTGTAGAAGGTTTCAGATAACTGTTTTAAGAGTTCTTATAGATCGTAATTTGAACAAGTTAAAGGAGGTTTTGGATGGATATTGTCTTGATGATAATCATGAGATTGACTATCTTTTGCTCCCAGCCATTGGCAAACATCGCAGACCTTTAATCATTGATTGGAAATGTGTTGTTTCTACAGAGTTTTCATGGGGAAAAGCTTGTGAATGTCATGTGCAATCTGGTTCCAAGGGTTATGCTCGTAGAATACAAACCAAAGATGGTCCTGTATGCACTTGCATGCTTCGTAATTCTTTGGTTTATACGCCTCACAATGGTCATGTGTATTGCATAACTGGAATTCTGGGATTGAATGGAAATGCACCTCTAAAACTTAGGGATGGCAGAATCGTTACTTACAAAAAGTACTATGAAGAGCGGTATGTTATTACTTTTTCAGTCCCATTTTGTTCGTATAATTTCTTTTTTGGTTGTCACCGGGCATCAATTTACTCACTTTCCTGTTAACAGTTATCCATCTTTGAATTCTCGATAGTATATATGGGCAATTCTAAAAGTTTTACATTTTTTATTTTTTTAATAGAGTAACGTTTCATTAAAAAGTTGGATTTTTTTAAACAGGGCAAACAAAATTGGGAAGAGGGAGTTCATTGAATGAAAAATATATTGTTTTTTTACATATATCCAGATGGAATATGCTTTAATTTTACAATATTAATTGTTATTAATTTGAAATTTTCCAAATACAGACATGGCATCAAGTTGTGTTTTGATCACGAATCATTGCTTAATGGACGACACATTTTTCAGGCACAAAATCACCTTCAGAGATGCAGAAAACAGAAAGAGAAAGGTTTGAAGTTCTTTACTTCTTATATGTTACATTATCATTCTTTTTTTTCCCAGCACAAGCAAAGCATGTTTACAATCATTTGGTCATGTTCCAGTTCTGTGTGTCTCTACTCTCTGAAAAGTGTACTCTAAACTAGTTAGTCACACTCATTCACTTCGTATTTTTCATATTATTATTATTATTATTTTTTTTTGGCTAAGTTTCAATTTAAGCAAGTAGTAGGTAGGGCATGTTTAGTATGTAGGAAAAATCCTGCAATGGAATGTATGTTCATGTGGAATAACTATTTGGTCGTATGGTTGCCATTTCATTATAACGCATAGTTATTCCTTAGGAATAGCTATTTCCCTAAACCGAGAAATAGTTATTGCTTAGGAATTAATTATTTCCCAAAACTGAGAAATTACTATTCCTCTTTAAAAATTTATATATCTGCAAAAAGGGGGAAAAAATACGAACTCTCTATATGCACATAATAATTATTAAAATAAAAAATCTTTGAAAAATAGTCTCTCTCTCTCTCTCTCTCTCTCTCTCTCTCAATAAAAATTCCTCAAAAACTCAATCTTTTCCTCTCTTTGATAGCTAAATACATCAACCTTTTTTATTATAATTTAAAATCTAGCAACTGTGGTTATGCAACCAGGATGCGAAGTACTTTCTTTTTCAATTTTTATTTTTCGATATGAGTATTGATTTGATTAGACATTAATGTTAATTTTAAAATTATTCAATTTATAGGATAGTTTACTCTCAGTGAAAATATAATTTCATAGGTACAATATTTCAGAAATACAATTTATGAAGTACATTTCTAGGGTTTTATTTCAACTTTACAACCAATTGTATGAATAGGAATAATGACTCCATTATAGTGTCTTTTGTTCTCTATAATACAGATTCCTATTCTTTTTAATGTAATTTTTAAGCATAGTGTCTTGTTGATCCTTTTTTTTTTTTTTTGGTCATATTATTTCTCCTAGAAAGGGTATACTTCTGATATATTTATTTCTTTGATTTTTATTATTTTTAAAAATGCCTTGACACAATCCCATAGGTTTTGTGTTTGTTGTGTTTACACTATATCTTTTCATTTGATTAGAACAAAATGGATTATGTCAGCTAGCCTTTTGTGCTCTGGAAGGTGTAACCCTTGTTTTTCTTCCCAGATTTAAGTGGAATTATCATATTTTGATGAGGATGGAGCATGTGAGAATGCATAGGATGACATAGAACAAATTTCATTGAATAGGCTTTTCTAAGAAGCACCAGTACGGGTACGGTACTATACGGAATATGGTGATACGGAAATTCTTGAAAAACTAGGATATGATGTGGCAGTGATACGTCTATTAATTAATTATTAAATATATTTTCATTTACTTATATATTTATATATACATATTTATTTTTCATATATTGTTAAGCATATATTAATTTAAGACCAATAATGGATAATAAAGTGAATCCATGACCCTTAGATGGTGTTTAGAATACAAACCTAGATCCAAAAGAGTAAATAAAAGATAACTAGATAAGCGTATAACATTTAAACCAATATATAAAAAATGTAAATAAATATCTTCACAAGTTTGGGTTATGACCCTATCATGGGTGTATCCCAGACACATCAGTACTTAGAAAAAAAAAGAAAAGCCGGGATACACATGCAGATTGTCCCAGAGGAATCCTATACGCATACGTATAGGATATGGGTATGTGAGCAAAATTGGAGTATCCGTGCTTCCTAGAGGCTTTTTGACCTGATTGGATCTGTGATGTTTCTTTATCAGGATTTTAGTGTGTCCTTCAAACTTAGTTATTATTTGTATTTACTAACATTACATGTTTTATCTTTTCACAGAATCAAGTAATACATTTGTGGAATTGCCTCCAGAACTTTGTTCTATAATTATGTCGCCAATATCGATCACCACATTTTATTCCTTCTCATTTGTTCCATCAATCATGCATCGGCTCGAGTCTCTGCTTATAGCTGTCAACCTAAAAAAGATGCACCTGGATCATCATTGCATGCAAAATGATCTTATTCCAACCATGAAGGTACATTATCCTTCTTATAATTGTTCATCTAGTGGTTGACAGGTTAGGTCCAGAAGGGCACAGTTCATCCTTTTTTTATAAGAATGTTTTGGCTCCAATGGTAGGGGGAGTGGAGATCATAATTAGTGACATCCACTTCTTGTCAAATGGTTCCCTTGAAGATAAAACATGTAATGTTAGTTAATACTTGAAGATAATGTTTTGCTTGTAGGATATTGTGTCTGTTATCATAGCAAGTAAGCACAAAAGAATAATTGTTTGAAAATAAAGGATGCTACTGTTAGAACATTGGAGATAATTGAGGATGACTGTCAATTTATTTTTCCCCATACATTTGGCAGGTAAAGCATATAGGATCTCTTTTCATTTTGTGAAAGTATTAGGTTTGGTCCAAAATCAAGTTTGGAACTGATTTCTTATCCACTTGTTGTGAAGTTATCTGCGGCTGGATTTACATCTAATTTCAGGCAAACTTCTTGTGTTTTCTATTGATGCTCCACAGTCTGTCAGAGATAAAGCATCTTATGTGTTATAGTAGATATCCTATGTACTTAAATTTTCTGTATTGGTAAATTTATATAGTGTGCGTAACATGACTGTCATAATATTACACTGTGGGCCTTACTTTCTCTCTCAAAGTTTACAATATTATTGTCCCTAACTCTGTTGTCAATTGTATATTAAAATCTTTATTTTAACTTGTGCTAACCATTTTTTCATGATAGGTCTTGGAAGCAATTACTACAAAGAAATGCCAAGAGAAATTCCACTTGGAATCTTTAGAAACTCTAGGAGATTCTTTTCTCAAATATGCAGCTAGTCAACAGCTTTTTAAAACCTATCAAAATCAACACGAGGGTCTCCTTAGTGTGAAGAAAGACAAAATAATTTCTAATGCAGCCCTTTGCAAGTTTGGATGTGGCCGAAAAATTCCGGTAATCTTTGTTTTCTACTAATTCTTTGAATTCTTGGTGTTTTCATACTCTTGAAATGAATTTGATTTTTCCTGTTCACAAAAAAAAGAAAATTATGTGTTAGATTTATTGTTGGTATTTCATATTTATTCTTTCTGCATTAAATTAAATACCAGAAGGATGTTGACTTCATGTTTAAATTGTGGTAGTATATTTATTTGTTTACATCCCCGACCCTATGTTGCACGGACACGGACATGGACACGGACACGGACACAGACACGGGAATACGGCAATTTTTGAAAAATAAGGACACGACACGGCAATTAAATAATTAATTAAATTCTATATTTAAGCATATTTTTTAATATTTTTAAACATAAAATGCGTTTATGTTTAGAATTTAAATTATGTAAGAACTACAAATAAGTAAACTAACACCCGAAGTAGTACAATAATACACATAAAATATTTAGAGTACAAACCAAAAGTTTAAATAGGCTACATTCAACGTCAAACTAAAAACATAAAAGGAAACCAAGTTTTAAAAAGTTTATGTCAGTGATACTATGACAGTGAGAGTGGGATTAAAAAAAAAAAAGCGCGTTATAACTTATATTAAAGTGAGTAACACAGTACACCCATTCACCAAAATATCTGGAAAAAAAAAAAAAAAAAAAAACAGAGAGAGAGAAGAGAAGAGGTCGGACAGTCCATGCCGAGAGAGAGAGAGAGAGATTGGATGGGACAGGGCACGGCGTCGACATCTATGGAGCTTGCCGATCGGTCCGATCTAACTCTGGCGAGGGACAGAGGGCAGCGGCAACGGGTAGAGGTCAGAGGGAGGGTGGGTTGAGAACTTGAGATGTGGGCAGAGGTCTGTGATTGTCGTACAGTCTTGTATATTTTACTTGTTAGCTCCTCTTTTCTTATTTTTGTTGTAGACATCAATTTTGGAAATTTTAATTTCCTTTCTGATTTATATTTTGCTCAGGAAGTCCCTCTATTCCTCGTGTAATTATTGTTTTTCAAGGTACCTGAAGAATCCATATGTTTTAAATCACATGGCTCATTAAATTAATTAAAACTAGTCACATGACTAATTAAAGTCATGAGGTGAAAAGTACACATGGTGGTTGTTTCAATCGCCACGTAGTGAGTTGGAGGAATTTTCCTCCAAATCAATTTGGAGGTAAACTCTGTCCTTATTGGTATGATGTAAACATAAAAAATTCTGCCAAAGCTCCTCCTTTAGTTGATTTGTTTTTAGAAAATATTTGTGTGTAGTTTCTTTTAAGGTCTTATTGGCATTCCCTTTGTGGCATTCAAAATTACAGTATTCCTTAGCTGTTTTAAATTTAATTTTGTTTAAAAATTGTATATGTGACGTACTTTCTATTCTTCACATTGTAGGGATTTATTCGCACTGAGCCCTTTGATCCTAAAATGTGGATCATTCCTGGTGAGAAATCCGGGAGCAATGCATTAAATGAGGAGTTGCTTTCCAATAACAGAAAAATCTATGTTAGGGGAAATAGGAAGGTGAAAAGTAAAAGAGTTGCTGATGTCGTTGAGGCCCTAATTGGTGCATTTCTTAGCACAGGTGGTGAAACAGCAGCCTTGTTATTTATGTATTGGATGGGTATAAAGGTAGATTTTCGCATTAGACCATATGAGAGGCACTTCCAAGTTCATGCTGAGAAACTTATAAATGTCAGACGTTTGGAGTCCCTGTTGAACTACTCATTTCATGACCCTTCCTTGTTAGTGGAGGCATTGACCCATGGTTCTTACATGCTTCCTGAGATTCCAAGATGTTATCAGGTAATTTGATGACAAGTTAGATGTGAATTATGGTCCATCAATCAACTTACATATAAGCTTTATTCTATTGTTTACACTATATGTGAACAGCATAATGGTTGGTCCTTTTTTATTTTATTTTTTTAACACATATTCTTTCATGATCTCTCTTTTTTCTGTTTCATGAGCTTAAGCTTATAGTGATTTGGCTTTTTTGTATTTTGGTCTGATTAAACTGCTTATGTTTATTACATGTTCTTTGATTTTCATTCTTTGAAACTTTATTAACGGTTTGTTGCTTGTGCAGCGACTTGAATTTCTTGGGGATGCAGTGTTGGATTATCTCATGACCCTGCATTTCTACAATAAATATCCTGAGTTGTCACCTGAACTTTTAACTGACATGAGATCTGCTTCTGTGAACAATGATTGTTATGCACGATCTGCAGTGAAGTATGGACTGCATAAACACATTCTTCATGCGTCCCAAGATCTCCATAGACATATAGTAGTAACTGTGGACAGTTTTGATAAATTATCTTCAGAATCAACTTTTGGATGGGAGTCACAGACAACTTTTCCCAAGGTTAACTTTCAATTCAAATTCTTACTTTTGTTTCTATTTAAACTTTATGCTGAGTTTTGATTTCTTCTTCTTTGCTTATTTTCCACCTTTTCGCTTGATCTAATTTTTTTTTATTTATGGTCTAGACAAAGGTCTTGCATTTTCAAGTTTTTGTAATTATATTTGAGAAATCATCAAATATTTTCTAATTGGTGACAGGTACTGGGTGATGTAATAGAGTCTTTGGCTGGAGCCATTCTTGTTGATTCAGGATACAATAAGGAGATAGTCTTCCAGAGTATGAGGCCTCTTTTGGAGCCCTTAATTACACCTGAAACAGTGGTGTTCCATCCTGCAAAAGAGTTGAACGAACTATGCCAACAAGAGCATTTTAACATGGAAAAACCCATTAAGTCCACCAACAAGGGCGGGGCTTCCATTACAATAAAGGTTGAAGCTGATGGGATCTTGTTTAAGCATACAGCTACAGTTGCTGATAAAAGGATAGCCAAAAAAGTAGCTTGCAAAGTTGTGTTGGACTCCTTGAAGAAACACATTGCCATGACAAGAGCACCGGAAGTAAGTAAAAGATGAAGCTTTTCACTTTCAAATGGTAAAAAATTTGAAAGAATCGAGCTATAAGTGAAGTTGTAAAAACTTGAAAGAGGAGTTATAGACTTATAGGCGTTGTAAAGAGTAAAGACTTATAGGTGAAGTACAACAAAATGTAGAGTGGTTTTAAGTTCCTTTATTTTCTGGCAACGAATTTGTGGTACTGTTGCCAATTGATTCAACAGAGTTTGCCTGGAAGTAGCAATAAAGGCAATGTTGTAATTTTGAAAATGAACTTGTTGCTTTTATGAATTGGCATTATTATTGCCAGTGGCTTGAAAATGCTAGCTAGAAATGTTTACTTTTCCCAGTTGCTTACCTTTCTGTACGTTTTTACTTTTAAATCAAGAAGGGTTGGAAATAAATGTCTTTATTCAAATTCTGGAAGTAAAAAGGTTTAGGTTTGATTGATTACCTAAACCCTTGTCATTTATACCTTTTATTGTTTGTTATTCAAGATCACAATAAAGTGTTTTGCTTGCATATTTGTTTGTAATTGTAAGTATTCATTTAAGCATCAGGGGTGTGTATTTGTTATCTGTTGAGTACACCTATGCTTGAAGAATTAGCAATGTAATCTTGGGTAATTATAAACTATATGCAATTAAAAAAGAAAAGAAAAAGAAAAGCACTGTTGAAATGCATATGCATCGTATAAGTAATATCTGTAACAACTTGGTTATAGAGGAAATTTGGGCGTGTGGAATGGAAATTGTTGAAACCAGTAATATATCTGTTTGGCGTTTTAGCTTTATGTACAGGTTTTTAGAACTGTACTTTTCTCGCATTTTCTCACTTTTTAAAAATTTTCAAGGTATAAGAATATTTTAGCACACTTTCAGTAAAAAGTTAGATAAGTTGTTCCCAAACAGATGCAGTGCTAAATTGTATTGAATACTACATAGGGAGGAAAGGGAGGGAGGCTGTATTTAAAGGCCAGTTCATATATTAGTACGGGTACAAATACAATGTTGATTACTAGTTTAATACAATGGTACAATATAGTACAAAGTATGGTGGGCCTAAGGATGAGCCTTTTAAAAAAAAAAGAAACTAAGAATATATATATATATATATATATATATATATATATATATATTTATATTAAACGAAGATTACTTAAACATAAAGTAGTCTAAAACATTAAGTCAACGAATAATGTACACAATGGCAAAGACTCTAAATGATACAATGGAATGGTAAGTTGTGAAGCTGCTACCTGCAAGTGCAAGATCTCTCGCATAAAGAACAAGTGAAAGATGCCAAGAATTAAGTCCTCTTATTTTCCATATTCTCAAAAGTCTATTGATTCCGTTCCCCCCGTATAGCCACATCAAACATAATAGAACTATATTTCAAATATCTTATGAATGATAAGAACTAAGTCCTCGTACTTTCCATATCTTTAAAAATTTGTCGATTCTGTTCTCTCATACAGTCACATCAAACATAATGGAAATTTATTCCAAATATCTTTTGAATGCTTGCCAAACTAGTTTCTCCAACCGAATATAAGATTGATCATTTTTTTTGTTTGGGGGGGGGGGGGGGGGGACTCTAAAGTAAAAGTGTGCAGTGCATCAATAGATGATCTACTGTCTTCTCACTATGTTGGCACATACAATACCAACTCACAATCGTACAACACCCCCTTAATAAGGTTCCCACAAGTAAGGATCTTTCCACACAAAAAGAATCTTCTCCTATTTCTCTTTCCACGCAGAAAAAGAGACCCTCAATAGAGTCTTAAGCCCCCAAAAATGTTTTTTATTTTAAGGAAAAAATACAACATTTGAGCATTAAGACTTAGGCTCCGTTTGGGAGTTTATAAGGGAATGGAATGGAATAGAACGATCATTAAAGGAATGGGATGGAATGGATTTAGTAAGAAAAGGAATGGAATGGAATGGAATATAAAAATCTTGTTTGGATGTTATAAAGTAAAGGAATGGAAAATAAGTAACACCGTTTGGAAGTGACATTGGAAGGAATGAAATGGAATCATTTAATAATAAAATTATTATTATACCCCTCATTTTAAAGAACATAAAAAATAATCAATGAGAACTTATAATTGCTTTGAAATGTTTAGTATTTAGCAGATGATGTGAAATTGGTTAGCCACAATCGGGTCTGCGTTAGATTATTGAATTACAATATAGTTTTGTCAAGGTGAATAGATTGCATCACGCTAATCAGTAATTTAACAGATGAAGATAATGGCATGAAAAATTGACAATTGCACAATTTCTTTATTTCAATTTGCAAATTTTTTTTAGGGGCTGCTAGTTTTAGATTGGATCTTTTTTGGCTGGTGTGCTTTACAATGGATTTGATAATTTAACACATCTTCATCTCCCAATTTCTTTAAGGAAAAAAGAAAATTTTATTATAACTAAAAAACAAGTTATGTATATTTCTATGTTGTAAAGCAATTCACGCATCACATATTTATTCTCAACAAAATAAATATTGTCTAAAAATGCAAACAAATATCTTTTTAAAAAAAAACAAAAAAAAAAAACAACGGTAATGAGTCTTGCCAAAACAAACAACATAACATAATCCATTCCAAAACTAAGGTTGGCTAAAAAATCCTGTAATTTTTAAATTTTTAGGCCTAGACATCAGTGTCAATAAGACACGTTTGCGCTCATGATCTGGGCAACCAAAGAACATCTCCTTCTATGTTGGATTTTCCATCAAAAATATATAGGCCTCAGTCTTGGATATTGGATCTAAGTCCAATACGCCCAAAGCTGCATGAACTTCTGCTCCATATAACTTTGAAAAGCACTTTGCCATAACCTCAGTCGCCCTATCAATTGCCTTTGATACATTATCAAATGACTGGGAAATTACATTCCCGAATTCATCATCTTCTGGCAGTCGTCTTTTCTTACTTTTATAAGACATTGCATCTTGTGATGACACACGAGAACGTGCAACATTAATTTCTGGTGACCTCTGATCTTCTTCCACTTCAAAGTTCTCCAAAGAAACTTCATTTTGAGATATCAAATTATCAATCTCATCAATAGTGGTCGATGCAGCATACCTAGCACGTTTCTCCTTTGCAGTTTTAGCATGATCACCTTCTTGGCTGCAGGTTTAGACTGTTACAAACCAAGACAAATGGTTAAACAACAGATATAATGATGAGAATCAACAAGCTTTCAAGGATCCATTGCAAGTTCCAGTTGGGCCTATTACTAAAGCAAGATCCAAGAAGATCAAAGAAGCACTTAATGGGCTGATTCGAGGAATTTGGGCTGATTCACATTCCAAGCTGGGCCCAAAGAAAGATGAAGGCGTAATAAATTTAATCCAAGCTATTGAGGGTTGATCTGACGTAATTGGGCGTTATTTATGGCGTGGATTTATAGCTGATTGACTTTCCAGTTCTAAATCAGTTAATAGATACTTTTCCTAATTTAGATTTTCTAATTTTGGGCCAAATCTACCTTAATTTTAGGCTTTTATTATTTAGAACGTTTTTTAGCTATTTTCCTATTTTGGATCTGCTATTTTCAGACCAAATCAGATTTTAATTAGGGTTTTATTATTTAGTACGTTTTTTTTATATTTTTCTACATTCAGTCATGCCTTATAAATAGCATGCACTCATTGTAATAGAGAGGATTATTGAATAAAAATCAGAAAATGTGAGGCTTTGCTTTTCTCATTGGTTCTTCAAGAACTGTGAACTTATCAAGGATTCTTCCTTATGGCGTTCAAACTTATACCTTTGGTTCGTGATTCCATTATAATCATTAGGTCAAGGTCTGTTACTTATACATTTAGTTCGCGTTTCTCTTATAAACGTTGGGTCAGGGTTTCTATCAAAAATCTGAATTTTAGCTTTCTTGGGCAATATTCCAATATTGTTTGTTGGGTCTCAAAGCGAGTTGGTTGAGGTTCGCATCATTTGGTATCAGAGCTCAGGTTCTAAAATCAGTTTTCTATCCTTTTATCTTTTGTTTCCTGTTATCTTCCAATCTTGTTCTATTTCTGTTCTTTATTCTTCGTTCTTGTTCTATGACGTGCACTAGGTTAAAATTGTGCACTGAGTTCCCCAAAAAAAAATGTGAAAAAAGAAAAACTGCAGAAAAAAAAAGACTGCAAAAAAAAAAAAATGTGAAAAAAAAAAGACTGCAAAAAAAAAAAATTTGTTTTTAGTTTCAGTTCTCTCAGACCAAATATATTGTTTTCTTTTGTCATATTTTTCTTTGATTTGTGTTTCTGTCATATTTTCTTGCCATTGGTATCTGTTTAAATACTACAAGTTGAATTTCTTGATCAAGTTTATTAGTTTATTGCAGAACTGAAAAAGGGAAGCTATGAGTGGAAAAAGGCAAGAGAGTGTAAGACTAATATCGCGAAAAAGCCAATTTAAGAGTGAAACACGAGTGGGAGTGACATAATCTGAGTGCAAACATGTGAGGGAGTGTTGTGAGGAATCATTTCTAACATTTCTTTGTAGTTTTAAAAATATGTCTTACAGGGGTGAAACATCAAACAAGGAAGGAGGGGAGGAGTCATCTATCATGTTGCAGGCTATGCAACAACAATTTGAATGCATGAACGTGGTGTTTAATGAGATTCGAGATCGGTTGGACAGGCAAGACACTGACATTGCTAATTTGCGTGAGGAGCGTCCCCAAAGAGCCCCTAATGCTAGAAGGCAAGAAAGGTATGCGCGCATGGATGATTTTGATGACTACCACGAGGATGAGTTTGAAGATGAAGAGGATCAAGTTTTATGGAACAATGGGGGCAAGTTTGAGCAAAAGGGCGAAAGGCGTGGTAAAGGATTCCGAAGAGATCCAAGATGGCAAGATGGGACTAACAGAAGCCTAGGAAACATAAAAATGAAGATACCATCATTACAAGGGAAAAATGATCCAGAAGCGTACTTGGAGTGGGAGAAGAAGGTGAAGTTCATCTTTGAGTGCCACAATTACTCCGAGGAGAAAAATGTAAAACTAGCTGTGATTGAGTTTACTGACTATGCTATTATATGGTGGAATCAACTTGTGATGAACAGAAGGAGAACCCATGAGAGGCCTATTGAGACGTGGGAGCAAATGAAGGCCACTATGAAGAGGCGATTTATCCCTAGTCACTACTATAGAGACTTGTATCAAAAATTACAGAATCTTACTCAAGGCTATAGGAGCGTGGATGACTACCACAAGGAGATAGAGATTGCCATGA